>OZ004343.1:8364535-8998196 GCA_963924445.1 Philereme transversata
ATAACTCAAC
The DNA here is from genome assembly GCA_963924445.1 of Philereme transversata. Classification (NCBI taxonomy): domain Eukaryota; kingdom Metazoa; phylum Arthropoda; class Insecta; order Lepidoptera; family Geometridae; genus Philereme; species Philereme transversata. The sequence continues at coordinate 8,364,546 of OZ004343.1, forward strand.
AAACCTTTAATTTTAATAGATATCGCTTCATTTTGCGACAAAATAGTTCGATATCAAAACTCTTTACGACAAGCGACGAACGTGCACTTATGCTTGCTTCATTATATAGTTTACATGATACGAGGTGCAAGAACCATGCCCAAGTAGCGTTGATAATGATAATATTGTGTATACTTTAAACAATATTAACAAAATGGGAAGCGGTAAATTTGGTTTCAATACTAAAAAGGACAAAGTGAACGTTAATGAAACCACCAAGACTGAATTTAGTGTTAAGGAAAAATATCGTAAAATACAGAAGAAACTGAAGAAGACTGAGAAAATAAAGACTGAAGAAACGCCGGAGAAGACAATCTGGTGGAACCAATGCAGCAGCCGTAAGTTTGACGATTATATTAGTCTACGGGAAAAAGTGGAAGTGTAGTTGGTTCGGCGTAATTTACTAAAATTAGAGGTAAATAAGTTGACATAAAAATAACTTAAATATAAATTGGTAGAAGCCCTAGAAGTAGGAACTGATAAAGTGTTCCAAATTGACGATTAAAATAGCTTTAATCTAAGAAAAAATGGTAATAAAAAAGTTAAATAGAAGACACGGAGGCCCTTCAAGGGCATTCGTCATGCTTGTTACGCTGTTTGAATGCACAATGAAAGGAAATTAGATCACCAAGGTTCCAACTTTTGAAATCATCTAGTACCTTCGTACAGCCTACAAGGTATCGGGGCCGACAACCTGACCTTAAACGTCACCTTCAAATAGTATGAAGCCCTTCTAATGATCAAAATGTCGATTACGACATTGACTTTTGCGATTTGTATAACCCTGTCCCTAATTTCGTTTGAGATTTCCCTGGCACTCTTAACTAAGCATTTTTTTTCCATCGCATATAAACGGTAATAATCTCATACTAAATTAACTTTAATAATAGAACAATATGTTATTAGTCTGACCATAACGTTTCATCTCTTATTATTTTTTATAAAGTCTCTCAAATTCAAACTACGCAGCATATCGTATGTAACGTTTGTAAATGTATGTCAGTGGATGGAAAGCGCGAGAGAATCCCGAGAAATCTATGCGCTAATGTCTGTCTGCAAACGCACCAGAGTTTCCACTTTCTAAACTGGCCAGACCGCTGTTTATAGATCAGGAACTAGCTTGTCGATGGTTGCATGAAAGTTGTGTAGTATATTGACATTTATTTTGCTTATTCAGAGGATCGCACGTTATATATATCTCTTGATGCATAGAATCTTCTTAACAATATTTGTTTCCATAAGAAACATATTTTAGGACCGTTGAATGAAAAGATAGCTAATATAACACTTTTAAACACCTTGAACTACTTATAATAATTCATAAGTACCATTGGCCGTCTATACGCAAAAATGTATTGCAAAACAAATCAATAAAAAGAAAGAACAAACAAACAACGTATATTTTTATTTTATTTTCACGTACACTGCAAAGTAAAACCACTAATTAAAAATGGTTGGTTTATCTGTGCTCTTTTTTACATATTTAATTTCTATGATGGTATTTTTTTACTTAAAAATCATTAAATCGGCATTTCAGAGTAAAGTCCTTCAGGTGCAACGAAGAGAAAGAAGGAAACAGTATTGCTTTTTGTGAGATATCTTCAATCATCATTAGCTGTTCAGATTGACAGAGAAGGTCGCTCGAACCGGTCATTATCGAAAGTACACACTCTGAGATCACTCCTTGCTGGAAGTTTTACTGCACTATAATTATAAAGTATAAATCTACTTGGATTAGCGATTCTTTATTTTATTTTATTTGTAATAAAAAATTTCAGTAGTTACTTCTATGCCAGGAAATCTTTTAAATCAGTCGCAATCAAAATTTAATGCTGTCTAAGAACTTTAGAGATTATAATGGAGACAACAACAATTTTCTGTATTTAGACCACTTACGATTATTAATTTTATATCCTTAGTGTGATAAAGTTTATTACGAGTGGAGGTTACAGCACATTGATAGGCATTTGGCCAACTCCCAAATTTTGTTGCCCTGAAAAATTTGCTCATCAAAAATACTCAGTTCACTCATTAAACGTTATAAAACAGGTGTCAACTATTAAGAAATTGATGATATCACAAGCTCCTGAACGTTTACGAGCAAAGATTTTTTGCCCATTACCCGATAATAGTCCACAACCCAGTAATCCTACAAGTAATGGTAGTTAAAATAATGCGTTTGCCCACAGTGAGTGAAATCGACCAGTACCTATGGATGGTGGGAGGGTCTGCGGGCGCTCTAGCCCTGACCGGCGTAGCGGCTGCTTCTGCCTACTACCTCAGCACGAGGCCGAAGCCGGAGAAGCCCCTCGTCACACTCCACGAGCAGAGCCTTCTGGAACCGGTGAGTTACACTCTAAAATGAAAACTTTACTCATCATTTAGTATATAACGGATAAAAATAAAGTTTTTTTACTATAATCCTATGGTGGGAATGTAATGAAAACAACCTTACAACTAGCCAATTTGTGACTATGGTGTTTGAAACTATTGGCTAACTAGGGCGGCCAAGAATGTATTAGGTTGAGGAAAAAGTTTCTTCGCATTTTTTAAGAAAATTCAAAACATTTTTTAATATAGTTTATTTACTTTAACTAAAGTATGTAGGTACCATTTTGTTCGATAACTTTTTGCTGTCTTGTAGGTAGGGATATGATTCCATTGCTATAGAAATTTTGGGCCTTCTGATCAAAATACCGCGACAAGTGGTTTTGGTAGTCCTCTCGTGATGTTAACCTGACACTGCCTAAAGAATTCTGAAGAGACCGAAACAGGTGCAAATCTGAAGGTGCAAGGTCAGGACTATACGGCGGATGCATTAACACCTCCCAGTCAAACTCTCTTAATTTTTGCTGAGTGGCTAAAGATGTGTGAGGTCTAGCGTTATCATGATGAAAAACCACACCCCTTCTGTTGATTAATTCCGGCCGCTTTCTCTCAACTTCTTGCTTTAATCTCATCAGTTGTTCGCAGTAGAGTTCAGAATCGATGGTTCTGCCTAGTGGTAACAGCTCGTAATGAATAATGCCCTTCCAATCCCACCACACACACAGCATCACCTTGTTGCGAGTTAACCCGGGTTTCGCCACAGTCTGTGAAGCCTGACCGGCCTTTGACCACGACCTTTTTCGCACGTTCTTGTCGTACGTGATCCACTTTGCATCACCAGTTATCAGCTTCTTCAAAAATGGTTCGGTTTCATTACGTCGTAATAAAGAATCACAAATGAGTACACGGTTCATTAGGTTTCTTTCAGTGAGCTCGTGGGGTACCCAAATATCGAGCTTTTTTGTGTACCCAGTTTTTTCAAATGCGCCAAAACTGTTTTGTGGTCAATTCCCAGTTCTTCAGCTACGTTGTAACTACTGATATGCCGATCTTGCTCCACTTTTTCAAAAATGGCATCAATTTTATCCGTAATAGGGCGACCAGAGCGACGTGCGTCTTTGACATCAAAATTTCCGGATTGAAAACGCTTCTCTCACAGACACTGCACTAGGTCCATAAACATCGCAAATTTTTTTCGCGACTTGCGTTGCATTTTTACCTTTTTTGTAGTAAAATTTTAAAATGTATCGAATTTCTTCATTAGATTCACTCATCTTTACAATACGAAAAACATATAAAAATCACACACTTTCCTAATTTGAATTTGGAATTATCTTCTTTAAAATTTAAACTTTGAATGATACCAAAACCAGCCAGATACAAATAGTATAGCCAAAGAGATTTTATTACAAGTTCATACATACTATAATGCGAAAATACTTTTTCCCCAACCTATTAATAACTAAATTGTAAGATCACGTCTTTTTTCTATTTTTATTTCTAATAATTCTAATTCCGTTTGTGAAATTTGAAATCTATCATTAGTTTTCTTATGCTTTACAATATATATGGCATAAAATGATATGCCTAATTTTAAATCTAACCATTCATAATCTAAATTCGCCTAATACATGACTGAACAATTATAGATAATAGTAATAGCGAAAGTCTTTGTCTTGTTATAAGTAGGCAATACTATTTATATTGGTATATCGATCATTAACCCCGTAAGGTCAATGATCGATATGCTAATATTAATTTACATAATACCTATATCAGTTTATCTATCACCAGCCGCTTAAGTAATTTGCGCAATAACCACAGAACTTTTTATATTTCTATCACTTTCTTTATCTGTGGAACGAAAATATAGTTACAATGGTGTACACGTTAACAGCCTTTTAAAAAGTCATAAAAATGAAAAATTAAAAGGAAACTCCTTTTTATTGTGGTATCAAAGTTCGAGATGTCCTAATCCCAAACTGCCAACGATCTATAGTTGGCAGAGCGCATCTTTGAGCGATATTTTTAACTCATTATACCACGGGCTGCCCTGCTCGTTGCTCTCCTGTCAGTTCCCGAAAATCTCTAGCGAAAGTGACGAGATAATTCAAAACTTAGCCAAAACTGTCTAAATCGAGATCAAAGGCAAACGATCATCAAGGACTTTTTGAACTTTATGTGTGACATTCCTCGATGACAATGATTGCGCAACGTTTCATTAACATTTGAAAGTAACGGTGATTTTTCTGTGACTTGTGCTGTGAAGGAAGTGAACATGGCGTGTTGTAATTGCTGTATTGGAGTGTCTCCAATCAGACCTCCGATTCACCCGAATGAACAATCAGAATCCCTAAGAGTGAGTCTTTCTAGCATAATATTGCTATTTACAACAATATTTTACCAAGATACATTAAAAATATACAAAAAAATATAATGAATACGCTTGGCAGAGACAATGATTTCATTTATGCCTATTTAGCCAAGATGAAGATCAATTTAAATTACTTTGCAACTTTATTATGTAAATATTCTTAACAATTTATCACATTATAAGTAAATGAAAAGTCCAGAAATGCTCATTATATGAACATTGAAGATAAGGGAAGACAATACTTAATTGAAATAATAATTTTATCAATTGGAAGCTTTTGATACAGGGAAACCCATGTGAGGCGTTTTCTTGTTACGCAGGTCGTTGGTTCATAATTTATTGCATAAATAATAATTGGTTTTAAGTATCATACATTGTATAATAATATGGAGGCTGAAACACGACTTACGCATTCAAAGCAAATCTTGGCAAAGATCCGTGCGTAGTATCATTTAAAGTACCTAGGACTATTGAAATACAAATGATTTTAAATAGAATGGCCATAAATTATAGCTGCGTTTCTACCAATCCCGGATTATTCTTCAAATAGTTCTTTAATATAATTCTAAACTCCTTGTCACTGCAAAATACTACTTACTTTTTTATGGAATAAGATACTATACGTATAATATTACGTATCTATAAGTGGTAATAATTTAAAGATTATTACCACCTTTATACATAATATAGTACTTAATATAATGCTGCGAGCATAGTGACGTGCTAAAATTATGAAAGTAACAATGGATGACATCGGTAAATTCAGTTCACTCGTGACTTTTTCTAGATTTTTGGCAAATATACCAGACAAATGCCAATGTCACAAGGGGTTTTGATTATTGTCACGCTCCAATGCGTAGGTTAGGTAGCAACAAATTTTCGCAACACACAATCATGTCCAACAGACATTGACAACAGAGTTGATGAAACATCTTGGTCAGAATTATTAATAAATATATAATACTGGACATTTCAAACAGCGCTATCTAGCCCCAAACTAAGCAAAGCTTTACCATGGGAACCAGATTTCTAATAGAATACTTATGTTAACTATGTATCTTATCTGCCATTATAACTTCTATCCGATCAGAATATATGGTCAGTATAGCGTAATAAGTATAATTACCTATTATATTTTCTGGAGGAGAAGGGCGTTGATGTCTGCGACACAGTGTACTACTTCTGCAGATGTCATCGTTTCCACTTCATTTGCATAAGAATTTTATTATTAATTATTAATATTATTATTTTTGCTCGTTGTACATGAGGACCTACCAATATGCCTATTAAAGTCAGAAATGGCTTAAATTGACACAAATAATCTACAGATATATTTTATTTGATCGGTTCATAGATACCCATTCGTCATTTAAAGATTCGATTACTCATCAATTAGGTATGCAGATTGGAATGTTTATCCAAAGCTTCAATCTAACATTAGTTTCAAGATTGCCAACAACATGATTGATCAAAAGGAAGAACTATTCTTCGATCTCTATAATTTTCGTGCTATTTGCGTATCGATTGTTTACACAGATCTACATGGTTTCTCATCAGAAATATATTTTTTCAGAAATATCTTCTATATATTCAGAATATCTATAGTTGTATAAACGCATAGTAAGATATAGCCACGAAACCCTTTACTGTCCGTGGTCCGACACGCCCTTGACCATATTTTTGTAATGAAAATTAAACGTTTTTTTACAGTTGTTTGAAAATATAAGACGGGACTCGTAGACGAATGGTGATAACGCAGCCTATGCCCACACTAAATACAAGGACAGAATAAGAGGATGATGATTAAGATCGCCTGGGGTAGTACTATCACCATACCTAATTCTGCCGCTAAAGCAGCATTGCTGTGTTTCGGTATGAAGGGTATGGTTTCCTGTGAAATAAAAAAAATCTTTATGCCTGAAGTTGAGGGTCAGGGCAGTGCATTGTAGGGCACGTTTCTAAGGTGCGTGATCTACGAGGCAATACTTTGCTATAGGCGATGGTTAACACTTAACATCAGGTGGGCCATAAGCTTGTTCCATCTCCACATAATATAAAATAAAAAAAGGATCACAAACAAAAACGACTAAAAACTAAAACGATTTAGAAAAGACGTGAAAAAACATTTTTTCGATTTTTTATTTTTTTATTTATAATTGGAACCGCAAGCAGATTCAAATGAGCCCAAATCTAGTATAATCCATTCAGAAGTTCCGCTGTCTAGCATCCGTCTCCATCGTGAGACCACTTCCATGGTACCATATTATTACATTGATTGTCACCAAAATTACATAATATAATTATGTACTCCAAATTGTAGCTCACTCGGTTAGGGAGTTGGTTTAAAATTGAGTAGCAAGATTTGACAGGGCAGTGCATCGTAGGGCACGTTTCTAAGGTGCGTGATCTAGAGGCAATACTTTGTTATAGGCAAACTAACAAATATTGCAAGTTAAAACACTTTTAAAAACTGAAAGTAACATCTGTATGAAAAAATAAACGAACTACAAATCAAACTAATAGTTTGTAACTGTTGAAAAGTGCGAGTGAGTCCTTTTTATGCAAAAGTTTTTGTAAATAAACACGCTATAAGATACGAGTTTCTTTTTTTGTAGTCAATATTTACAAATGACCAAAAACTATGTTGACACCAGAGTAGTCACCTGCATAAGGCATTGTCCCGTGACATATTTGACTGTAAGACAAATGTTATGTTGCTCATGCACACCAGTGATGATTTGCATCACCAAATTTCATCTGCTGTTTACAATGCTCCAAAGTGTCATTTGAAAAATATATCTTTACAGCTAGGATGAAAAAACATTGAATGCGTTAAATGCCGAATCAGTTTCTGAAGTGTTTTGTTTATGGATACAGATTATGATAACTGAAGACACTAGAATGTAGCACCTACTTAGTTATGAGGGTTTACATTCTACTCCTGATGGTATAATGTAGAAAATGTGATTTTATTGAATAAATACATGGCACTAGGATAATATTAACTAGTAATTTAGGATCCTCAACATCTTAGATTGGTCTTAGAAAGATTGATTTTTAACAACTCTACGCTCCCTAGGTTGGAATTCTTATTATAGACAAAACCGTATAAGCGTAAATTTGTATTTCGTAACAACTCGAGAAGTCTATGCAGTCCTATTAGGTCAGTATTTTATTTGACGGCTGTTTTTGTGTCTGGCATTAGTTAACACTCTGTTTTCAAGAGCAGGTTACACGGAAATAGTTGCCAGCCAAAAGCAACGACAATGTCGGCTATTTCGGCGACACTACGTATTTGCCAAGACTATCAGCCTCGTTTCCAGCTGCCGCCGCCCTCTTTCAGGGCTTTCCTGGCATATTTATAGAGAATTTGTTATTCACTACTTTGTCAAAGTTTGCGATCTGATCTCTCTAGCATGGAAACTTGCTTCACAAAACTCTTGTTAGCTGAAATTAGTTGGATCACACTTTGAGTCATATTTATAGTAACTCGTAACTTAACATGTATTAATTTATCAATGCTCTACTATTTATAATATTTGATATAAGCTTAAATATAGCTCTTCTGACGTATTAAATTCCCCACATGCTGAACACAAATAAGATAATTTCATCATGAGTTCATGAAATTTCTTGTTAGTACAAATTCCATACTCATGATGATTAATTTGTAAACAACAATGAAGGGATCATAAAACTAGATGAATGAAAGCGTAGTTTTAATTTCAAACTTAACGATTAGAGTCAAGTTTACCTATATGATAGTGCGTTCTAAAATTGTAACTGTATCTGAAATAAGTTTGAACATCGGTGTGTACTGTCACTGAGTTTTTGTTATAAATACTCGGTCAAGCAACTGCTGTGTTTTTCACTCGGCGGGTGCGACATGTGACCAATTTCCTACTGACCTTGCATTCTGTATTCAAGATCGCTTGATGGCTCACACATTTGTTTTTATACTTTTAGTGTTGTCATATTTTGAGAAGGAAAACCTAAATCTACACTGTACGGCGGTTTTATGTTTATTGGTTAAAAATTATTCGTAATTTGTATTTGTACCACAGTAGACACATTAAATTAATTAGAATGATATTAAAATACTTAATCTGAAAAGACGTGGAGCACTAAATCCTTACGCTATAATTTTAGCATCACAAAGCTTATTTTCAAACCGAGTTTTTCAATCTGAATATCAATTCCCATAATGAAGTCTTGTAAATCTAATCTTGATGCGTATTACTTAACCTAACTTAAATATGTTGTTGTTTTTGACCGAAAGATGACTGAAACTAGAAATACAAGAATTGAGATACTGGTCACTGACCTGAAGCAGGGAGAGTATGAAAGAATAAATGACACGATAAACGCATAAACCGGTGACTTTGACCCGGACATCGTTCCGTTTTCATCCGTTGTGCAAACTGTAATAATATACCGTAATGTAAGAGTGCCTCGGAGCTAAGATTCGAAGGAGGCCAACTATGTCATTAGGTTAACGGAGAGTATATTTGCATATTATGATTTTGGTGAGTGCTATGATAGATACACGAACTCCGTTTTACCTATATCATCTCAAGTATTTAACATTTACTAGTTTTTTGTAGTTGGACCAGAAAAGTTTTCGTGTGAAGACCACGACTGTAAAGCGCAATGTAGTACGGTTCCTTAAGACGGAAAGCCGGCATAATCTGTAAATATATAGAAAATCTCTGCTATAGATTTAAGGATTATGCCGTCTTTTTTTTCGATTACTGGATTCAGTAGTTGGAGGTGAAAGTAATAGGTATATTTTGAAACAGACTTCATTATTTTCTACCACCGTGCTTAATCTGCTTCTGCTATATTCCTGTTTGCAAATAATATCGTACGTGCATGTCTATCATAGAAAATAGTGATTATGCAGATAATTTTATAAGTCACATAAGTTTATCACGCTGTGAAGTTATATGTATGTTAATGATTTTTTTACAGGTTTTTTTATTTAGCGGAGGCTGGCAGAAAACAAGGGAGGCCTATACGTGATGCCGGGCTGAAATGATGATGACGAGTCAGTTAATTAGATTAGAACTGATTAGTTTCTTGCGCGCTGCAAGGATTCAGTTCAATGCTCTTTGTTAACATGATAAAAAATATCGATTTAAAGCTTTAATCTTGATACCGTGCAAATTGCGTGATATGCGTAATTTTGCGCGTAAACAAAAGTTACGACACTAAGACAAGGGAAAAATGTAGGTAGGCAGATAGATTAAGTAGATGGATGGATTTGTTACTGGCTGACGCCGTCTAGTGAATAATGAATTTGGGGTTATGTAGCGTATAAACCAGAAATTAGGCAATTTTTATCCGAAGCCATACGAACGAAGCTAGTAATGAATAACTTTCAAGGAGAGTTAACATACCCACGAAAAACAAGTATCCCCTGAGTGATTGAAACTCTTAAATTATAGATATTTATAATAGTCTGTGCACAATGAGTAAATAACTTTACCGTTTGTTTCAGGGACCTGAAATGGTACGAGTGTCTAAATTCTACAAAGAAGCTAAAAACGGCAGATACTTACGTTATCTTCATGAGGATACACGCACACTTTACGAAACTTTCAGAAGAGGCGTTAAAGAATCAAGTGAGTACACCATGTTGAGCAAAGTCTGATTTTCAATACTGCAATTTGGTGATTTACAACGACAAAACGGCTAATACTCACGGGCAGCGGGTTTTAAAATAATTATAGCAATCGCTGCTTATCTTATCCAAACCCACGTCCTTTAGATTGGGGTCATCACGTCTCTTCGGTGGGCGACTTCGATTCATATAATGCATTTTACTGACTCGCCAGTCCATCACCTTATTGCAGTTCCTTTCATAAGATTTATCGCGCGCCAAATCGTTACAGCTTCGCACAGTCTCGCGAGATTTATTATTTACCCGCAGACTGTAGTTACAAATTGTTTGCACACAATTACGAGTCAAGGAGTGCCTCAAGGCATAATTCTAGGCATACCTCATTTCCCTATATTTCCGCTCGTTAACGATAAGTACGTTAATGTCAGTGTATTACAAAATGTTGCCATCATTCACAAACCGGTTATCATGATACAGTTAAAAATAATTTGTGCCACTAGAGTAGCGAAAATGAGGTTTTTTGCTCTCAGTTTACAGGGACACAAGTGATTACAGCTCAGATGCATATGAGTTATTGGAACGGGTTTCTTGTGTATATTTTGCAATAAACTCTAAACACTTGAAAAATTATTAAAAGATGAGTAGGTGATATACAGATGACCTGTTTTTTTTTCAATGTTTGAATTTCAGTCACCTTTTACATCATCATTATGGACAGCTCGTTGCTCTAGCTGACTATTTGAAGCATGTCTATTCTTATACATATACTTACTTGATTTTTAGGCTAATTGAACCCTGGTCTTTGGAAACCGATGTCATTCCATCGATATAACTTGTTGTCTGTAAAGGCCTTTAATGTGTAATATTCTCTGACGGTAGCTTAATTTACAGATAATGGGAACTGCCTCGGATGGCGTGAGGGACCTAATAAGCCCTACGTGTGGCAGACCTACAATGAAACCCTCCTAAGAGCAAAGAACTTTGGATCTGGCCTTATATGTCAAGGCTTGACACCTGGCCAGAACACATTTGTGGGTAAGACGCTTCCACTATTTTTACCTTCATTTCTACAAACCAGCTATTTGGTTTGCATTTCTTGTCACTTGTTTGACAGATAATACATTAATCTTTTACAATTAATCAAACATACAAAGTTCTGTAGAAATTCAATACAGTATGGCCATAAATATCTTTTAAAGAATCAAAGAATTCAAACCCCACTTAGCGTTAAAGCAGAGTTTTATTTATTGGTTGGTTGCAGGTATTTATTCACAGAATTGTCCGGAATGGATAATGACAGAACAGGCTGCCTACTGCTATTCAATGGTCATTGTGCCATTGTACGACACGCTAGGAGCCAACGCATGTGCCTTCATTGTAAATCAAAGTATGTATATTCATATCCTTTCCGTCTTTATATACGGGTTTTGTCTTTTTTACATATTTGTTTAGCTTTGTTTTTGATGAGTATAGAGATGAGAGGTTGCTGTGAATAAAAGCTGGCTATAATATGTGCATTAGATTTCAAAGCAAAATCTAACGATTTATCCGGATGGACGTCTCTATTCTCAATTTAACTGGTAATATAACTTAAAAAAAAACTAATTCATATTATTTTTGCATTGCACCATTTGCGCCCTAAAAATCATTTTGATAGTGTGTCTCATGCTCAAAATATAACTGGTAAACAATGTAACTAAGCAACTCGGACACGAAAACTTTAAATAAAATGTTGTTGTCATTCTTATTCGTAGCTTTCAGAGGTAATTCAATATTCCTAAAGACGAAATCATTCTCTCTATTATTTTAAAATTTTATTATTAACCGCATCCGTTGTTACAGCTGAAATGACTGTTGTTATTTGCGAAGATGATAAAAAAGCCAACCTCCTACTCGACCAGTCGCCGAGATGTTTGAGGAAACTCATTACTATCAAGGAAGTGTCACCTTCAACACACCAAAGGGCAAAGAGTCGAGGAGTTGAAATCATTAAATTTACAGATGTAGAAATTCAGGGTGCTCACAAAGATCATCCTTGTGTTGTAAGTTTACCATCCTTTAATATGGAAATCATTATCATCATCATAATCAGCCCATATGTACCAACTGCTGAGTATAGTGGCAGATGTGAAAGGACGCCTAAAACGGATATACCTACGCCTGATTCCTAATATTTTTGGTTGGCCTTGTCACCTTCTTTTGTTTCATCAATAAACGAACCGCCGGGCGTCGCTGTAGTTCACACGCTTTTTTATATGTTTTGTATGGATTTGCCGCAAACGTGTGGCCGGTGGCGGCCACTCGCTCGCTACGGTAGTGTCTACTACACGCAGCAGCAGGCGCGTGACCGACAGCCGTAGCTGTCATGTGCTCAGTGGCACGTTAACGCAGAGCGTAAATGTATGAATTGCTACGCATAGGAATTTACCATAGATTGTATTGAAAGCTGAAGAAATATGTATTACGAATGCATAAGTACTGCTAATTTATATTATTGTTTATAAAGCTATGGTATTTATTTATTTAGTTTAAAATCGTATACTGTTGATTACTTACAATTTTAAATTGCTGTCTATGAAACGAGTCCTTGTTCGATATTGTCAGTTATAAATGAAACCACTTTTTATTGTTGCTACTTTTCCTCATTTATTAATATGATTGATAGTGGTTTAAATTGATCTTTCATATATACCATTTATCCATTATGGTTCCAATTACTATAATTTTAACTGCATAATTACAGTCTGTAGATCTGGAACCAACTTTAAATGCCTTTACAATATTGATACAATATTATCTGTTTTCCTTGTAACGTAAAATTACATACCCATAATTTCATTTTCCTTATATCTTTGTACAATTTAGTATGACTTCAAGCGTCTTCAATTTCATCATTCCATTTTAGTAAATATCTTATCCCATATTATAAATATTCTCAAAACAGTGTTAGAATTAAAAGCATATAATTTTACCAAATGTCTCAATATATTTTATATTTGCAGCCACCAAAACCAGAGAGTCTATGCACAATCTGCTACACCTCAGGTACCACAGGAATGCCAAAAGGGGTGATGCTTACGCACGAGAACGTCGTCGCGTCAATGTGCAGCGTCACTATGCAGTTAGGCGAGCACCGGCCTATGAAGAATGACGTCATGATCTCCTTCCTACCTCTCGCACATATGCTTGAGCGGTGTTGCGAGGTTTGTGCTGTTCTTAACATTATCGTCATGACCCTATGCTTGAAGGATTTTTTTACAATTCATCCGAGTTGTGCATTTAGGTTATCATGAATGTGAGCGTATAGTATTACTAGTTCTAATGCACTAAATTCATAAATATATTAAATTAAATTGTAATATGAGCAATGTCTATGAATATATCGTGGAAGATCTCTAGTTACCTACTAGTTAATCTTATAGGTCAGTCATTTGCATCACAAACGTGCGGTTATCGCATGAATGGTGAGACTTAAACTCGTGAACGACATTCCTGCTGTCCATCCGTTACATACAATTTAGCCTACTTTTTCGTTTCATGCAATAAACATAGACACACTGATCACGCTGCAAATTAGATTTCTATTGCACTGGGGAAAAGATATAGAAACTCAAATATTATTTTAGTAAAATATCACTACGGACTACGTGGTCTTTTAAAAATATCACCACGGTCTTCTAATACTTAATCCCTACGGATCTAGGACAACTGTCGTATTTTTTGGCTCCTGTAGGAAACTTTAAATTTACTGATGTCCTGTTTTTATATGAGCCTTTAATTAACATAAAATTATAGAGTTTTAAGTGTTAGTTAAGTATATAGCGTTAGAGAATGGCATGATGATGATAGGGATATTGTGGTAGAAGGTAAACTTAGCAGTGTGAACAGGTCAGACTAAATCCCTGTTATTCACTGCTGAGTTTTGTTTTCTCTGAAACTTACCTATACAAAATTATCACAAACTGCACTCGTAGAAATCCGTTTCAGTTTTGATCTATCAGTACGGGTAATTGTTCCTGTAATTTGAAGAGGATCGGGAGCTGTCTTTTACAATTTAGATGTAATACAGTCAGTATATCCGAGAAGTATCTTCTAACAGTAACTTTCTTTCTAGAATGCTCTCTACATGGTAGGAGGAGCCGTTGGCTTCTACAGCGGCGACATCAGACGGTTAGCTGATGATCTCAGCGCGCTCAAGCCGACCATGATGCCAGCTGTACCCCGACTGCTAAACAGATTGTATGACAGAGCTCAGGCGGAAATATCCAACTCGAAAATCAAGAAGTTACTGTTCAATATGGCTCTCTCGGCGAAGGAGTCTGAGCTAAAGAGGTGAGTTGATTGTATCTATTATATGGAGCTCTTGAGGCAACAAAATAACAGAAAAGTGAAGTCAATGAAGACCTCTGGAACAATACTTTAGTGAGGTTTCTAGACAGAGTTGCTAAGTTGATCAGTATTAAATATGGGCAAGCCTTGATACGAGACGTCAGGTTTATTTGGGGGGTTAATTTTCATGTCAAGGATCACGCCAATACATTTTGTATGGTTGTGCTGTCTGCCTGACCTAATAATACGAAATAAGAAAATATATCTAATTAAATTAATTTAACTTACTTTAAAACTAATTCAATCAAGAGTGCCCTGTTATTTTTAAAATAGCTAAATAAATTGGGGATGATGAAAAAGTTTAAATGATTGGATATATTTTGGTAAAAATTTATATTTTTGTAATATCGGTACTTTGGTTTTCGTTCTCAAGCCAGGTCGTAGGCAGGGCTTAGACCGTTTTGTGAGTAACTTTTACGTAACCAATATAAAGTGTGAAAATCTTAATCCCGGCTTGTTAATATTTTTATGGTTATTCTAAACTAGCTTCCGCCTGCGGCGTCGCACGCGTGGTTTGTCAGCAAAAAGTAGCTTATGTTTGAATCCAGGTCAACACTATCAACCAATTTATCAACACACCAAATTTCATCGAAATTGGATGAGCAACAAACAAACATCCCTACGTATCCATATGTGTGGATGTTTGTTTGTTATTCAATCACGTCGTAACGGCAGAACCGATTTCAATGAAATTTGGTATGCACGTGGATTACGAGTATAACCTGGATTAACACATAGGCCACTTTGAATTGGCAAACCACGCGTGCGAAGCCGCGGGCGGAAGTTAGTAACTTACATTTGTTCAGGGGCATAATTCGCGGAGATTCGATCTGGGACAAGCTGGTGTTCCGCAAGGTGCGGGAAGGGATGGGGGGCCGCCTGCGCATCATGGTGGTCGGCTCGGCGCCGCTCGCTGGCAACGTGCTCACGTTCGCACGATGCGCACTCGGATGTTTGGTTAGTACTAAAATGTGTAAAATAGACATGCTTAGATCCTACCACAAAAAAAGTTATACACTGTTCAGCGCGTGTTTAAAAAAATCCTATACAAAGATTGGTACGGATTTTTTTAAACACGCGCTAAACGGTTGTTTAATTTTTTTGTGAAAACGAGTCTTGCGTTCAGTCCAGTAATAGTAACATAGCCCAGAGGATTAGCAAGCTGAAGTGTACTTACGCTTTTCCGATTTAATTATTCGTACTAATACGAGTATTATAAATCTAAAGTAACTCTGTCTGTCTGTCTCTTTGTTACGTTTTCACGACTAAACGGTTAGACCTATTTGAATGAGATTTGGTATACAGATAGGAAGATGAGTATAGAAGGAGGGTAATGTTTTGATTGACAAACGACGCGTGCAAAGCGGCGGGCAGATCAGCTAGTTTAAAATAATTTGTATTAGTTACTAGTGTATAATTGTCGATATTGGACCTTAATTCAAAATTTTATTACGCTTCATTTTACTCTCGAATCTCCTTCTCCGTATAAAATTTAACGATGCCAAATCTCACACTCCTCCGTGCGCGTAATAAGCCTAAAAAGTGGTTCAAAGTATTCTCTTCTATTAATAATATAGATTATCTCAATAAGTTTTATTTGTAAATCTTTTGAGATCAAATTATATTCTTAAGCCGGACATCTCAGAATTTTTATTGGCACATGGCTCAAAGAATGAATAAAAAATAAATAAATATTGCTGGACATTTCACACAGCACTATCTAGCCCCAAACTAAGCAGAGCTTCTACTATGGGAACCAGATAACTGATAGAATACATTTAAATACATACTTTTCCATATATATTATAGCTACATATAATATAGAACATCCAGACCCGAAAGAAATATCTGTAGATCATGCAAAAAAATGTTCCGCAGCGGGAATCGTAGTCAAAAAAGTTCTCGAGTGGAGACCACGCAGTACGGTTGCTGGGAGCCGTTGGGCGCAGGCCGCACGCTATCGGTTCCTCTGGAAAGCTATAGGGAAAGCTTATTTTCAGCAGTATACTAAAATAAATTCAATACGTAAAGGAGTTCACCAAATATAAATCTTTACAAAATAGCTGAAGACAGTGCGACACTGACCGATGTGAGTAATTATCCTCTAAGCAATAAATTAAATTAGCAAGTATTCTAATGTATTTATGCGTAATGTTTACGATCTGAAACCGCCCTATTAATTATGTTGTACATCGTTAAAATTTTAGTGCTTTTACGTGCATGATAAAATAGCCTTCTTAATAGTGTCCGATCAAAGAACCACTATTTGTAAATGAAACGTGAGTTTTAGAGGATGTTTATTGCTTATGAGCGTCGTAATTGATGAGTAATAGAGTATTTTAATAAATAAATAATGCTGGACATTTCACACAGAACTAGAAAATTGATTGAACCCTTACCTACGTTTTTTATGTGTAAATACTTATAATATAATAAAGAAACACCCAGACCCGGAACAAATAACTGTCAGTCATCCAAACCTTTATTCCGCGCCGGTAATCGAACCCGCAACCTCCTGCGTCTCAGCCAGCTATTCGCCCATTGCGCCACGGGGGTCATTATCCATATAGGCTAGGTACTTTTTAATTTGATACCACATACCCATGAGTAGCTACGTAAACACATGTATGCACTCGGTAATGTACGAACTTGTCGTTGCTTACTGTATATTTAAAGAGCTCTATCAAATTATTGCTCTGAAATCCAGTTGCTCGTGGAAAATCGCCAAAACATCTCATCGATATTTTGAGATCGTTGCCACAGAAATCGAGAACTATTTTATATCATGCATCAAAGTATCGGATCTTCCATTCGAGGCGAGGTGATATATTGAAATCAATGCCTGCCAGGGATTACAATATTATATTTACTGAATCATTAATTGTGAATGGGATTATTCAGAATAATCTATCATCTTTTAGATTAATTTAATAATGGTTTAGGTAACAAGTGATTGTTATATTATATTAAAATTAATAATCTATCAATTATATTAACAACAGTAACATAACTAGTGGTTCGCCCCGTATTAAAATTAATAATCTATCAATTATATTAACAACAGTAACATAACTAGTGGTTCGCCCCGAACTGAGATCACGCGAGTCTAACATAAAAACAAAAAAATATTATTCGTAAACTTTGACTATCAAAATAGTGCCACGAAATAAAACCAATAAACTTGACCTACAGTTTCATTCAAATTACAGGTAACGGGAGTTTATGTTAAATTGGTAAATTTTTATGGAGTACGAATTGCAGTTATTCTAGATTTCAGACTTTTGCCTATATTTGTGATACATAAGCTACACGCATACCAAATTACAGCACTGTGGGGTTAATGGTGTACCCTGTCAGTTTTGTCAAAGTTTAGTTTTTATTATGGCTAATAAGTCAAAAACTACAAAAACTTTACTAAATGTAAAAACGGGTTCGAAATATACTAATGAAGACCTTTCTTTTGACGTCTCACTTTACCAATCTCAACAACCCCCCAAAACCTTTAGCTCATTGAGTCACACCAAAACTTTGCCATCATTACCTACCTATATACCACATTTCACGATGATCGGATAAACGCTTCGAAAGTTATCCTCGGACAAACAAACATACATGATAGATAGATAGATAGATAGATAACTCTTTATTGAATTACCACACAAACAGAAATAATACACAAATAAATATGAGGCTAGAATAAATAAGGCAATACAATGGGCGGCCTTATCGCTGAAAGCGATCTCTTCCAGGCAACCTGCATACTCTTGTCTAAGAAGAAACCCTAATGAGCCTGCTCGGGGCAAAGACAATTTCGGAAGGATCGACAAAGAATAGAATAGAATAGAATAGAATAACGCTTTCACACTTAAATTTAAAAACAATATAAAAAAATATATAACAATACACGCAGTTGCGTATAGACAAGTTGCGGTCAGGAGCTTTGTCGTCTCTTCGAAGAGTAGACAAGGAAATCGCTGTGCTTGCAGGTACTAGAGAGACGCCGGAACAAACATCTATAGACTGCTAAAAACATAACCCTTCCTTTTGGCTTTGCCGTAATCGGACAAAAAACTGACGGCACTACTGTTACTGTTAAGATTATCTTTCATGTTCGTGTGCGTACCAACATACTCTCAACAATACCGACAGTCCATATCCTCTAGTCGACCTCCGTGGTGCAGTGGGCGAATAGCTGGCTGAGACGCAAGAGGTAGCGGGTTCGATTCCCGCCGCGGAACAAATGTTTGCATGATCTACAGATATTTATTGTTCCGGGCCTGGTTGTTTCTTTATATATTATAAGTATATATTTACAAAAAAATGGTATATAAGTATTCTATCAGTTATCTAGTTCCCATAGTACAAGCTTTGCTTAGTTTGGAGCTATATAGCGCTGTGTAAAATGTCCAGCAATATTTATTTATTTATTATTTACCTACTCATTGTTTTGGTCCTACCCGCTATTATAACGGTAGCACCTCTTAATTTGGTTAACTACAGTCCACAAAGTCAATGACATTCCGAGATAATTATTCCACTCAACATCTGAAGCTACATAATGATTGTTTCGATTTAATTGACCAAATAAAAGTGTGTTCCGTCCCCGAACGAACAATGGGTATTCCCGTACGTATAACTAGTGATTCGCCCCGAAGTGAGATCTCGCGAATCTCCCAAAATAAATATTATTCTTAGGGCGACTTGCACAACGATGCCTATTACGTATTAGAACGTATTTAGTGGATAAATATGATTTAAGGAGTTGTCAAATCATACAAATACGTTTACTTTAATCTTTGACTAATAAATTGGTGCCACGAAATGAATAACCAACCTACTTGACCTACAGTTTCATTCAAATTAGATGTAACGGGGGTTCTTGTAATTTAGTTATATGTTTCTGGGGTACAAATGGCAGTTATTCTGGATTTCAGACTTTTTCCTATATTTGTGTCACTAAAGCTACACGAATACCAAATTTCAGCATTGTCGGGTCACTGGTGTATACTGTGAATTGTGTCAAAGTTTTGTTTTTATTATGGCTAATAACTCAAAAACCACAAAAACTAAACTAAAAATAAAAACGGCGTTTAAATGTACTAATGAAGACCTTTCATTTGAAGTCCCACTTGACCTAATAGTCTCATTTTAATTTTTTTTTACCCCTCTTGAACCCTAATATCTCAAAAACCCCCTAATATTTTTAGCTCATTGAGTCACACACACCAAAATTGTGCCATCACTACCTACCTATATACAAAATTTTACGATGATCGGATAAACGCTTAGAATGTTATCCTCGTACAAACAAACATACATACATACAACGCCGATTTGCCCAAGTTGATTTGGAGATCTCGCTTCGCTCGATCAATTATGATTGCCACTAACACCTAACTTCTAGAAAATAGACAAACGTCGCGTTTATCATTTGTGCTCGCAGGAAAAACACTAAAAAGTTGCCAAATAAAACTTTTGTGTGGATGGGAAGTCCAGAAAAATACTGAAACATTTTAATCTTTTCTGTGGGCGAGATGCGGTATCAAATTTAGCCAGGGAGGTAGAAGGCGAATTAAAAGAGTGTTTTTCCAGTTCCAATGTTTGTTTTTTTTCAACATAAATAATCCTACTAGGTCTTAAAATAATAACAATAATAATGCTAAAAAATAATGGTAAAATGGGTTTGGGGCTAGCCCCAAACTAAGCAAAGCTTGTACTAAGGGAACCAGATAACTGATAGAATACTGATTATAAACCATTTTTTTGTAAATATGTACTTATAATATATAGAGAAACAAACCCGGAAGAAATATTTGTAGATCATGTAAATATTTGTACCGCGGTGGGAATCAAACCCGCAATCTCTTGCGTTTCAAATTGCTATTCGCCCACTCTATTCTTATTTCTAGTATTGATGAATGATTGATGAAAGTTCTTTCTTTTTTTCTCATGTTTAATGTTTTCCTTTCCACAGATAGTAGAAGGCTATGGTCAGACGGAATGCACTGCGCCAGTTACTTTGACAGTTCAAGGGGATCATGTCCCCGAACATGTCGGGCCTCCCGTCGCTTGTTGCAAAGTGAAGGTTAGTACGTTTTTCATCCCAGTTCCATAAAACGTGCTCCAAAATAATCTATTTTGTTTTAATATTAAATGCCAGCACTCGATGTTTTAAGGGAGCAATGAGGTGCAATATTTTATGTTATTATAAATTCAATTGAAAAATGCAAAATATGAAATAAATACAAAAGAAAGCTTAAATACAATGGTTGGAATCACCAATTTGATAGCCATATTTGATCAAGTTTATATTTTCTATAAATAGAATACTTATTTTTTTTCTTAGATATCCTAGATACGACATACATACAAGATAAGATTGAAATCAATTTTATTAAAAAATAAAAGGTTATGCTATAAATAATAAATCTCTCCAATCGAAGATATTCTACAGCGGCCAAAACATTGCGTCAATACTTGATCAACAGCTATCAGAGTGGAATTCCTGAAGTGGCTTTCAGTGGAAATTATTTATTTGTTTTCACATTTATTTTAGCCTGTCAAAGTTTCCGCAGTTTTGATAGAGATCATGTGGCTGATGTGGTATAACTGGTGGCTGGGTAATGGTTTATGGTTAAGCTGTTGTCACATAGAAAGTTTTACTGATCTGTGGGTGTTACGTCATGATTATTTTTGCATTCGGTGACCAAAATTAAAATGTTCTGAGTGTTAACTGAACTGAGCTACTGTTTATTACAAATTTCCAATCAATCAATCAATTGTAATTACGCCTAAAAGAACTGTGCATTACTTTCTATTGGAGCACGACCTCCTGCCCAGGATCTTTAGTTTAGTTCATCAGTTGCCTCGATGCAAATAGAGGTGTTGTTGCAAGACTTTGAAATCTTAACTCCCAGATAGTTGACCTGATTTAAATGTTGTTTGTTTGTTTAAAAGCTGGTTCAAGATGACGGAGCCGAGGACCTAACACAACCTGTTTACATTATATAGTTTAGATTAGGTGCTGAGACCACGTTGTCATCCGTGCTAATCTCATCCGTGTGTGTAACACGAAGAGTTGTCTGTGGCTAAAATTTTACTGTCGTAATTACCTGAAATTTGAACTTATTGTCTTCAGCTAGTGGACGTGCCCGAGATGGAGTACTTCGCAGTGCAAGGCCAGGGCGAGGTGTGCGTGCAGGGAGCCAACGTCTTCAAAGGCTACTTCAAGGAGCCGGAGAAAACGCGCGAAGTCATCGACAATGACGGCTGGCACCACACTGGCGACGTCGGTAAATGGCTACCGGTGAGTACACTTTATCATAAATTAGGAGATCCGTAGACAAACCAAGGGACAGAGCACAGAGTCTTAAAAACGGAAGTAGTACGGCTTTCTTCAAGGAAACTTGGCAATTTATGGAAACCATTTATAGCAAAAAACACATCAAGTTAAACAAAACATTTGTAACCTGCTACTACGTCGGAAAACTATATTCAATGCCGCTCTTTTTTTAGACTTTCCTGAAATATTTAATTGTAAATTCAAACAAGGCAATACCTATTTCCAATAGTTGGAAGTGTACATCTGAAGTACGCTCAATATTTGGAGCAAACATGCCCAATATTGCTCAGATTGCTCTCAAAATCATCGAGGCTGAGTTATGTTGCAAATGGCTAGATAAAACATCAAACCTATTCTTCGTATTTCTTCAGAATGGTACACTAAAGATCATCGACAGAAGAAAACACATCTTCAAGCTGTCGCAAGGTGAATACATAGTTCCTGAGAAGATTGAAAACATTTACATTAGAAGTCAATACGTCGAGCAAGTGTTCGTCCATGGAGAATCTCTAAAGGTAAGTCTAAGTTTTCCAAATCTCAAAAATTACTCCACTTATCCAAAAACCACGTGACAGTTAAATTATTTTTGTATTATCTGTGCACATTATTTTTGTTTGTTCCTTCGACGCATCAAATAAACAAAAATATAATTTTTGTCTATGTTGGAGGAGCTATGGACGAAAGTCATCGCGGAATAAGTTCAAAACAAGTGGTGACTTCGTAGTTCTCCAGGGTGATGGAGAGATGAACTGGATACGTACCATCAAGAGTGGCCGCAATATCATCTTTTATCTTTTACATAAAAGACTGGGGATTGGTTAATTTTAATTGATTTATCACGGCATAAAAAACAGAGTACAATCAAACAGATAAAAAATATAATTATCAACTTTTTAGAACTAGATGGTATCCCAAAGCATGACAATTCTAGAGCAGTTCTGTGTAGACTAGCTGAAGCGAAATTTGATCTTACTTAAATTAAATAAAGTAATAATAAAAATGAAATGGCATAAAATAAATAAAAAAATAGTAAATAAAATAGAAATGTTTAAACAATTATTACATAGAAGCACTCTCTTTATTATGGCTTCGATATCTTTTTTAAGGCATTATTTTATCATGCAGTAGGACTCTACGGGCTAAAATTATATTAAAAATTCTGAGTTTATCCACAAATAAAATTAAACACAGTTTAGTGCTTGCTTAAAACTATCTTACCTGTACAAAAATTGGTAAATAAAAATTTAAACACGCGTTAAATACAGTTGTTTAACTTTTTTATAGTAACAAGGTATGTTTCTGTATTGCAGTCTTGCATAGTAGCCGTGGTAGTGCCTGACGTGGACGTGATCAAATGCTGGGCGCTGGAGAAGGGGATCAAAGGCACCTTCTCAGCGCTCTGCGATAACGATATGGTCAAGAAGATGATCCTCGACGATATGCTGCAGTTCGGCAAGACTGCTGGCTTGAAGACCTTCGAACAGGTAACAGATTAACTCTATTGCGCATAACATTAATTATTTAATACATACCACTTAATATCAGGTGGACCATTATGCTTGCACGATAGACGCACATGATAGTGGAGGCTGTCAGAAAACAGGGGAGGCTTATATCCAGAGGTGGGTGATTCCGGGCTGAAATAATGATGATGATGATGAAAAATAACAAAATAGCCATCAATCTCATAAAAATCAAATGGTAAGCATTAATTAACTGGCTAAAGGCGCCGCAATGGATAAGAAGATGAATTTTCAACTTGGTTACTTTAACTGGTTCAACTGACACTGTTCCTCAAAATTTCAAATCTCCTCATTCCTGATTCGAATTATTTTTCATTGTTGTGTGAGAATTCTTGAGTGACGACCGCACACTGGAAAGTACAGTGTAGGAAGGAATATATGAAAAGTCGGCGGTAGCTGGGAGTCGTTGGGTGTTACGCATAGGATCTGTCGCATTAATAATCTATGGGGGAGGCCTATGTACACGTACAGTATGTACAACGTACAAATATGGATCTTTCGTGGTGCTAATTGGAAATGGTGGCGATAAATTACGCACTTTTGAAAATCCTTTTTGGTTTTGTCAATATCTTTTGTCACTTTTTTTATTTTAAGATTTTTTAAACCATTTTTTCTTAAATACACATCAGGGCCCTAACCCTCAACCTTCCTGTTGATACGAGGATTCGAAACCAATTTCGCTACATACCCACTCCACGTCAGGCATGAAATTTGCGAGATGATTTATTTCTTTTTGTTTTTATCTAACGCTACGCCGGAGTCTTAGCCCGGAGGAGTTAACAGTTATGACACCTAAGAATATCCTACAGTTTTTAACATCTGTAGGGCTTGGTGCTGAACTTTGAACGCCGTCATGAACTAGGGGCGACATACATAAATACAAATGGCGATCACAATAGGCCACGTGACCGCAGTGAAACTAAAGCCACAAAAGCTAATAAACAAAATCTAAAAAATAACGCTACGCCGGACCTGAGTTCTAGTCCTTTGGCCCTGTTTGAAAACCATAATAAATCTTTTCCTTTGACGTTAATAGGTTATTGAAATTGCTCGCATATTGGGAGGCAATTCAAAAAACTAATGATTACAAAATCGGGGGATACAGTTTGGCGTTGCAGCTACATATCTACCATTTCCGTCCAGAATTTAATTACACCACTTCTTGATAAAGCATCAAAGAATTTGGTACGCTAAGTGAGGACTGTTTACACACACACACAAACACACCCCTTCACGCTTATATACACATACTCACCATCTCTCACCCACACTTCTCACTTTCACACTTACACTACATTTAATATATTGAGATACCTACAGCTTTTACTTCACTCTCATTCAAGTATTTACTTTAGTTTAGTTTAGATTAAACACTTGTTTAGTTACTTGTTTACCTAAAGCTACGCTTTTACCTTACACTGAAACTCAAATTCACCTTGTTGTGGAGGAGGGCGTTGCTATCTGCGACACAGTACTTTTACTTATGCAGGTAACATCGTTCAATTTTTGTAATTAATCTTAAGTTTATTGTCCCTAATAAAGATTTACTTTACTTTACTGTGACTCATTGCACGCTGTGGAAGGGGAAGCACCGCCATTTTGAGGTCATTTTGCTGCGTTTCGAGATTTCCATTTAATAAGACCCGAAGGACTTCTTAGTGGTCAAACATGATTTTGACATACATTAAATAGCGTATTTTATATGTTGTATAGAAAATATCACCTGTTACGTACACGTATTCACGTACAACACACGGCCGCGTCCATGACACAGCCACACCCCATTTTTTTCTTTTCTTTTTCTAACCAATATTTATCTTTCTTCACAGGTGAAAGACATCTATCTACACCCGGATCCGTTTTCCGTCCAGAACGGGCTCCTAACCCCCACCCTGAAGGCGAAGCGACCAGAGATAAGGAACTACTTTAAACCACAAATAGAAGATATGTACAAGCAACTTGAATAACAGTAGCGTACTCTAGCATAGCGTGTTTCCAAATGGATTTAACTCACAAATGAGATAGGAGATTTGCAAATGAGGTAGCTGATTTTAAAGTGAGATTGCTGATTTGCATTGGAGATATTGCGTCATGATTGAGATACCTAGTTGATTTGCATCTCAATGATTTACGTATTGAAATAGCTGCGATAGCTGATTTGGGTCATAATTGACAAAGCTATTTTCAAAATCATGATCATTAATTTTAAGCTGTCAGAAACAAATCAGTTTTAGACGTCAAGAATGGTGAAGTTATATGTACTTATCAAATATCCGTTGTTTTTTTATAAAGGAATGAAACACCAAATAGCAATAATGTGCGTGTAGCATTATTTATATTTTAAAAGATTATATCTCTTTTTTTAATTTTCAATTGTAATCCGCCATCTTGTTACGTTTTTAACTGATTTGTAGTACAGCATAAATTTTGGATAATACTGGCTTAGGTCAATTAAACAGTTGCCATTGGCCAATAAGGCTTTGATTGCCCCTTAAAGGGGTTTGGTTTGGACTCTCCAATTGGCTTAGCCAGTTTTGGATAATTGGTGGTATTTTTGCGTATCAGTGAAATATTGCAATCGCCTGAGAGTGATTGTATCTACGTTTTGAGAGTAATCCCCTTGTCACAATTATTAATTATTTGGTTTAGTTTTACGAAGTAAAATATAAGTGCATTTTGCGAATCGCGATTTTGCGATCAGGATTTAGTGCTAAGCCTCGTTGAACTTGCTATGAAGATAAAGCAGGCGTTTAGTTTAGTGCTTGTTGACTCATTTAAACGATGATTTGGGTAAGTTTGCACTAAACTTAGGTCTTTATTCCCGGGATAATCTTGTGTGCGAGATGACGTCACTCACAAAGTCTGATGACTCCCATTAAAAGGGTTTCACCTATTTGACGTCATTACGTGCACGATAGATTTTTCAAAAATCGCGCCCTTTAAACTAGAACTTTGAAGATTAAAAATCTATTTTTATGATTTTAAGTTGTACGTAGATCGTAGTACCTACTATTATAGTATATTAATCAAAATAAGTCACTTAACACTATTCTACGCTAAACACCGCTAGGTTTAAAATCCAATGAAAAGTATTCTCTTTCAGCTACTTTGGTACGCATTAAAGATTTTTTAGAATTGATTGAAATTGTAAATACGCTAAAGTTTTCCTTATCGTGTGCTTATAGCTAAACGCTTATCCATAAAACACTGTTCATAAAATTTGGCTTAAAAGTCACGTTGAAACTGAAGACAAACCAATGAGGTAGGGAACTAAAAGGATATTGGCGAAAATGAACCCGCAATATAAATAAAGGGAGGCGTGGGTTAAAAGATACGCAGTCACAAAAATGGCCACCCTCAGCATGATATCATTCAAAATGTAGATTGGAAGATGTCATTGTTTCTTTTACCACTAAGATGGCAAACGCTTCACCTGATGGTAAGCGGTTACTGTACTATTGACGTTTGTAACACCAAAGGCATCATTCAGATCAGCTCGTGTTTGCGGGAGAACCTCACGGTGTGTGACCACATTGTCTCCAAGAAGTGAGGGTGGATGCCTCATGCGAGCTGTGCGATAGAGGAGCTGCAGGCACCATATCGAAC
This sequence comes from Philereme transversata, assembly GCA_963924445.1. Lineage (NCBI taxonomy): Eukaryota > Metazoa > Arthropoda > Insecta > Lepidoptera > Geometridae > Philereme > Philereme transversata. Next base: position 8,391,770 of record OZ004343.1, read on the forward strand.
ATTCAAATAACTTTAAATCCGGGGTACGATCTGCCTTGGCCAGTCTGGAAGTCATAAAGCTGGCCATACACGGGGACGCCATTCCATCACTCCGCGTCTCGTGGATTCTCGCGGCACGTGCGTTCAAAATCAAACTCACACACGAAGACTCCACTGCCGCGACTCTAAATGGGCGTGTTTTAAATTATACCCTTTCAGTTTTTTGTAACTTTGTGTAATATGTTCAGAACTATAAAAGAAACTTATATTCGACCTAATCCGACGGCTGCGCACTGCCAACACAGCGCGAATTGGATTTATTGGAATGTTGTATCGGTCACGGCGTGGAGTCGCCGCACTCCATGGCGTCGAGTCTTGGATTTTTGAATTATCCGCTTGAGATTTCGCACGGACGGACGGGTTTTCGAGAGTTTTGAAGTGTTGGCGTAGAATCTTATGGAGTCGCATGCTCGTATATGGCCAGCTTTAAACAGGCTTCGCACACAGGTTGGCCGATGCGGATTCAGGGACCCTAACTTAACGCAGTGCAACTGCAGTGATCCTTCGCATTTGCAGTTCATATTCGTCAATCTCTTTCTCCTTATAAATGGCAGTCAAAATACGATAGTATTCCTAGTTTTTTCAGACTATAGGTAGAGACCTAATATCGAAAAGGTTAGGGTTTATGCTATAAGCACTAGAGCTAAGCAAGGGGCTAAAAGGCAATAAAACTATGGAACGGTGTTTCGTGCAGTCAATTATACTTAGAAAATTTTCCTAAGACGCATTTTGCATTCTTATGTACCTACTAATTTATAAACAATTTAGATAATTAAGTATTTTTTCCCAGAGTATCCAAATTTATACAAATAGACCAGAGCCAGATTTTCGCATAAATCTCGTATACGAGATGACGTCTCTTGTGAATGGCCGTACTAATTTATGGTTTTCGTGTAAGATTTGTCATAATCTCGTGGACGGCGTTTTGACTAGAATCATCCCTATGACACAAACCATGGCATTCAACTTGCTTAGTTTAAATCAAAATATTCTAAGCAGTAGTTAATACTGAGCCAAATCATTCTTAAATAGCAAAGGAATTGGCTATAGCAATTTTGTGTAGCAAATTTTACCTACAAATTTAGACAAAATATTAAAACGTAGAATTAGATTAGCTCACTTTGTTACATTCATTGTTGATAGCGCTATGGCATGTGGCTACAGAACGTTTCAAAAAGAAGATAAAAGAGAAGAAATAAATCACAAACAATTCGCAATAATAATACTAGCCGTACTACTAATAAACTAGCGTTCCTTAGAACAGTTACAGCGTGTTTTGCCTCACTCTAAAATCTAATGAAAAGAGTCAAACCAAGCTTAACTTTTCCAAAGATAGCGTGATTTTATTAGTAACATTGTAGGACTATTATTAACATTGAATTCCGGATATACAGTTTTTTTCCGAAGGATTTCAGAACTCGGACTTCACGGAGTCGCCTCAATAAATTAGGTACATTTTATAATCCAACACCAGACAAAAATTGTACACCAGACAAAAATTGTACACCAGACAAAATTGTACACCAGACAAAAATTGTACATCAGACAAAAACTGTACACCTGACAAAAATTGTACACCAGACAAAAATTGTACACCAGACAAAAATTGTACATCAGACAAAAATTGTACAGTAGGCTAAGCAAAATCATACTGTGCCTTCGAATCTGACAATTCGATTATTCGATGTGCGTGTTTCACTATTACCGAATAATAATCTAATATTGCTTTTTTTAGTTTTGTTTAATTATGCTGATTAAATCAAAAACGTCATTTTGTAACTCTTGTCTCTTTCCATCTTGTTACAAATGGGTCTGGGTAGAAAGAGACAACTGTAGGTGATTTTTCTGAATTAGGTTGTTTGTAAATGGTTTGTAAATGTGAGCGGAGTTTGATTTCTATTTTGGCAAAGGTTACACTTACTAAGTTAATGTTTAATATAAGAAACTTACTACGAACGGTTTAGTACATTTATATATAAATCAATTTAACTGTTCTTCAGCGATTTTTTTTATGTCTGTGTAATCGAGCCTGAACGAATATGATGAATCTCCGTGCGTTGAATGTACTTAGTAAGTTTATGCTATTTTTAAACGAAATAGAATAAATAAATACATAAAGTGACATAAACCTAGGTCCTATCGCACCGTAGTATTTACTTTTATATTCTAATACATAATGCAGAATAAGTTGCTTTGAGCGAAAGTTAAGGGTTTCATGTTAAAACCAAAATTTTGTTGTTATTGGTGCAAGTTGTACTACAATAATTTATTTTTAAATAAAAATATATAAAATCTATATAGAATTTTATTTTTTTCCAATATTGGTTGGGGAATAAGTTTTTTCGCATTATAGTATGTATGAACTTGTAATAAAATCTCTTTGGCTATACTATTTGTATCTGGCTGGTTTTGGTATCATTCAAAGTTTAAATTTTAAAGAAGATAATTCCAAATTCAAATTAGAAAAATGTGTGATTTTTATTTGTTTTTCGTACTGTAAAGATGAGTGAATCTAATGAAGAAATTCGATACATTTTAAAATTTTACTACAAAAAAGGTAAAAATGAAACGCAAGCCGCGAAAAAAAATTGCGATTTTATGGACCTAGTGCAGTGTCTGTGAGAGTAGCACAAATTTGGTTTAAGCGTTTTCAATCCGGAAATTTTGATGTCAAAGATGCACGTCGCTCTGGTCGCCCTATTACGGATAAAATTGATGCGATTTTTGAAAAAGTGGAGCAAGATCGGCATATCAATAGTTACAACGTAGCTGAAGAACTGGGAATTGACCACAAAACAGTTTTGGCGCATTTGAAAAAAACTGGGTACACAAAAAAGCTCGATATTTGGGTACCCCACGAGCTCACTGAAAGAAACCTAATGTAATTACGACGTAATGAAACCGAACCATTTTTGAAGAAGCTGATAACTGGTGAAGAAGAGTGGATCACGTACGACAAGAAAGTGCGAAAAAGGTCGTGGTCAAAGGCCGGTCAGGCTTCACAGACTGTGGCGAAACCCGGGTTAACTCGCAACAAGGTGATGCTGTGTGTGTGGTGGGATTGGAAGGGCATTATTCATTATGAGCTGTTACCACCAGGCAGGACCATCGATTCTGAACTCTACTGCGAACAACTGATGAGATTAAAGCAAGAAGTTGAGAGAAAGCGGCCGGAATTAATCAACAGAAGGGGTGTAGTTTTTCATCATGATAACGCTAGACCTCACACATCTTTAGCCACTCAGCAAAAATTAAGAGAGTTTGGCTGGGAGGTTGAATGCATCCGCCGTATAGTCCTGACCTTGCACCTTCAGATTTCCACCTGTTTCGGTCTCTTCAGAATTCTTTAGGCAGTGTCAGGTTAACATCACGAGAGGACTGCCAAAACTACTTGTCGCGGTATTTTGATCAGAAGCCCCAAAATTTCTATAGCAATGGGATCATGCCCCTACCTACAAGATGGCAAAAAGTTATCGAACAAAATGGTACCTACATACTTTAGTTAAATCTAAATAAACTATATTAAAAAATGTTTTGAATTTTCTTAAAAAATGCGAAGAAACTTTTTCCCCAACCTAATATGCTTAAATATCTATTTAGGTTACACATCGCACACATGCTTTTATCTTTTTTATACCTACAATTATTTATATGACTTTATAAAACACAAAAGAAACAGTTGTATCATTAAAAGACAATTGCAAACGATTTATAGATAGCTCAACTGCTCGAGATCACTACCAGGTGGAAGTATCCCCTAGCCACCGCCACAGGTCGCATTGCCTCGCTGAATTGCAATACTTGTACCAGCCGGATCACACGTCGCTTCGACCCGACGCGACGCCCAGATCTTTCTAGGTGTTTTCAGCATTCTTATGCTGAGAATGCGATAAGCCCCGGTAGCCCATGGATCTGGAACCATAGGGTACCGGGGCCCATTTGTATTTGACGACGTATTTGAGCCACCCTGGGTTGTCCAAATGGCAAAAATACGTAAGCTCTGTCGAGATTTATATATTTGCGCTGATTGAGATGCCGATGCCGCCATTGCCGTTGACTCTTCAAAAAGCTCAGCGTAACGCTGTCTACTATGTAGCCTTGATATTAATCAAGGCTACATAGTAGACAGCGTTATTTTATTTATTGATCGAGCGAAGCGAGATCTCCAAATCAACTTGGGCAAGTCGGCGTTGTATGTATGTATGTATGTTTATTTGTCCGAGGATAACTTTCGAAGCATTTATCCGATCACCATGAAATTTGGTACATAGGTAGGTAGTGATAGCACAATTTTGTTGTGGCTCAATGAGCTAAAAATGTTGGGGGGTTGTTGAGATATTGGGGTTCAAGAGGGGTAAAAAAAATGAAAATGAGCCTATAAGTCAAATGGGCCGTCAAATGAAAGGTCTTTATTAGTAAATTTCAACCCCGTTTTTATTTTTAGTTTAATTTTTGCAGTTTTTGAGTTAGAAGCCATAATAAAAACAAAACAAAATTCATAGGGTACACAAGTGATGCTAAAATTTGGTATGCGTGTAGCTTTAGTGACACAAATATAGGCAAAAGTCTGAAATCCAGAATAACTGCAATTTCTACCGCAAAAATGTATAACCATTAACATGAACTCACTTTACCTGTAATTTAAATGAAACTGTAGGTCAAGTTAATTGGTTATTTATTTCGTGGCACTATTTTGATAGTCACAGATTACGAATAATAATTTTTTGTTTTTATGGGAGACTCGCGAGATCTCAGTTCGGGGCGAACCACTAGTTTATTTGTATGTTCATTATTCTTTAAGGTAGTTTAAGCGCCTGCAAGTAGATAATATCAATACGTTGGCGGCAAATTACAGGTATCATGTAGTAGGCTATTTCAATTTCGTGCCACACGCAACATCATAAACATAGCCTCTGTACTTCTGTGCCAGTAGCCATGAACCAAAATGTAATTGCTTATGTTCTAAGGCCTTTTTAGAGTAACCTTGAGGTCTCTTCAATAAATAGTTCATAAGACCTTTCATCATCATATCAGCCAAAGTCCAGCAACCAATCTTGTGCTTATCAGGTCGTCTTTCCATCGAGTGGAGGGTCGTCCTACGCTGCGCTTTCCAATGTGCGGTCTCCTCTCTAAGACATAAGACGAGAAGAAGGTAGAAGGTTTTTGCAAGGGTTTAGATTTTAGACTCCCTACTACGTGTATAAAACGGGTATATATTGTTACGAGCTGAGGGTTCGGGATAAAATAATGGGAATCGATCTAACCAAAATAACACTTTTATTCAGCACTAAACGATGAATACACGAACTTGGTCACACGTAATCACAACACACTAATTCACACCACTGTTGCACCACTTAAAGTCACCGAAATGATCGCACGTATAGCTTAATCCAGACTGACTCGGTAGCAACTACTGTTCACGCGAGACCCTTCTCCACGTCAGTCCTCCAGGGCCTCGCTGAGACTCACTGACTCACTCAGACTCAGACTGACTGTCCGGCCATCTCTCCGGTCTATTTATATCGCACACATTTCGATTGTTCGAGAACGATGTCGATCCTTCCAGGAAAGGGTCGATGTTTCGACAGAACGACCCATCCCCATTGTGCGCAACCACAAACAATAGCAACAATAACACAGCAAGACAAAAGCGTTCGAGAAGGTTCGATTATTACTCATTGTTTAACAGCCTCGGCGTAACACTGCCCCCTCCTAAAACATGCTCGTCCCGAGCATTCTTAGCCCCATGTCGCGGCAGCCGATCAACACGAACAATTTTAGGCGCACCTCGCGCTGAAGATGTAGCAACTAGAGGAGCCACATTGCCGTCTTCAGTACTTCAGGACACCCAGAGTCCCTTTCTCATCAGCGATCCCAATTCCAGCCTCCAAAACACGGCTCTCATGATTTCTGTCTGTTCGTTCACTTCCTGGAATTCCTTTCCAGATGAACCGAACAATTCCCTCATCAGTCGAGCACGCTCTTATGGCCAACGTCGCTGATCTTCCTGTTGACGACGCTGCTCTTCTTTATCCTGACGTCGCTGTTCCTCTTGCAACCGAGTCTGCTCCACCTGTTCATGTCGCTGTTCCTTCTGCAACCGAGCCTGCTCTTCCTGCTGACGACACTTCTCTTCTTAATGCTGACGGCGTTGTTCCTCCTGCAACCGAGCCGGCTCTTCCTGTTGACGACGCCTCTCTTCTTTATGCTGACGGCGTTCTTCCTCCTGCAACCGAGCCTGCTCTTCTTGCTGACGACGCTGCTCTTCCTTATCCTGACGTCGCTGTTCTGCCTGCAACCGAGCCTGCTCTTCTTGCTGACGACGCTTCTCTTCTTAATGCTGACGGCGTTGTTCCTCCTGCAACCGAGCCTGCTCTTCCTGTTGACGACGCTTCTCTTCTTTATGCTGACGGCGTACTTCCTCCTGCAACCGAGCCTGCTCTTCTTGCTGACGACGCTGCTCTTCCTTATCCTGACGTCGCTGTTCCGCCTGCAACCGAGCCTGCTCTTCTTGCTGACGACGCTGTTCTTCCTTATCCTGACGTCGCTGTTCTTCCTGCCAACGTTGCTGTTCTTCTTGTTGACGACAAAGCATGGCCATAATAGCAGCAAGATCGCCTGTCACAGGAGCTTGCCCCACATTCCATCTCCATCGGCTGACGACTCTGCCGAGCTTCTTGAACCGGAGAATCTCCAAACCGCCTTTCATGGACTTCCTGTTGTCGTTGACCTCTCGTCCTTACACCGTCCACGTTATCCTTTGGCAGAACCGGCATTATTTTATCCCACTTCTGACACCAAATTGTTACGAGCTGAGGGTTCGGGATAAAATAATGGGAATCGATCTAACCAAAATAACACTTTTATTCAGCACTAAACGATGAATACACGAACTTGGTCACACGTAATCACAACACACTAATTCACACCACTGTTGCACCACTTAAAGTCACCGAAATGATCGCACGTATAGCTTAATCCAGACTGACTCGGTAGCAACTACTGTTCACGCGAGACCCTTCTCCACGTCAGTCCTCCAGGGCCTCGCTGAGACTCACTGACTCACTCAGACTCAGACTGACTGTCCGGCCATCTCTCCGGCCTATTTATATCGCACACATTTCGATTGTTCGAGAACGATGTCGATCCTTCCAGGAAAGGGTCGATGTTTCGACAGAACGACCCATCCCCATTGTGCGCAACCACAAACAATAGCAACAATAACACAGCAAGACAAAAGCGTTCGAGAAGGTTCGATTATTACTCATTGTTTAACAGCCTCGGCGTAACAATATGTATCTATCAAACGAAATAAGTGATTGGGGAATGTCCGTCAGCACAAAAGGGTTTAAATGTTAACTTGAAGATAATGAATGATACCTCTATAAGGTAAGAGTGAATAGGTTTCTCCTAGATCTTCGTGCTTCATCTTAGACCACATCATCGCTTACACGAAGATCTAAAAAGTAAAAAAAAAAAACTATCTTTAACATCGCCCATGCAAAGATTATTTTTATTTTATGCAATAAATAATTTTTCATTCATTAATTAATTCTCAAAGTCTATGTCAAGTCTATCTATGCTTTTTGATGTGAAACATTTATATTGGCACGCCTTGGGGGTAAAATCAACTCGTATGCCGTTACGCTCTATAAGTCACGTCCAATAAGATAAGATCTAAGAAAAATTAGGGGTATATCAATAATTGTCGAAAGTCAAAGTACGGGTAATGAACTTATTGCCGTCACGCGTATTTATATTGCGTAACTGAGATCTCGCGAGTATACCATAAAAACAAAAAAAAAATGTTATTCGTAATCTTTGACTATCAAAATAGTGCCACGAAATAAAAACCAACTAACTTGACCTACAGTTTCATTAAAGTTATAGGTAACAGGAGTTCATGTTAATTGGTTACTCTTTTTTGGGGTACAAATTGCAGTTATTCTAGATTTCAGACTTTTGCCTATATTTGTGATACTTAAGCTACACGCATACCAAATTTCAGCATTGTGGGGTCACTGGTGTACCCTGTGAATTTTGTCAAAGTTTAGTTTTTACTATGGCTAATAACTCAAAAACTACAGAAACTTTAGTAAAAATAAAAACGGGATCAAAATGTACTAATAAAGACCTTTCATTGGACGTCTCTTTTGACCTAATAGTCTCATTTTCTTTTTTTTTACCCCTCTTGAACCCCAATATCCAACCCCCCCAAATTTTTAGTTCATTGAGTCAACCAAAATTGTGCCATCATTACCTACCTATATACCAAATTGCACGATGATCGGATAAACGCTTCGAAAGTTATCCTCGGACAAACAAACAACTAAACATACATACATACAATGCCGATTTGCCCATGTTGATTTAGAGATCTCGCTTCGCTCGATCAATTATACTAGTTGAGTAAAATATAGCCTAATGGTCTTGAGTTTATACAAAAATCCCATTAAAAAAGCACTTTCCAGGTTACCAGAATTTTCAAATTTCTCATCAAATTTTTTTTTCATTAAACTTGTCCTGAAAATTATGAACACAACAAAAACATCAGCCATTTTTGAGTTTTTGACAGAGTAATTTTCGACAATTGATTTATATTTAATATATAATAGGTTGGGGAAAAAGTCTTTTTGCATTATAGTATGTATGCACTTGTAATAAAATCTCTTTGGCTATACTATTTTTATCTGGCTGGTTTTGGTATCATTCAAAGTTTAAATTTTAAAGAAGATAATTCCAAATTCAAATTAGAAAAATTTGTTATTTTTATTTGTTTTTCGTACTGTAAAGATGAGTGAATCGAATGAAGAAATTCGATACATTTTAAAATTTTACTACAAAAAAGGAAAAATGGAACGCAAGCCGCGAAAAAAATTTGTGTCTGTGAGGGTAGCACAAATTTGGTTTAAGCGTTTTCAATCCGGAAATTTTGATGTCAAGGATGCACGTCGCTCTGGTCGTCCTATTACGGATAAAATTGATGCCATTTTTAAAAAAGTGGAGCAAGATCGGCATATCAGTAGTTACGACGTAGCTGAAGAACTGCAAGTTGACCACAAAACAGTTTTGGCGCATTTGAAAAAAACTGGGTACACAAAAAAGTTCGATATTTGGGTACCCCACGAGCTCACTGAAAGAAACCTAATGAACCGTGTACTAATTTGTGATTCTTTATTACGACGTAACGAAACCGAACCATTTTTGAAGAAGCTGATAACTGGTGATGAAACCACTTTTCATCACATACGACAAGAACGTGCGAAAAAAGTCGTGGTCAAAGGCCGGTCAGACTTCACAGACTATGGCGAAACCCGGGTTAATTCGCAACAAGGTGATGCTGTGTGTGGTGGGATTGGAAGGGCATTATTCATTATGAGCTGTTACCACCAGGCAGGACCATCGATTCTGAACTCTACTGCGAACAACTGATGAGATTAAAGCAAGAAGTTGAGAGAAAGCGGCCGGAATTAATCAACAGAAGGGGTATGGTTTTTCATCATGATAACCCTAGACCTCACACATCTTTAGCCACTCAACAAAAATTAAGAGAGTTTGGCTGGGAGGTGTTAATGCATCTACCGTACAGTCCTGACCTTGCACCTTCAGATTTCCACCTGTTTCGGTGTCTACACAATTCTTTAGGCAGTGTCAGGTTAACATCACGAGAGGACTGCCAAAACCACTTGTCGCGGTATTTTGATCAGAAGCCCCAAAATTTCTATAGCAATGGGATCATGTCCCTACCTACAAGATGGCAAAAAGTTATCGAACAAAATGGTACCTACATACTTTAGTTAAATGTAAATAAACTATATTAAAAAATGTTTTGAATTTTCTTAAAAAATTTGAAGAAACTTTTTCCCCAACCTAATAGATAGGAATATTAATCAGTCTATCAAGCAAGCAAGAAAATATAGTGAATTTTCTGTTTTCAGTTTCCGAGGGAGGACGTCTTACTCATGGAGATTTCTCCATTAGTAAGAAGTCCTACCTTCATTTTCCAGATTGAAAGTTGGGGTAATATCACACAAGGTGGATGACTTTACCAATTACCGGTTCGTTTTATAGGGTTCCGTACCCAAAGGGTAAAACGGGACCCTTTTATTAAGACTCCGCTGTCCCAGTTGAAATACACTAAAAACAGAATAAAATAAATATTTAAGCGGGCTCCCATACAACAAACGTGATTTTTTTCTCGTTTTTGCTCAATATTGATAACGGCAACAGGTAGACGCTTGAAATATTCACAGATATTTAGTTATATATTCACTTTAAAAATAAATAATAAAATTAAAATATAACTAATATTTGGGGGGGGGGGGGGGGTCCCATCCAATAGACATTATTTTTGTTGCCGTTTTTATAGATAAAGGTATGGAACCTTGATTTTGCGTATGCATCAACACTTTCAAAAACAAAAATGTGGACATGTATGCCTATGTTCACACCCACAGTCTGTCAAACCCTTTTCCAAGAACGAAAGTCTTTATTTACCCATAAAAAGCTGAGTCAGCATGGTGATTTCATTTTGGACCTTGGCACTTTAGATCTGGGGCATACAACCTCACTAAAAGTTATTATTTAGTATACAAGTAACTTTATGACAAGAACCAACTTCAGAAAAAAAATATTTAAAGAATATGCAGATGCTTTTGCTAAATAAAGAGTTGGTGATTTTGTTCATGGATCCCATCTTAAACAAATTTATATGGGGCCAATCCACCCTGAAGGTACTCAATTTGTAACATTGTAATTAGACAAACAATTATCGCTGAATATTATTATTTTTAGCCCTCTGTGTCCCACTGCTGGGCAAAGGGAATGAAATCAATAAACATAAATAAAATAAAATATCTCAACCAATTGAGAACCTCCTATTTTTAAAGCCGGTTAAAAATACGTTTTCAGTTTTCAATTTCACCAATCGACCAAAACCCAAAAGAGGTATTGTAAAAAAATTATTTTCGTGATTTATCTGCAGTACCATATTAATCATAACAGCTGATATTATTTTATTCTTCTTCATCATTTCAGCAGTGGACAGTGGAATAAAATAATGCAGGCCGCACAAATTTAGTCGATATGTCTATAGGGAGGCCTTTGAAATTTCTAGCTTTTAATCAATTTTAACTAGTCTAGACATTTATTTACCATCAGGAGAGGTAGTGGTCAAGTGCTTGACTATAAAAAAAGTGTGAAGCAAGGCTGTGGATGATGATAATTAACAAACTCTTTGTGTTTTAAGGAAGAACAGTGTTCTCATCAGTGCAATTTATTTATTTGTGGTTTATAGTAGGTATTTTTTGAGATGGCAAAAAAAAATATTGGCTCAAACTCTGTGTTGAAGAACTTTTGAAACTATCATGGAACACTAATTTACAAAAGCTCAAAAAATAAGGTAAATATCCAGTATTTAGTGAAAATCTGTGTTCAAAGTTTTCAAGGTTTCGTTTTCTCATTATAAATATACATTTATGTTTATTTTCATTTTGATATGGAATGAAATGTCATGGCGGCAATATAAGTCGAAATTGGGTCTACATCTTAATTAAGCGAATGACGCTGTTAAAATTTAATTGCACTCAAATTAGGACTTCAAGCCGTTTCGAGTATTATTATATTGTAATAACTTGACCTAAAAATCGAGAGAAGGGAGTAGACCAGTTGGCAGACCAGCAAGGATTACATCGCGAGAGTTGCGGGAAGACAATGGATGCGCTTGGCACAGGACCGGAGAGAGTGGCGTGATAACGAGGAGGCCTATAAGTACCCAGCAGTAGGCGGATATATAAGATTATATTATGCCACCTCGGGCATATAAACAGCATAATAGGTATATCATAATAATCTATAGATTATAAAAACTATCTAGGTATCTACTATTGAATTCCCAAGTATTTAAGTAGAATAAGTACCGACATCTAGCGCCTAGTAGCAGAACTAAAATGCACCAGTAAGTAGATTTTATTTTTGTGAATTCTTTTTCATATTGTAGGGCTAAAACAAATTATATAGAGGCTAATTAATTACGAGTATAACTTGACAAGAAATGACTGTCACTATACATAATTATTGTAGGTATAATGATGGTGTACGTGGTAGGTAACATCTCAGTGCGTAGAAGCGTAGATACGTACTCCTGCCCGTGGTCATGCATGACTGTTGCAAGTCGAAACGTTGGGATTATAAATAAAAAGGCAAAAATACGTGATAAATACGCGTTTTTTAACAATTATTTAATTACTGTCAACAATTAGGGGGAAAACCAACATTTTCTTTCGGCCAGGAAACGAAGGGTTGCGTGTGGGCAATGCGATAGGTAGATATGTATATATATATATTCTGTGGATATTGAGTTCCTAAATACTCACGAGTGCCACAGGAAAAACTGCAATTAAGCCTAAGTAATAACTTTGTAACAACAAAATGTTAAATGTCATTTACCTACTACACCTGTGTTAGGTACATTACGTTAACAATTAATGTTTAAATGGAACTAATGGAGGACAGTTCCAACTTATTCAAATAAACGCAGAAGTAGCCAGCATTCATTGATATTCACATCTCATCGGTTTTTATTTATTCCATAATACCGCTTATCGGCGCATCACGCCGCCAGGCGAGCAGCACAGTTTCTGTTAGTTGCCATACGGGCTGCGGACACGCCGCTCGCGTCGCGACCACGTGCTGCCCTCTGCCGGCGACGCGCGCCGGCCGCCTGACCTTGGGAGCCGAAGCCGTGGCCTGTTCCGTTCATTGGCCGCGAGAAACTGAGAACCTAACGCTCTAAAACTATGCTATCCTGGTAATAACACGCCACGCACAGGGAATCAAGCCGGCTCCACCGCGCGAGGTGGCGATGACATCGCGCGTCACCTGTCAAAATGACGTGACGATGTTATAACCTAAAGCAAAGTGAAAAACAAAACTATAGTGCAAACAAACATGAACGAAATGACGGGGCCACTTCTAGCTCGTTCCGGTGAGTTTGTATATTTTCGTTTTTAGGTTATGTAATGTTTTGATCGGCGAATCGTCGCGGAGACATGAAATGATAGCGTTTACATTACAGCAGACAAAGACGTGATCTCTGAGCGGATTCTATAAATAGAACGCTCTGTAATGGCGGGTACCTAATCAGTAGTAGATATTATAGGCTCTCGGTGCAAGCCCTATTAGTACTCAGTACCGGGTCATGTTTATTTCCCACAAGCCTCTATAATCATGCGTGGATTTCGTGCTTAGCGATTCAGGAATGCGTAAACAAACGCTGATAAACAGATTATGGGCCTATTGCAACTGCTTGTTTACTCGTTTATTACCGGCTACTTGCCAAGCTTTCTATTTAATTAGGTCTTCCGGTCTCTGCAGAGGACAAAAAACAAATTATCTACACTACGTACTAAATTCCTACAAACTATTTAAACTATATTTCCACACAATATTAATAATAGGTAGCTCATTTGAATTTCCTATCCAAATAAACGAAGAAAAAATATCCAAAATATTACTTCAAAAATACATAATAACATCCTTCCTTTTATTATATTAAACAACATGAAATTGCATAGACATATATAATATAAAATTGTATAATCTGAGATAAAAAATTGCAAAAGTATACCTAAATGTTTAGTGCTCAGTCACGTTGTAATAGCGTAACAGATTTGGATAAAATCTACAGATAATGACCAGTATCCCAATTTTTATATAACTTATGTCAACTTTCAGTCGTTCCATCAGCTCTTCAGATACTTCAAATATTGCAAGGACAGGCATCGAGATTAGATCAAAAATTAAATTAAACTCGATTTTATTTCGAGATTTGGCTTTCTGTGATAACATGATAGGATAGGTATAGGACGGTTATAAACGAAGCTATATGCACTTAATAATTATAAATACTGTATGGGGTATGGAAGAAAAATACATGTTGTGCCGACCCCTCGTAATGTGGGAAAGGGGCAGGATGTTGATGATCTAGTAATATATAAGTAATAATACTAAGATAAGGGTATGTACACACGGCTACACATCAAGCTATACATTTCCAGTCTATGCTGACCTCTCATAGTACGGAAAACCTACACAATGCGAGGTCAGCTTATACTGGAAAATTATAGCTTGAGGTGTAGCCGTGTGTACTACAAGATGCTTTACTATGATTGCATCGTGAATGTCTATATACTCTAATTTAAATAGAAACGAGGACAATTTTTGGTTTACTTCATAGAAAAAACAACTTATGTGACTACTCAAGTAACTTTTTCAACGCAACGAATTCATAGAAACATGTAAATAAATTATCTCAAGTTTTCTTTACCACAGTTTTGCCTCAAGCAGGATAAATAAATAAATAATAAATATTGCTGGGCATTTCACACAGCGCTATCTAGCCTCAAACTAAGCAGAGCTTGTACTATGGGAACCAGATAATTGATAGAATACTTATATACTTTTTTTTTGTAAATACATACTTATGATATATAGAAAAACATCCAGACCCGGAACAAATATCTGTAGATTATGCAAACATTTGTTCCGCAGCGGGAATCGAACCCACTACCTCCTGCGTCTCAGCCGGCTATTCGCCCACTGCGCCACGGAGGTCGTCAAAGATAAAGGATGACAGAAAAAAACATTGATAAAAGAATACTTATGAAATTTCGAGATTATAATTTTGGACATTATCTTTTGGATTGTATTTAAGTTCATGACACGTTTTTATATTTATATAACTGTAATACATTTTAATAATTATAACAATATAGGGATGAGATGTAGCAGTTTTGTTTCAGTAGATTCAATAAACATAGTAACATGAAAGCAAGGCCGCTTGACCGAATCGAATAGATCGTGTTGCAATTGTAACCAAGAATCGAATAACTTAGTTACTGGTTTTCGCCTCGATATTGCGGCATTTTATCTATTTGCAGAATTTCGCAGCTTCGACCGATTATTATGTATCTAAAATAAACATTATTCTTCTGCCATTATTTTTTTCCCAAACCCATAACACATTATACACATAACGCCGGCTGAGACGCAGGAGGGAGGGGGTTCGATTCCCGCCACTGAACAAATGTTTGCATGATCTACAGATATTTGTTCCGTGTCTGGGTGTTTTTCTATATATATAAGTATGTATTTACAAAAAAAGTATATAAGTATTCTATCAGTTATCTGGTTTCCATAGTACAAGCTCTGCTTAGTTTGGGGCTAGATAACGCTGTGTGAAATGTCCAGCAATATTTAATATTATTATTATTAATCGGGTTGCTTGAATAGTATCAAACATATGTTTTGGAAACCCTTGGGAAGGTCCGATAGAAGCCAATTAGTATTTTTATAGTGTTATCCGAAGTCCCGTCTAGGCTTGAAAGTTTTTGAGATGGTTTAAAAGTCTTAGAAGTACTCTTATATACTCTCTCTCTCTCTAATTCACTATCAGGTATTCCTCAGTATGCTGTAGTTGACAAATATGTAAAGATGCCAATTATTTACTGGCAGAATATCAGATAGATATTTACAAAATATTCATGTAACCTATTGAACTTGACAAAGCTTCTACTAAAACATTTTGGGCCTAACATCTTTTCTTTTTAACAGATTTCAAAAAATTAGGAGGCTCTCAATTCACCTGTATTTTTTTTATGTTCGATACCTACCTCAGAACTTGGCGACTGGGTGAACTGATTTTGATGATTCTTTTTTTATGTGAAAGCTGGTGCGTTGTGGAACGTGTGGTTTCATTTCAATATGGTCCAATTCTGACAATGCAATTCATGAGAAAACCATATATAGTTTAATTTTTATGTTATGTTATGTTTGTTAGCTCAGAACTCCGTTATATATCAACTGATTTAAAAAAATAGTTTTTTATTTCAAAGGATATACTTTTAGATTGACCCCATGGAAATTTCATCAATATTGGTAGAGTACTTTGGTTTTTACTGTTATCTGAAGTCGGTTATATTTTTGTTAAAAAGTTACGTGTAATCTTGAAATCGAATGATTTATTGCTAAATTGGTTAGTTTCGATCAAATGTTGACAAAAATTAATATCAATACCTTCCTTGGCCATCATCCAGAAATATCAGATAAATATTAACAGAATATTCATATAATTAGCTATTAGATTTGACCACAATACTCGTTTTACAACACGCATTAGAGTCCTTTTTGCAACTTATGACAGTAGATTGATTAGTTTTAAGGTACCTTTTGTGGCTTAATCTTTTTTTTTACGTATTTACTGTAATGTTTTTTTTTTATATTTCTATTTCTTCTACAAAGTTTCTCCTAAAAACTTTTGGGCCTAAACGAATATTTTTGTATTCTCGTAATCGAATTAGTTTTTGCTAAATTGGCTAGTTTCGATCAAATTTTGACAAAAATAATATTACACTCTTATCCTAATACTACCTTTGTAGTTGAGCTATCTATAAATGGTTTGCAATGATTCAACTGTTTCTTTTGTATTTTTGTTTTTTAGATATTAATTGTGTATCTTTAATCAGATTTATAATTTAATTAGACTTAAGTTCGAGTTACTTCTGGTAAAAGCTGATTGATATTAACGAAACAATAGGGTCTTTCATGCATGACTAACTGGGCAAAGCACTAAATAGTTGAATAGGTATATGATAACACAAATAGATTTAATGCTTTGCTGCTCTGTTTGTGCATCTGTGTGTGTAATGTGTCTTTTAAGGGTTTGCGTCCTTCGCCTATTTACCATCAGAAGGAAACATATTATAACGTACTAGCAGCATGACCAAAAGGGTCCTGTTTGTTCGTACGTGACTAAAAGATGTCCTTTTACGATGAACACGGGGGACCTAAACGAAGAATTCCATTCTCTGCAATGCATAGTAATCAAAATGATAGTGATCTACACAATGCAATGCAGATTAGGTTTTATTGACGATGTACCGTTTTAACTTGTGGCTAAGAAACTCTAGCTTAAGTTAATCAAACAAACAACATTCAATCTAGCATAGGACAACGCCTACTTACTTTTACTTTGTGGCTATTAATATTAATAAGTCTTCTTCTTTCTGCCCTTTTCCCACATTACGTGGGGTTGGCACAAATTGTATTTTTCTTCCATACCTCAGCCTCCTCACATCAGCCGTCCACTTCGTTGTCACTTCTTTCTTACCCATATCAGTCTTCACACAGTCCATCCATCTCTTCTTCGGCCTTCCTCTACATCTATATTAAAAAAAAAATCAAAAATTATTTATGTCATGCTTTACAATAGATGGCGCCCTACTTGCCAAATTAAGTTAGTGAAACTTGTATCTTGGCAATTAGTGCTTTTTTTGATTAAAACTACTTGCAGAGATGTGAACTAAAAACATATTAAATGAGTTAAAAAAATAAATTACATTACATTATGTACATAAATTACTTATTAAAATTAATTATTGTCTTTACATAAGAATTAGGATCCACACTATTCCTATTTAAATAATAGTGGTGTGTGTGTGTGTGTGTGTTTGTGTATGTTCTGCATTACCTTAAATAAATTATTTTAAAAAGATCCTCGGTTTCAGTATAGGATAAAACCTTCAGCCAATTAGTTAATGGATCTTTTCTTTCTTTTATATCCATCCACATTCATATCTAACTCTCTTTTATACATATCACATAATTTTTTTCTCTTCGCATGACATGCCCTTACCACGCTAGCCTATTATTCCTCAACTTTTCTATCACTGGCGCTACTTTCAAACTTTCTCTAATATTCCTTATCTTATCCATTCTTGTTACCCCACACATACATTACAACATTCGCATTTCCGCAGCGTGCACTCTTCTTTTACCCATCCCTTTCGTGGCCAACCACTCAAAACTATACATTACGACAGGTCTTATGATCGTCTTGTAAATTTTCCCCCTAAATTTAAGGGGCATTCGAGGATCGCACGTTGTTCTGGAATATTATTAGTAAATAAGGTTTAAAAGTTGGTATCAAAAAGTGACGAGAAGTAAATAGGGCAAAAATGTATGTTAGGATGAAGCAAG
Organism: Philereme transversata; assembly: GCA_963924445.1. NCBI lineage: Eukaryota > Metazoa > Arthropoda > Insecta > Lepidoptera > Geometridae > Philereme > Philereme transversata. The sequence goes on from OZ004343.1 coordinate 8,409,848, forward strand.
TGCAAGATTGTAGCATCTGCGTACAAAAAAATATTAATGTATAATAATTATTAATGTGATAAGATGTTTCCAAACAATTGGTTAAGGTTGTGACCGTTTGTTATGAATCCATTACTGAGAGTAAAGATAAGGTCGTCTCAATGGCTTTAACTGCTGATATTGGATTTAAAAATAGATTAGCTTTTCCAACCGGCATCAAGGTCTCTGTTACGGTTTCTGGCGCGTTATATTTACCGTGTTATTTGTTCACAGTTTTTATTTATTTTGTATAAATGTGTTGCTATTTTCTCTTTTTTATATTTTGTCATAGTGTACGTTTTAAGTAGAAACTTCGTTGATAATAATCTCTGTTTATTTTTCTGAAATTTGATTAAGTTACTTTATTTCAAGTAGTTCTCGTCACTGTCTTTCTATTTTCCTAAAAACGTTATTTTCGATCATTGATCTCCGTGATACTATGTATGGCTTGTTTATTTTCACACACTATTGCAGACATAAATCCTCAAACTGCGCTACTAAATGTCTAGAATTAACATTTCGGGTTCGTCAAGTGTTTCGTAACAATTCAACTTTCTTATTCTGTCTTCGTTGTCTATAAAACAACCTAATTTTTTTCGAATAGCCATAAGTCGCAATTTGTGCTTTGAATAATGCAACTATGCAAAACGTATAATGTAGTACTGCGCCAGGACGCGTGAATGGGGTACATACGAGTTCAAAGTACAGTCGTGCTTAAATTATAAATAAGTTACTTATGTGTTTTAAATATCGCTCTTCATTTTGATGAAAGCACTGGAAATAGATGTCAGTAATATCCCTTTGCATGCACAATAACTTATGGATGTTATCTGTTTGGGTAAAAATGTCAAAAAAGAGCTTTAATATTCTATTAATAAAACCAAACGGACCCCAAACGGCTTTTATATGCAAGAAACTTTTCCCTAATGATTAAACTATTTGCATCATGTGAACATTTTAATGCCTGTTACTTAATATTTTAATTGACCGGAGTTTAATAAAAATTAAATTTCAATTTATATAACATAAACATCATTACCAGTCTTGTTTGTAAATAGATTGTAAAATAAATTTAGCTAGAACAATTTATTACCTACCTCCTTAAAATGGTTTAATAGCATAATTAGCTAAATGAATTCGCAACGATGTTTATAAATATTAGTGGATTGCTTATAGCAGATGTTGAACACTTAGCATGGATTGCTAAAAACGGATTTATAGTTTCTAATATAAGTATAATTATAAGAAGTTATATACCTAACTTTAGAAGCTTTATTTTATACTTTTGATAGTTTTAAATATTTGATAATACGTAATATTAACGACATATTTAATCCCCTTACGTGGTTTTTATAAACACTTGTGTACTGGCAACTAGTACCTTTTAAAACCACGAAACAATACGTTTTTTCCGGATCTTTTAATAGGTTACTAAATAAGCCTTTGCGAAAAAACCTCAAACCCTCAAACACAGCCTGTTAACACGAAACAGCTGATGGTAATATCGATAATACGATAAAACTATTACATCTATTCTAAAATGCCTTTAATAACGGAAAGACAGTACAATTATTTACAATAAAATACAGAAAAACAGTTGAACCACATCAAGACAGTTGCAAACGATCTATAGATAGCTCAACTGCTCCAGATCACTATCAAGCGGAAATGTCCCCAAAACACTGGCTGCATTGCCTCGCTGAATTGCAATGCCTATGCGTTGATCCAGATAAGCGCCAGCTCTCGGGCCCCACGTCGCTTCGATCAGACGCCCCAAAAGAATTTTGAAAACACGATGTATATTTGTTGTTATTTATCTATGCCTATTAATTAAAAAAAACACTTCACCACCTAGCTAAAATATCTATGTAAAACATAAAACCCTGTATGCAATAAATGTTTGACTTTGAACCATCCCAGTTAGGCTGCCTGTCCATTGACGCGGAGATAGGCGGCGGAGCGGAGAAACGAGGAAATATTAACCAATAGGATTGCATGAATAGAATTTCATGCAATCCTATTGGTTAATATTTCCTCCGCCTATCTCCGCGTCAATGGACAGGCAGCCTTAAACTGGGTGCATCGGTTTGGGAGCTACGATGCCACAGACAAACACACAGACATAGGCGTCAAACTTATAACACCCCTCTTTTTGCGTCGAGGGGTTAATATTTTATCGGAAACGTAACAAAGAGAGAAAGTGAAGAAGGTGATAATATCAAATATGCCCATTTATTTCTGAGCTGACGTTACATTAAAGATCGATATTCGATAGATAAACAGGAAACCTGTCAAGTAGCCAAGAGCAACAGGTAGATAAATTAAATATTGTATTTTTGGCAAAACGCCTCGCACTTGTCTGGAGATGCGCTGATTAGATTTAGATTAATTATGATTATATTCGATACTTAGTAAAATGTCTTATAGATACTTAGTAGAATGTCGAATTTTAATTCATCGACTCTTTTGGTGTTAAATTAAGCAATTTCGGCTTATCATTATTGAATTTATTAAACTCTTGATCACCTCTCAACCTGAATCTATTAATTGTGTGTGGGGTATAACCACCTATTTGTTTATCCATTCTGTTTGATTTTGATCCTGTGTCACATTCATAAATAAATAATGCTGGAAATTTCATACAGCGCTATTTAGCCTAATACTAAGAACCAGATAAAACTATGGAAACCAGATAACTGGTAGAATGATTACTTATGTTCCTTTGTTTGGTAAATACATACTTATAATAAATGCATAAAATACCCAACCCCGGAATAAATATCTGTACATCATGCCAACATTTGTTCCGCGGCGGGAATCAAACCCACAACCTCATGCGTCGTAGCCTTGTAGCCGACTATTCGCCCACTGCGCCACGGAGGTCGTCATATTTTTTCATTCACTTTTTCACCCGAATAAATAGCATGTTATAACGACACTGAAGATGATCCATTCTAGGTTTTAGTCACGATATTGCTATGAAAAGTTGCAATGACAGCTGATAATGGCCTGTGACAAATTCAAAATAGAACTGTTTGGTAAGTCTACAAATACTAGACGTGGACAAAATTCGGTTCATTGTGTAACTAGACTAAATAGGACTACAAAAGATGGTACTAAACATTCGTGATAGTGTCATATTGAGAAATATCGACGTGACTTGGATCTTTGAATTTAAAAATCGAACTGTAGATGAAAATTCCAGTAATGTACGAGTACAATAAGACCAATAGCTTTAACCTTAGGCTTAACTCAACACAGATAGATTCTGTTTTAACAATAATGCGTGAATGTAGGTATATTGATTAAAATTACCTATTTTAGGCTGTAAAGTACTCGTAGCTTTGATCGAATGACACATTTTTACTTTAAAACCGAATACGACACTCATTTATATGACAGATCAAAAATTTTTGTCTTGAGGAATGTTAAGAGTTAGTTAAACATGTTAAGTTTCAGCTAAGCTGTACCTGCCTAGGTATATTGCTCAACACGTGTCGTAAAACAACATACCTAGCTTATCACAACTATTACGATGCAAATAGATTTTAACCTATGCATTATTGCGTATCACGTGATGCTAAAAATAACTTGGCATAAAGAATAGAATTATGTCATATAGATATTATATCCGGTAAGGAATAGAATGAGCCATATTACGTAGTTAGTGGGACTCTATATCAAATCTAGAAGAGATGATCTCTAAACGTTTGAAATATTATCAATCTGATTACTTATCTATCTACAAACTGTTGAATTGTTCAGATGGACTTACATTTCTTTATAACTAGACCGACGCCGACGATGTATATTTTATATTGCCTCTTGGTTTAATAATTTGCAACGATTTCTATTAGGTACTGTGAAAAGTACAACGGTATTCAGGCAACTAATATAAATGATTTTTGTAAAACGGCTTGTGTATAGTATTAATAATAAGGTAAATTACTAAATATACCTACTCAGTAAAGCTGACTATAAACTTATAAACACCTAAGCTTATCTTCGCAATTCCGATGCAAATAGATTTTAACCTATGCGGTATTGCATGTGACGTCAGCGAGGAAATATCTTGACATTTAACTCTAGTCCGCAAATAAATGGTCACGATTACGGGTAAGATTTCATCACAAGAACAATGGTGTCCTCTTTTTCCTATATTAATGTGTCTAACAGTAGGCCTAGCACAGTAACTGTAGAGAAGGGTTTAGTCATGAGTCATTTATCGGAACAAAGAAGACACTTGTCGACCGTCTCGAGCACGGCGATTGCGAGAGTGAACGGGAAGAAACGTTGTCGACGCTTCCTCGACAGTAGTCTACAACGCCGAGCACGATAGCCATCATTTTCTCTATCTTTGACATTTAAGGATAGACAACTTTCTTCTGAAATAGTCTAGGTCATATGATGACTACACTGTCTTCTCAAATTGTCTCTTTCGCACTCTTCTCAATCACGTGGTTGCCAACAATTTTTAGTTAGATATTTAATTAATTATATATACAGCGTACGTTGTTATAGGCAGAGTATCTTTCTCTTGTCTAGGAATAAAACTTACTGAGGCTGCTCGTAGCAAAGACAATTTCGGAAGAATCGACAGACAATGGAATATAATAATGCTTTATTGTACATCACACTCAAATTTAAAAAACAATATAAAAAAACCAATAACAATACACGCAGAAATACAAGTTGTGGTCAGAGCCTTGTCGTCTCTTCGAAGAGTAGACAAGGAAATCGCTGTGCTAACCCTGCAGGAATCAGGTTGAGTGTAATGATTATTTGATTTTGATGGTTTTGATCTTTGCAATCTTTGCAATTTTTTTTTTTTTATAAGTTATAGGCTAGCGTTTGACCACTATCTCGCCTAATGGTAAGCAATGATGCAGTCTACGATGGTACACGCTTGCCTAGAAGAAACCTATTCACTCGTGACTTGAAGATCCCTAGGTTGTAGTTATCAGGAAACACAGACTCAGGCAAGGCGTTCCACACCTTGGCGGTGCGCATAATAAAGGTGGAAGAGTACCGCTTTGTGCGTATGGGAGGTATGTCTACCATGTAGCGGTGGCATCGCAGAGCGTCTGGTTGTCCGATGATAGAATGGTTATGGTGGGATCAGGTTGAAAAGCTCCGCAGCACACTCTCCGAAATGTATCGGATAAAAAACCGAGAGGCTTGCAACCTTTAGACGATGCTCGAGGCTGTGGAGCCTTGCATTTGCTAACTCGTCATTGCAAATGAGCTTCTTGGCTCTTCTCTCAATTGAATCTAGTCTCTTGCTGGTATTTCGCTGATCCGTCCCAGAGGTGAGAACAGTACTCCAGACATGATCGGACTTGTGCTTGGTATAAGTTGAGCAACTGTCCCGGTGTGAAGTATTGCCTCACCTTTACAAGTAAAAATGAAATGAAAATTAATGAAATCATTTATTTTGCTGAAAGTATGGTTGTGTTAAGGTGTTATAGATAAGATTTGATAAGATTGTTGATAAGTTATAGAAAGGTTGTCTGGAAGAAATCGCTTCTAAGCGATAAGACCGCCCATTGTACTTGTTGCTTTGTGAATTTTTATATTTTTTGTTTGTTTCTTGTGTGGTGTACAATAAAGTATTTTCATTCATTCATTCATTCATTTGCTTCTTCTCAACAGGCAGCCCCTTTTACTTATGTGTATGTGTTGTGAACTGACTGATATATCAGCGACCAACTATTTTATCTAGTTCATATTGATTATACGTGCCTTTCCTCTTTCTTGCAATCCTTATTTTTTTAACTAGTAAGAAAGAATAGACGAAATACTTTTCATTCGATAAGAATTTTTTAACAAACTAATGATTTCGTGTCATATCCAACTAGAATAATATAAATACACTCTTCTGGACATCAATATTGACTCAGTTACTTTGAAAGAACATAAAAGGAAAGTAACGGCTAAATATCAGGATTCCCTTAGCTTTATACTATTTAGTTACTGAGATGTAGCATGGAATAGATCGGTTATTTTTTTAAAATAATAGTCTTAACTAGTGGTTCGCCCCGAACTGAGATCTCGAGAGTCTACCATAAAAAAAAAATTAAATTATTCGTAATCTTTGACTATCAAAATAGTGCCACAAAATAAAAATCAAACAACTTGACCTACAGTTTAATTCAAATTGCAGGTAACGGGAGTTCATGTTAATTGGTTACTCTTTTTTGGGGTACAAATTGCAGTTATTCCCGATTTTAGACTTTTGCCTATATTTGTGATATATAAGCTACACGTATACCAAATTACAGAACTGTGGGGTCACTGGTGTACCCTGTGAATTTTGTCAAAGTTTAGTTTTTAGTATGGCTAATAACTCAAAAATTAAACTAAAAATAAAAACCGGGTTCAAATGTACTAATAAAGACCTTTTATTTGGCGTCCCACTTGACCTAATAGCCTCATTTTAATTTTTTTTTACCCCTCTTGAACCCCAATATCTCAACAACCCCCCAAAATTTTTAGCTCATTGAGTCACACCAAAATTGTGTCATCATTAACTACCTATATACCAAATTTCACGATGATCGGTTAAACGCTTCGAAAGTTATCCTCGGACAAACAAACATACAATTTGGATTTGTAGATCGCTTCGCTCGAAAAATTCAACTTTAGTATCATTCAACTAAGTAAATAAAATTATTGATAAAATGTTATGTTCTAAAAAAGTAATCCCTAGTCACAAAATTATAACCGATCAAAGATTATCGAATGTTCGTAAACTGCTTTAAAATAGCAAAAACAATGTTGGAGGATTTCAATTTTGTCCCACTTAATCCCACTCAAGTCTGCTAATGTTACATCGACGACGTCTTAAAATAGCTCTCAGATATGTGCTTGAGGTTAAAGTGTAGTATTAACTGCCGGCTTTAATAGCTTGCAAATAATGTCATTCTGATATTCTTTTGAATTGGACATCACTTAGCCTTTGTAGTGCTGCTAATGTGAAGAACTCACGAATTTTTATATTAAAGTACGCAATATTGTATCATCTAGAGGTCTCGTTCATACAATATATTTAGGTCTTTATACATAACCTAATTTTTATATCATTATATCATCATATTACGAATAACATCTTAATATGCCCTATAAAGGATGGTTAGTGCTCATTTGAAAATGTCAGAAGAGTTCTTCCATAGACAACAAGCTCTGCAAACGATAAAAACGTTAGTAACCAAAAATACCAATGGATTAATAGAATCGATAAAATAGACGAAACTATTTTCATAAAACTTCACTAGGATTTTTCAAATTTAATGTCATTCCCGATCAAGATACTGATGTTTTTCTGAATTAACACCCACATTCGGATCAAGTTTGTAGCAATAAAGCGAATTTTAAATGACCGAACGACTTGATAATTGGTGTAATAAAAATAAAACGAGAAAGGATTCAAATATTTTAAAGTAATAAATTGGAAAGAAAGCCAGGCTTAAAATCTGAGTCACTACAATTTATCGATGATGCATGGACCAGAAAGATTGTAAAAAAAAACGAAACCTTGCCTGTGAAAGTACTGGACTGCGTGTGCCTTTGTAAAAAATACTCTACTGGTTTGTCACACACATTTATAATTCATATTTTCATAATTCATAATTCTTTATTGTTCGTGAACCTAGGTACATAATTGATGGTTGAACTTATAAATAGCACTATTCTAGGTTCTGCCATTTAGGCGTACAAACATTTATATAACAATTTTATTAATCACTGCAATATTTATCTTGATATTACATATTTTTTCCATAATAAAATTAATACAATTCAGAATCACATTAAATCAAATAGAGAAAACAGTTATTAAAAATTTAAGAAAAATGTCAAAAGATTTGCATAAATAAGAACAATAATAATTAAAATCATATAGAATAATAATAGTTATGTCAAATGGAGATGTCAAAGTAATTGCAATAATAATAGATTTATATAAAATAATGTTAAATAATATTTTGGTCATTAAATTCTTTTAGAGTGTAATATACTTTTTTAACTAGAATATCATTCAACTTGCTCTTGAATTCTTTTCTTATTTTTACGCATACGAATCACGTACCTAATTTTTTTATTACTCTGCCGATTTCCATTTAACTATATTTAGATCATAGACCCAGTTGGTTCGAGTTTGACCAGTTATCGGTATGCCCATCCCTGGTGGTATCTATTTTTAGATCCGTTTAGTCATTCAGACCACTGATGTAGGTACCCCTACTCGCTCAATTTTACTATGAGCTCTAGTTTCATTACCATACAAGTAGGTGCTGTTGTTCATTGACACAAAGGTCTTACTTTTTTGGTCATGCACGAAACAATTTAGTTCTATTTTAGAACTGATATGGAAATCTTTGCTTGTAGACTAGTACACCTTACCATTGTCTTCTAAAATTGCATGATAATACTTAAACAATGAGTTGCATTAACTATTTAAATCACCGTTGAGGTATTAGGTATTATCGCTCTCAAATTAAATTTCAAGTTATATCAGATTGTCAATTGTTGGGCAGACTTGAGTATTATGATTTAGGCATATCTTGTTATTGGCTACTTTTCCAATATTGGGTACTTATTGCACATGTTTTTAGTTTTTTTGCATTTGGTATGTATAAATAAAAACAAATAACATTTTCTTTCTCAATAGTGACTTTTGAAACAAGAATGATCATATCGATCATAGTGAAATGTTATTTATAACTTGTGTCCTGACCTGTATGTAATTTAATGACCTCCGTGTCACAGTGAGTGAGTAGCCGACTGAGACGCTGGAGTTTGTGGGTTCAAATTCCGCCGCAGATCAAATGTTATCTACAGATGATAAAAACTGTCAGTTCTGTATGTTCCAGGTCTGAGTATTTTTCTATATTATAAAAGTGTGTATTTACAAAAAAAGGCATATAAAAATTCCATTATCTATTTCCTTGGTGTCCGTTTACTTTGTCCCAGACACAGAACAGCTGCATTTCATGGCAGCTTCAGATGTGCTGCCCGAAATGTTGGAACAATCTGCCTGCTCCTATAAGGAACTCTAATACTGTTTGGTCTTTAAACAAGTAATTACTTGTAGAATTTTCAAAAGTTTTCACACGTAGGTGGTTGTTCTGGGCCTGGTTTCTAGCAATACAATTCTAATTATTTAATTTTCAAAGCTCTTTTTATTATGCCTGTTATCTGTATTATATTTTTATTTGTTAATATTTAATTTTCAAAACTATTTTAATTATGTCTGTTAACTGTTTATGATTATGTATTTTCATGTTTTGTATGTTTTAATAGTTCGTAAGTAGGTACCTAAACGAGTCCGAAAGTTTATATCTACTAGTTATATGTATCGATAGGTAATTGTAAACAGTTGCTGCTCTGCACACACGGCAATGGCACCACGGAAGACCAGCGCTATAGTAGTATAAATATGCTACTATAGCACAATGCTGAGTGGTGACCGATTTTGCTCACAAATTTGGTCATTAATTTATACTCATTTGCCTAAGCTGTAATGTACACTTGTGATGCAAAATAAACGTTTTTCTATTCTATTCTATTTCTATTCTATTCCTATGGTTCAAGCTCTCATTGTCCATGTTTATTTATTTACCTTCATTTAAATTCGTTTAAGGTTCAGTTTTCCTTGTGCTATGCCCCAACAGTTATATTAACACAAGTTACATCTTACTGGTTACTCAGTCCTTCCTTACTTAACTTTATACAAACCAGCTGTCGTTGGTAGACGGTAGAGTAATGACTGCTCATTACTAAAGAATATTTGAACTGTATCTTAATTGTAACAAGAGTGAAAATCAATTGGCAAATACTGCTAATTGTTGGACTTTGGCCAATACAATGTTGTCTGTAGCAGTAATTACAATATCATTAATAAGGTCCGTAGTTTATTGTTTGAGGTCATCTATTTCAATACTAGTGATTTTCATACAATTGATGACGTTTTGATGGTAAGCATTTGTTTCCTTCCTGTGCGTATAAATACATTTAGTATGAATCACTAACAATACCATATTACCTGTATATTTAAATGTGATATATCTTATGTGTAAATATCATTACTATTTGAAATAAGATAATTTTTTTAATTGAATAAGTACCTAAGTGGGGGATTTGATAGTTTATCTTTCAAATCATTGAAAATTAAATGCACCATGCTCTCAACACAATCAGATAGTAACATCTAAGTATCAATTTTCGGGCCCTTTGTATATAAATAAATAAATATTGCTGCACATTTCACACAGCGCTATCTAGCCCCAAACTAAGCAGAGTTTGTACTAAGTCATAAGTCATTTATTCTTTGCTGATAATATGTTACAAAATAAGTTCTAAAAATTATATATGATAGTGCTTAACGATATTATCTGCTGGTTAGGGCTTGCAAAGTTATATAAATTCTTATCAATTTTAATTAATTTCAAATATCTTCGTTGTACATACTTATAATATAAGATATACCATTGATATATATAAATATATGCTATAAATGTATTGTACTCTGAAATTTCTATGTAATGGTTTGTACCAAAATAGATAAACAAAAAAATAAGAAGTCCCGATATTATGGTAGATAAGTTGAAAAAAGGTTAGGTGGGGCGACTGATTTATTTTATCTAAGGATTTCGCACGCTTTCCTAACTCCGAAAACGCGTGAGAGCAGCAGCAGTTTGCATCTAGCTACTCGTTAGCTGTCAGCAAGGTGTCAACATGTCGATGCGTGCATTGAACCATTAGCCTGAACCTTTTAGTATAGAGTGGCTATTTGTTTGAATAGTCAATATGTGGAAGCAGTAATTACTATACATAGTATTTATTTAATTTATTCATAAAATAATAAATGTAATCTAGCATAACAAAATATGCCACAAACATATTTTTCATATATTAAACATATATTTATTTACGGCCGATATCCTTTGTTATAATAATTGATTGGGTGAGACTGAATTTGCTGTATGTACCTAACTCTGTCGAAACAATAAAAATAAGTAGGTAAGTTAAGTACCTTGCCCCTTTTGTTAAAAAGTATTTTTAAAGTAACCAGGTTTTTCGTCTGATTAATTCCGGCATTGATCACGGAAAACATTTTGAAACTATTCAAATGCTATTGAACTAAAATATTTGATTAGATGGTAAGTGGTAACTGTTACTCATAACAATGGAACACATTAGAAAACTTTTGTCATTTATTTCAATCATTATTATAAATACGGGATTTATCACGTACCGGTTTTATCGGTGTTACGACTGACAATGTTTCGGTTCATTTCGTGAACCTTCATCAGGATGAGTGCGATCCGCTCCGCACTGAATCTCACTTCAACGGTCGTCCATCGTGTTGAGAGGCTGTATCATCATCGTTATCATCAATGCTGTTCTCTTCGGTAGTCCTTAGTACAGGCAAACACGCAACGCTTACTATGTGTCTACCAAGTTCACTCACTCCTCTGTCGCTTTCATCACGAAGACATGGCCTCTCGGCTGGCGGTAGAACACATCCTCTATCTCTAGTTTGGCACACGACTTATTTCCATCGTGTTTCGGATCGTGCGAGGAACGAACAACTCTCTCTTGGTAAGAATAAATGTCGGTCATAACACCGATAAAACAGTGCGTGATAAATCCCGTATTTATGACAGTGGTATAACACCTGTTGTAGCACGTTCACCTAGGACGTGTCATTTCACAGGGTGACGGGTGCGTCACGCTGAGTCATACAAATGAGACTCATGTGCACGGGTATAGCTTGTCCGGGGAAGTACTACCATCATACCTATTTCCAAATCAACTTGGGCAAATCGTGACAGAGAAATAAAGAATTTTTGATTTGATTTTTGATTTAGCGTTGTATGTATGTATGTTTGTTTGCCCGAGGATAACTTTCGAAGCGTTTATCCGATCATCATAAAATTTAGTATATAGGTAGGTAGTGATGGCACAATTTTGGTGTGGCTCAATAAGCTAAAAATGTTGGGGGGTTGTTGAGATATTGGGGTTCAAGAGGGGTAAAAAAAAAACAAAATGGGACTATCTAGTCAAATGGTACGTCTAATAAAAGGTCTTTGTGAATATTTTGACCCCGTTTTTATTTTTAGTTTATACATTGTGGTTTTTAAGTTATTAGCCAAACTAAAAACTGAACTTTGACATAATTCACAGGGTACACAGGGTGCGGCTTCGCACGCTTGAAATTTCCCGTTCCCGTGGGAACGTCAGGATAAAACTATATAAAACACTTTTGTCAAAGTGACGCAACACTTCATGTAAATGAGACTTCACGTCAATGGACGATGGTTATATTATATAGATATTGTTCATACAAAAATACTAAAATCGCGATTAAAAGATAGGGGCGGCGGTAGGAGGGTAAAAAATATTTTATCAATCTCATACCTACCAACTAAATATACAAAACCAAATCATTAAATTCGGTCGATTCGTTTCGGAGGAGTGCGACCACAAAAACCGTGAAACGATATTTTTATATATTAGAATATTATCTTTCTTGTTAAGATTTTATCTTTGAACTTATGAGGGGATTCATTAGCGCTGCAGTACCTACCAGCATCTCAAGTTATAAAGGCAAAATTTCAGTGCTTTGGGTAGGAATGAATGTACGCTATCATTATCAAAACACGCCGACCGGTCTAACAGGTAAAGCGAGAACTAAATGTAGTGTTATGTGGACATTCCTACTATGAATGCAGGATAGTCACTGGAAAGTGAGTAGTTTCTCTAACTGTTGATTTTAAAATAGTTATTATTATTCGTATAAAAAAGGCAACAAAAAGCAAATTGATGTGAGTTGCGTGCATAGGCATCTACCTATCTTCCACCATTCTTAAATATTTTCTTAGATTTTTTTAAATTTACAATATATAGGTACCTTCCTACTTTAAAAAGTGTGCCATGAAAATTGATACCGTATTTATAAATAAAGCAGAGGTTGATAACAAAAAAACATTCGACCTATCTTGAAAAATAGGCAAAAATAAGGTCGAATAGATAAGACTGTTATTTGTACCTAAATAGGTGCTTATAGGTAGATATTAGTTTTCATGCATTCATCAATCAATTGATATCAAACATGGAGGCGGATAAAATAATCGACAATGCCCAATGTTATCTCTGTATGACGCTAAAAAAACTTCCGGAAAAATTTGTAAGTTGTCAAGATTCATTATTTTATCACTGGTACTATCGCGCCATCTATTAGATACCATTGTAACTATTTAGTTACGCTACTCGACGCTAGGTGGCTCTATCAGAACAGTAATATTACTTCAAAATTGTGAGCCAGTAAATTGGTGGTCATTAAATTATTTCTACTGTTATTAATAAATTTTGGAATTGAAAAATTATTAAAGAGACATTACAGTGGATGCAGAATGTAGTTTAAGTATGTATATTTTTAAAACAGTTGTAGCGGAACAGCTTCAGTAAACGCTACCCAGTAATGCACTAATTGAGGGTTTTTAGTATTTAAGTATAAATATAATTTATTTATTAAATGCAACACACAATAGGTATAGTTTCTAATCATTAATTGTAATCTTATTAAGCCTTTAGGTTCTTTGGGTCACCATCGAGATTTGGGCAGCAAGTTTATGGAATTAAGCTAGGTTAGGTACCTACTTAAATCTAGTGAGTAGGAACAGATTATTAGCAAAATTCTAAGTAAAATTATTAGTATTTACCAAATACCATGAATACAGAATTTACGCAAACGTAGGTAGATCTTGCCTAAATATTAAAAAAAATAATGAAGCACATCTTGTGAAATGTCTCTCAGATTTTCGAACAATACTATTCAAGGACCAATCCTAGAACTTTCGTCCGAGCCCTACAATTGTTTGAACGTCTAACGACCTCGGTTGCGCAAGCACATTGAATGATACCAGCACAGTACAAGATCGCCTGAAAGAAGAAATATGTGGTCTATGTCATGTGGATAAAGTTTATGATGCTGATATATGTAAATACATACAGTATTTATTCATTATTTTGTGATTGTTATTCAGCTGTATCGGTTGCGTGTTTTTATTGATAGATAATCCTTTAGCTCAAAACATTGTGAGTCTCTCGAGAAATTCTTAAATTAAAGACTTCTTTTTTGTCTTTCTTTTTTCTTCTAAAGAAGAATTCTTTCTTTTCAATCAAAATTTGCTTATATTTATTGGTTTTTTCCAAGTTTTAACCAAATTGTTGGCGCATAGATGTCTCATTTTTACTATGTACTTATAAGTATTTTTATTATGCAGGTATATTTATTTAGTTGATCGAGCGAAGCGAGATCTCTAAAACAACTTGGGCAAATCGACGTTGTATGTATGTATGTGATCCCATCATCTTGAAATTTGATACATAGGTAGGTATCTAGTGATGGCACAATTTTGGTGTGACTAAATAAGATATAAGTGTGGGGGGGGGGGGGTTGTTGAGATATTGGGGTTAAAGGGGGGGTAAACTATTAGGTCAAATGGGACGTCAAATGAAAGGTCTTCATTTGTACATTTAGACTCCGTTTTTATTTATAGTAAAGTCCTTAAAGTTTTTGAGTTATTAGCCATAGTAAAAACTAAACTTTGACAAAATTCACAGGGTACACCAGTGACCCCTACAGTGCTGTAATTTGGTATGCGTGTAGCTTAGGTGACACAAATATAGGCAAAAGTCTAAAATCCAGAATAACTGCAATTTGTACCCCAAAAAATGTTACACCAACATGAACTCCTAGTTGGTTATTTATTTCGTGGCACTATTTTGATAGTCAAAGATTACAAATAATATTTTTTTGTTTTAATCAGAGACTCGCGAGATCCCACTACAGTAGTGTCTACTACAGTTTAATAGTTACTCTATTCTGTTAGTTATTGTACTTATTTCACAAGACAGCAAGTGGAATCCCTCCTCATAAACTCGCATTGACACTGGTTTAGTTTGCAGCAAATATCAGCGCAGAATCTAATAGTCAGTTTATCGACAATCTGAATAAGCATATTCATGATCTAGTCTCTTCTTTACCCAGTACAGAACATCTTTAGTTCTTGCTCAACGTTCGCTTATCTCTCAGCACTTGTCCCCCGCCTCAAGTGGTTATAACCAGTAAATCTGACTGCACTTGTTCGCTGCCTCAATATAAATTTATTGTCCAACCGGCACTATCAAGTACGCCCGTGTTATTTAGATAATCTTGAAAAATCCTCGAAAGTATCTTCTGTGCCCTTTCTAAATAATTCCATCTGAAGATACAAATTTCAACCCATTTCGATTAGATCTTTGCGATAAGATCGTCGAGTAAACATTTTTAAAAATCAATTCGCGCTGCACCGTTTTTATGCTAAGTGATTTTGGTTCGATTTTTAAATTGTTTTAGTATTTTTGGTGTGATATTATAAAGTGTGGGTGCTGTGTTCCATTAGCTGAATTAGTGACTGATAACGATATCTGAGTGTGAAATAATCAGGAACTGGTTTTGGTGTGGAATTCAGTGGGAGTTAAAGTACTTGGCTCGATTCGCCGAGACATTGATGAGTTTTTGAGTAAGTCTTCAGACCATTTTCTTGTTTAGGTATTCATTATACTTGCAAATTACCAGCACCTTGGGTTTTTATTAAGGAAATAAATTAAGTCAAAAATAATATAATATTCCTCTTACTTTATGCGTAACAGGTTTGTAGAAATGTCTTATAGAACTTGCTTTGTTTTGTCAACATCTAAATTAAGTCTTTCAACGCTGAATGCAACAATGGTTGACCAAGAAACCACACAATTCTACCACCCACCTAGCTGCCAGTCGAGTCCATGATATAAGATTACTCTTGATTCTACTCTGACATTATTTGGGTCGCTGTCCCTGTACAAAGGTTTTTCTTTCCTTAGCATACCAGCAGTTTATCATTAATTGTATATTATTTTGCCGTTAAAATGTCCTAGATGCCTAAACCGATTACAGAGCAGTTATATTATCAATGAAACAGGAATTGGAGCGGATGTTTATTACATAACAGTGCACTTATCTAAAATAATAATAATTCATGTTAGAAATATTCGTTCTCGTGGCTTGTTGTATAGGTTTAACGTTTTCACTAACACTACAAATAAGAATGGCAATATATGTACCTATGTAGATGACAAGGAAATCTTTTTCCCCTAAAAGTCCTTTTATACGCTGAATAAAGGAATGTGCGTTTTCTGGTATTAGCTAATGTTTGCAAAACATCATTAGTAAATTCTGCAGAGGTCCATAATTAAAATTTTTATTTTCATTATTTAAATACCATAATCATGTTACGAACATGATGTGATCACTGTGCATGTGGCAAGTTATAACATTAGCTTCGTAAAGGATGCGACCGCTGTATCTGTGACAGGATTATTATATGAAATAGGCTTGCCCAGCCTTACTATCGTTTCAGTTTAAACATAGTAAAAGATACTATTGTGACCTTATTAAAATAAGATAATTTTGTAATCACATGCAAAGGTCCAGTAAATAGTTTTGAGTTAATGTCAATGGCCGTTATCATGCGTCTAACGATTAGATTGCGATTACTTTGATAAAGTATTTTTATAATGTATGTTACTGGGTTAGATTCCACAACTCATAGGCGAATTGACTGCCTCCGTGGCGCAGTGGACGTATAGCCGGATGAGCAGCAAGTTCAATTCCCGCCGCGGAACAAATGGTTGCATGATCTACAGATATTTGTTCCGTGTCTGGGTGTTTTTCTATATACTATTATAAGTATGTATTTACAAAAAAAAATTATATAAGTATTCTATCAGTTATCTGGTTCCCATAGTACAAGCTCTGCTTAGTTTGGGGCTAGATAGCGCTGTGTGAAATGTCCTGCAATATTTATTTATTTATTTATTTTAATCAGTTCATCATCATTATCATAATGATCATCATGATAATGATATTCATCATCAGAGCGACCGATCTTGTGCGGCCTGTATCCAACGGCTCCCAGCAAACTTTATCAGGTCGTTTTTACATCTAATAGGGGCCGTTCTACGCTGCGCTTTCCAGTGCGTAGTCTCCACTTGAGAACCTTAGGTGAATCAGTTGGTTGAACAAAATTAAGTTTTCTTTATTAAAGACTCTTTCTTTTTTTAAGCATCAGCCGGTTTTGTTGCCTGAGTTTTTCCGTTGATTGGTCGCGAGGAACTATTCAAATGATCCAAAAGCTATCTTATCCAAATTATATTTAAGCCTATTTAATTTATAGAGCGGTGCAAATTTATATACATATATACATATATTTGAGCCATTTGGAGTCGAGACCCTGGGTCTATGGGATACCGGGGCCCATCGCGTTTTAAAAGTTCTTTCTGGTCGAAGCGACGTCTGATCCGAGAGCTGGCGGTTATCTGGGTCAATGCATAAGCATTGCAATTCAGCGGGGCAATGCGGGCAGTGTCTTGGGGACACTTCCGCCTGATAGTGATCTGGAGCAGTTGAGCTATCTATGGATCATTTACAACGGCCTTTAGATGATTCAACTGTTACATCTATATGTTAGTCTTGTAATTAATTGTGTATTCTTTCTATTAGTAAATGTATTTTAGTTATCTTGTGTTTGTCTTTCTCCATGCGATTTGCCAATTTTATAACGAATATATAGGTTTTTGAATAACTAAAAACATCACCGTTTGGCAAGTGGCAACAAAAATCGTCACAACTATTTGTTAAAATAATGTTGCTGTCAAAATGTTCAACTTAAAAAGTTCAGTGGCTTGCAACCTTGTAACAATCGTTTTCCGTAACAAATTGAAACGTATACAATGAATAAACTTAACCATAGCATTGTAGATGTACATCATACATGCCATGTATCAATATCACGAGGTTTCAATTACAGAGCAGTCGCTAAACATGCGTCATCCGGCCCGGTTAAACATCCATAAGATTTTTAGCTTATTTGTTTTTGTATTCATACTTTCTTACTTTTATATCTATAAAAATAAATACATATGCATCGTGAATAAATACGCAGGTTTATGACAGTAAATGCCAGTTTAATATAGCACTTTATAGGAGCAAACAATTAATAATAGTCGCAAGCTCGCATGCTGGACATTTCACACTGTGCTGTCTAGCCCTAAACTAAGCAAAATTAAATCTTGTACTGTGGGAACCACCTAACTGATAGAATGTTTATATAATATATGTTTTTGAATTGTATACTAAATAGAGCAACACTCAGATCCGAAATAACTAGTAGTTCGCCCCGAACTGAAATCACGCAAGTCGCAAACAAAAAAAAAACATTATTCGTAATCTTTAACTATCAAAAAAATGCCACGAAATACGTAAACAGCTAACTTGACCTACAGTTCCTTTTTTGGGGTAGAAATGGAAGTTATTTTGGATATCAGACTTTCCTATATTTGTGCCACTAAAACTACACGAATACCATATTTCAGCACTGGTGGGGTAACTGGTGTACCCTGTGAATTTTGACATAGTTCAGTTTTAATGACTTATTAATGACTAATAACTTATAAACTACAAGGTTTGAACTAAAAATAAAAATGGTGTCGAAATGTACTAATGAAGACCTTTCATTAGACGTCCCATTTGACCTAATAGTCTCAATTTTTTTATTTGCCCCTTTTGAATCCTAATATCTCAACAACCCCCCAACATTTTTAGCTCATTTAGTCACACTAGGATTGTGCTAACACTACCTGCATATGTATCAAATTTCACGATGATCGAATCAACGCTTCGAAAATAATCCTCGGATAAACATACACACAACGCCGATTTGCTCAAGTTGATTTGGAGATCTCGCTTCGCTCTATCAAATATCTATAGATTATGCAAACATTTGTTCCGCGGTAAAAATCCTAACCCGCAATCTTCTGCGTCTCAGGCAGCTATTCACCCACTGCGCCACCGAGGTCGTCTATACATTAAGCGTCTCTGCAAATACAAGCGGCATTGTATTATACATCTGCTCCTTCTTTATATAATAACATCTAACAACACACAGAAACAAACACAAAACCATTCCTTGCGGAATGTTACAGAAAATTCACCATATAGTGATTGAGCCTTCAACAGTCGCAGTAAACTTTATCCTAATCTTTATTAGTTTGCGGCTACCGTTGATGTTTTCATCTATTCAATGTTTTTTGTGTACCTAATTGCTATTATGTTTGGACCATATAATCAACACCTGACGAGTTATAGACCGTTAACACTTAATTTAAATATTAATGACTTGTTAACGTGTTTTTCTTCTAAGGCAAAAAAGATTTTCATTTCATTTTCATTTCATTTTTGGTTTAGAAGTATGCCTCAAGTTGATGCACGCAGGACAGTGTATCATAGGGCATGTTTTTAAGGTGCGTGACCTACAAAGCAATAAATATAAATATCGCTGGACATTTCACACAGCGCTATCTAGCCCCAAACTAAGCAGAGCTTGTACTATGGGAACCAGATAGTTGATAGAATACTTATATACTTTTTTTTGTAAATACATACTTATAATATATGGAAAAACACCCAGACACGGAACAAATATCTGTAGATCGTGCAAACATTTGTTCCGCGTCAGGAATCGAACCCGCTACCTCCTGCGTCTCAGCCGGCTATACGCCCACTGCAATAGTTTGTTATCGGCGATGGTTACCATTTAACATCAGGTTGGACATATGCTTGTACTATCTCCAGGTAGTATACAAAATAAAAATAAAGTACAGCTAGAAGATTTGAGAAAATGGCACAACCTACGTTTCAAGTACTACGAGCGTAAAGATTTAAAAATTAATTGTGTTTTTCAAACTTTATCGTTCACTGTACGTGTACATATGTACTGATTAAAACGTTTATTTATCGCGTATCTACCTTTATTATTTGTTATCCCGACGTTTCGACTGTTTTGCGGCAGCCGTGGTCAGGGGCGGACTGGAGTACTTGGAGCTACCGTCGAGAAGTGATGGCAGCTGCAGCAACTACCCTCACTTGGCTAAAGACTCAGCGTCCTGGAACCCGGTGATTTTTAGGTGTGCGCGTCGTGATCGGTCGTTTCAGTGCGTAGATACGGTTAGTGTAGTGTATCGTAATATGAACGAGGACATTTCTAATTCTGAAGAACAAGTGAGGGTAGTTGCTGCAGCTGCCATAACTTCTCGACAATAGCTACAAGTACTCCAGTCCGCCCCTGACCACGGCTATTGCAACACAATCGAAACGTCGGGATAACAAATAAAAAAGGTACATTCGCGATAAATACCGGTTTTAATCCGTAATTATGAAAATTATTGTTTTTTTAACCAAATTATATTCTCATCACCCCGGTATCGTAATGATTTTCAAAATAAAAAGTGAGTAAGTGTAGGTTTCTAATAGTGAAAGAATTATCAGAACTGGTTCATTAGTTCCGATGGTTAATTATGTAAAATAAGAAACAGCAGTACAACAAGCAATCGGTCGCGAAACGTCAAATTACACAGAAACTAGCGCTACCAGCAATAGGACGGCAACAGATATAACTATTTTCCGATAATAATGACGTTTCACGACCGATTGCTTGTCGCACAGCTGTCGCTAATTTTACATAATTAGGTAGACGGAGATTAGATAGATAGACAGAACTATTTATTGAATTACCACACAAACAGAAATAAAACAAAAATAAGTACTAGGCTAATATAATATAATAATAAATAAGGCAATACAATGGGTGGTATTATCATCACTGAAAGTGATCTCTTCTAGGCAACCTTCGAAAGGGGTGAAAGTTATGAAGATATAACGGAGTGTGGTGTACTTACATATACAAAAAATCTAAAAAAAATACTTCGTTTTATTTTAAACAACCGCATCCCTGGTGAGCCGTATGCGTGGAAGCACCAACACCTTCCTGACCGTTGTTGCCGGGAAGAAGAGCTCATATATCATGAGGCACTGGATGGCTTTGCTTGAGCCAATCACATGCCTGGTGTCTCAGTAGATGCACTAATGTTCCAACATTACTGCATTTATTTTTTATCTTGTCTTTTTGTGTACCTACTAACAATATTTTTAAGTAAGATTTTTCTGATCTCTCTGGTCTGAAATAAACGTTATTTATTTATTTATTTATATGTATAGATTTGGAATAACGCATAACAGACGTTGTCTGCTTCAGGCGATACAGCTGACACTTCAATAAATATTACTGTCAATCAACACTTCGTAATGACCTTTCCTCGTACCGAACCAGAATTTGACACCTTGCTCTTACCATAAAACATGTCTTGTGGTAAGACGATATTATTGTATAACCATTACATAAATTACTTTTTCTTATTTGTTTTTATCATGTGTTTAAGAAACAATTTAAGTAGCTCATTATTTGTCTCCTGGGCCATTTAGTCAAATGAAATGTTTTATTTGTCATTCAGTGTGAGGTTAAGTTACCAATATCTGAGTTTCTCCATGACAGCCTTGTTGTGTTGTCCTGTTACCAATTGGCTATTACAGCTTGAGTTCTTAGAAGTCAATGAAATTGCGAGAAGTAACTTGCTTGATTCTATCTGTTTCATTGTACCCTGAATTGTCTCATTGAAGAATTTAAAGCAGGGGTTCCCAAAGTGGTCAATATCTAACCCCTTAGGGTCGAAATCGGTTACCCAGGGGACATATTATTTTTTATCTTTACGTTGCGATTTTAATGTATTTCTCAAAAAATAATTACCTACTTTAATTTGTATTATTAATTACACTTGGTATTTACTAAATTTTATGTCTAATTATTTTGTTAAACTTTGATGAAAAAATGATGTCAAGTTTACTCACATAACCAACCGCAACGTTTTAAATTGGTAAGTATTTTGTATTAATAGGAAAAAAAATAGATATAGGATTTTTAAAATAATTTGTTATAGGGGTCTGAGGTATCAGATCATTTTGGAAAAGGGGTCACTTACCCAAAATAGTTTGGGAATCCCTAATTTAGAGTAAATAAAAATAATAAATTCTTGGCTGTTTGATCTGGCTGGAATTTCTGAAGTAAATATGGTTTTTTACTAAAGGGTGATTTAAAAAACCGTATAATATAGGACTTCATGTCTCATCTTATTTCGCGAGTATGTTCTTTAAATTGGTATCTATATTTCTAAGAACTATAATTATATAATATTTTGTATCATTTCTGAGGAATTGGTTAACCTTAGAAGGGTTAATTAAAGGTCGGTACTAGTATTTGGTTTTGGTTTTACTTTATCAGCGCATAGCAATAGCGTCTAAAATAACGTGTTTCTTTGACCTTACAAGGTCCAAAAAACACTGCATATTAGTATTTAAACTTCTTTGTCAAAACAAAACAAAATTGACATCTTCAGAATAGTTGGTCGTGGCCTGGATTCCAGTCTAGTCTTCAATTACTTAATGATGTCTCTACGGAAGTGGGTCATTCTGACGGCGGTCTACCTTTAGTACTGGACAATTTTGGAAGATGAAATATTGTACTGTAGGGGCTTGTGAAAAAGATTCAATTCAATAGTTATTCCTAATGATAGTATGTTTTGAAAACTAAATGCATAGTAGAAATATTTATCTGGGACTCTGCCAATACCACTAATAGAGATGTTAGTTGATGATAGATGAAGAAGCTTGTCAGAATAGCTATCACTAGCCACTATAGAGTAGACGAAAGTTTTAGAAGAAAAGTCTAAACAAATCTAGCACAATTCGAAAGACATAATCATATTTCAGACAGACAATAAAAACTAAACCACGACATTAAACAATTTGGTTTACAAGCTGAACAATAAAGAACAATTATCATTAATTATCAATATACGCTATTTAACTACGCTACGTCATAAGGCCACTGTCCACTGAAGCATTGCTGCCAGAGAAGCAACATTGTCATAGTTACCTTAAGACGAACGCAGAAAACAGAAAAAGTACTCACAGCAAGTGTAAATTACCGCGTTAATGCAGTGACCAAAGCTTTAGTGGACGTTGGTCAATGTATTCAAGTACTTGTAAATCACATAATTGGGAATGTGACAACCTTAACCAGTGGAATTGGATTTAATTAAAGCGATTCTAAATATAGTCGCATGAGTAGGGTTGGTAAAACAAGAAAACGAAAACGTCTGGGATTTTATATGTCAAAAGGCCTAAATCCCGTAATTAAGGCCAGTCTAATATCGATTAAGTCGATGTATTTTTTTACCAGCTTCCGCCAGCGGCTTCGCACGCGTTGTTTGTACAAAAAGTAGCCTACGTTTGAATCCAGGTCTGTCAACACACCAAATTTTATCAAAATTGATTTATCCACTACGACGTGATTGAGTAACAAACAAAAATCCAGACTTTCACATTTATAATATTAGTGTGATTAAATATATTAAATTATGGTTCCATTATTTAAGAAAGTGAAGCGTCAAGATTGTTAATTTAGTAATCACGAGAAGGGTTCCGCAGTAAATTATAAAAAAATTACCCCAAGTTTGATTTAGCAGATGTGTCCTAAATAAATAATTTTTTTTAATTTTTATTTTATAACTAGTGATCGGATGCATATTTACCTAAACTTCAAAGTTGGCTAGCATGGATAGCATTTTTTTATCGAAAAATTCCGTGATTCCGGGCTTAACAAATTTATCACGTGTTATTTTTATTAATTTATGTATCTACTAAACCTAAACATCTCTTAAAGCTGCTTAGGTTTTTATGGTATGTCATTCATCCCTCATATAGTCTAAATAAATTCATATTCTATGAAAACAACGCACACTTGGCACATACGTATACATAATGCATTGTTACAACGTAATATGTTTGCTTTTCCCTACTTTTACTATCAGTAATTTTTGATGAAGCGAAAACAACCTTGTAAGAAGTGTCAGATCGGGCCCATTAGACCCCAGGGAAAATAAGCATTTTGTAAGTGTGCGAGTCAGATGGCAAATTCTACCTGCTTAATATTTAACGTTAAATTAATATCCATCCAATACAGGGATCCCAGGATTTTATATTTAATAAAAATATTCTAAGAATATTTAGAATTTCATAATTTGGTACCCAAAAATCAACTTTAGGTAAATATGCATCCGAATATCCGATCACTATACTCGGCGCGGCGAACCTTGATCCCTATGACAGTTCGTGTTAGTGATGGGTCGTGTCTTTGGTCGTGTCTAAAAAAAGCCATGTTGGTAAACATGTTTTAAAAAATATTATGATGTGCATTTTTAATGTCCATTATGTTGTTGTTGTATTAATTTAAGATTTTTGGCATAGATTAAGGAGGTAAGTAAAACGAAAGTTTCCAACCTTGTTATTTTCTAATAATGTTTAGCCCGGTAAACACGTTTTTGCTATATAAGTATATATTTTATCATGAAAATGAATGTTCCCCATTGATTTATGTTGTCTGAAATTTTGTTACCGACGTTTTTTTATCGATACTTGCCGCCCTAGTCGATAAACGTCACACGACGTAAGTTTTGCAGGACGTAAACATAAATTCAGATTGAGATAACTTCTTGTAAATATTAAGAATTGTTAAAAATATCAACGGAATATCATTACTAATGGTATAAAGCTACGTAAAATTTATAAATGGCATTTTTAGATGCCCCCAATATGATCCCAATTTAATGGTGACGCCACTACAATGTTATATGGTGACATTAGCTGTCAGTGTCATAGGGATCAAGGTTCGCCGCGCCGAGTATAGTTATAACTACTAGACGTTACTGAATCGTATTATCATGCTCTATTTCAGCTTTACTTATTAACACATTACTTTCTACGAATTAAACACCCGTAACGTATAGGGCAGACAGTCTGACTACGGAACCCTAAAACTAATAAACAAAAAACATCATTTATTATATAGTTGATTCCACTTTAGTGCTGATGGAATGTTTGAAATTAGTGTGAGTAGGCTTATATTATTTAATTTTATTTAAGGACGATGATACTTTTATTACAAAAATAATTTGAAAGACAAAACCGTGCGCGCTAAATTTTGAGAAACTTTTGTAATATGATTATGTTTTGTTACAGCAACAGTTATATTATTTTTATTGATCGAGCGAACCGATATCTCTAAATCAACTTGGGCAAATCGGCGTTGTATGTATGTATGTATGTATATTTGTTTGTCCGAGGATAACTTTCGAAGCGTGTATACCTATATATCTATATAGTGATGGCACAATTTTGATGTGACCAAATGAGCTAAACTGTGGGGGAGAGGTGTTGTTGAGATGTTGGGGTTCAAGAGGGGTAAAAATAAATAAAATAGGACTATCCGATCAAATGGCACGTCTAATAAAAGGTCTTTGTAAGTACATTTCGATCCAGTTTATTTTTAGTTTAAACTTTGTAGTTTTAGAGTTATTAGCCATAATAAAAACAGAACTTTGACAAAATTCACAGGGTACACCAGTGCCCCCACAGATATAGATATAGAGAAATATAGAAAAAGTCAGAAACCCAGAATAACTGCAATTTTTACCCCAGAAAAGAGTAACAAATTAACATGAACTCTCGTTACCTGTATTTTGAATGAAACTGTAGGTCAAGTAAAATGGTTATGCATATCGTGGCACTATTTTGATAATAATAATAATTATAAATAATAAATATTGCTAGACATTTCACACAGCGCTATCTAGCCCCAAACTAAGCAGAGCTTGTACTATGGGAACCAGATAACTGATAGAATACTTATATACATTTTTTTTGTAAATACATACTTATAATATATAGAGGAACAACCAGACCCGGAACAAATATCTGTAGATCATGCAAACATTTGTTCCGCGGCGGGGATCGAACCCACTACCTCCTGCGTCTCAGCCGGCTATTCGCCCACTGCACCACGGAGGTTTGATAGTCGAAGATTACGATTAATATATATTTGTTTTTATTGGAGACTCGCGAGATCTCAGTTCGAGGCGAACCACTAGTTTAAAGGTTTTATTGGCTGTAAATAATATTCAATTGCTTATATAATAATATACATTTTACAAAAATCTATCATCCAACTTAATTTTAATTATTATACTAAATTTCACGATGATCGGATAAACGCTTCGAAAGTTATCCTCGGACAAACAAACATACATACATACATACGTATATAAACGCCGATTTGCCCAAGTTGATTTAGAGATCTCGCTTCGCTCGATCAATAAATAATAATATCACTTGTGCGGCAACTTATACAACATCTAATTTACTATACACGTATGCATTCAAGACTAGCGACTATGAAATTATAAAATACATTTAACAACCCATAAATATCCATATTTGTTACCTATTTAATAAGATTTTAATATTCAAAGGCAATAAAGCCCAAGATCAATATTAAACAAATAGTGAACTGATTAGGCCAACGCGCAATCTCATAATATTATTTGGCCATGCGGAAAGGAAATATGTAATTCATACTCGTTTATGTTTATTGTGCACTTTATAGGGTGTTTGTAATCTCCAAATGGAGGTCATTATCTTCACATATTAAGATCATATAATGAAAACCAGTTGGCTCTACGACTTTTCGAAATTGGATGTGTTTTGTTAGTAACATTTGATAAAAGATCTTTTGTTGAAAACTCAGTTTAGTCAAATAAAAGCTGATTGAATGCCGAATACAAAGTCTATGATATTTTTTTTCTAGAAAAAAGTATAGAAATTGAATTTGATTTTTAGAATATTATGTTGTAAGATTTCAAAATTTTAGGTCACAAAAGTTCTTTAAAAAAATAGAGTGAATTTGTTAATAGTCGACAAATTTTAAGGGACGGCTTTGCCCGTGGTTCAGTTTATTAGTCAGTGTTATTTCATCAAACCTTGAAGTTTAGTATCTGCTGATCTATTTAAAAACCGTTTCGAGTCTAGGCAGAACAGTTTCTTAGTTAACTTTTTGCAAACAGACCTAGAATTTATAATACGAGT
This sequence comes from Philereme transversata, assembly GCA_963924445.1. Taxonomy (NCBI): domain Eukaryota; kingdom Metazoa; phylum Arthropoda; class Insecta; order Lepidoptera; family Geometridae; genus Philereme; species Philereme transversata. The sequence continues at coordinate 8,436,822 of OZ004343.1, forward strand.
AGCTATATAAACTACACTTCTAGTTGTAGCTTAATAACTAAATGCCTAAATGCAATAGAAAACTCGAAGCCTTAGCTAATACTGCAGAACAAGTCACAACCACTTTCAATGTTCAGATGAAAAATGACTCAGAAAGTACAAGCCGCCATAATTAAATGCAATATGAAAATGATTAATGTGCCACATTTAGATTTAAAACGTGGTAAAGTTGGCAACCCGTATTTACGAGCTGCTTTATATTGATCGTTAAATAGAGGAGGTTAAACAATTACGGAATATTAAACATAATTTTGCTCTGACATAACTTTATTATTTTACATTAATGCGGCTGTAACCGTGTGTGTAATGGGGCTAAATGGTTGGTTAAAATATTTACTTGGGCTTTGGCGTTAACAGTTTAACATCACTCAGTTCACGTAAACTTGTGTCACACTATTCATTTATTGCACGCTGGACCGTTGCATTCGGCTAAGCTCGGTGTCTCTTGGTTACTTAAGTCAATCCATTATCAAGTTATTTGTTTGTAGTCAAGTATTTGAGCTTAAAATGATATGAGTTTCCGTGAATTGAATCAGGGTAACTTACTAGAATCGCCTACCAGGACAGTCATCAAACATAGTAATGATATAAGCAATGTCAACATCACAAAAACTTGCAATGACTTCGACGTTATTGAAGTTGTACCGGTCAGAGATAACTGCAATCTTAATGCAAATGTACATGCAATGGTAAATAACATTAATATATTGACAGCTGTCAAATCTTGATCAAAGGTTGCGATAAAGTTGTCTTTTCAACTAATAACAGCGACGTCTATTTGGAGAATTATTCTATGCCCTGTTATCAAAAACTGTCGCATCCTTTTATCTCTAATCATGTCTAGAAGATTGATGGTGATAATTTAGGACGAGCATTTTCATTTTAAAAATAGATGATTTGTAAGATAAATATTAAAAGATAACAAAAACATTATTTAATCAGAATTGTGATTTCTAGAACCATTAAGATACCTTAAATTGCTGAACTCCAGAATCCCAGATAAACTTTCAACTGTCACTCAAGTGATTTTTTTTTGTCTGCCTACTGTTTTATAAGCAATTTTAATGTCAAAGTCAAATATTTTTATTCATTAAAATCACAAGGATCACTTTGAAACGTCAATTTTACTGCCTGTTCCTTCGCGACCAAGCCAAGAAAGAAAGGCAAGAAACAAGGCTGGTTGTTTTTTTAATGATACTTTTACAATACATAATACAGAAAATAAATTACGTCTAAATTGTAACATTTTGAAGGAGTTTGAGCAATTTCAAACCCAAGCTTCTCTATCATCTAAATAATCCGATATTGTATAGTAGGCTTTTTTATAAAGATTTAGTTTAATTACGTTTTTAAATTTATTAATTGTCAATTTTTGTACATCCCTTGGGAGTTTGTTATAAAAGCGTACACCTTGCCCTTTAAACGATTTACCAACTTTATGGAGTCTACAAATGGCAACAGCGAGTTTATCTTTATTTCTAGTATTAAAATTATGATTATCGCTATTTTTCTTAAACAAATTAATATTCTTGTGAACATACATCAGATTTTCATAGATGTATTGACAAGGGAATGTCATAACATTTATTTCTTTAAACTTATTGCGTATTGTCAAGTGAGTAAATAAACTCTGTATTTGGGAATATTTTACCAACAGGTATAAAATGATCGTCAGGTGAATAAGATGACATTGAAGGGTACTCGATCTCCTAAAATCTGTATGGAATGCCCTTTAACCGTGACTGACGTTTACGATTGTGTGCATATGAGGTGCCCTTTATAGCTTGGTTGTAGCTACACCCACCGGAACTTTACAATTACTACGGAACACGAACACCCACTAACTAAACTGGAGTAAGGCTGTTTGACATTAACATTCCATTATACTGTGACATTGTCCTAGAGAAAGTTTTGTTAGGTATCCACTGTTTGCTATTTACTTGGCTTTCTACAAAGCTTCTAGACAAATGCGTTGAGTGGGTAAGAAGCTCACATCTATCGTAATAAATCATCCAATATTTTTTTGGGAAATTCATACGATTGATTACCTTCTACCATTGATAACATGATACATACACGATACATACATATTGATACATTGTTTGGATTAAAACCGAGATATCGTTTTATTTTTAGTTAGTTATACGAATTCTTTTATAATGTTTTCCTATGGGCACGCAATTTCATTTTGCGAAAACTGTTCTCGTTGATTTTGGCAGTTGCTGTCAAAATATCATAAGCTTTATTTTCCTTTACAATATTGTTGATACAGTTGAAAGTGTTCCGTTTAATGTTTTCTTTACTTTTATTTTCATCAGTGTCTGTTTCGGGTTAATTATTGGTCTTTTTAGTGTCCAATTAGTATATTAGAATAATGTCATGTTGTAATAACTGAAAAAATTGCATTATATTTATACAGTTACTTAAAATTTTTAAATTAATTAATTAAAAAGAAAAATATATATATTATGTTATATATAGCTACTTAAAAGTAAACAAATGTCCGATCTACTGTAATACTTATATTTCTAGTAAACAAGTGCTCGAACATCGAATCTATAGAATGGAAAATTTGCTCGCGTCACGTAAATATCTTGGTATATCGTGGTTTTGAGGCCACTCACATCAACATTCTGCATTATTATCAATAATTAACTGAAGCTATTCTTTTTTTTTACAAAATAACCTTTTGGAATCGCGTCATGTAAATGGGATTTCGTATTCCTGCGCTTGTCTCACGTGAATGATTATTTTAAGATAAGATACACTTGTTCTTACAATGGTCATGTGGCACATATCGCTCACGAATCAGGTGATCAGTGATGTTTTTGTTCCAAGCTAAAGTTTAACTGTCAAAGAACCTCTTGATGCTTGTGTGTATTAGTTAAGCTAAGGTTTGATTTGTTAAATAAAAAAGCCCAGGATAGCTTAATAATTATGAAATGTCTACAAGTTACTCGCGTAAAGTTGTATTTTTGCATAGGAACCTGTCTATCTACATCAAATATATCAGTTTTATTGATAAAAATTTCTTTGGTCGATTTTGATCTACTGAGATATACTTATCAGTCCGTAAATATTTTTAAGAGTTTAAACATGTTTGCTTCCGTTTTATTCTAATATTCTGTGCTCAAATATTACAAGCTCATATCACCTTAGACTCTTAAAAATTTGGCGTCACATATTAAATCTGTTCCATTTAATTTATAGATATGTTATAAATCTAAATTATATACTTTGCTAAATGTTTTTGGACATGATTATTAGAAATAAAGAGGAAATAAAAATTACAGGGAGGCGTCGTCGCACGCGGGGCTAAGTCACCGGCAGCTAGGCGGCGCGCGCGGTCACACTACTCTGCTCGTCAGCGACCGCGCCGCACGACTCCACACAACTCACGCACAATCTGCCACGCTTCCCCACGCACCCGCAACACTCCCGTGCTTGTTGACAATAAAAACAAGTGAACCTTTAAAACTTCAGTGAAATCCCTCGTGGTTCCATTCAGTGCAACCTAATTAGGTGAATGCGCGTGTGTTTTGACACCCTCTGCTTTGGATCGTCACAGCGTACAGCTGGTGACGATGAGCCGAGGGCCTTAGTGACTACAGGTGCGCTTACCGTGGCGCCTACTGTCAACGGCGACAGACGCGCGTTAGACGAAACGTATAGAGAGACAGAGTTGAACGGTATAATGGGGACTCCTAGCGCTATGAACGCGGAGTCGGAAAATTGTGTAGCAAACGCGACGATGGCGAACGATATGCAGCCGCTGATTGAGCGGATTAAGGAGCTAGAGGCGTTGTTGAAGCAACGCGATCAGGAGATGTTGGAACTGCGCTCGCAGCTAGACAAGCTGCAAAGCGTGTTCCCCTACCAGCAGTACGTGAGGGCGTCCCGAGCCCCTCGCAAGCAGAGGGCTCAGGGTATCTCTGCCGAGCCGCAAACAAGCTCGTCACTCCAAGATTTGGCGCATCAGACCTTCCCAGTCTACGACAAAAACGAAACGTGAGTACTTTTCTTGATAAACCTTAATCTAGGTACTTTGTAGGTTTATGTTCAAAGGTGTTAAGAGGTTCTTGACATTTCAGCATTGTAACAATAGGTTGGCTTTGAAGTCGATTTAAACTATTTTCTCGATCGTTTGGCTGCTGCTGTTAGAAAACAAGATGCCAAACTAATGACGGTATCAGTCAGACAGGCGGTGAATTAATGGCAGATAAGTACACCTGCTGCGAGCTGTATTTATAATAATATGTACGTACGTACATCAGACGCCAAAACCCTCAATATAAGACTTCGCAGTAACACTCATTTTTTATTTTATTCATTACAGAATCAACAGCGCTTGATATCAATGTCAACAAACTCTTATAGCTAATGCTTAATGCCAATAACATATTCTCATTTTATATATAAAACTTTGAAGTAAATTAGTCATCTAGAGAGAATTATTAAAAACATAATATAATTTATATATTTTTAAGTAATTTAGTACGTACGCATCTAATATAATAATATTGTTAGTAGCAAGGAAGAAATAGAAAACACGCTTTGAAGCAATTAAAGGAACACAGGAATAAAAGCGATCAAAACAAAAAAGTAAGCAATATGATGTATATAGCATTATTTTCTCGATGAGCAAGCTGGCTGTAGGTTTTAGTAAAAGTGACTAGCGATATAGTTACTATAGCAGAAACTGGAACACAGATGGAACACATCATAATAATTAAGTACACCAAATTCCTAATCATAGCAAAAAGCATTAAATTACCATTCACAAAAAGCATTTCTTAAATATTCTAGAAATGGCATGAAGGTACAAAATAACTACTGATCATATTCGATTTTTAACGCCTATACCTAAAATACAGATTAATAAAAATCATATTATAATGAGAAAGATCATTGACGGCGAACATCACTTAGTAATAAAAAACTCGTGATCAACAAATTCGGTAAATAAATGTTGAGTCGAATATGATAAAAAACTTGGTCAACATAATGATTCTCTAAATCACAAAGTCGATCTGTGTATAAACTGGACAACTGTAATTTTTAAAGCACATACACATTTTACTGTTAATGATGTTTATGTTTTAAAAATCACAGAATATTATTATATATTTATTTATCAACAGATAAATAAATAAATAAATATTGCTAGACATTTCACACAACGCTATCTAGCCCTAAACTAAGCAGAGCTTGTACTATGGGAACCAGATAACTGATAGAATACTTATATACTTTTTTTGTAAATATATACTTATAATATATAGAAAACATCCAGACCCAGAAAAAATATCTGTAGATCATGCAAACATTTGTTCCGCGACGGGAATCGAACCCGCTACCTCCTGCGTCTTAGCCGCCCACTGCGCCACGGAGTCGTCGATACTAATTATAGTAAATTTCGCTACTTCGCTACTGGTGTTGATCGGAATGGTCTTGGCATTTTGGATTTACGATACTAATAACTTGTGATGGGTTTGATGATAAATTTGACATTCAAATAAGGAAGTTTGAGTTGGTATTAGACTACTACGTTCAAGATTTACAGGAAATTTGACAGTATTCTATTTGGGAATTATAATCGAGACCCAATGTATACAAAAGGAAGTAATAAATTATCCTATAATAGAAAAAATGAAATGCAAGGATCAAACATTAATCGACTTTAATTAAGTTGATACACTTTAAACCTAAATACCAGTTTCTAATGTCAAATAAAACATTCAACAAAAAATAAAACATGTGTACATTGCAGTGCCATTTCCTGAACTTGTTGAATTGCATAATTGTAGGTACATAATAAAAGTTATATAATTTCTTATCTGATATGGATTTGTATAAAAATAGAACATTGTTGACACATCAAAATATCAGACTTGCAAATTATAATCTGTTTATTGCAGTTTCATATGATAAAACGCGATGAAGGTCTCTAAACAAAAATACGTTTAATAGTTTTACGACAAGGTTTATTACACCGAAAACCCCGGAAAAGTAATTTATAGAACAAATAATTGCATATATTAGTTTGTGGACAAACTTGTTTTAAGTATTTAACAAGTATTTGTAAGAAGTAGGAACCTATAATGCAATATATTAAATCGGGCATTATGTTATGGTAAATTATTAAAATACTACCTTTCTTTATAATTTATAAAAGAATAGTCTGATAAATCGCTCTTATTAATTTTAACCTTCTCCATTTCGAAAATTAATTTAATTTTGCTCTGAAATTCTTCGTTAACAATTATTTTAATAAGTTTAACACCCAAAATATTCTTGACTTTTAAGTTTCGGTCCTGAAATAACATAGTTAGCATACTTTATAATTAAATATGGGATTATATTCGCTAATTTAATACGCAGTGCATTATTTACTCCACCCAAATTTTTTAATGAAACTCTTTTTTTATTTTAATGCAGGTATCTGATATTTTTGTATAATTACTGTAATTATACAATTATGATTACTGTAATTTTTCAACATCATCACCATTAAGGCTATATTTCAATTCCTGGCAAATGGCATCTCGGCATTCGTCGGCCGGCAAGAAGTGTATTGTTTTCCAATCAAGCAAAAGAAAACTACCTCCTCCAAGCACATTCCATCTACCTTGAAGTACTTCAGATACAATCTAGCTAGATAAAACCCTACGGGTTCCTCATTTCAATTCGTTTCCAGTTCAAAAATAAAGTCAAAAAGTGGCGGTTCAAGGCGATTAGATAACCTCAATGATTGTCCTTATCATTGTATAACATCACGCTTTTATGCTTCAAACGTTCTTCAGCAATGTCATCGTTGAAATTAGGATTCGTTTTATGGTGTTTGACACCATCCTCATTTTTCTACGGCCTCGGAAAATTTGAAGAACGACATGCGGAAAAAGTTTATTGCATTTAGCTTCGACTATTTACTACTCTCGCATACGTCTCAAAACATAAATTACCCTATAATGAGCCCATTGACTCCTACTTACTGCAGAGAGATGCCTCATCTTTTCCACTCCTCGCGGTCCAAGGCTGAAATCACCTAACAAAGTGTATTTAATTGGCTAATTTAGTAACAATATTATAACGTAGTCTCTCACACATTATTGATATGATATAATGTATATGGTATATTAAATGATACATTAAATCAAATCTTCATTGGCTACCTAATGATGTAAAATTAGCGATAGCAGTGCGACAAGCAGTCAGTCGCGAAACGTTCACGCCTAAGGAGCATTATCACACTGGCGGTTTCTGAGCGTGTTTTCTGCGAGACAATTTGAGGCTTGCCGCGAGCTCGCAGTAACACCAAAACGCTATGGACGCTGCGGTCACTCGCACACCCCGCAACACTTCAATAAGTCGTATTGTAGGAAAAACGACGCGTGCAGGTAGCGAGCTCATTACGCAGATGCGGCGAGGTCGCTACGCATACGCAGCGAGCGCGTTAACTGATCACCTCGCTGGAAACACGCTCGTAAATTGCCACTGCCTCATAGCTCCACTTAGTTCATACGTGTTTGTCCCACCGCTGTCACTTCTCGTTCTTCAGCCCACTTTTTACCAAACCTTTGTATGCCATCATCCTCAATTGCCATTCTACGTGTTTACACTTTAGAGCTTTTATTACTCCATTTGTCCTCAATTAATACATCACTGTCGGCTTAATGTGGCAATCGTGGTTTACTCATAATGAGTGTCATTGATACATTTAACACATTGTCGTCGCCTCATTGTGTTTCCCTTTTGCTGTTAAATTCTGTTTCATTCATGGCTTAGTTTGATTTATGTTTGGTCTTTATGCTCATTACTTATTATGAATTGAATCTTTATTTACAAATACATAATTGCATTAACGTGAAACATAAAGTTAGTTAGCAAACACAGCGTGGTTTCACCGATTACCATTTTAAACAAAAATACTTTTTGGTTATCGTATCGCTATGGATGTAATTCCGAGTACAAGCTAGTTTCAAAGAAGATTGATTATATTAATTTATTTAAGTAAACCAGTTTAAAATTATTTTAGCATCTTTGTTAGGAATTGAAAAAGTTTACGACAGTTCTCAAACAAGTTTTATGTACGTTTTTACTTGTTCTTGCTTTGTTTTTCCGTCTATACACGTGTCTGAGCTAATTACAATCTCTAACATTAATTAATTATGTAAAACTATAGAACATTTTTTTAGTAACTCGTATCCTTAATTCATGAGAGCGTCACACTGTCGTATGATAAACATCACCGTTGTGATCGTGTACCTACTTTTTTGACAATTTGAGCCAATTGGCAAGGTTTCATATTGTGGCACTATAAATCTGTCATTACTCTGTTCTTCCTTAATCAAGTGGAAAGCCACCAAACTCAGAACTCTGATACTCAGGAACCACAAATTCATACAAATTTTTCCCAAATCTAAAGAACCTGTTGGAGCTCACTGCTCGGTAAAACATTCCTTCTCTTCTTCTTTTCGTTACAAATAAGGGGTGCTGTCGATCAATTCGTATTATATACGACTTACGTATCTAAAGATCTTAATATAAGAAAAGTAAAACAGGCTCCCAAGCTAACAGATAACTTAATTCACGGAATTCCCTACTGACATATCGATTAATCTTCTCAAAGAGCGATTATTTGCCATAATGGCTCCAATGTATGTTATCTTGTCATTTACATTCTTATCGGGTAACTGGACATAAGTAATGTATCTAGTTGTATCAGTTCTATTCAAAATGTCGTATGCATATTGTTAGAACTCTGTGGATAGTAAATTGCCATAATGATAGATTGAGATGAAATTGAAATTGAAGTGAAATGAATGATAACAGATATGAAATAAACAGAAACTATCCTAGAAATAATTATCCTTAACATAGACGGTTCCTGGTAGGATAGCAGATTGAGATAATTGGTTTACAATAAAAATATAAGTTCGTCCACGTTTGTGACCAACGACATAAGTAATCAAATATTATGGTAGGTCAGAATTAATTATCGCATTATCAATTAGTAATATGGTTTTTGTGAACATGACACTGATGCCCACTATTCTCCAATCATCGTAGATATCATTCCCAGTTTTAGGTAAAATTGAGAACATACTTTATGAAACTCGAACAAGGTTTTTTGAGTCGTAAACTTAACTCTATAAATTGGAGAAAACAAATAGTAACCATTGCAAACCGTTACAGGAAACGAAAATGATTAATATTGAACAGTCCAATTAAACATTCGCTGTACCAGCTGAAGTTAATCACAGATTAAATGCCAGTAATTTTTAGGATTAACGATTCTCTTGGACAAATTAAAGACGCAGATATAAATGACAAATGAACTTACTTAAAACCAGTGAGTTGAATCGCGCACTTGTCGAAACCGAAAATGGCAATGAATGAAATCCCGTTTTTAAAATTGACCCTTTTCATTGCGATCACGCACTTGCAAGTGTGAAATCTTATGACAGAATTTATTTTTAACGTAATCTCTTTGCGTTTGATATTAGCACCCACACCCAGCTGGTTATAAATTCTACATTCAACGAACACTTCTATAGACAATATACTTGTTCTTCGTATTTGATAACTCTGCTTTTGTTGATGCAATGCGGTTCCCTTTAATTGACGCTCTTACTTCTATATATGACATGACAGCGATTTTCTCTTTATCTAATTCATGTAGCATATTCGTGACCTCCCGCCCCCTTTTTATGTAGCTGTCATGTCATATACGAGTACCTTTCATCTTTCTTCTATTTTGAATAGTTCTTATCAGTTCTTTTTGCGTTCACTTTTTCAGTACTGCATCAGCATCAAAAATCAAAAGTCATTCAAGAAAATATGAGTAAAATTCTTCTTTTATTAGGTAGTTAGTTATTTTATTCCATAAATTAGGCCTTTACATGAGTTTTTTACAATATAATAAGATTTTAAAATACTGATAACGTTTATATCTGAAAAATAGTAGGTACTTTACTAGTAATTGATATTTTCAAACAATGCAAATAAGGATCTGACTCTGATTTATCGAGTCGTTATATCACATGTAACAACTATATGACATAATTGTGTATGGTAGCTCTTACATATTTCCAATAATTTCCATATATAGTACTACAGTAACAATATGAATTTAGATAAGAGTAAATTGTATTTCTTTGTATGTGAACAAAAATGTAAATCAAAAAGGGTTAAAGAATATTCCAGACCAAAGTACAAGACGTCAGCAAGCAAATATTGGGGCTCAAGTGGAGTTGGGCAGGACACTTGGCCAGACGTAGTGACGATAGGTGGACTAAGGCACTAACAGAGTGGAGCCCGAGAACTGGACATCGAAATAGGGGACATCCACCAGCGATATGGGTCGACGACATCGGCACAGGATCGGGAAGAGTGGCAGAAACAAGGAGAGGCCTATGCTCAGCAGCGGGTCGATACAGGCTGAGAATTATGATGATGAAAGTATATTATTTTTAGTATCAAAGAAAAGGCTACAGTTCACAATAGTTTATTTTGTTCCTATAGTTTTTTCCCCGCCGCAGTCTCCTAAATACCGATCAGTTCCATGATACAATAGTGACTGTCTGTCTGCGTTTTATATTTTTTAATTATTGAGCTGATACAACTTGAACTTGTATTAAATAACTTCTGTCTTATTTATAGAATAGGTTGATTATTAAATCACGTCGATTTACGAGGCATGGCGGCGATTATAAATAAAGCAAAGGTGTCGAATAAATTACCGGCTATTAACTTTGATCTTTTATTGTTATTTTTATATATACTGGTTTTAGTTACGTGATGATAAGTAGGTAATCATATTTTTACTACACAATAAAATTATAACTCTGTTCGCGAATTATTTTCTCGATTGTATAAACTTTCATTAATTGATTATATTGAAACGATTAAATTCAAAAACCCTCAAAAGATGAAAATATACGTTAAACCCAAAACTTATGCCTGTTATGTTATGTGTATGAGGCCTATGGCTCAGTTAGTGTCATCACTTTAGTACGGTGTATAATTAAAACTGTCATCAATAGCAATTTATCATGTACCTACCTACTAGAATATTAAGCTTAGTAAATTAAATCCCTGCGAAATAACCTTGAGATATAAGCATGATGAGATCGTGATATATGATCAAATTTACAAAAATAATGGTATCTACACTACAGTCCAAAGTATTATGATTTATGATACTTAGAACTTATTTATTTTCATTTACCGTCTAACAATCGCAGTTTACGTCAAGAAATAGCAATACATAAATCCCAACCACCACTGAAGCAAATCACCTCATCCAGAGATGAGGTCATCCAGATAGACTACTCAGCTATAAGAACCACCTGGTTAGACCACTCTTTCACTTTGCCTTGTTTCAAAATTTATTGTTTCAATTAGTGCTTTATCGATAACGCAAATTTACCATACGGGTTTTACAAGCTAGGACAATGTGATTACATCTGGTGATATCACGAAGTGGCTATGCAAGTGTGTACTCGTAAAATGTGAGGGATGTAATTTACATTTCTGTAATAATTATACTTATTTAAAAAAAATGTGGCCTATATGGTCTTCAGTTAATACAAAAATCCCATACTAAAAAAACACTTTTTCCGAATATTTATAATTTTCCGGCATCTTTTCCATTTGTTTTTTCTAAACCCATATTAAACCCCGCATTAAAAACATTTGAAAAAAAAACATATCTGAAACTAACACCATTTCATCTAAGTTGAAAATGACTGGTAATTAAAAAAAATGCTAGTGGCATTAATAACTTATGTAATTTTGCGGAAACATCCAAATGCCTAAAGTTATTGTAGCCACAATCAAATCAGAATAGATTTGTTAAAAATGAAACTGACTCCTGTAGATTTTAGTGACGTCATACTTTACACTCTTCACTGGCAAGGTTACAATCAGGAGCGGGTAAGACCAAACTATACACGAAGTCAATAAATTCTTACCAGCCAATAAAAGCCCAAAAAGCGGCTCATTCCGCTGATACCGAGAAACAAGTGCTAATTACCACGGCTTAAAACTCAGTTTCGTTTACCACCGGCCCAATTTAGCCACAATTAGCAATAATAAAGCATCTGCAATCAAGTTGTAAGCATGTTGATATCCTTACAGTTTCATTTAAAGTTACAGCCACGATGTCCTTACACTCGGCACCCACTTGAACAATAAACGAACTGAGATAGCGCGAAACACTTGACATACATTTTTGAGAAGAGAAACTTCATCAAATAATTGAACATAATAAAAATAAAATTGAAAGCGGTGAATACCGTCACACATACGGTGAAGATGCTAAAGATAAAAATCGTTCACCATACAATGCAATGGAAAATGAAAAATATATTATCTTCGCCATGTATGATGGTCCATTGGATTGTATGGCGAGTGATTTTTCTCTATTATAGCTGAACCCAATTATGTAGTATAACTTCAACCAACTTTTGACCGTATAACGACAGCATTGCCTTTTTAAATATATACTTCTTTAATGTATACAAGAGTACTAGAGTTTCTTGTGAAAGGGCTCGCCCGGGGAAGTGCTACCACCATACTTATTTCTACCGCCAAGCAGCATTGCTGTGTTTTGGTTTGAAGGGTATGGTAGCCGGTGAAATTACAGGCACATGAGGCTTTACACCTGTATGCCTCAAGTTTGATGGACGCAGGGAAGTGCATCGTAGGGCACATTTCTAAGGAGCGTGACCTACGAGGCAAACTTTGTTATAGGCGATGGTTACCAATTAACATCAGGTGGGCCATAGGCTTGTTCCATCTCCATAGTATAAAAAAAATTCAATTACAAATAGATTACAGACAAAAACAGCTTACAAAGTGGAAATGTACGTACAAAGGCGAGCTTAATCCTAACAAGAGTTTTCTTCCAATCTTCGTCAAACGATGCATTGATAGGCATGGAGATTAAATCAAAACTTGATTTAGACTAGATTTATACACAGGAATTGGCGTTGTTCAAAGTTCTTTTTTTATACGTCTGAGATGAAACAAGCCCGGGCCCCTATAAAAAAGTACTGCTTCGTAAGTCACGCTCCTTAGAAACGTTTATCATCATCATCCACAAGACGTCATAGATTTCCAAAGTGACCTATCTTAATCGGCCTGCACACAACTTCTCCCAGAAACCTTCATCAGCTCGTCTTTCCATCTAGTGGGGGGCCATCATACGCCGCGCTTTCCAGTGAGTGATCTCCACTTGATTACCTTTTTGTCCTAACGGCCGTTAGTTGCCCTACCTACTGCCACTTTACCTTGCTAATCCTTTGTTGTATGTAAGTTTGTTTGTTTCTTTTAATTCTTTATTGCACAAACAGAAAAATGTACAAATGGAGGACTTAATACTAAAAACATTTTCTACCAGTCAACCGTGACAGGTAAAAAACTTGACTCAGTGACTTTGGTTCGTCTACTAATGTCCTTATTTCTGATTCGATCTCGTAGAAACGTTAATCAAACTTTTTTCAATCTAAAAATAGTTTAGAAATGCCATTAATAGATACCTACTTATTACTTATTACTGCCTGTAAATTGACCTATCCTACGTGAATTCATCATATATTATCAAATCATTTTATTGATCGAGCAAAGCGAGATCTCCATATCAACTTGGGCAAATCGGCGTTGTATGTAGTATGTATTTATGTTTGTTTGTCCGAGGATAACTTTCTAAGCGTTGATCTGATCATCGTGAAATTTAATACATAGGTAGGTAGTGATGGCACAATTTTGTTCTGAATAAATGAGCTATAAATGTTAGGAGGTTGTTGAGATATTGGGGTTCAAGAGAGGTAAAAAAAAAATGAGACTATTAGGTAAAGTGGGATGTCAAATGAAAGGTTAGTAGAACATTTTGATTCCGTTTTTATTAGTAAAGTCCTTGTAATTTTGTGAGTTATTAGCCATAATAAAAACTGAACTTTGACGAAATTCACAGGGTACACCAGTGACCCCACAGTGCTGAAATTTGGTAGGCGAATAGCATAAGTGACACAAATATAGGCAAAAGTCTGAAATCCAGAATAACTGCAATTTGAACCCCAAAAAAGAAATCCATTTTACATGAACTCCCGTTACCTGTAATTTGAATGAAACTGTAGGTCAAGTTAGATGGTATTTATTTCTAGGCATAATTTTGATAGTCAAAGATTACGAATAATATATTTTGTTTTTATGGGAGACTAGCGAGATCTCAGTTGTCGCGAACCACTAGTTTATAAATGTGTCTTGAAATAAAGTTGTTAGTTGCACAATCATTCTGTTCTTTGAACTAGTTTCAATTCCATTAGGCAAAGCAACTCATTCTTGGGTGTTATAGACAGGTTTTTCTTGTGTTATGACTTTTATGACATGTGTTTGAATCTTTGATATGAATACTTATTATAACGACAGGATATAATTACTAATATTAAACGGGTATTTGTCGCATGTACGTTTTTAGTGTTCAGGAGCAAAATATAAAAAACGGTACCCTTGTGGTAAACGCTGTGACTTTGTCCGTCCGTCCGTCCGTCTGTCACAGCGAATTCTCAAAAACTACTGAACCTATCGGCCTGTTTGGATTAGTTAAAAGTAACCTTAGTAAGTGACCTCTAAAATTCTAAAATATTTTCATGTTGATGGCCAAAAGAGTTAAAATTTCAAAATAGGAATTAACTAGCTCAGTTATCATATCAAAGAGATTGATTTACACATTCCGAACCATTTTTTATGTACAGTTTTATAGTTATGATGAAAAATATCGAAAATAATACTACTCGCCCATCTATATTGTAAGCAAAATAAAACCAAAATAATTTTATCTCCGAAGTTTGCAAAGTAAAACACCTGAAACAATTGTAGTAGATAGAAATATAAGAAAACAGAAAAATAAAACTTTAGGCGCTAAGTTAACAGTAATCTTAGTAGGTAGGTACGAAACTCTCGACAGGCGAGTCTCAATGCACTAGGCCTTGTTTTTGTATAGGGTGTTTGACAATATACGCAGAAACATGAAACGGGTTATTTTGATGAGCATAATAAATAAATTTGTGAAATGTTTAACATAGAAATGTGAAATTTATTTTGGCATGTAAAAACAAACAGTTTATTAAACTTATGTTGCGCTATTGCATAATGCTTGCTATCTAACTTCAGATACTGTATCGGTGACGTCTCGAGATATCTCTTGTCCCTTCCTACCCCAAAACCCGCAGCCATTTCCGAAAGAGATATCAAATCGGCCTTTATTTTTTCGATTGTAAGAGTAGGCAGTAAGTTTTATATTGAATTAATCACCTAAACTTAGTTGATTTTCTTTAAAATTTGATAATATAACTAGTAGTTTTTTTTTCGAGAAGTGTTTTTTTTTTGTTTTGAGAAACCGTCACATGAATATCGTCAGTATACCAAACACCCTGTATGGTAACAAAAAACAGTAAAAAATATGACTGAGCGGACTGTTCACACAGGAACTAACGGTTTTAACGGCGGTCAGTTCTTCGAGCTATGTGTCCTACCCACTGTCACTTCAGCTTGCTAATCCTTTGTGCTATGTCGGTGACTTTCGTTCGTCTACGAATCTCCTCATTTCTGATTCGATCTCGTAGAGTAACATTAGGTATCCTCTCTATAGTACGCTGAGCGACCTTGAGCCTTCTCATGAGGCCCCTGGTGAAAGACCACACATACACATATACCTAGTCCTAACCCCATACCAGGATGCCCCGTGGGTATGAGTAATATCAACCATACCCTATCATAATCATCCAACCCCGAAATCTTTCGTGCGTCTTAACAGACAACTGGCCCACTAATCAGAGGTTTACAGAGGTAAAAACTGCCTTATGCATTTCGTAAACGTTCCTTTAATTTAATAGCCACCTGTTCCTGTAATAATAAAAAAGAAACGTGTTTAAGGGTTTTAATTGCTTCATCAAATTGTCAGTGAAAAATTACCCAAAAATAAATTAAATTTATATACACGCGAGTCGATAAGTGTTCACGATACGGTTCGGCGAAATGCCGACAAAACGACAGTAGCAGACACAGCTTACTTGAGCTACTGGCTGATTCACATTTACAGAGTATTTTCTCAACCGTAGTATCTTTAAAGTATAATTAATTGTTTTAAACTTAATCTCAAAATTTGTATAATTATATAAACATTCATACATAATACCAATCAGATTAGTATATTTCAAAATTTCGCGATCACTAATACAACATAATTACAAACAAAAAAGGATGATACGCGATAAATATCCGTTTAAATTACTAATTGTTTTAAACATGAAAATTATTTAGTTGAAGAATTAGAACTATAGGTAGTATTTATTTCTTAAAAATTATAATTATGCTGCAGTGGGTTTTTGGATTGACTATTATGATAAATGATACACGAGTTAGAAGGTAATTTTAAATGGATTTTTCTGGTGACTCGTGTCTTTTTTTCTATATTCTTGCAATTATATTTTATCGAGTTTTCCCCAGGGGGTGGTCAGAAGAAATTATTTATGTTATATAACATTCACGGCCACTTTTTGCATAGTAACTCCATACGTGATAGGTTGCAAGCCCAACACCGCGAATGCAAATTGATTCGCAGTTACCAAGCTTTGTACATTTGAAGCTGCACCAGTGACAGAGGTTCGGTTTTTATACACTCGTGAACCAATTATTCACTGCAAATTGACGTTCGTGTATGGGTATTTTGTTCATGGTTCTGTATTGTTCAATTTGAATATGTCAGTTGTCAATAGCACGACGGTTAATCCGGCCTGTAGTGAGCAAAGTAGAACGTGACATGTTATGCACATTGATCGTTAGGACTTATCATTATTATGCAAATCTTTGACTATATTGAAAAAAGTGGTTATACGATTATTATTTTTGTATTTTTAATAATGTGTTTTGGAAACGCTAAAAATTATAATAAAACTGTCTAAGAGTATTTTCTATACCTGAGTGTTTGAATAGTTGTATTGACCTACAAGACATTTTGTTATGTCTTGCAATTCGAACATTTGCGAATTTGTCATTCCGAGATTTAGTTTTCTGTTTCTGATTGCGATTGCGATGATCGTATACGTCTGATTAAAACATCGCAGTTTGTTAGTAGTTTTTAAACATTTCTGATGATCATAAAGAAAAAACAACATCCTATCCGTCTGTCTCGAAGCAGATCAAATTATTTTTATTATCGAATCAAAAAGCGGTTCTTTTAAAACAGTGGAGTTCTCATTTATTTCAAGATAAGTATAAAAACCATTCAAAGGCCCAAGTTATGACCAATAGCAAGAAACGTAGGGTCAAGGTAGATGGGAAAGATATACACTATGTCGATGAGTATATTTATCTGGGCCAGAAAGTCTCTTTCAAGAACAGACAAGATCGAGAAGTAGACCGTCGTGTCGATAACGCTTGGAAAAGCTACTGGTCCATGAAAGAGCTAATGAAGGGCAACCTTCCATTGTCACTTAAGTGAAAACTCATCGACATGTGTATCTTACCTATCCTAACCTACGGTGCTCAGACTTGGTCATTGACGGACTCACAAAAGTTCAAACTCGGGGTATGTCAACGAGCGATGGAGCGTAGCATCCGCAACACCACTCTACGCTCTATGTCCGGAATCATCGATGTGGGGTACAAGGCTGCAAGACTCAAATGGGACTGGGCGGGTCATGTCACTCGAATGCACCCTGAAAGGTGGACTATGATCTCCACCGACTGGCAACCTACAGGACGGCGGCAACGAGGCAGACCGCTAACACGTTGGCGCGACGATCTGGATGGGCTCCACTCTGACTGACAGGAAATTTCTGGAGAACGCAAGGAATGGAAGGAAATGGGGGAGACCTTTGCCCAGCAGTGGGACAGTATAGGTTATTGAAAAAAAAAGTATACAAACCATGATAACCATCTTTAGTACCTAGGTTTACAGACAATAAACGAATTATGAATTATGAATTATTATGATATTCATGACGTAACTGAGATACAATGTCGACCCGCACAGTTACATTAAACAATAATCACTACGTAAGCCACTCATATCATTAACCCTACATAATTTTCTCGTAACTTTGACGTGTCAAGAGTAACAGGTCTTTTTACTTCGAATTGATATTAAATCTGAATAAAGTTTTGTGAACCCCGCCTCTTTAATGAGCAGGCTTAAATTATTCTGAGAAGTTAATCGTTTTGTAACTATTCACTTATCGACATCCCCTATCTATATGCTTACTCCTGTCATTTTAAGCTCTTTGGTCAACACTAAATTCAAACAAGAAATTTAAATTTAGAATAAAAAGCTGAGATCCGAAATACGTAATAAAAATACGAAAATATGTGTAAGTATAAATCGTCTGGCTTCCAATAATAGAATTAAATTTAAAACTCGTTTATTTTTACATAAATCATTTTTTTAAGTTATGAATGAGACTCGTTAGCCATCTTATTCTTTTGTATTATTCGAACAAAAATTTGCAGGTTGATTTCTTACGTAATATTTTTTTACTCGTGAATAGGTCTTCGTATGACCACAAACTTACCTGATGGTAAGCGATGATGTGGTCTGAGATTGAGAACTAGGATCTAGAAGACACCTTTTCACTCTTACCTTAAAGATACCTGAATTGTAGTCTCCATGAAAGAGAGACGACGGATATACGTAGAACCAAAAAAAGTGAGTGCGAATGGGTGGCATATTAACGAGATATGGATATTACTCTCTATGGATCTAAGATATACAACCTGTTTTGTTATGTACGACATTAATTTTAAACACACATCCGGAATCGTATTAACTGATTTAAGAGGAGGGTTTAATACCGGTAGCTTGTATATTTATCCAGTAATCGATACATTTTCAATAAAAAAATTTTTACGTAAATCGGCGGCGCCTTTGTGGCGATGCCACAAGTACCTACTTACATGATAAAATCTACTTTATACAGGTTGTTTCATTGATAATTAAGAAGTTGAAATTGAAATTGTTTGAAAATTGAAAATTTTCTATGGTAACGAATTTGAAAAAAAACCTATATTACAACAATACTAGCCATTAGTCCTACCTGTGTTTTCATTTAATGTCGTACATAAAACACGTAGTATATCTATTTAAATGATATCTATGGATACCTATAGATGGTTCTAGTTTAATCAAGTCCATTTTCTTTACTATTACTTCCAAAACAGATAAACCCCTATAAAGAAAATCGGCTGTATCGATACGGTTCTTACCATTTACGAGTATGTGTCCCTATGTGTCTTAAATTCCTTTAACATTCCCCAGCATCATATCTTAACCTTTTTTGACCAAACCACTAATTACTCATACTAAGTATTCTAATCGTTTAACTTCTGTATCTTATTATTTATGGCCCGCAGTTCATTCCACTAAAAGCATCGAGATTCATACATATATAATGTTTTTTTTTAAACCCGTCTAATTTTTAATATCTGGAGTCTGCACTCACGACTGGTTTTATAATACCAACTCGATACTGTCTACTTATCTACTGTCCAAAAGCCATTTACACGCAGACAAGTGGATAAGTATCAACTTTACTCGCTACTGTACTAAGATCGTGTAAATCAGTCATTACTCTATTATTCCCTGTATCGTGGGCTTCGTGATTGTATATCATGGTCAGAATATTTAAGCAACATCTAAGCGATACGACCGCCCATGTATTTACTTGTCTTCTTTATTTTTTACTATCTGACCCACCGAACTTCGTACCGCCTTGACATGCATATGATGCGGGCTGCCAATCTACGTCGCCTCGGTAGAATGGTTAATCGGCCATCATTAGCTGCATGAGAAAATGATTTTTCGTCATAATTTGTTCTGCTATTCGGAGCAGAGACAAATCCAACAAATCAAAGATCATCAAAATCGGTCCAGACGTTCTTGAGTTATATATAGTGGTAACCCGAATTTGTTTTATGTATGGAGATATAGATTTTCTAGCGTGTAACAGTGTGTCACCAGATTCAATGTGATTATTTCGTGCCTAGATGGGATATTCATGTGTTTCAACTTTCATTACGTGTATTTATATTTGTGATTCATGATTAAATTTGATAAAGTCAAATATTTTTTTTATTCATTAAAATCACAAGGATCACTTTGAAACGTCAATTTTACTGCCTGTTCCTTCGCGACTAAGCCAGGAAAAAAAGGCAAGAAACAAGGCTGGTTGTTTTTTTTAATGATCCTTTTACAATACATAATACAGAAAATAAATTACGTCTAAATTGTAACATTTTGAACGAGTTGGAGCAATTTCAATCCCAAGCTTCCCCATCATCTAAATAATCCAATATTTTATAGTAGGCTCTTTTATAAAGCTGTATGATAGAGCCTGGAATACAGGCCACAATCAAATTTAGCTTGTAAATGTACATCTATTAAAAGCTATATTCTATTTTATGGTTAATTATAAAGACCATTTCTTAAAATATTCTATACATAAATGTTTGCATTTTAAAATAAACATTGCCGACTCTAGAATCGAGACCAAACAATTAAAATGCTTTATAATTTCATTACCCTGTAAAGCCTGCAATCTAGTTGCAGTAATAGAAAAAGATATTTACTACCCAGTTACTCGTATACTAAAGGCAATATATATTTATAATTATTTCAATGTCGAGTAACATACAGGTGTGTAATTAATATTTTTTATAGGGTGACGTGAATAAAATATATATAAATAGAAATAAAAGCACCTGAAACAATCGCATTGCGTCATATTTTTCGTCCAACTAAAACGTGATCTACACGGAATGGAATTGGTCACATCACTCTGAGAATTATAAGAGAAATATCCCATGTGCCTGGTATTTTAAAGGCACCCATACTCACACACCGAAATGCGAGCATTACTGCTTAGCGACGGAAATAGGTAGAGTGGTGGTTCTTCCTCGGACAAACTCTATCTTAAGGAGCTTACTACTAGTTATCCCCATAATATTTTTAAAATTTATTTCTATTTTTTTTTTTTTTTTTTGCATGGATTTAAGCATTCTCAGAAAGTGATACACTATTTTGCAACTAAGTGGGAATATTTTTGTCTATCTTTAGGCATTTATTTATTTATCAGGATTATAAGTACGTTTTATATTAGGTATTGTTCTATTTTTCTTCTTATATAATTCCTGCATTACTGCTTCGCTCATTACTTTCCATCCAAAGGTTGCCTGGAAGAAATAGCTTTCAGCGATAAGGCCACCCATTGTACTATCTGTAAATGTTCCTGGTGTACAAGCATTATTATATTCGATTCTAAGTATTTAGATTTGAAATAATTCATTGTTTGTTTGTAAAAACGAAAACGCATCTTTAATATATAAATCACATTAAAATAAACTATACATGTAAAATTTACAATTCGTTTATATTGTAAACGAATTACTTATTCCATAAAATTATAGTTTTTTACACTCAAACTAATTTGTAAACGGTTTGAACCCACTTTTGATCGATATAACCATTAACTGCTTGTAAAATAGAACCGTAATACCGTATAATCTTCCGTGTACTAAAGTTAATACCTACTTCCTGTGTTACATACAACTCAATCGACCAGTACAATTAAACATTAACTTCGAGTACAATCAGACACAAAATAAAAACAAAAATAGATAATTTAATACAATAACACACATCAGGATTTCTACGATACGACCAATGATGTTCATAATGTTGCGGAGACACTTGAGATGAAACCTCAAAGTTTTGTTTATTTCAATAGATATTCACAAGACAACTACTATAACAATTTCTTGAAAGTTCATGTTCATGTTATATTTTCTGAGCATTTTGGCTTGTTACACCTTTACTGTACTTAAACAAAAAGCAAAACTAGTTATACATTACGGCACCCAACAAACTGGGTGTGAATGTAATCATACATTACAATTACAGTCCGGCCACGCTAACTCTGGATAACAAAGCTTTTACGATATTTGTAATCTAACATTTCTATCATAAAAATAGTTTATTGATCGAGCGAAATGAGATCTCCAAATCAACTAGGGCAAATCGGCGTTGTATGTATATATGTATGTTTGTTTGTCCGAGGATAACTTTCGTAGCGTTTATCCGATCATCATGAAATTTGGTTTATAGGTAGGTAGTGATGGCACAATTTCGTTGTGACTCACTGAGCTAAAAATATTGGGGGGTTGATGAGATATTGGGGTTCAAGAGGGGTAAAATAAAATGAAAATGAGACTATTAGGTCAAGTGGGACGTCAAATGAAAGGTCTTCATTAGTACATTTGAACCCCGTTTTTATTTTTAATTTATTTTTGTAGTTTTTGAGTTATTAGCCATAATCAAAACAAAACATTGACAAAATTCACAGGGTACACCAGTGACCCCACAATGCTGAAATTTGGTATTCGTGTAGCTTTAGTGACACAAATATAGGCAAAAGTCTGAAATCCAGAATAACTCCCATTTGTACCCCAAAAAAATATATCCAATAGACAAGAACCCCCGTTACATCTAATTTGAATAAAACTGTAAGTCAAGTAGGTTGGTTATGCACTTCGTGGCACCAATTTATTAGTCAAAGATTAAAGCCGGCATGCACAAATATCACTAAACGTATTTAGCGACTAACTAAACATGTTTAAATTTGAAATATTTGTATGATGTGACAACTCCTTAAATCATATTTAGCCACTAAATACGTTTAGGCATCGTTGTGCAAGACGCCCTAAGAATAATATTTGTTTTGGGAGATTCGCGAGATCTCACTTCGGGGCGAACCACTAGTATACCAACATATCTACTGGAATACAAAGCAGATGTAGATTACCAAATAGTTAAAACACTAAATACCTTTCAACTTGTATTTTCAGTTTCAAAGATTATTTATTAATATTAATTATTTAAATTCACGACAGAAACTGGAACTATAAATCTAATTTACTTAATTTACGTAACTACTATAGTTCTAAAGTTTAAAAATATACTTTTATATTTTTTGAGATTTAAATAATTATATATTCATTAATATTTTGTGTTATATGTGTTTTCATTATATTATCGTATGAATCGTTGACGACCTCCGTGGCGCAGTGGGCGTATAGTCGGCTGAGACGCAGGAGGTAGCGGGTTCGATTCCAATCACGGAACAAATGTTTGCATGATCTACAGATATTTGTTCTGTGTCTGGGTGTTTTTCTATACATTATAAGTATGTATTTACAAAAAAAAGTATATAAGTATTCTATCAGTTATCTGGTTCCCATAGTACAAGCTCTGCTTAGTTTGGGGCTAGATAGCGCTGTGTGAAATGTCCAGCAATATTTATTTATTTATAATCTAAAGTGCGTGACCTGCCTACGAGGCAATACCTTGTCATAGTTATAGGCGATAGTTACAATTTAACATTAGGTGCGGCATAATATGCTTGTTTCATCTCCACGAAGTATAACATTTTTTTAACGTCCCCAGGATAAGAATCCCAGATATCTTAATACATTTTTTTAAGCATTATTTTAATAAATCTAGCAACGCTAAAGATTTTTTGCAATGCGTAACAATTTTTTTAATCTTAATGTACTAAGCATAATTAGCATAAACGCACTATAGCCGATATGTAATGAAAATGAAATATATTGAAGTTTTGTTACAAAGTATGTGTTTAATTGGATCAGGTTACGCATTCAGAGATAACGAGCGATTCAGGAGCCGATCGGATCAAATGAATATAGAGTATTGCTAATGATGAATATTTGAATTCTAATGTCATATAAATTGGAAAATAGGACATGCTTAGTTATGTTTATGAGCTGCTAAAGTAGATAAGTTAATAGATATTTAAATAGATAAGGCCTAAAGGAATTGTGTTTCATTTCGACGCAATAGGAAGGTCCCATGTTTGTCAAGTGCCAACGCAGAGAATACCTTAAAGTCGCTTCCACTGTCTGTTCGCTTAGATCTTTTAAACTACTCAACGGATTTTAATGCAGTTTTCAGCAATAGATAGAGTGATTCAAGAGGCAGATATATGTGTATATTACATAAGTTCCCACGGGAACGGGAAATTTCAAGCGTACGAAGCCGCGGGCGGGTCAGCTAGTATTTTAATAAATGTATGTTAGTCTGTAAGGTAAGGTATAGTTATGGGCCCTTGCATTGTTATTTTTTATATTGGTGCATGTTGCCTGAATTAAACGTTATATTATTATTATTCCTAGTATTTATTTATTATTTTACTGGTGGCAAATTTGGGTACTGTTTTTTTTAAAGATTTCTGTAAGGCGGTTTTTTTTAATTGTATAGATCTTCGTTTGACCACAATCTCACCTGATTTGGTCTAAGATGAAGCACAAAGATCTAGAAGAAACTTATTCACTCTTACCTTAATGAAGCCTGAATTGTATTCTTTAGGAAAAACAGACGACGGCAAAGTGTTCCATACCTTAGCCGTACGCATCAAGAACGTAGAACCAAAACGGTGTGTGCGATGGATACTGGTTGGTACTGAGCTCTGCGCCTGCTTGTACTTTGATGGAAAAGGTTTTCTAATGTTTTGCAGAAAGAAGTCTAAACTATCTTTCCGATGAGTTTTCCCTCTTTCCTTTTATTGTACATTCAAGAACCATAATAACAAACTTCTATAATCTATGGTAAAACTCCCAGTTCCCGGCCTCCAACCAGTAGCACAGCGTACCTACATTACCCCGCCTTATCGTATGATTGAACTTTGATTAGCTCAGAAATATACCCAAAAACTATTTATTGTGTAATTTCAACGAAGCTGTTGGATTGAAAGGCGCGGGTGGTAACAATTTAACAGCCTATAGGTACTTGGGAAATGTGTAAATTCGCAACTGCCCAACGTACTCAGATTGTACTATCTGCTTATCTATGGTAATAGCTGCACTCTACTAAAATATCTGTAAGGCTCTATCAATCTAACATAGGTAACTATATCATACGAGTTTTTCTCCAATCTCTATTATATTACTACTAGTGGTTCGCCCCGAACTGAGATCTCGCGATTCTCCCAAATAACAAAATAAATATTATTCTTAGGACGACTTGCACAACAATGATGCCTAAACGTATTTAGGTGCTAAATATTTATTTATTTTATTTATTAATACTTAGATTCACAGTTACATTTGTAGCGTATATTATATACTAATTAACATAGTGAATTATATGAAGATAGGAGTTGTCAAATCATACAAGCTAAATACGTTTAGTGATCTTTGTGCATGACTAATAAATTAGTCAAATTAGGCCTTAATCTATGACTAATAAATTAGTGCCACGAAATGCATAGCTAACTTACTTGACCTACAGTTTCATTCAAATTAGAGGTAACGGGGGTGTATGTCAATTGGTTAAATTTTTTAGGGGTAGAAATTGCAGTTATTCTGGGTTTCAGATTTGTGCCTATATTTGTGTCACTAAAGCTATACGCATACCAAATTTCAGCATTGTGGGGTCACTGGTGTACCCTGTGAATTTTGTCAAAGTTTTGTTTTTAGTATGGCTAATAACTCAAAAACTACAAGGATTAAACTAAAAATAAAAACAGGGTTGAAATGTACTAATGATGACCTTTCATTTGACGTCCCACTTGACCTTATAGTTTAATTTTTTTTTTACCCCTCTTGAACTCCAATATCTGAACAACCCCTCAACACTTTAACCCCTCATTAGTCACACCAAAATTGTGCCATCACTACCTACTTGTGTATTAGATTTCACGATGATCGGATAAACGCTTCGAAAGTTATCCTCGGACAAACAAACATACATACTTACATACTAACATACATAAAACTCCGATTTGCCCAAGTTGATTTGGAGATCTCGCTTCGCTCGATCAATAAAGTTCTACCAATCTAACACAGGTAACTATATCATACGATTTTTTCTTCAGTATTATCCACCAAAAGTTGTTTTCGCAAGTTTTTCCTTTTAACAAATTGATGTGGTCACAGCACACCTTTTACGATGTCAAACGCATATTATGCCACAACTGCCTGCCGTATGAATAGTAGCTATGATCTAATTACTATTTACACTTTATGGTCTGAGTTGGAATTCATGGGCTGGTACTAATTACTGTTGGATTAAGAAAACTGGTTACTGTTTTACTACTAGGTTTAATGTACTAATCATGTGGTTATGTTTTAGTAGAAGTAGAGCTCATTGTGAAAGAGTTTGTAGAGGAAGTATTACCACCGTAGTACCTATTTTACAGCCAAGCACTACTGTACGCATTACTGTGTTTAGTAGGCACAATTTTTTTGACATCCGGAATTTGGAGGTTAATCTAGCCTTTTTTGTT
The DNA here is from genome assembly GCA_963924445.1 of Philereme transversata. Lineage (NCBI taxonomy): Eukaryota > Metazoa > Arthropoda > Insecta > Lepidoptera > Geometridae > Philereme > Philereme transversata. The sequence goes on from OZ004343.1 coordinate 8,463,218, forward strand.
ACAATCAGTGACTTCCTCCGCTTCTCATGGTTTAAAATGACACACTATAGTTTTTGTGCAAAGTCCGCAGTATAATATTTATTCTTTAAAAAATATACATTGTATATTTACAGTTTTCATTATGTGTATAGGAAAACTAACATATACAACACTGTAATATATATCATATATACGGGGTGTCCCAAAAAATGGTGTCAAGCGAAAATCCAGAGATAGAACCAACCATGGGGTACCCGAATCACCCCTATGTATGTTACGCGATTTTTTATAGTTTTCGAGTTATGAATTTTAATTACGAATAAGCTAACCAAGCTAAACTAGATTACTTGTTGAACTAGACAACAAAAGCACGTTGAGGCTTGGCAGGCTAAGGGTTTCATTAGCAAAGCGGCATGATAAACGAAATGAAATGGCCAGAAATAAACCCACGATTTACGATAATGATTACGAAAAGCGAAGGATTTACGTCCCCGTTAAAAGCTTTTAAAAAGGCCCGGTTTATTATTTAACAGAACCAAATATAAAATAATTGCCAGATAAAAATATTTATATATACATACTGAAAGAATTAACAATTACTCACGTATCTCATTATAAATACAAAAGAAACTTTTTATAGACCATTTATAGATGTAAACGATTTTTTTTTATAGATAGCTTAACTGCTCCAGGTAAACTACCAGGCGATAGTGTGCCCAAGACACTGGTCTAAAAGCCCTGTGCCCCCAGACACAATTTATTTTGTAAAATACCAAAAGTGGGGCATCGGGGACTGCTCATAGGTACCTTAAATGTCAGCATACCTGCTAAGTTCGTAGAGTGACCAATTAACAGGTACCAGGTGAGAAATGTAATTAAAAATAGGACTCACTTATTTTAAATTGTTAATGTTGATTTGCATATATATATCATAATTATTATTACAAAATAATAATATGCTTTGCCAGACACTTTCCGTTAGCCATTACCTGCGCCAGACGATTTAAAGCTCGTCAAAAAATAATTGAACTTTTGTTATCTTCTAAAGGCTGATTTGTATGTCAATTTATTCAGGGGGCTATTTTAAATACATATTTATTCTGCCAGACAAATTTCAATGACCAAACATCCCCCCAGACCCGAAAAACATTCAGCCGTGAGTGCGAGCGCAGTACCCGATGCCCCACTTATGGTATTTTACAAAATAAATTGTGTCTAGGGGCACTGGGCTCTTATTATAGATGCGTTGACCCAGTTAAGCGCTAACTCTTGAATAACACGTCACTTCAACCTGACTCTCAGAAAAAAAAGTATCGATTAATCCTCGTTATCTTATGGACCCAATGTCTCCAAATAGCTCTAATATCTATTACTTTTATTGTCCAATAAATTTAGGTATAACACTATAAAACAAGTTAATTTTCCTATTTTGTTTCAAAAAAGCTAATTTTGATCCATTATTAAACGAAAAAAAGTGATACAATTTAAAAGTTTTTTGTTTGAATGGCTATAAAATACTTTAAGCTGTATCACATAATTAAGGAATTCAATAAGTCAGCTTAAAATTGGCAGGTTTTTACCATTGGGATAATATGACTGGAGGAAAAACTTCTTTGAATTGAGAGAATTATTACGCCATAAGTTTACCATAAATCTGGAGTTCCTAACACATTTTGTATTAAATTAGCACTTTAAGAATACGTCCGATGAAATTTCTTAACATTTGTATGAATTATTTCCTACATATTATAAGTATTTATAAAAACAAAAACACGTATAATTATTTACTATATCAGTAACCTGGCTAGCATATAACAAGCTCTGCTTAGTTTGGGGCCAGATAGCGCTGTGTGAAATGACCAGCATAATTTATTTATTAATGCCATAATATTGATTACTATATCTCGACACTAGACTTATACTTGATTTATAATCGCATTAGTTATAAAGACAGATTGGTTTTGATTAAGCCTCCAGTGCAATATACCTCCAAGACCTTGAACAGTGAATTCAAAGTATATTCTACCCCAGGCGGGGTTTCGGTAATTGCCTGTAATTTTATTTACGCTTGGAGAACAATCTGTGAACTTGTTTGGTGGTCTGTAATTTCACGTCTTTTCCCTACAAATTTCACTTTACCCTCACTTAAATAAAAAAAGTAGTTATTGCTTTAGTAATAAAAGTGGAAGTCGCGTGATTTGTGCAATAAAAGCGCAGTTGTAAATGTCGAAGCGGAGATATTATCAATTTTATAAAGTTGTACGAGTTTGTCCGAAACTGATTTATTTGTATACCCTGCTTTATCCGTAGTTGGTTAATCTGTGGATGAATCAATCCATAAAAAACTCTATGCCTAGTGTCGTAAGGTTTAACTTAGCAGCCAAAACCTGTATCTCATTTCTGACTTATTGAACAAGAGTTTTAATTTGTCATCTACATTTAAAAATGTAATGTAATTTAAATTAAATACTTGATAAATCAAAAACAAGTGCTGTAGGTTGCAGTTGTTGAAATGTCATTGTCATTTAGATAAAAACTCTGCAGGTAGACGTTTCTGACCGACTGTTGAAAGAACGCTGAGTTTATCTCCAACTATTAAAACTCTTTATTATCTCGAAACACCTAAATCTACAGGTCTAAGCTTCAGGAGGTCCGCAAGAACGGCATAGAGGAAAGTTTTAAAAATAAATTTTCGACCGTCTTGTACGATCTTAACGGTGTCACAGCCAGTGCAACTCTGGTGGCCAACTTTTAATTTAGCCATACCCCACTGCAGGGCAAACGGCTCCCTTCCGTTCTTCCACTCTTTGTGATTCAACGCTGAGAGAATCCATATGTTTTGAGTATGAGTCAAATTCGTCCCGCCATCTCTGGGTCTTCAACATCGCGGTCTTGCGTTGGGTTGGGTCAATTCCGTGGTTCTCTTTGCCCACAAGTCGCTTGGCATACGGCAGACCTTTTACCTTTTTTTTTAATGTTATTTGTGGCAAAACAGGCTCACGGCCCACCTGATGGTAAGCGGCCACCGTCGCCTATGGCCACCGGCAACACCCGTCCTGTCCAGCTCAGTTCCATTCCGGGCTGGATGTTTTCTGACCAACGTCAGTGATCTGAGTTTTGGAGCGCAGTATACTGGTTCCGCAAGCGGTCTGACAGTTTAACTCCTAAAATAATACGCTCGCTAAAATGACTCGCTGGCATACCTCAAGATCGGACTTCTGACATTTGAAGAATTTGAAGGATAGTGGTAATTTCCCTTTCTGATCATTTCATTTATTCGTAAAACAATCAACTGATTGTTATAATAAAACAACACAATTTAAAATACAAACCAAAACAAAAACAACAACTATATGTTAAAAATTATAATAATAAATAAATAAAGGATGACCAAAAACTCTTCCAGGCATTTTTGTGCGACTTGAAACCTCTTTATCTGTTCTTGCCTGGAAAGAGACTATTTGACCATCATAAAGATACTCTTGGACGTACTCATCATCCACACCCTGAACTTCCACCCTGCGCTTTGTGCTATTCGACATGAGCTTGGTCTTCGAAATGTTCATCTTCAGCCCGACTACTATAAAATACTAAGCTTTATGAAGCATCGACTCGATAAGAAGAATGGTTGCTATAATTCAACGACGCCGGCGCACCGATTTTACTTCTAATTGAGTACCTACCTTCTACCTACCTTAGATGATTATCAAACAGTAAAATAGCCAACTTAAAAGTGATCAAAGATAGTCAATTATTATCAAGTACTTACCACTTAAATTTAATACGCGAGTAAGATAAGATATTTATATAGGGGCATTAACAGTATCAATCAGTGTTCATATAATAACAGTCTTAATTGCTTCACTCGTGTAGAACAGTCAGAGTCGGATTCAGGGAAAGACGATGGGACTAACGGTCTAGACTCTCTTTACCATAAACTAAACACCTTTAGTTTTTAGGGAAATCTTTCAAACTTTTGCGATAACTGTACATAATTACTGATTGAAACGGGTTATTATCGGGTATACACCTTTTTTATTTGTTATTCCGATGTTTCGGCTGTGTTACAACAGCCGTGGTCATAGGTGGACTGAACGTCGGGTAACAAATAAAAAAGGTACATACGCGATAAATACTCGTTTTAATCAGTGATTAGGAAAATCTTTCTTTGACTGTTTCCGTTTTTTAATTCAATTCAATTAGTATTATACTTAATAAACGCTGGGACACGGGCGCGCAGAGGGCTGCAGGGTATTTGCTCGACTCGCATTCGACGCATCCTGGACTTATCTGCTCTACAAGCCAGCCGAAAAGGAATTCCTATAATCTTGGAGTCCAGAGTAAACAAGTACTTTCAAGGCAAGCGTGATCCATCTTAGACCGCACCATCACTTACCGTTAGGTGAGTTAGGTAGTGGTCAGATTTTTTCAAGGAGTTGAGTAGATTGTCATTACAAGTCTAAGAGCTGAGGCTTTACAATATGCGTCTCTGGATTGCCCCAACTCCTGCATTCTTAAATCCAGCCCTGGCAAAAGCAAACTGTTACTAACTCTACGGCTAAAGGTTCGTTACAAAGTAATTTATCTAATTGTTAATTAATAGTTTCGGTTGTAGTTTTGAACCACAACCGAAAAAGGCGAAGCCCCTTAGCGAGTGGTTTTACTTGTGTCAAATCGCTAAAGTCATTATCATCATTATCATATCAGCTATAGGACATCCACTGCTTAAATTAGGCCTCCCCTTTGGATACCCAGTGTGATCGAACTTGTGCTGCCTGCACCCAACATCCCCTAGCAACCTTCATTAGATCGTATTTCCCAAAAATGGGGGTCGTGCGATGCGCTATCGAGAGCGTATCAGTATGGTCATAGTCATCACATCCTGTTACACAGGTCTATGGACCTAGCTCAGAAGTCAGAACGTCTGTTACTAAATGTTTTTTAGTATTTTTTTTTATTATTATGGTAAATAGTTACTCTTCTTCTAGTATAATAATAATATACTAGAAGAGTACATACCAAGAATAGATATAAGTACAATAAAAACCTCGAACGTTCATCAGACAACCTACAATAAATTGTCATCTGAGTGGTTGTTCTATTTTTAGTCAACAAGCATAGTTCATCGACGACCACGCAATCAATTTAATGCTCTGCTCATTGTGCGCAAGGATGGTCCTTTAGAATAATGGACTGGTTAACTTAACAATTATGTTTATTTTTAATGCATTGCAATTCAGCGGGGTAATGCAGTCAGTTCTAAAAATTCAAAATCTGTTTAAGTACTCATTAAAATTACAAACTTTGAAACGTCAATTTTACGGGCTGTTCCTTCGCGACCAAGCCAAAACAGAAATGCAAGAAAGGCTGGTTGTTCTTTTTAATGATGCTTTTAGAATATTATTAACAAAGAAAATAAATGACGTCTAAATTGTAAAATTTTTGTCCGAGTTGGACCAATTTCAATCCCCAGCTTCTCTATCATCTAAACTAAATAATCCGATATGTTATAGTAGGCTTTTTTATAAAGATTTTGAGTAATTATGCTTTTAAATTTGTTTATCGTCAATTTTTGTACATCACTTGGGAGTTTGTTACAAAAGTGTACATCTTGCGCTTTAAACGATTTACTAACTTTTTGGAGTCTACAAGTGGCAATAGCCATTGTCTTGGGGATCTCGAAATATAATACGGATTTTTGTATTTACTACTAATTGTTTTTTACGCAGTTACTTAGTTACCTACTTTCACCCAAGCAAGTAACTTGCCTATGTACTGGCCGGTGGGGTTGTTGGGAATTTTTCTCAACGTCCTCACTAATCTAAATCCTGGTCTAGGTCGTTTGGAATATGTCGCATCGGCTTAGTGATCTGCGTTTGCAATGGTTTTTAGATTGCTCAATTGTATTTTTTATATTTCTTTGTTGTTTGTATCATCATCATCATTGTCAGCCCTTCTCATCCCACTGCTGGGCATAGGCCTCTCTTCGTTGCCGCCATCCGCCTCTGTCCTTCGCTGTTCTAACCCACATACGACCTGCGATTTTTATTATGTCATCGACCCATCTTGCTGGTGGACGACCTGCGTTCCTGGTTCCATCTCGGGCCCACCACCCAGTCAGCACCCTGCTCCACCTGTCATCACCGCGCCTGGCCACATGTCCTGCCCAACTCCATATACGCTTGCTAACGTTATGAACTTTAGTCCGCTTGCGAATTTCGTTATTGGGGACTCGGTCTAGCAGTGTGATGCCGAGCATGGCGCGCCCCATGGCTCTCTGTGCGTTGTTTGTATAAATCTGTATATTTTTCCCATTGATAAATGTACTTTTCAATAACAAAAGCACCGGTTATATGATTCTATTTACAAACAAGTTTTTATTGGAATCTGCACTAACTACCATCTCTTTTCGCAAAGTTTTTTTGCTTTCTTTAAAATAGGCAAAATTCAAGATAGGTATTTATTGACTGAATCAGAAATGAGGAGATTCGTAGACGAACCAAAGTCACCGACATAGCACAAAGGATTAACAAATTAAAGGGGGCAGGGCACATAGCTCAAGGAACTGTCGGCTGTTGGGGCAGCAAGGTTCTCGAGTGGAGACCACGAATTGGAAAGCGCAGCGTAGGACGGCCCCCCACTATATGGAAAGACGACCTCTTAAACGTTGGTGGGAGCTGGTGGGTGCAGGCTGGTCTAGATCGGTCACTCTGGAAATCTATGGGGGAGGCCTATGTTCCTGTGGCTGATAAGATGATGATTAAATTACTTCCTACTGTTTGCGACCAGTAACTTTTCTGTAATTTTTCAGAAAATGAAAGAAAGTAGTAAAAGTATATAATTTAGGTTTATAGTATCTAACGATATATATTACACTTAATATTGTACTTATTTAGGAAAATATTATGTTTTGTTTCGAATAGCCATTTGGAGTCTTAAAGTCTTAGAGTGAATAGGTTCTTTCTAGGCAAGCGTGCTCCATCCTCGATCACATTCATTACTTACCATCAGGTTATTGGTTCCTGTTGGTAATAATAGTGGAGGTACTTAGACGGTTGACCATTTTCAAGAAACAAGTCCGTAGTGACTAAGAATAGTAACTTTTTAAATTGTAGGTATGTTGGAGTACTCCTAAGTACTTATACTTTGGTAGAGCTGTTTCTAGGTAGGTGAAAATAAAATATACTAATGTAGTATTTTCAGGCGGTAGGTAACTTAATCTTGAGAGAATCGTGATCGAACTAAGATAAATGGCATATGTTTTCAATAAATCGTGTGATTCTGTTTACTATGCGGTATATTGTCTTATTGTAAACGGTTATTTATTGACTATCCAAGTGTATAAATTTAATTTCTTGTTATTTATGTTCCTGTCTAAATTATGACAACGCCATCTGTCTTATTTGATTTAAAATAAAAATGTTAGCGCCATCTGTGGACGAGTAGCGAAAGCATACTTTACCCGTTAAATGATAGATGTCGTGATGCTTTCGCAGTTTCACCTAAATTTCAATAAATTTTGGCGCCAACTGACCTAGTAGCGATACCTGTTGGCATAAAACATTCTGGCATCTATTTTTAGTGTTTATGGCTTCATCACTCATTCAAAACGGTAAAAAAACATGAAAGTAGTTCACGTCTGTAGATAATATAAATAAAATTTGCTAATCTGCCCCCTTACTGCTCGAGATGTCAAAAATCGATGATCGATTTTCTCCTCAGTTCTTAGATCCGCAATCCTCAGTATCTTGAGATATTGTGAATGAATAATTATTTTATTTACATGAACTCTTTGTAGGATTTTGTTAGTAATTCTCAAGTTTGGAAATTGAGGAGGAAATTCGTAATCGATTTTGACATCTTGTCTTAGAGTAAGCTTAGATAAGAAATTCGTCATCGAGATTAGGCTTATGATTAGACTATGACTTTGCTATCGTGTAATCCACTGGTGTTATAGATTACGAAGGGAAAATATTTTTACTTCATATTTATTAATTTTGCTTACATTTTAATACATTTTCACTACAAGTAGCTTAGGAAATAAGTACGTCATGTACCCTGCAAGGGCACTGCAAGTTGGGTTTGAGCCATTGGAAAAAATACAGTCAAATTTGTTTGAAAAACACCAAAACGCTCGAAAAAAATCTAAATATAGTACCTTACCTACTTTTATTTACACGGACTTGTCAGACTAGGTTGTTTTCTAGGGAAATTAACTCGTCGTGTAAAATTTTGATAAGTGTCTATGAATAAAAATTATTGGTTTTTTTGAGCTCTACTCCTAAATTTAAATTTATTATACAACACCATGTCGAAGTATCTTCGAAAATAAAACAGATCATCAGGTTTGTTTGCTTCATTACCTTCTACTTGGAGTTCAATTCAGTACAAATTGTTGTCTATTCTCGTATGACTCCTTGACCTTCGCGCAGCTTGCCATAACACTTCAGTCTGGAGTATTTTGGAATTCTATCGCTATAAAATATTCACACTTCTAACACACTTAAAACCAATTTAAAGATTGTTATAACTTATTGCACACCAACATTACATTAATCTTAGGACAAAGCTGCTGTATAACTGGTCAAACAAACACACAGACAGATACTGAACCCTAATTGACAAAAATCTATAACGAGTTGTCACATTTATTTATAAAGTAACTAGTTGACCCCAGAAACATTTTTCTGCCATATAAATTTATCAAAGAAAGCAAATGCAGAATGAAATGTCAAAGTGACGCGACACTTCATGTAAATGACTTCATGTCAATGAATGACGGTTAAATTATATGGATATTGTTCGTACAAAAATACTGAAATCGCGATTTAAAAATGGGAGATGGGGGTAGGAGGGTGAAAAATACTTTACAACCTATTTTCATACCTATCGAATATACACAAAAAAATCTTAAGAATCGGTCGAGCCGTTTCAGAGGAGTTTTGCTACAAACACCGTGACACGAGATTTTTATATACCTATTAGAAGAGAAGATTTATAAGGATGTTCAAATAATATTAATGATATTCGAGCTCGCATTTGACTTTATATAATTCTATGAACTGTTGTGGTTTACAAAAATAACAAAACCGGATTTTTATTACAATAATAAAATCACTAATGTGTAGTTAAGATAAACCTAAATATGGATCTGTGATATCTGTTCCTAATAATAGTGATATTATGTATTCTAATAATAGTGATATGTATAGTGATGTGTATTCTGAATTATTGGAAATATGTAGATAAACTACTTGACATTTTAATAGTGTGCAAGAATAGATTTCAGACAAAAAACTTACAAAAAGGATACACAAGCGAGCTTACAAGTTTTTTTTATAAACAAACCTTAAACCTGTCTAAGTAAATCAATCATAAAATATTGTATTGTCAAATTAATGAGATAAATTACAAATTATGTATCATAACAGAATATATAAAAAGAAGATATAGGCCAGCTAGACTTGAAGATCTAAGTAAAACAATAAAAAGCCCTGAACTGTTAGGTCGTTTTTGCTATTTTCCGTATCGCGGATTTTGTTAAAATCTTTAACCAAATTTTAAAGCAAACACTTTAAAATTATTGTTCGGAACAGCTGGTCAATTTCTATGTCATTGAATCAATCAACGACAATCAAGTTATTTACAATGCCCAGCAAACACTTCTGTACAACAATGTACAGTCGGACAGCACGAATCAAATAAAGTAGAAAAAATCTGTAATCAACATTCTTTTTAGAATCATGTCAAAAACAATATCTGTCAAATAAATAGAAGCTAGCAATCTTAAAATTAGGCCTAAAAATTGTATATATTATAATATATATATAATATAAACCCGTATTCAATAACTGTGATTAAGCGTAAGACAATGTTTTTTTTTCAATTTCTATTAAAAACTGTCAAAAATCTTAATTTATGTTTCGTTAGTTAATCTAGAATCTCATACTAAAATTCTAATTTACGCCTAAGTATAATTCATGAAAGTTAAAAGGATTCTACTACCTGCATGATATCTGACGTTTAAGTTTGACTGACTTTAGGCAATGAAATTGACAATTGTGTTACTGACAGTACGCATGAGTCTGAAGAGTGAAGATTTTGCACTGCGTGTAGTGGCACCACAGCTGAGTCTGTAGGATCGAACTCCGAAGGAGCGAGCGCTAGTGCGAAAGCCGCGTTCGAGCCGATTAAACGTTACTGGACATTCGGTTCGCGAATTTATAGTTCGAACGATACGCCAAAAAGGTTGACCGAAACAATTCAAAACATAATATTTAAAAATAAATAACGAAGACAGTTTAGATGAAAAAAATGTGATTTTATTCAGGCCAGTGATTACATCGTTTTTATAATATCAAATTAGAACAAAGTGTGCAAATCCGGAGTGATTTTGAATGTCCAGGATTTCTTTTGGGATATAAAAGTTATAATACCATTTTTAAATGACAGTAGACAGGAATAACAAAATTTGGCCTTTCAAATGCAACTTACATTTATCCATATTTATAAAAAATTATCATATTTAGGGTGCTCTAAGTTTGAAACCATTAGGCAAATGTGTCTGTGTCTCTGTGTGTTTCTGTCGTCGTAAGTCGACAAAAGGGCTTTAAAGAATATAATTTGAAACTGGTATTCATGAAGTTGGTTTTTAGCTGTTTTGGTGAAAACTGGTGCAGCAAAGATAGAAGGAGTTTAAATATTGTACAAAAAAACTTATATTCGCACTTTTAATACTAAGATTAATCAATCTATTTCAAACGAACTTCTTAAACAAATTCTTTTTTATAGACAATTTGAACACGTATTTTTATCTTTATAGTGTTATCCGAACATCTACGGAAAATTTCAAGATTTTTAAAACCATCTCAAAAATGGTTCAATACGGTTTCAAGTCCCGTGTAGGCTTGAACATTTTTGAGATGGTTTAAAAAAACTTGGAATTTGAATATCATTTGCGATATTTTGTCCAAGTTTTTACAAAGCTTTCAATAAAAACAGTGGCTTTTTGAATATAATTGTATTCAATATACCAAGGCCACTTAGCTTTCCGCTTTTTAGGTCACGTAAAGTTTTAAAGTCACCACTTGACAATGAAAAAATCTGATAAAAAGCAAAATACGTGCAAGCACAATATACTCAAATGTTCCTACTTTACCAACCTTGATAGTTGACAAATATAATAGACTAGACTAACATGTATAAGAGTTGTTGCAATATTGATATAACACCTAGGAGGTGAAAAATTATGAAAATATCTATCATACGTATAGATCAGTATAAGACTCCAAAAAAATCTAAGGATGAAAGAACTTATCACTTATTAACTTTTATTATAAAACTACGCTGTGGCCGTGAAAAAACAATCTATTGCATACAATTAGCCAAAAATGTATTGAACTTCAAGAACGGCAGATTTTTAGTCTACATTGTAAAAAACCAGCTAGAATACATATATTTTTTATATTAGTATTTATGATGCTATAATAGATGATATATCGCTCGCCATGCAATCCAATTGATCGTCCATCAGACACGGTGAAGATAATACATATTTTCATCATTTTTTTATAATTAGAAACCACAAAAATGGGCAAAATGCCTTTCATAACAGAAAGAATATACAACCATTTACAATAAAATACAGAAAAAATTGTTGAATCATCAAAATACCGTTGCAAACGATGTATAGATAGCTCAACTGCTCCAGATCACTACATCATCATTATCATCTTATATTTTCATTGGATTGTATGGCAGCAATTTTTAACCTTAATACAAAATATTATGGCATCTTCATCGTTTGTGACACGCTTTAATACAAATTAGGTACATTATATTTAAGGCTTTCGGGGGATCAAAAAAACTTCAATAGAGTGGGCCACATTTATTCATAGAAAAACATATACTTATATGGTTAGAACACGCAAACTATTTCAATGAAAATTGTTAGGTATAGGCTGTTTTAATAATTTTAGCAAATATCTAAGGAGCAATGAAACGCAGCGTTTTCGGATTCAAACGGATTGATCGAGTGAGAAACACCACGCTGCGTTCGTTGACAGGCATTGCCGATGTTAGAGAAAAAACAGCTAGGCTCAAGTGGGATTTGGCGGGACACATTAGCAGAATGCACGTCGATAGGTGGGCTAATCTAGCCACAACCTGGAGCCCTGATGGAAGACGCGGTCGGATCGCTCAAGAAAGCGTTGGCGAGACGATCTTCAAATTCAAATTCAAATTGTATTTATTGCGTAATATGGGTAACAAACAAGGTGTAGGTACAGTTTTTGTGTAGGTACAGCCATATTCAGCGCTGACGCATGCAATGTCAAAGCTTTACATGTTAGCTTTACATCTTGTTGCCTTCGATCAGAGCGCTTAGCCAAGTTACAGTCGATTAGCGATAACGCTAGTCGATACGTCCGAAAATGTATGGGATTTGACACATGCTAGAGAAATACCACGTGATTCAGCGACAACAAATGTATGTAGAAATCGAATAGATTCGTGGCGAATGTAATTTGGCTACGGGCCCAGGAGTGGTGGAGTGTCGCATAGGATAGAGATAGATGGAAAGACTTAGGGGAGACCTTTGCCCAGCAGTGGGACAATATAGGTTGACAAAAAAAAATCTAAGGAGCATAAACGAAAGAAACCCTGCATAATAATTGGCAAATATATAAATTTTGCAATGTCATTATACCTGATTCAAATGTGTCTTATTTAGCTTGTTAGCGGCCTATATTAATTCAATTGCCTATTAAAATATTCTAATCGCTTATCTAAATGATTCCTTTAATGACTATCAATTGGCAAACATACGAATTCATGGCACTAATGTACTCGCCTTCATTTGCCCTGACATTTACGAGAGTAATGCGTTCAAGAGCTGAGGCAGCGTAATGGTGGACTACCTAATTCCGATAGAAAGGTCGAGGGCTCGAATCAAGTACCACGTGTTCAAAGTATGTAATTCAAACTACATATTAAAAAGAGACATCGTGAGAAAAATTATACAGAATTTTAAGCGATCTCAGCTGTTTTTTACCAAGTGATTCTTCAATGAAAATCATTGAATTCACAAAAGTCTTAGAATATTTATTGTTCAAGTAAGTGTCGAAAATCTCCCTCCTTTTCAGGATAACATACTAGTTCTAGGACATCCTGTTATTTATTAATATAATAAATAAGCCGATTAATCAGATTTTACAATTTTGATACTTAGGTACATTGGTAATTTTTAATTGTTATCATCTGTGTGCTCTTTGGCCTATGCCATGCCTCCTCCAATTTCTTCCGTTTCTCTCTACAATTTGTTGTCCTAGTCTATAGTTTATCTCCCGTATTTTCAATATCGTCTTTCCAACATTTGTGTTGTCTTCCTCTACTTCTTTTCCCATTTCCAAAATAGAACTACCAAACAATATGCACACAAAAACTTGATCGTAATTGGAGACTTCAATTCTTTAATATACTCGTACATTAACACAAAGGCAAGCCCTAACAAGAATTTTCCTCCAGTAAACCTGTAAGGAGAGATATATAAATAAAATCTATATTCTTTGATGATATTACGAATATGATGTCAAAACCAAAAAGAGGTCAAGTATCGATATACGGTACATTTTGCGGATTCGCATCAATGACTTCCTACGTTATAAGAGCAACCTTCGATGACTTCCTCATAGTTTTTATCCTTATTGTTGTCATTATGTGTAAGACCTATTTTATTACTGGGATCTAAATAGACTGCAAATTTAATAGGATAACCAGTGAACTTGATTAAACCTATTTCCTATAGTTTTTTATCGTTTACCAGTGAGTTAAATGGCAGGTATGCATAAATAATTTGTGCAACACATAACTAAATCGCGAACTTTCGATTCGTTACATTATTTAATTGATTTTTCCAAAAATATACGTTTCTAGTATTTGCCGCAAAGATAAGTATTGAACGCATGTTGGATATTAAATATTTTGTTTATAATTTTATATCACATTTCAACATCACAGCTAATGCCTCTTACATAATGGCTAATGGGTGCAGACAAAAACAGCTACGCACTCCCATAGAACTTGAAATTATAGCCAATGTTTCCGGTTCATTTGCATTGAATACAGTGACTGTCATCATTAAATGCACAAGAGAAACTGATACGTCAAACTGCAATCATGAATTACTGTCATAATAAGGATATGCGATTAGCTTATACTCTAAACTAAGTAATCCTCATCATCATCATATCGGCCGCAGAACTGCTAAACATAGGCCAAGATATCCCCCATAGATTTCCAGAGCGGCCTGCACCCAACGGCTCCCAGCAACCTTTGTCAGGTCGTCTTTCCATCTAGTGGGGGCCGTCCTACGCTGCGCTTTCTATAGTGGTCTCTCACTATAAGAAGGCTCAAAGTCGCTCAGCGTGCTATGGCTATGCTTTGTGTTTAGATCGAATCAGGAATGAGAAGATCCGTAGACAAACCAAAGTCACGTACATAGGGAATTAGCAAGCTAAAGTGGCAGTGTGTGGGGCACATAGCTCAAAGAACTGACAGCCGTTGTGGCAGAAAGGTTCTAGAGTGGAGACCACGTACTGGAAAGCACCGTGCAGTATGGCCGAACACAGAAATATATTAATCTTAAAAGTAGTAGAAAACTTATAGATGTTAAAAATATTATGTTTGTATGAAGAATTTACAGAGATAATTATAAAAATATGTGGACTTTCTGACGCCTGTCATTTTCAAAGTCACGAAGGGAACAGAAATAACCAACCATGCTATTTTTCCCTGTAGTGACATCAACATAATTTCGTGAGAGTTTTTCTAAGCAGTTGTGCATTTCTTTCGAACGTATCGGTGTCAAGGTCCTATAATTGCTATTTACGAGGCTAATTAGAGCTAAACGTTTCCACTCAAATCCTCGAAATCTGTACTTAAATTTTATGATTTTTTTATGATCATAGAGTATTCGTAAATTCGTAATACGGTGTTTCGATTCGCACTCCGCAAATGTTTACTTTACGAATATAGGAAACAGCACGGCTGCTTATTTACTTTGGAAGTTTTCGTAGAATGCTTTGATTAATGGTAGAAATGAAAGACGTTTGGATAGCTGGCTGCGTTTTTTGTCTCATGCATTTCAATCTATTGGATCAGTATTGCCAAAAGATATTGCGATTTACTCGATATTCCTTAAAACGTTTCGGAAAAATATGCACGTTGGTTGTGATAATAAACGAGTTTTTAGTATAACTACGTCATTCTGAGCCAAAATGGGAACAGTGTTTTATCTTTTAATGGATTTTTTTTTAAACGTTCAGTAAGGCGTTTTTTCTATAGGTATAATTATTTTTATCATGGAAAATTATCAATTTGATTACAATGTTAAATTTACATTTCATTTTATTGGGACTTGATTAGAAACTTTTATTTATAAATTATATTTTTAATATTTTAAAATTATTAAATTATGTCGTTAATTAGTATTATTATTTTTATTGTAATATTATACTAATATGGTTATGCACCTGTAATTAAATTATAGTTACTTTGGAAAAATGGATAGGTATTATAGTAACATTGTACACTCGAAAGTAATTTGTGTCTGGACACTTTGGTATTTGAATTTTTTATAGAAAAAAGATCTGTATCATACCACATTTACCATGAATAAAATGATTTCAATGGTTTCAGGTAGGGCAACTAAAATTATTTAGGGTGTTTTGTTATAAGCCTATTTTAGGTATCAAATAGCTTGACATTCTGAAATAGTCTTAACATCTATAGTGATATATAGGGTGTTTGATAATATACGCACAAAAATGAAAGGGGTTATTTTGATGAGCACAATAAATAAATTTGTGAAATGTGAAATTTATTTTGGCATGTAAAAACAAACATTTTATTTATGTTGTGCTATCGCATAATGCTTGCCATCTAACCACAAATACTGTATCGGTGACATCTCGATATATCTCTTGTTGTCCCTTTCTAACACAAAACCTGCAGCCACATCCGAAAGAAATATCAAATCGGCCTTTATTTTTGGATGTCGATTGCAAGAGTAGGCAGTAAGTTTTATATCTAATTAATCACCTAAACTTAGTCGATTTTCTTTAATATTTGATAATATAACTCGTAGTTTCTTTTTTCGAGAAGTCTTTTTTTATGTTTTAAGAAACCGTCACTTGAATTTCGTCAGTAAATTACCAAACACCGAATATAAACAAAAAATGAAGTTATAATTTTACTTATCATAAGAATTACAAGATGTAACAGACATTAATGCGCACTGAAATGATGTTAATTCATCATGTTTATTTAAACTTCTATCCGGTGTTGTCTGGTTGATTGTAAATCTTCATTAGATTTTTCCAGTTGGCAGTCTTAATTATTAATAAACTAGTTTAGCCGATCCTAATCTCCTTTCAATTGTACTATGTACCACCAGTACCTATATACGTTGTAAGTATTAGGTGCTAATAGTTAGTACTCTTTGGTGTAATTTATCAATGAGTTGTTAACTCAGTCACACTATAGTGTTGACTCAGGACCTTGATTATTATATCTATATAGTATCTGGTATAAATTTAGCCTGCTAGGTCCACCCATTCCTGAGGTAAAAAAGGGTTCCTTTTTACCTTTTGAGGTACGGAACTCTAAATAAATAAAAACAAATCAAAATAGCAACTACGGAGCAGATAGGTAGTAGTAGTAGTAGTAGTAGTAGTAGTAGTAGTAGTAGTAGTAGTAGTAGTAGTAGTAGTAGTAGTAAGCAGATAGTAGTTCCGCGTTCTGTGTGAGCCTAACAGGCCCTGCTTTAGCGTTGCTATTATAAATCATATCTTTAATCTTTACACTAGCACTGTATCAGTCGCTATAAATAGTCCTGTCATTACGCCATCATGAGCAGTTACGCTAATGGTTTCGGTAGTTTCTATGATAACGTCAAGTACATAAATAGCAGTGTAGTCTGTCAACTTTACCTGAAAGGCTTAATGACGTCACAGCACAGCTCAGATTATCCAGCTTTCAGATAAATTGAGTCAATATTTGAGTCGTAGAGACTCAAAGTTGGCAATCTGTCATTTTGAGTAAAAATTTGTTATGAATGTGGCAACACGTCCACCGGCAAGATAGGTCGACGATATTATAAAAATCGCAGGTCGTATGTGGGTTAGAACAGCGCAGGCCAAAGGCGAATGGCGACAACGAAGAGAGGCCTATGCTCAGCAGTGGGATGAGAAGGGCTGACGATGATGATGATGTGGCAGCACGCGAAATTTAAAAAGACACTATATTATCTAGTGGTTCGCCCCGAACTGAGATCTCGCGAGTCTCCCATAAAAACAAAAATATATAATTCGTAATCTTTGACTTTCAAAATAGTGCCATGAAATAAACAACCACCTTACTTGACCTACAGTTTTAGTCAAATTATAGGTAACGGAAGTTCATGTATGTGGTTTATTTTTTTGGGGTACAAATTGCAGTTATTTTGGATTTCAGACTTTTGCCTATATTTGCGACACTTAAGCTACACGCATACCAAATTACAGCACTGTGGGGTCACTGGTGCACCCTGTGAATTTTGTCAAAGTTTAGTTTTTATTATGGCTAATAACTCAAACACTACAACAAATTAACTAAAAATAAAAACGGGCTCGAAATGTACTAATGAAGACCTTTCATTTGACGTCTCACTTGACCTAATAGTCTCATTTTCATTTTATTTTACCCCTCTTGAATCCAAATATCTCAACGTCCCCCTAACATTATTAATGTATTTAGTCACACCAAAATTGTGCCATCACTAACTACCTATGTATAAAATTTCACGATGATTGGATCAAAGCTTCGAAAGTTATCCTTGGACAAACAAACATACAGACATACATACAACGCCGATTTGCCCAAGTTGATTTGGTGATCTGGCTTCGCTCGATCAATAATTGAATCAGGATCAAGCACACTGACCGTAAGATTGAAATTGGCATCAAATGTGGCTATCTGTGTCTAAAATGCCGACTATCTGTCTTGCTCGACCAATCATAGACGTCTATTCCATCATAACCTACAATAGATTTCAGTTGGATCTATCAATGGAGTCGTTTTTTTAGATTTGTCAACATTCTGATAAATTCTGATAAATGACAGATTGCCACGTTTGTTTCTATACGACTCATTTGTTACTTTTTCTGACTGACGTTCTGGCGTAGAGAAAATACAGCTTTATCTAATGTAAACGTCATGTTGTGATGTTGAAGTTTTCCCATAGATACAAAATAATTTTAGTTTTTTTAACCTTCGTTAAAAAATGTATTTCAAACAAACACCTAAATGCTGTAATATAAACTCATAATATCATTTTTTAAAATTGTAAATAATTAATAGTAAATCATACAGACAATTTCAATCAATCAAATAAAATGATAACCATTACTACACGCATAGCAATTACAAACAGACCATAAATTGTGCCAATTTATCATGATATAAACTAGGACTTACAGAAGAATTATAAAAATGTATACCAAGACATAATGGACATAGAATAAATTGATAAACCTTAATACAGGTAAATGCGAATAATTTTACGCATCGTCATCAAAAAATCACGACAGCTTTTACATTCCACAACTTTTCTCTAAGAATATAAAGGAATTCGGAGTAGGGATGATGCGGATGCAAATTTTTGAAGGCTCACATCCGCGGATACCGATGCGGATGCGAATTTTTGAAGGCTCACATCCGCGGATACCGATGCGGATGCGGATCTTAAGATTTTTTAAGAAACTTCGTTTTGGTGCAGACATGAAACAAAAATATAAACTTATTAACTGCAGAAAACTCGCTTAACATACAATACTCACTGTAAACTCACAATAACACTAAAAAACTGCATTGTTCATACGATAAGCGCAAATAAACACGATAATGATTGATTTACGAGATAAACATGATAAACAATAACGTGCTGATTGATCAGTAGACCGCAACTCGCAAGCCCCACCCAATTTATTTCTTATCGTGATCTGCGCTACATCTGTATCCGCATAAACATCCGCATCGATTATTGCGGTTGTGGATGCAGATGTCGAAATCGATGCAGAGGTTCCGCATTTGCGGATGCGGATGCAAATATTTGCAACATCCCTGATTCAGAGGTGGTTACATACATTGTTATGAGAATAACTTCGAGTGAAAAATTAATTGTTTATCCTGCCCAGACATGTGAATTTCAAATATTTCAGTCTTTTAAATGTGTGCTTCGATTGCAGTTTTTGCCCAGACATCTGACATGTGATAATAATCGTTTTAAAAATAAAAAGATACCCTACGAACTGTTTAAAAGCGCGATATGCTTAGTTTCAATCGGTTAAATTCACGCTAAGAATAATCACTGTTGAATGAAGGAGCATAATGTCATAATTACCTAATCAACTCATTAGAGTTTGTTATTATAATGTTCCATCGTAATACACAAGATTATTCCTAATGAGATGGAACGTTTTGGGCATCCATCCAAAATCGATGGAAACAGGTCTAGGTTAGCGTTTAAATGTGTACCTACCTATTGTGTGACAGTTGCCTCGTGTGCTATCTCGAGATATCATTGATGAGCGGCAAAGTAGTCGATGATAGGTTATCTAATCTTTTATTATAGAATGTGCGTGTGCAGTGAATTAAACATGAAAAGTTCAAACAACTGGTTAATTAAGTCATTTTGGATTAGGATAAAGCTAACAAATCAGAAACAAAAATCCATCATAAAAATAATGCAATAAAACTAGATTATCCTAACAATATTTAAAAGTTATGTCCAAATTGTACTTTGAATTTCCTATCAAATTCATATTTCAATCTTAAGATGCTCAAACTTATTCGATAACATAAGTTGCTTAGAAAGTTTGCATTAGCGTAGTCCATTTTAATTTTAAACCAATTATTAATTACTGAGAGCCTTTTTTGCGACTAATAATTTACGTGTCAACGTCAGTCAGATAATTTTAATTACTTAAATTTTAATAGTATGTAATAATTTTTCGGTCACGTTTTCGTAAATAATTTAATTTAAAACCTTGGCTTTGTTAATTCAATTTTGGAAAATATCAGTTATTTACATAGTAAATTCACAATATGCAGTGGACAAATTTATTTTTCCGAAACATTTTCAGTTGTATGTTTTCTTTATTAAATCTGTTACTTTTTGAAATGTATAAAATAAATAAAGTTACATATATTCAAAGCTACAGTTTTTATAAAAATAGTTGACGTAATTAATCATTTATCATTCTTGTTTGGTGTGTAAGTCAAGTTCGGCTACACCCTGATACATGTTCCACGAGACCATGACTTACATTTCCTGATACGACCATCAATCTTCAAACTGACCTTTCAATACTTAGAAAGGTATCACTCAACCTTTACCGAAACAATTTCACCTACACAACAGGTTTTACAAGTTTCAACACTTAATCCATTGAGCTTTAGGTAGCATTTGTATGTCTGTCTATTCAAGTGATAATTAGTTTGGAGACACAATAAATGATTATTAAATATCAGTCAATGACAAATCGAACGAGACGTAGACAGCGTGAAAACATGGTTCCACATGCACCCACTAAAAACCATAAAACGTATAATTGAACATTATTTAAATAACTTCTGCAAACGGTGCTTGCTTAAATATTCAAAGCTTATTCTATAAATTCTAATCTATATACATAAGTTCTATATATTCTACATAAATTCTATAAAATCTAAGCTAATATTATAAATTCGAAGTAACTCTATTTCTTATGTTTTCATGACTAAACGGCTAAACAGATTTTGATGAAACTTGGTATATAAATATGTAGATAGATTGAGACATAGGCTACTTTTTACTCAACTGTTCAAAAGGGTTTTATTGACAAACCACGCGTGCAACAGCTAGTAAGTATATAGTAAATGAGATTCATAGTCAACTATTTGATTAAAACACTTAAAACTGAAATAATCCAAGAAAAAAACAAAATCATTTTAGTAGCTGTATAAAATTAATAGCATTTATATGCAACGCTTCTCTAATCATTCTTTTGAAATAAATTCGTATTCTATTCTTTTTATATCATTTTGCTAATTGCCAAAGCCGGTTACCGAAACATTTTAATCGACGATGTGAACAAAGTGAACTTTAGTAATTTTTTTTCTACTGTAGACCTGACGAAACTGAATTTGCACTCTCAAAGTCTTCTTTAATTTATACCAACAGTTTGTATATTATTTTGCCCCATTCATCAACATTTAATTAAAACCAATTAAAGCTAAACCAGACCGCGGCCTCACATACTTGTTCATTCTAAAACATGATTCAATGCGTGAATGCAACAGCTAGTAAGTCAATGAGTACGCACTTGAGTCACTCACTGACAGTTGGTTTGGGCGGGCGACAACGTTAGATCACACGCACGCAGTAGATCAACGGACACAATACACTATTAGTAACGTAATATAAATTTATATTGTGGTCATTGGCCTGACTGACATCATTCGTGCAGATCGTGCTACAAACTTGCAAATCATTTTACGATCTGAAATAAATATAATTCGTAGCATAAACTTCGGTCTTATCAATTCCCTCATCGATAGGTTGTTTGATAACATTAAGTTGTCAGTTTATATTTAGACTCTAGTTTTGGTCAACGTATTTGATTATGTTTTGTAGGACTTGTGAAGTGATAATGAAATTGTGAAATAGAAAGTGCAATAATTGACAATATGTCGCAAACACACACAAAACAGTGCCAAATGGATCACACGTACAAGTTGGAGAAAAAATACATGGAAATGAAACGTTTGGTGATAGAGAAAACAGAAGAACTGAAAAGAAGAGACAAAATAATAGCATTGCTCGAAAACGAAATTGATGACAAAGATGCAACAATTCGATATTTGAAGAACGAAATTGATAAGTACAGACAGGTGGTTAAACCCTTGACAAGACAAATCATTGACAGTCATAAGAACGGTTTGGATGAAGAAGAAGGCTTTGTAATGAAAACACCAGGAATGGAAAACACAAGAGTGTATCCTCTTGGGGAGCGAAGACTAAAGAGGACTGCTATATCCGCTGAGCCCTTAGCATCTCTCAACTCAGGTCATGAAATGAAGCTGGTTAGAATACCTAAAAGTCACAAGTGAGTTAGACCTAATAAAACATTTTATTGATTTTTTACAGGTAGTCCATAAAACTTCAAAGATCTGGTGTTCCAAATTAAACTTTTAGCAAATATAAAATCTGGTGATTCTTGCCAAAAGTATAAAATGTTTGGAAGAATAAAGTACTTAAATTTCTCTAAAATATCCCGCGCGCATTTTAACCCGTCTGGAAATAAAAGTTACAGTTTTGGATGTCCAAAAGTAAACACAAGTCATGTGTTTAAGAAATTGTATAAAAATAGTAAAGCTCTAGGGCTTAACAATTTTTATACATATTTCTACTTAATACCTATTAATACCTAGGTATTTCAACATAAATTGCCAAAACATAGCAAGCGTTTGCTTAACTTTAGAATAAAATTATGCGTGTAATTTAAATGTGTTTCATGAGTCTTACCAAGCACATTGTTTCCTAAATACTAATGATTCTATTGTTTTTAGCTACTTATAGAATCAAAACACGTTCCTTTTCTTTTGTATTTATAATCATAATAAACTTTTGCTAATTAGTTCACGATTGTTCTTTGCAAAATTTTTCTTAGTTGTAATGACGTGAAAAGGGTATTTTTGTCCTAAACTAATTGAATACATTGTAACAACTTACTTGTTTGATTGAATCCATGAGATCCATCATTCAATCACTTGTATCCATCTATCAATTATGATCAATTGATTCTCCAATCAAAATATTACAATGTGCATTGGTTCTTAAAATGTTCGATCAATCATTGTTTAGTGAGCTTTATTGAGTCGGTACCTACTTGATTCTTTAGATCTAAATTATATTGGTAGGTATCCTACTGGACGATTAGATAGAAGTAGTATCCAATAGAATATAGCAGTGTACATTCAGCACGTGACTCGCATACAAAAGCTTATTTTAAAAAACTGGCGTTCAATCGATTTTTTTCAATCGAATCGCAATTTTAGTTTCAATCGTACTATAGCCACTGGTTTTATCGAATGATAAATAGTTTCATCTATTGAAGCCTCTGAGACGCAATGTGCTGCATGCTTTGAATTGAAAGCATACATCAATGGCATTGCCACCGACATAATGGGATCACTGCCAACTTTTAGGACCACAGAGCAGTGCTTTGTATTGCTCCTACATTTCATTAGCTTTCAAGATCAAGCCTCCCTTTTCGAGATTACCTACTACAGACAGTCATTTATACCAGTCTATAAGGATCTGATGTATGTAATTTACTTCTAAAGTCGAGGGCAAAATGTAAGGACTTATCATGAAGACCAAAAACAAAATCGTATATTAATAGTCCGCCTGCCTTTTAGCTACTTTTTATATTTTTATATTGCATTATAAAGATTTAACACACGCTTTACTAGTTCGTCATGTCAAGATCTAAACATCTTTATTCATTGCTGTCATCAAGATCATTTAAACTTCATCATAATGTACGTAGACTTCAAGTAGACGCAGTGAAGGGCATGCCATTTTGGAACTGTAGCTACATTTGTTGATCCTACAGTTTCCACACAAGTAGTTAGACACAAAACGTCATTCATCAATACAGTGATTGAATTTCTTCTAAGTACATGACGACGAGGTCAACTAGTGCGGCTTGTATGCCTTCAAATGCACACATTTGGTATAATTACGATCGAACTTTATGTTGTCTGTGTCCTCGCCATCGGCTGTCACGATATTTATGTGGGGTGGTGAATAATGCAGAACATTATGCATACAAGTGCCTAACATAAATGTTTCCTGTACGGAAGGTCAGAATTTTTGATAGGAAAACACATAGCAACATTTGAAATACTACCAAAATTAATTCGTTACTTTCACAAGGAAAATAGAGACAGATGTTATGAACCAATTTCAGGGCTATCAGAGTGCTTCAGAACTTTTTAAGCGGTCTAGTTCGGTACTTATGAGTAAAGGTAGTGATTCCTTTTCTTTAGAAGGGCCTGGAATATTTTAAAGAAAAACGTGACAAGGCAAAGATCAAAATATTTCATCCAGTTATTAATCATAGTGCTTTTATCTTGTCGTATCCTGAATTGTTCAACTTGCAGTTAGAATGACGTAGACTAAAATATTTTCAGGCACACCTTCCATCAACAAACAAGCGTCTGCTTTGATAATGTATGTGTAGATTTTTATGAAATCATCAGCCAGGTTCAAACGCTAAAATACAGAGCATAAACTGAATCCAATCATGACAAGGAGGCGCACATAATATCTCGTGGTTTTTCTTGATAAATGAATTGCTTGATGAGGTGTTATGTTATTCACGCGTACTTATCTATTTATGTACTCTTTTTACTAAGTAGCACCCAAACTACTGCTATGTAGTAAATTTTATTAAATGGGATGTCTAACAAAATAATGTATTTGATATGATACAAATTTACAATGAGTAATAATGGCGGCTATTGGAAAACATTTAATTCAAATGTAATTAGATAATTCTTTTTGGCACGGAAAATGTATGTAAAATGTGATGACATGATGGTAATAGAGCTTCTTATCTACTTGTTTCAAAACTCTATGGTTAGTTAATAGTTCAACAAACTTTTCCAATGAACAAGCAGTAGGTTTGATTTAGTGTTTACTAGTTAAATTGAACACAGGCAAAACATTTTCTGTGTAGGCGTGGACTGCCAACAAAAAATAGAGGATGATGTCTGGGATTAGATCAGCAGCTTAAAGTGACTTAGTTATACCTATCTACATAGAATACCTAACGTCTTATGAAAGAATGTAAACAGTAGGTAAACCTGGATTTCCCTGAGGTGACCTCAGATCTGTTAGTTCTGTCTTATAGCAATTTATAAAAGTTTTACTTATAAAAAAGAATATACTTCGGTATATTCTGATATAAATATGTTTAAAATACCAAATAAATAGTTGAGCTATTTGTAGATCGTTAACGCTCTTTAGATAGCTCAGATCAGTTCGAAATCACTTCTAGTACTGAGCGAAAGTGTCCCCAAGAACACTGGCTGCATTGTTCCGTTGAATTGCAATGCCATCAAAATGCTGCCTCTACATTCTACATTTTTGTAGAATGTTTCTACATTTGACGTTTTGACGTTTGTGAGTATGTCGGTTCGGTTTCAAAAGTCCTAAGTTTTATCGGTCTATAATGTTCGATCTTGTACAAAAATACTGCAGCGGTCAGCAAAAGGGGCATTGATGGACGAACGTGTAAATGTGGGCCGAGGCATAGCCGAAGCACACGTACGTAAGTCCATCAATGCCTAGTTGTGGCTAAGGCTTGTATAGTAATTTTCTCAAATAATGCGCGGAAATTATAAAGTAAAATAAAAGATACAATTACTTTTCAAAATCAATGACGAAAAATGAACAACATTAATTTTTCCCGCGTCAAAGTGTTCCTTTGTTTTTTTTTCAATATTCTATTTGCAAGCCAGTTCGAAATTTAAATAAAACCTTTGATAAGTTACCTCCTTTTTTGCCATGTTTCGGAGTAAAAGATCGTTCCATTTTTAAATTACACGACAGATGTAGTATGTAATTTATTTGGCCGCTAAACCACGACAGATATGGATTTTCATACAACTTTTGCCGGCTACTGCTCGCGTGTATTTGGCCAGGACAGCAATTTCGATGTATCTCTAAGAAAGTTGTCAAAATAATGCTCAAATTTCCTAGCATGTTTGAGAAACATATTTATTTTTCAGTTTATTAGATTAAGTCATATTGTTTAACTGAAAATACTCCAACAGCAAGAATAGAATAAAACCTGGACCTAATCCTACTAAACCAGCCGCTTCACAATGTCAATGGTATCGTTACAAAATGACCATTATTATATACCTTTTGGTATTCGACTAATAAAGAATATTTATTCAATGACCACCGTTGCTTTGAGAACACCATTGAAAATTTGACAGATTATGACAGGAACATCAATCATAATCGTTAAATAATGGCTCCATGCTAGTTTTTCTTATAAGTTTGCTGAGTTGGGCATATCATCATCATCCCCAGCTCATAAGTACCCACTGCTGGGAGTTGCCCACGACATTCTTTATGTCGTCCACCCACCGCGTCGTTGGACGTCTTGGACTTCTTAGGTCTGTTCTTGGCCACCATTCGGTCAAAGATTTACTTCACCTGCCATCACCTCGTCTAGCCAAGTGTCCTGCCCAGTTCCGCTTGAGTTACACTACCCTTATTCCGACGTCTTGGACTTTCGTTTGGCATTGGATTTCGGTATTAGAACTCGATCCAGCAGGTTGATGCTAAGCATGGCGCGCTCTATAGCTCTCTGTGCAACTCGTACTCTGTACACAGTTTCCTTAGTGAGCGCCCATGTTTCGGCACCGTAAGTCATTGTTGGCAGGACACATTGGTTATACAGACGGGTTTTCAAGCATTGTTTCATATCACATGGGTATAAATACATAATATTCTTGGTCTATGTTCATACTAGGTATCTATTACCAGCGGTCTTTAACAATAGTAGTTTGTTAATCGATAACAGGTATAGGTGTAATTATATCGATAGATATTTATGCTGTGCTTAGGCATTGTTTACGACGCTTATTTACTGTAATAATTTTGAGGTTATTGTCATTAAATTGATAGCTCACAACGATGCTGAAACGGCCTTAGTAAGTGATTTCCTTATAAGCATATGTTATCGGGATAACATGGTCTTGAAGACAATTTTAAGGTTATATAGAAACAATTCAGTTTCATCTTAAGTCGCGGCTTCACTCGTAATTTGTAAGCAATATAACTATGATATACTTACCTCCTACTATATAGCTATATGTTATTATTTATCTGTGTCTATAGTATTATCTGCCATCTTTGCAAAGAGTGCAGTAGAACATACCTACATGTTTTTTAGAAAAACGCGTCAACTTAAATAACATAATTTTGGTTTTGTTGTAGCTTAAATCTAACTGAAAATTATTTGAAACAAGTGCAAATTATAGCAACATGTTAATAGGTATGTAGATAGTAAATACCTACCTATTAAAAACAGAAAAAATTGAGATGTTATACTGCCAGCATTAACAAACTTTGAATGAGTAGAATAGGTATTAATACGCACTAAGCATTGTAGTAACACGATATTTTCTTTCTTACAGATCACGGGAACTGATCAAGGGTGCAATCCTAGACAACGACTTCATGAAGAATTTGGAGATGACACAGATCCGCGAGATCGTAGACTGCATGTACCCGGTGGAGTACGCAGCTGGCAGTCTCATCATCAAGGAAGGCGATGTCGGCAGCATCGTGTATGTCATGGAAGGTCAGTGTATTTATTTTTTACTAGTAGCGACATCTATGATCGAGTAGCGGAGTTACTGCAACAGCAAACCTAGCGGTTTGACTGCACGCTGGGTAAAGTGGCTTACTACTTAGTTTGAAGGATATCCGTTAGATGGCGGTAGTCAAAGTGTAAAGTCAAATGGTACTAGATGGCATGGTTATTAGTGTGGTAGAGACATCATTGCGTTCTTAAAATACAAGGTAGAGTAAAGCATTCATATTACTATGCCTCAAGTTGATGGACGCAGAGCAGTGCATCGTCATAGGGCACTTATCTAGGGCGCGTGACCTACGACGCAGTACTTTGTTATATGCGATGATACTTCCACCTTAACATCAGGTGGGCCATATTATGCTTCTTCCATCTCCAGATAATGTAAAAAACATGTCAAAATTAGATAAAATTAAGTATTCAACTCGTCTATGCTATCAAATTTAATTGACACTATCAAATCCATAGAGTTTGGAAAACGACATAATATTTAAATCACTTTTGTCTGCATTTGAATAGAAACGCCAGTTTCATTTCTGCCCCCGTTATTGACGCTATTTTAACTTTTTTAAACATCACCCGAGACGAAGGTACGAAATATAGGTACCTGCTTGTAAGTTAGGTACAATATTAAAAAAAATACAAAATCTTAATTGGTCTTAATTATAATAAATTTTAAAACGAGAAATAATAATGATATGTAAAACATGGTGTCGCAGATGTAATCAGTGGCAATATTCAAACACAATGGTTTTCCTCCCGTACACCATTGTCTTAAAAACATAGAAAGTAATTCAAAATCCTTATCACTTGAAAATATCCACTAAAATGTCAATGAAATGAACCTTCATCAGAGTGAGTGCGATCCGCTCCGTATAACGTCTCGCCTCGCACTCTTATTCGGAGTGGGTCGCACTCACCCTGATGAAGGTTCATGAATTGAACCGAAACATTGTCGGTCGAATCACCGATAAGTCGGTACGTGATAAATCCCGTATTTATAATAATGATTACATATACTTACATTAATAAATATAAAATACATATATACCTACTTTAAAAATATACCTATATTGAAGTACAACGTTTAAAGAAGCTGCTAAGTACAGTTTGTAGACCTCATTTAACCATACAAACATATATACCTGTTCTTGGGACCGAGAAATACCTAAAAAAATGTTTTATTCATTCGTGTCGTATATAACATGCTTATTCACCTCATTAAAACTGACACTGTTAACGTCACCATCATGTATTTAATGCATATAAAACCATGTATATATTAACATATAAGTTCTTGAATCGAAGTTTAAAAATGCTGTTCTAACATGCTGTTCTAATATCTAATGTGCTGCGAGTAATATGTACGATTTACACTGTATAAGTGTAAATCGTACATATTACTCGACTTGCGCAACGATGCCTAATCGTATTCAGTGCCTAGTCTAAATATGTTTAAAGTTGTCTAGTCATAAAATTTAAACGTTTCTTCGCTAATTACGACTTGAAGTTAATAGTTGTTCTGAGTTACAAGGGTTTGACGCTTTTAATAATTAAGAAAATAGACAATTAACAGCTTCATGATGTTCATTTAGTTACAAGGTGGTAACTACCAGTTCCCTTGCCAAGTAAAATTGCAGGAAAGTCTATAATGTCACGCTTTTCCGCTTTCTCAGCACAGCTGAAACAAACAGCTGGCTCGTAACTTAATTTAACAGTTTTTCACCTTTTGTTTTAGCACTCGTAATGTAGCGTAATTAGTCGTCATTTAAAGATCAGCATGAATACAAATTTTTAATATTAAAGTATAATTATTTGTTAATTGAAATAAGTCTTTGATTGGCAAAAAACAAACTTAGCTAAACTCAATTCAACTTTTCGTATTTTCTCGGAAACAAAAAAGAAACAAAATACAAGTTTTAGTTTTTCTAATTTAATAGATCTGTTTTCCTTAAAATTATTATGGTTAAATAAAATAATAAAATTAAATACAGTTTAGTGCGTGTTGAAAAATATCCGATACAAAAATAGGTGAGGAAAATTTTAAGCACGTGTTAAGCAGTTGTTTAACTTTTTTGTGGTAACAAGGTTATAGTTTTGATGTTGACCTCACCTCACAGTTCATATAGACTCACCTTCACATCCAGCTGTTTCACTATTGACTGTGACGCCGACGCAAGTGTTATTTTCTAATCGTATGGTCTAGGGAAAGTATCTCTAAACGTTGATGATAATATTTGCACCTAATAAGACGTCTGGTACCTAAGTCTAGTTTTTGTGACTTTAACTTACATACTTAACTTTAACTTAAGTTTTCTAACTTGTTTTTGTAATGCAAGTTGGTTAAACCATCGAAATAAATGTTTTGAATGAAAATATCGTTAAGAAACCCTCTGTTTAGTTAGGTCTGCACATATTTCAGTGGCGCAGTGGCCGAATAGCTAAGACGCAGGAGGTTCAGGATTATATTCCCGCCGCGGAAAAAAAAATGCATGATACAGATATTTTTCCGATTTTTCCGATGATTTTTCCGTGATTCTGAATGTGTGTTCATTTTATGAATGTATTTAAAAAATATATGTGTTCTGGTTCCCATGCTATAAGCTTTACTTCGTTTAGCGTTAAATAGCGCTATGTGAAATGTACAGCATTGTTCATTTATTTATTCACCATGACTGACTAAGCTGAAAGGAGCTTGGTACGCGGGGCGCTGAAAGGAGTTTAGGTACTCCATCTAAATTCTTGTTTATCGTGGCTATGCTGTGCTATGCTATGTTTAGCCAATTCAATCTTTATAGAATAAAATGAGGAAATAAAAAAACGTAAAAAAAATAAAATAAAAAACCGGCCAATTGCGAGTTAGACTTGTGCACGAAGGATTCCGTACTGATTACGTATTGATCTATAAAACCCGTCAATTGCGAGTCGGACTCGCGCACGAACAGTTCCGTAACATTATCTATAAAAACGACACAAAAATCATGTCTGTTGTATGGGAGTCCCTCTTAAATATTTGTTATATTTTAATTTAATAATTTATTTTTGAAGTGAATATATAACTAAATATTCTGTCAATATTTCAAGCGTCAACTTGTTGCCGTTATCAATATCGAGCAAAAACGAGGAAAAAATCACGTTTGTTGTATGGGAGCCCCCTTAAATGTTTATTTTATCCTGGTTTTAGTATTTTTTGTTATAGCGGCAGCGAAAAACAAAAATACATCAGTTGTAAAAATTTCAAATGTCTAACTATCACGGTTCATAAGATACAGCCTGGTGACAGACGGACAGACAGACAGACAGACGTACAGACAGACAGCGAAGTCTTAGTAATAGGGCCCCGTTTTATCCTTTGGGTACGGATTCCTAAAAATGAGCTGCGCTGTGATTTGTGTTGCTGCGTTTTGTTTGAGACAGCATAGGATAGCTCAATGTTGATTAGTCACACTTCAGATTAGCCACGACGCAGCTTAACCTTATGGTTAGGAGTTTGGGCAAACCCATAAGGCTCGATCAAGGGCGTTCGAGCTAGAATTGCAACCAGCCGCCAGATAAACTATCTTCAATTTACTATATACCAGAGCTCGTAGCCAAGTTACATTCGCTTCGAATCGATTCGATTTCTACATAGGTTTGTTGTAGATATATCACGTGATATTTCCATAGCATGTATCAAATCCCATACATTTTTCGACTTATCGACTAGCGTCATCGCTAATCGAATGTAACTTGGCTAACCCTCCAGATATACTATTAGTTGGAAAGACCTCAGGTAAATAAAAATACACGCATAAAGATAGTCCAGACAAAATATTATACTGATCTACCAAAATGTATAATAAAAAAATGTTTGACATCTTTTCTGGTTCCAATAAAAGTGTATTTATAATTCTATAATTATTATATTGACGACCTTAGTGGCGCAGTGGGCGAATAGCTGGCTAAGACGCAGAAGGTAGCGGGTTCGATTCCCGCCGCGGAACAAATGTTTGCATTATCTACAGATATTTTTTACGGGTCTGGATGTTTTTCTATATATTACAGGTATGTATTTACAAATAATATAAGTATATATCAGTTATCTGGTTCACATTGTATAAGCTCTAACTAACTAAGTAGTAACTAAGTGGTTTGGGGCTAGATAGCGCTGCGCTGTGTAAAATGTCAAGTAATATTTATTTTTACTATTTATAAACTTCACCGCCGTAACTAAATATAGAACAGTCACAAAAAGCGGAACACAGCGGACACTCGATTTGTCTATTACGAAACAGACAAAGACACCTTTTTTCTCACAATGCGTGATCAACCGACGACCTTGAGAAGCGGACATCGGGAATTGAGACCTTGTAGACTTTTTGTCGGACATGGAGCCTGGACTCTGCAAAAGCAAAGCGTCAAGCAGCGCGGGCAAAGCTTAAAAGCCCAACGGCAACGCCAAATTTTGAACCCCGCCCCCTCCTCCCTAGTGATTATGGACATTCAGATTACCCCCCCCCCCCAAACAACGTGTATTTTTTTGGTAGTCTTTAATTTTTTTTAATATTATTATTAAATACAGGTATAATCTAATATTTCCGATAAATTTAACCGTGATACAAATGTCTAGACGACATTAAGGTTGCAAATCGCGCGTTTAATGAAAAAATATATACACGTGATATCCCACTACACCCTTGTGATATTTCATGTTTTTTATCCGAACCCCCTCCCCCCCCCGTACGTGATTAATGGACGATCCCTTATCAGAATGCTAAGGTTAGAGTAACACATCGTTGATAACACCGATCCTAGTTAACTAGAAGCCTTCAGCTAATACCTACATGTTTATAAAAAAATTAAAAACCAAACCTGTTTGGATTTGAAGATTACCATAGAGGCAGCCCTTGCAGATTTCCACAGAAAGAGAGTTCCACAAGCGGATAGCTGTCACAGTGAAAGAGTTAGTGAAAAAAGAAGTTTTATGGTCAGGCGTCTTGAGTAAAAGATGTTGAGAAGAACGAGAAGGACGATCAGGTGGAAAAAGAAGAGAAAAACGTTCTTTGAGATAGCACGGAGACAGAGATTTTTAAGGATGTTATAAAGAAGACAGAGTATATGAGTATCCCGACGAAACCGGATCTCAATATGTTTTATATGAAAGTCGCTCTGCTCAACGCTAAGCTAATAAAAAGTGAAACCTTAGAAAAATGTGTACAGTAATTTGCGCTTACGATGACTTACCACTCATCTTCGAGTACCGAAGTGAAAGTTACGGTTCTGATGATAATGAATGCAGTAAAAAACATAAAAACGTAAGCTGGAATAAAATTTAACGAACCAAGAACCGAGTTATGGACAGCAGAAATATTTTTGTGAAATATGAAGAAAGAAAAACGTACTTTCACTAGTTTATTCTTCTACTGTTATTTATCACAGAGGGATGCTGATGGAAATAATAATTATAATTAAGAAGGGCCGATTCTGTTGGCACAATCTTATCTCATTTTAAATTTGACAGCAATAAAATACCAAATTTTATGGAAGTCTCGACAGAGCTTACGTATTTGAGCCATGTGGGGACGAGACCCTGGGTTACCGGGGCCAATCGCGTTTTCAAATTTTCTGGATGTCTGGTGGAAGCGACGATCCGAGAGCTGGCGCTTATCTAAATATGTAGTTCAACGCATAAGCATTGCGATTCAGCGTGGCAATGCAGCCAGTCTTGGGGACACTTCCGCCTGGTAGTGATCTGGAGCAGTTGAGCTATCTATAGATCGTTTGCAACGGTCTTTAGATGATTAAACTGTTTCTTCTGTATTTTATTGTAAATAATTGTATAGTCTTTGTGTTATTAAATACAATTTGATTTGGTAAAGAACTATATCCTTTTTCTGTAAGGAACAAAAAACTATTGCAATAATTTTAGTGCTGTCAAACCTAAATTTTTTGTTTGTTTCAACAGAATTGCCCCCAATACCTATATTTGTTTAACCTCTTAACTACTTTTGTGTAGTACTTAACATGACGCAGTAGGTAGTAACACAAAAACAGGATGCCTCATCATCTAATTTGCTTCACATTTGACATTTTATTCACATTTTAGATAAGGAATTCGATGAACTCATAGGTTATCATGTCTAAATATGGGTTTCACTATCTAGATTGCAACTTAAGAATAATTATGAAACACGTTTTGTTTTTATAATATATCTCAAATTTAAAACCTCTTTAAAAACAACAGATTTTCTCAAATCACAGTAAAAAATATTAATGAAAATTAGACATTAGGCGCTACTGACGATTACTTAATGAAGGCATAGCTAATCATTCCTGAAAAGGAAGATATTACAACTTTTGGGAAAACAATTATATAGGGTGTTTGATAATATACGCACAAAAATGAAAGGGTTTATTTTGATAAGCATAATAAATACATTAGTGAAATGTTTACCATAGAAATGTAAATTAATTAATGCATGTAAAAAAACACTATGAAATTTATGTTGGGCTAATGCGTAATGCTTGCCACCTAACCACAGATACTGTATTGGTGACGTCTCTTGATATCTCTTGTTGCCCCTTTCTAACTCAAAACACGCAGCCATTTTCGAACGAGATAACAAATCAGCCTTTATTTTTGGATGTCGATTGCAAGAGTAGGCAGTAAGTTTTATATCGAATTAATCACCAAAACTTAGTCGATTTTTTTTTAAATTTGATATTATAACTAGTAGTTTTTTTTGAGAAGTATTTTTTCATGTTTTGTGAAACCGTCGCTTGAATATCGTCAGTATATTACCAAACACCCTGTATAGGTAAGTACGTCGCACACAAAGTACTAAATCTATGAGTACTGTACCATGCTATTTCAACATACACATCTTGTCAAATGACATTGTAGCAATATATAATTTTAAAGTAGGTTCCGCTTGTTTATACCATTATTGTTGGCCGGTGTTGGCTAACGTTCCAATATAACTCGTTTAACCTTAATACAAGATTTACTTGTATCTATTGTCTACAAAATGTACAAACAGTTAAAGCTGTCGAAGAACATAACATTTCATTTGATAGTTCATAAAATACGAGTGTTTTCTATTGGAAAGTTATTTTGGGTTAAATTCTCAATTTTACTGCAATTTTATACAGCAAGTTAGTGGGTAGTTAATGCATTTTCTATAAGTAACTCTAAAATACCGCAAGGAGTATTCTCAGTGTATTTTCTATTGGTAATATTTTTGAGTGTGGGAAGAGAATGGACTCTTCCGAACCTAACCCAAAATACTTAGCTGAGGCGTTTAAGGGGCTATCAAAAAAAGCACTTTATTTTTATGATAGATACATTTAAGAGGAAACTAATTACAACCAAAACTTAAAGCAGACTTAAACTTTAAAAATGTAAAAGGTAAAACTTGCAGCTATAAATTGTCAGTTTTGAAAAGAACAGGGTTTTGATACTTTTTATTCAAACAGTAGAGAGTTCCCCAAAGTAAAATAGCAAATTCTAATCAAATCAGTATAGTTCAGTAGAAATATTTTCAAATTTTTATACCTACTTATATAAGTCCAACTTACACAAAATAACATAAAATGGAGGAGTCAAAGAGAATGCGTATAATCAGTTGTTTGTCTCGACGCATTCTGACTGTGTGACCATCCATAACGATTTCTATATGAATAACTGCATTAGATACATTAGTTGCTGCAACCCAATTCCGTAAATTGGCTTTATTAGACGTGGGTACAATTGCCTGGTTCATTACGCATTTGGACTTAAGGCCTCCTTTGACTGATCTCAAGCAAAGTGGTCCCTACTAGCCTTTCATTTAATTATGTCGAAGCCAAATAATCTTTATTCATTGTAATCAGTAACCTTCAGGTATGTGTAGAGGGGTATATTGGATGGAAGATCTCTAAGTGCACTTAACTAACTAACCTTTTTTAGTATCGATGGTTTATCTTTGTTCTCATTCTTTCTCAATTGTACGTAATTTAGTTTCTGTAGCTTCGAAAAATCTTAAAACGAATTGACATAATGCAAGCTTAACTACTGCTCTGTCACTGGCGAAGAAAACAAGATGTTCTTACATGTTTTTTTAATGTTATTTGTGGGGAAACAGGCTAACGGCCACCTGATAGTACGGTTAGCGTCGCCTATTGACACTGGCAACACCCGGGGTAGTGTCGATACATATTCTTTTTTGTAAAATAATAACCCTGAAAAGGTGAATGGGTGATAACTAGTGTCTTTTAAGGTTTCACTTTACCGTAGGATTTTGTGCAAAAAATTAATTTTAAAATAGCAACTCTCTTAGATCCCTGTAAAATAAATAATATTTATTTTATTAATAAAACTATTATTATTCACAGGGATCCTTTAAATTCGAGAAATCGAAAAAAATAGTAGGTAAATACAAAGAGAGTTGAAAATTATTCTAAAAGCATAGACCATATTAAATCTACTCAGGAAGTTAAGAAGCAATTGGTGCAGAAAATAATGGCTTAGCTTAGATGAATATCGTTGCAGTACTTTGCCGCTAACAAAATATTACATCACAAAAATTTGCATCCTTTTATACTTTGAATATTAACTATAGACGCAGAAAAAATAATAATACTATTAATGGATCTTCCCACTGTAGTAGCAAATTATCGTCTACAAATTTCGAAACAAATCGTCTCTTCTCCAATGAACTACCAAATTGCATCTCGATTTCTAACTGAGCCATTACGATTAGATCACAAAGAAGGCAAATTATAGCAATTTCCCATATCCAAGCAATTTACGAGCTCAGACGATTTGAAAGGTCAGTAAAGCATCTTTTTATAATTATAATCAGAAACGAAAGTTTTAGGTAAAGCATAGACAGACACAGAGATACAATAATAATGTACGAAAGTAAAAGTGAGAATGATGAAAATGAAGCGAGTTTTGTGGTCATTTGGTGATGTAACTTCAAGACTTAGTGGTTTATGAGATGAAATCTTAAATTCAAATGTTATGGAAATATGGGAATGACAGAGAGTTTTCAACTGATCAGTTTTGTATAAAGTGGTGGCCACAGAATAAAAAAAATCACTCCTGACATGTAAGTTACTTATGAAAATTAAGCCCGGCTTGCACAGCGATCCCTAAAGGAAATTAGGGCTAAACATGTTTAAATTTGACGTATTTAAATGTTTTGAAAACTAGCTAAAACATTTTTAGGCACTAAATACGGTTAGGCATCGTTGTGCGAGTCACCTGGACTTCGCACGGATTTTTATCAAAATAAAATATACTCAGGGATAATGTAGATGTTCCGGAGATTATTCCAAACATCCAAACTAACTAATAAACTTTACCTCTTTATTATTATTATTATTTGTAATACACAGGCAGCTCTTAGAGCTGGTGCGTGTATATCTTATTTATTATCAGTGCGCTTTAAATATTTGTCCAGTCTGTTTTTGAAAGCGTTCACTGAGGGGGCACTAATCACTGACTCTGGTAACCGATTCCAAGTGTCTACTACGCGATTGGGCAATATGTGCTCCCTTAGTTTGCTGGTACTTGGCCCGCGTTGCAGCTTCAGTGAGTGTCCTCTCAACCTTGCATTATTGTTCATGGTATATAGTGTTTGTGACAAGTCTGGTATGCTGTAGTGGTCGTTTAGAATCTTGTAAGTCTCTATAAGATCTCCGCGCTCTCTACGTTGCTGAAGGGTAGTTAGTCCAAGTTCCTGAAGTCGTTATAATAATTATTATAAGTATAGACAAATAGGACTAGTAAAAATAAGTTCTACTAATTTTACTGTAATGGTAATAAACAAAAATTACGTTTACAAAAGCAACAACTTAAATCATAATACTCTGAACATGTGAACATCACTGATAGATAAGATCCCAATTATTTCCAATATTTTGAACAATTTGTCAAAAGGCTTTCCACGGATATTATTCTATTCACTTAGAGAACAAAGACATGACGTGGCGTAGAATCATCTCTATTCTTTCCTTCTAAAGAACAATTAAATTGGTTGGTATGCGGGCGTTTTCTTGAATACAGCTTGTACTTTCAATGCGTGACTGTGTGACGCATGTTTGATTGTTGTTTGTGGGGTTACTCTTACTCTATGATATAATTAAGTTATGTGAACTCACAATTTAAAAATGTTAATGCTCTGTTTCACAATTGAATTTGCTTAGACATTGCTACTGAATGCTTAAATTTATAAACAAACAAGCTTTTGTAAGTTTTGTATTTAGTAATTTACTTATTATTTTTACATATAACATCACTTAACTACCTAGTTATAAATGTTTTAATTTGACCTTCTAAGTTTAGCATTCTTTTTTGATAGCTGCAGCCATGGGCGCTACGCTACCTTGCATCGTTTTAAATTATTTATTAAGCTTACCTTCACTAATTACAATCTAAAATACCTTATTTATGTATATCGATTTGTTTTAAATGTTTTTGTAATTGCAAGGTCAAATTAGCTATTGACTATTATGTGGGTGCAATTTGTTAGGATCATTAATAAACATAATCTTTAAATATTTACTGTAAAACGATATAAAAACGTCACTCAAAACTGCGAAGTCGATGCTGTCATTCAGTTGTTCAAACATATAATTTGTTGCTTGGCAATCAACATTATTTGCAGAATTATTTCTCCTTGCACTCTTTTGTCTCAGAATTAAAATATGTTCCACGATCCCCCTAAGATCAAATTCAAAGGTTCTTCGTCTTGTCCACCTTTTGTTATACTCGTAGTATGAACTTGGAGCTTTTATTATTCAGGTAGGTATGCTTTATCTCTTTCTGTAGTATACGCTCGTCTCACTCGAACGTCAACAGCTGCGCTGTGCAGGAGTCGATCGAAGAAAGAACAGACAGTAAGCGGAGCGGCGCTGTCGTGATTGGCCGCTGAGTTTCGAGCGTCGCGTTCTGAATTTAAAATAGTTGCGGTCGTCTTTAGTAGCGTCGGCGTCGTGCTTTATGTTTCTCTTTTGTTTTGTATAAACAG
This sequence comes from Philereme transversata, assembly GCA_963924445.1. Taxonomy (NCBI): domain Eukaryota; kingdom Metazoa; phylum Arthropoda; class Insecta; order Lepidoptera; family Geometridae; genus Philereme; species Philereme transversata. The sequence goes on from OZ004343.1 coordinate 8,501,670, forward strand.
TTTTAACGAATTTTCTATTAACTATGGTAATAATTAGTTGTGTTTATCTTGTATCGTGTTTTGTTTTTGTGGGAGCAGCTGTCACTGCATCGGATTTTTGGCTTATTTGATGATCATGTGCCTGGATTTTGGATTATGTACCTTTTGCTACAGCAACGTTTGCACTTCTTTTTAGTTTATTATACGAAACAATCTTGTTTATCTGGTTTAGACACTCGTTTACTGACATTTAATTTTGTGTGTGATATTTAGACGCGGTGCTGATGACTAAGAAACTTGTTATATGTCCTTGAGCGTTATAGTCAAATTGAAAGTGCCAAAAGCATAGGCGCAAGGTTGCAAGACTTGCAAGTCTGTTCGCGTGCACTACCAGTCTCGTGAAAGTATTTCGGAGCGTTGCCTTCTCCAAGATATTTTAGCATATTAATGTACGATACCCGAGCTTTCTATGTCTGCCTTTGGACAAATGACATCACTCTTGTTTTGATTTTTTACTCGTCCGTTTATGTAACCTTTTGAGTTTCATATTAGTACAAAATATGCCTTTGTGAGTTAAGTTTCAAGTTGTCAGAACCAAGGTTTTGTAAGCGTTCGGGTGTTATTTATCATGACATTCTGATTATTCTAAATCTAACGCTATTTCATTTGTATTTGCAAAGTTGAATTACTACGGAATATGTTTTTTTGAATATTTAATCACTTAGTTATAAATGGGATCTTTTGTGTTAAAAGTCTTTGGTCTCAAAAATCGACAAGTAGAGAGGTTTCTAAAAGATGATAAACAAAATGAAATGAAAAAAAAAAATCAAATAGGAAACCATACACATAAATAACATTGATGGAAGAAATATGTGGCCCTAATGGTTCATAAGAGAAAATTTACCCAATATCAAATAAAGACATAAAAATAACTAGTTAGTTCAGAAAGAAAACAAATGAGAATTCCATGAACTTATTTCTATACTTACAATGAAATCTGGTTTTATAATTAGCAAATGAGCGCGTGAAGCAAATCACGCGCCAGTTTCATAATTATTTGTTGCAATCCACACTTTACGGTTCATTAAATTTTTGAAATCGCTGTTACTTTTACACACATGGTTAAACCTTTATCATCTATTAATCAATGTATTACTCGTGTGTGGGTTATTGTCACGTTTCTCAAAGATTAGAAAGTACTGTGATTTTATCAAGCTGCTGTTATGGTTTGGCTGTCATGCTTGTCATATTCAGTATAGCACAAAGCGTGTGTTATTATGATGTTATCAGTAGCTATTCAAACTATTATAAGGGTTGGCAGACCATGGAAAGTTGGCGTTTCAATGTGGTGATTGTCATAACTCAAATGTGGCAATATAATTATATCCCTAGCTACTGAGTTAAGTAATTTGCCAACGGAATTTCTACTAGCAGTGCTTTTTTTAGTTATTTATTTTACATTTGATCCATAGAAAGACTGAAATTATTGCAATATAACAACAATAGACCGGTTTTGTAGCAATATTTCAAAATTTGTAGTAATAACTTAAAATTTTCCATATAATTTATAATACATATAATTTAATATACTTAATTTTTATTTTTTTACTTTTATGTTAATCCATAACATGGTTAATTTTAGGATGGAATCCAGTTTGTATGTGTAAATAATCCGTTTACTTTACGTGAGTACGCTAAATAACATATATAGTGATATCACGAATTTGTGAATGGTTCAGGAGTACAACCCTTACTAGGTGTTTAATATTTCCTTAAACACCGACCAGAACTATGTATATGTATTTTAAACAATACTATTAGGACCATGAAACAAAGCCTCCAATTGTTTTGTATTTCAATGACCGTTATATCCAAATAAATACGCATCGTGTATTTAAATGGATGTTGTGTGTGAGTGAGTAACTTAACCATTGTCTGGCATAGACAAATGAATTCATGCTACTGGTAATGCGTTCTCAATACTTGTTGCTAGAGAGGAATTAGTCTTGATCTAGCTAAAACACAACTATAACTTTTAAATACGAGGCTTAAATAAGGGAGTAATATTTAATTCAATATGATCGTACTTGCAAAGACGTATGGATATTTTTTATCTTCTCTTATACTTAATAAATTGTAGGGCACCTATCACATATCCAGAACCATAACAGTATTGCGAAATGAATTAATGAGCAGTGATCATTGCTGATGCCAACTAAATAAAATGAGTCATTAGTTCGTCATCTGATACCATACAGTAACCTATATGAAGTACAATTCTAAGCAGAACTAAGCACAACTTATCCTAGATTGTTCACTAATATATGAGAATCACAAAAGTTTATTAAATATATCCAGCAATTATGTTAATAATGGAATTACCGCAGACATAATTGAGGTTACAAACTGATAATTATGTTGTTTTTGTTAAAGTATATGCGCAGGAACATAGTATTCCGTAAAAAAATGTGCGTAACTATGATGGATCACCTTAAGCAGCCATGATTGCAGCTGCGAAATTGCATTTTATAACTTGATCCCCTTAGCGGAATAGCTGTTTGAGAAAGTTGCCACTGGAAATGCGAGATCCATAGTGTCTCAGAACTGACTATGTATAATTCATTTTAAGTAAGACATTATATGTTTTTCAAATGATTAATTAATCAACACAAATTACTAAAGTATTTACGAAGTAACAGTTTTATGATGAATGACAGTTGTTAATACACGTTTATAGAAAATACTAACGAAACATGTCAATTTCAATCTAAAGCAGAAATAAAGTAGTTTTCTGGTTAAACTGACCGCATGAGCTTTAAGTAACTTAAATGATACAAATAGGTAAACCATTAAATGTTATTTGAGTTAATAAGCAATAAAATTAATTAATTTGGGAAAATAGACACATGAACTGCGGAAAGAAGTTCAAATGTCATGCTCACAGTCTGCGAATTTGAGTAGAGATTTTTGTCTCGTACGTACTGTATCCATTAGTTTTGATTCATTTGTGTACCAGATCATACCCGGGTTACCCAGATCCAATACACATTAACCAATATTTATATTGATTGGCTAATATTATGATTATAGATGGATATATTGAAATTATCAGTTGCAGATTGATTGGACTTTGTTTTCTAAAGTTCCCGGATAAGTTTCTCATGTCACTACTGTCCAGCCGACTGGATATGTGGACCATTGAACTGGTTTCAACCGTGCATCGGGCCTTAGAAATCTTTCCTATTAACTCAATCATGCATTTAATGATACCTGCTAATTGGTTATCGCTTTGCAAGTTCTTTTCTTGTGCTGTGTGATTTCTTTATACTAATTCAGATTATATCGTATCGATACTGCCGATAAACTGTTCACGCATCACTGAAGTTATATCAGAAACTGGGTTTAAGTTTCGTAGTATTTCATTCAACATAAATTATCATAAAAAAGGAAAGCCCTTATCTTCGGTGTAATTTGCATGTCTGATTTTTTTATCACCCATATTAAGATTATGGGCATTGTGATTATTTGTGATGCCAATTGATTCTCTTTTTTGCAGTAGGAAATTCAAGAATAATTTTCTTTAGCTGTTATTTAATTCGTATTTTTAGCATTTTTGAAGTTATACTTCTTTTGGTGCGATGGAGAAAAATGATGAGAGTGAATTTTTACGATGCGCGCGCACACCGACACCTAAATTTAACAGCATGAAGTTAGTTCTAGGTGGTATGAAAATTGATAACTATATTCAAGTTGTATATTCTAGTATTTTTATATGTAGAACACGTGTTTCGTAAGGGTACAATTAAACAGTGTGAATAAATAAATATTATTTTGGTGTTTTTATTAAATCAATTTCATATACGACGGTGATACTAATAATTTATTATTTATTTAAATAAAATCTTTTTGATTAATTTTAATATTTATCGTTAATCACTACTGCATTTTAGTTATTTTTTTTCCATACGCCAAAGAAGTATAACTTCTAACGCGTGTACATAAGTACACACACTCTTTTTTTTGAAGTATGTACCTCTCATGTATGTATCCAGCTTGCTGCTACATATTTATTCTCAAGTACTCTAACTTTCAACGGCTCAGTCTCCAAGCATAATGCCAGTGAAAGTTCTTATTGATAACAGTGTCGCTATATTTGGCGCCTAGCCAGTATTATCTAATAAGTAATTGATTACACAACAGTTTAGCATTCCCCTGGGTGGCACCTCTGCACTCTCGTGGTTAGTGCCCACTTACTCGTCAATGACTTGGGTTGTGCAACGTGCTTGCCTCCCGTGACGCATCCGCTTGCAAAGGCAGCGCCTCCTAGTAATTCAATGACTTCTCCATGTTAATTGTTTCGAACGTAGTAGTTTGATTATTTTCTTTATTATTATTTTTTTCAATTATTAATAAATTAGTCATACATCTATGCAGCATGATGATCTAAACATCTATTTCTCTTTCTGTTGGAAAAATTGCTGGTAGGTAAGTATAGGTACGACGCACTCGTGTTGAATTTTTTAAACTGACATGTGAGCTAGATGAATTAAATTATTAACAGCAGCTAAAAAACGAATTGAACAAATCAGAAAATATTACATTCTGCTGTTATTTCAAGCATTCTTTGGTTTCTCGTATTTGGTTAACATATAATATTTTTCAAATTTTTGCGATCACGATACATAATTACAAATAAAAACAATTGATAACAAATAAAAAGGTACATACGCGATAAATACCCGTTTTAATCAGTAATTCTGTTACATTACAAAAAAAGGGTCTGATAGAATCTGGCTTTTAACTGTAAAATTGTCTAAGTTATGTAATAATAGTTTAAAATAATAATAGTGCTGCTGAGCACCTGAGATATTTCAGCGTTACATAACCATTTGACTTTAAGTTAAGTATGTAGATAGATATGTTTTTATCATTTGAGCGCAATTTAGTATGCAAATTTTAAACTTTTGAAATACTTATATCTGCAGCGATTAGGTGGCTATTCTGCGTCTGTATTCGTGTTTTAAGTTTTAATTTATTACCGGTTTGAACACTATTTGTAATGATCTCTAGTACAAAGCAAGCTCGTGTTTCGTATATATAGGTAGTTAATTGAGTCTCAAGTCTTGGATTTTTCTTGCAAAATCATTCTATTGTTGTACATTAATCAATCGAAGTCTTGACGCAATCAGTTCTCGAGTTAAACTAAAAAACTGGAAAAGAAGTTCAAAACGTAACTGCAGAGTTGTGGCACTAGGTAAAATTCTATTTATTCTGTAGGTATACTATCATATACAAGGAAATAAAGACGACAACTGCAGTCTCAATAGATGAAACGCAACGTTAAATTTAACCTCGACAATACCCAAAGCAATAATGGCGCCACTGGAGATACGTGTGATTCATCAAATGACAAGAATATCTTCAACTAATTACATCAATAAAATTATGAAAACGATGACAATATGAAAATAAAACATTATCCTGGAAAAGCGGTCATGGAGGACCCGTGGCTCTCCATCAATGACCGGACCATGGACCTTGTCTATGCGGCCAATTGGGTCGGGGCAAGCAATCTCAGGCTCTACAACGAACAAGATAATCAGTCAGACAAGGTCAAATTCAATTCTATATCGAGAAGCAAGTCATGTAAAGACGTCGGACGCACTAATGACAAAGAGTATGAAAACAAAACATATTCGCACGAAGACAATGGATATGCTTATCCTCATGATGTTTCTAATGAAAATATATCTCAATTAGCTAAATACCAACAAGACATTGAAGAAAAGGCGAGAGCAAATAACGATCTCATTACTCAAAACAAATTGAAACACAGTTTTAGTTTTAAAGACATGCCAAACGGGTACAGACCATCGACACTAAGAAGAGTCAAGCGGAGAAATTTTACTGAGTGGGATATCGAAGAATTTGGATCGAACAGTAAGCAACCACCTGTACCGCCTCAGCGTAAGGATTCTCTGAAATATGCGCATCGACAGAGAAAAGCTGACAACAAAAAAAATTACTATCCATTACCTGACCCCGGTCCAGTTCCTCTAGACCCATCATCAGAGTCATATTACGAATATTATTCAAGAGTGAGCCAACAGAACAACGACACTGACAGTGATAAGATTAAACAGATTCAAAAAGATACCAGAAAAGACAAATCTCTTAGTAATAACCACTCTATATCTAAATCTAATGGTAGCTCTATGTACCAAATAATAAACTCTATGGCAACCTTGGACCTATCTCCTATGAGATCACGAAATGGCAATAAGAACCCTAATATTGATTGTGAAGCGGAAGATTCGGGTATACACATGAAACCTATTAGTCAGTCGTTATCTGCATGCAATCAACTTCCGAACCACACTACGCACCTGGCGGACGTGCGAAACGGACGTAACGAAGAAGTTAAACCTAGTTTTCGATCCAAATCTTTGAGAGTGAAAAGCGAAGGAAGAGCGCCTCTTCGAGCATATTTCGACTCGATGCAAAATGCTCCTTACAGTGAAGTTACCGTAACCCAACCAAAAAGAAACCTATCGCCGAGTGAACAGCTAACATTAATGCAGTACGAAATGTTTAACGGAAGCCAAAGTAAACCTGCGGCCCCGATTAGTAATGGGTTACACTCCAATGATCTGGCTAAAGAAAGTGACCATCGAACTACAAACGGTGTTATGAAACAAATCAAACGTGATAAGTACGGGAAGATGTACAATACTGTGCGAGTGAAAAGTGACGATAGGTATGACAGGTACAATGACATAATGTCTTTTGGAAAGGACCGTATCAGTGAAGAGCGTGTGCCTGCAATGAATGGCAATGGTGCATATGCACGTAGTGCTAAAAGTTCTAGCGGTTCAGACTCAGATTTTTCAATACCTCGACCTAAGTTAATAGTTCCTGTTCATACGTATGGTATGAGGAAGAGAAGGACAGGGAATCTTTGTCAGCGAGACAGTACTGCTACCGAAGCATCTCTTGATGCTGGTATAGTGCTGGACGTGACACGCTTGGAGGATTCAACTAAAGCTGAACAGGCTCGAAATGGCAACACAGGTATTATAACATTTTTTTCATTTAAGATTATTTTCGTCCTAAGATATAAGCGAAATATTCCTTATCATGTTTTATGTTTGCTGATGCTATTTTAAACTTGTGTGTGTGTGCGTGTGCTGATGTTGATCGATGTAGGTTGTAGTTAACGAGGCAATTTCGAGGTCTCAGCGGATGGCAATCAAATGATGTAATGGATACAATAAAATATTATAAGTATGAACCGGCCTATCATAAAAAAAACATCATAGACGACCTACATGACGCAGTGGGTAAATAAGCTGCTGAGGCGCAGGAGGTTGCGAGTTCGATTCTCGTCACGGATCAAATGTTTGTTCGATATACAGATATTTGTTACAAATCTGGGTATTTTTCTATATACTACAAGTATGTATTTACAAAAAAAATTATATAAGTTTTCTATCAGTTATCTGGTTCCAATAGAAAAAGCTTGGCTTAGTTTGGGGCTAGACAGCGCTGTGTAAAATATCCCGCAATAGGTATTTATTTATCTTATGGACTTGGAAAAAAAAATTTAAAACTCACTTATTATCATTTTCAGTTTATTGATATAAACACCTTTCTTCTTTCAGTAAAGATTTTTATCTTAATAACAAAATTATTAATAGCGCTAACAATATCTTCAATCAGGTAGTAGGTATGTAGTAAATTAAATATCTCAAAATAAAACTACCAATAGAATCAATATGTGTCCAGATTCAGTTTAATGGTGCATAACAGTTGCGACACGCACAATCCATTTAGCGAAGCGCCGAATGCCTTGGCATACGTATCAAGCCACTTACGAGGTTGCTAAATGCGAGTCCGGCATACCAATTAAAGGCTTCGTTTTTGCCCTACTTTAGTTTAGAAGCATGAATATTAAATGTAATTGCAATATCAATTATTATTTTAATTTTTATCCAATAAATTTTGAAATGTTTTATTGTTAGGCAAAAACCATTTATTTATTCACTGGCTAAACCACCCCAATTTCACAAGGATTCTTACTAAAAAAAATATAGCCTCTAGCGCTCAGGGATAGCGGGTCTGTCCGTCCAAGAATTTTCAGAATCGTTATATATGTAGTTACCTATCCCTTACAAGCATACAAATTTCAAACTTTACCTTTATAAATGTTCTGCGTCCATGGTTCTATACTCGTATCTTAAATAATCTTAATATTTTCAATTTTATTGATCGAGCGAAGCGAGATCTCCAAATCAACTTGAGCAAATCGGCGTTGTATGTATGTTTGTTTGTCCGAGGATAACTGTCGTGGCGTTTATCCGATCATCATTAAATTTAGTCAGTAATTTAGTAGGTAGTAATGGCACAATTTTGGTGTAACTCAATGAGCTAAAAATATTGGGGGGTTGTTGAAATATTGGAGTTCAAGAGGGGTAAAAAAAAATGAAAATGAGACTATTAGGTCAAATGGGACGTCAAATCAAAGGTCTTCATTAGTACATTTGAACCCCGTTTTTATTTTTAGATTAATTTTTGTAGTTTTTGAGTTATTAGCCAAAATTTACAGGGTACACCAGTGACCCCACAATGCTGAAATTTGGTATTCGTGTAGCTTAAGTGACACAAATATAGGAAAAAGTCTGAAATCCAGAATAACTGCTATTTTTACCCCAAAAAAATATAACCAATTAACAAGAACCCCCGTTACGACATCTAATTTGAATGAAACTGTAGGTCAAGTAGGTTGGTTATGCATTTCGTGGCACCAATTTATTAGTCAAAGATTAAAGCCGGCATGCACAAAGATCACTAATCGTATTTAACGACTAAACATGTTTAAATTTTAAGTATTTGTATGATTTTACAACTCCCTAAATCATATTTAGCCTCTAAATACGTTTAGGCATCGTTGTGCAAGTCGCCCTACGAATAATATTTATTTTGGGAGATTCGCGAGATCTCAGTTCGGGGCGAACCATTAGTTATATTAATTAATATAATAAAATAGAAGATCATTTCAATAGACACTTACTCAACGCCTATCACACTGCCTATAAAAACGAGCACGCGCATGAACTTTTAACCCCTCCACAGATTAAATAACTCTACGTCTCTGTGTTGCCTTGAAACACTTTCGTTGCTCAAGTAATTTGCGTCCGATTCGACTGTATATCAATAACTTAGCCCATGTCCGAGTGAATTTATTCTCCATATCCTCGAGACTGGTTTTAGGATTCAGTTTCGAGGTTTCGACATGCAGAGGAAATGTTAGTGCTTGCAAAATATTCTCAGGTTTATAAATAGCTTATTTTTAAAACTTTTATTCTATCAGTTTTATCTTCTCGAACTTTCAATCGATGAATACGAATTCGAATAATGACTTGCAAATATTTTTAGATATGACATGTTTTTTTTCCATAATTCCATTTATAACATTAACATTATACATCAGTTCCAAAACGCTTGTAAAAACAATATAGAAACAAAGAAAGTTGCTAAAGATCTACGCTAAACTTAGCGCTAATTATGGTTATTTGTTCGGAATGTGTTTGTTTCTCACACAAAGCGCATTGCATGTTCGCTTCTGCTCCGTGCTTTGAAATGTTTGACGTTTTAATGGCTCACCTCAATTCAACTAGGTTTTCGATCTATTGTTTATTGGAGAAAATATTATGTGAACATAATGAAACACAATGAAATTGTACCTTAGCATATAATCTTTAAAATTTTCACTACACAAACGACATCTTAAAGAAAACAAAAAAAAACTTTATTAGAGTTGAACACTGTATAAGTACATAACTGACACTTTTCTACAGATAATTACAAAATTAGAAATGAGAAAACTCGAATGTTCTAAATTGAGTAGAAGTATGTAAAGTTAGATCTTTAAGAGGAAATCTGGGCTGCGTTTTGCCCATACAAACGTAGTCCCCTGTTTCCTCTCTGGATAGTGATACTAGAGCAAATATTTTTTACCATACAATCTAAAAGTACCACGGTCATGCCCCTACGTTTAGTTTTTCTCCATAAATTAATTATTATAAGAACTAGGAACCTTCTAAAGTCATAGAAATTGCTAATTTTTAATTCCCCTTTTCAGACATCCAGCAAACAAATTTGACGAATATAAATAAAAAAACGAAACATATAAACATAGCCAAAGCCCTTTTTATTACATATTTGAAAAAAAAATTAAAATCGTTCCAGTTTTGGAGAAGGAAACAGGGGACTACGAGTGATTTCGTCTATTTTAAATAGGTATAATCAGTCCGACCTGCAGTTGTCTCTATTGCACGCACATAGGGCATATAGGACACAGCGCGACAGCAATAGTTTTGTTAAATACCTATTTTCAAAATGTCTTGCTTCCCAGATTTCCTCTTAAAACACAGATGATAATCGTAAGTAGGGAAGCCAAGGATCGGCTAAGAGTGCCTATAAAACTGGCTTGAGGTAGAATGCGAGTAGTTACAATCAAAAGGTAAAAAAGGTGAAATGTTTAACAAAATACAGTATGTTAATAACGGAACAGTTGAAAACACAATAGGTGTGACCAGGACAATGACACAAATAATGATATATCCGCCCAAGTAAGACCATTCAATGATTAAACTAATATGTTTTGTAGAGGTTACGGTAAAGTATGAACAAACAGTTATGTTCAACACATACAATTCTGTATGAAACAAATTTTTAATAAACAGAATAAAAACAATTCCAATGTCACCAAGAGTAAACGACATTATTGGATGTTTTGTTCTTGGCTTCAATTCTGAAAATAAGGACTAGGTTTTGTTCAAATTTCAATTTATTATACTACTTTGGTTTATTTGGCATGTAAACATTGCTATGCTATGTATAATTTCCAACATTGTATGTTAAACAAATTTGTATAATGTAAGACTGCTTAGCAAACCCGCCTTAATTCAAGTCCGATCGTAGATAAACAATCAAAGAATAGGCCTGTTCACACGGTTCTCCATTTATTCGCACATGTTCAGGGTTGTCTGTATATTGGTCTGTAGAATGATCTTTAACACCTTCATCGTAAAGACTATTGTTAGATCAATTTAATTTTATGGATCTATCAATTTAAGTTAAATCCCACCGTTTACTACCATGAGTCATTAATCATTATTCTAAGGCTATGTGGCCTTGAATTTGGCGATCTATAACCTGATTGGCGATCGATAATTTTGCTGCGAGATCTTTGGTAATTAAAATAATTCTGTAGCATGTAGCATAGCAACTATACATGTTTATTATATTTTTTATATTAAAAGCTTTTTCTAGTCTTATTAGTATCTTTATGTTATCAGGACTCATGTTTATTAATAAGTATATAATTTATTTTCTTTTCTAATTGAATATGCATTAAATCAGTTAATAACAATTTATGAATGCATACAATTATGTTAATAATGTACTAACAATTGCTAAATATTATAGAAATATGAGGTCAATCTGTCTAAGGATGTTATTTATGTAGGTAATATGTTTTTATTATACATACTTAATGCTTTTATAAGAAAGAGTATTGTTAGGTACATTTATGGAAAATCCCAAGTATGTGTATTGAAAATAAACCTTACCTTAGATTTTGTCCAAACCATCTTAGAGTACGATTATCAAATACACGATTATCATGTAATATCACTATATCCCATAATGACTCTAAATTTTCTCCAACAGAGGGCCGAGTGGAAGTATCGAGAGAGAACAAATACCTCAGCACAATGGCACCAGGCAAGGTGTTCGGCGAGCTGGCTATCCTATACAATTGCAAAAGGACGGCGACCATCAAGGCAGCTACGGATTGCAGGCTTTGGGCGATCGAGCGGCAATGCTTCCAGACTATCATGATGAGGACTGGGCTGATACGGCAGGCAGAATACACTGATTTCTTGAAGAGGTAAGAGTCCTTTTAAAATCCTAAGTAAATTCTTCTGAGCTTGTGGCCAATGTTGCGTTGAAGTTTTTAGGCCATCCTCACGCAGGCTTCCGACATGGTTTGCTGATAAGTACTATTTTTTGCTGAAGTTTTCGGTTCGTTCTTGGATATCTATAATATGTTATTTCAAGTTTTCAACTATTATAAAATATAACTCTTTTTTACAAATATTATTAGAATTATTTCAGTAGTCATGGACAAACATTAAACAAGATGTGCATGCAGTTTAACAAACTAATTCTTTTAAAATTCGTAAAGTTCTTGGTCCTACCTAAGGTTAAATGCAATTTTGACCGTGTGAATCTGTCTGAAAGAAATAAAATGTTAAAAGCCGTTGCAGTCTCACAACATGCACCAATTTTAAAAGTTTACTTTCGTCAATTATTGCTGAATGTTTTGTTTTGAAAGTAATTGCCTTTGCTTCTATTCCCATGAGAACTTTGCTACATATTTGTATTTGGTTAGTATGCTACATTATGTAACATCCACTTAAATCGTATTTAGTTGGTCATCTGTAACTGTCTATCATTTAAACAATGTCGCCATAGTCGAAATCGGCCTGGATGACATCATCATCATAATCATTTATTAAACGATGTAATAAGAGTTGATTCGTAATTAACATATCGCCGGATGTATTCAAGTGCTAAATTACTTTCATTTAATTCATTTTAAAGACGTAATCAAAATTAACATAAAAAGTGGATTATGTTTGGGTCTGATTGTTACAATATTATTGTTATAGTTCAACCAAAAAATTTAATAATATTTATCATCAACAAGAATGGTACAAATAGCTATTCAAGAGATTAGAAAAACTTAGCTTATATTTCACTAAAAACAAAATCAAACGTATTGCACGTTATTGAAAAATTTATAAAACTACGCTCGTCAATGTATTAATAGTTTCTTTAAGTAGGTCAAATTGATGAAAATAAATCAAACTCATTTAAACACATTTTACATGATTTTCAGCTATTGCGTGTTTTCATTCGGAATGTAGACTGACTGAGCTGTTAGACTTTCCAAGACTAATTCGGAGAGAACCTACATACGGTCATGTTTCCACAAATTGCAATAAAATTGCGATGATTCTCGTTTTATAGCGACATCAATAGCTCTTTCGAATTGCAATGAAACAGAGATCATGAAATCATTATTCGATTCTGCAAGCCACTGTCTCATAAAACGCTATTCACGTTTTCCTCGAAAGATTGGCACAAACAAAAAATTGATTTAATGGATTGTGCCTTCTTTTTGGAGCATGATATTTTTACATTTCACTCCTATTATGAGACGATGTTTACGATATTGAGAGCAGTAACCTCGATGTCTTAAACATCTTGGTCTGAACGCTTGTTTTGACTGTATAAAGAAGCAACACATGGACTGTATCGTCTTTTAACATGATTTCCTTTTTATCTGTACAAAGTTTATTGCTTTTTAATGTTTTTATCTTTATGTTATACTATTGATTTTGTTACTTAAAGGCCATTGATTGATTTGAATCATCAAAGAGAAGGAACTCATTTTCTTGGATAAAGTATCATACAGAAACACCGTTTAGATCTTATTACATATAAATTAGCGTTCATTGTTTCCAAAAATATTTACTCATTTCAGTTTTAGATGTAGAATGTGTTTACCAAAGAATTTATTTGCTACTGATAATGACTAGTAGTGCGCATAATTTAGACATTCCAAACATTTCCATTCAATAAAATTAAATCAGAGTTACTTTGTGGACATTAGAATTGTAAATAGCTTTCTAATAAAATGTGGCTTACTGGCCTTATAACCTGGAAGGTTTATTTAACGAAAACTTATATCAAATAGTTTGTATGACAATGTTCCACTCCATTATTCATCTTTACCAATGTTATTGCCCTGAACGACACCCATAAATGCAAAATATATGCAAGCGCAAAAGCCATTCTTTTGCTTTCATTATAAATAACTAGTGGTACGCCCCGAACTGATATCTCGCGACTTCGCGAGTCTCCTTAAAAAAATAAAAAAATATCACTCATAATCTGTGAGTAATGAAATAGTGCCACGAAATGCACAACCAAATAACTTTAACTACACTATTTGTACTAAAAACGGGATATTTACCATGATAGTTAATAACCATGATAGTTTCAAAAGTTATAACTTTAACTACAGTTTCATTCAAATTACAAGTAACGGGCGTTTATGTTATTTGGTTAATCTTTTTAGGGGTAGAAAATGGAGTTATTCTGGATTTCAGACTTTTTCTATATTTGTGTTACTAAAGTTACACGAATACCAAATTTCAGCACTGTGGGGTCACTGGTATATCCAGTGAATTTCGTCAAAGTTCAGTTTTTATTATGGCTAATAACTTAAAATCTACAAGATTAAAACAAAAAATAAAAACGTAGTCGAAATGTATTGAACCTTTCATTAAACATGCCACTTGACGAGATAGTCCCATCTTGTTTTTTTACCCGTCTTAGTCCCCAATATCTCAAGGACCCCCCCCCCCTCCAACTTTTTAGCTAATTTAGTCACACCAGGATTGCGCCATCATCACTACCTACCTATATACCCAACTTCACGATGATCAGATCAACGCTTCAAAAGTTATCCTCGGACAAAAAAACATACATACATACATATTATGTACTACATACATACAACTCCGATTTTCTCAAGTTGATTTGGAGGCAACAACTTTTATATGGATTTAAAAAAATTACTCCAAAATGGTTCAGACAAATAATAACGTTTTCAGAAATGATCCACTTGCCTAGTTTTTGTCCAACTTATAAATCTTTGTAAAGAATTTATAGACATTGATAAATTAGGTTTATCTACCAGCTCAGGTTCTGTATTTCTAGACAAGTCATTTTGTATCAAAGTACCCTGTGATATGAGAAGCCTGGCGTTTCGAACACGGTGATCCATCTTAAAAGGCATCTTAAAGTAAGTTAATGTATGTCTCTATCGCGGGAACTTGTTTATTTGTCAGAGTGTATACTTAAGTTTGTTATTTTTACATTACTGCGTCTTAGACCAATGGTCTAAATAAAATAAATAAGGTTACCTACTTGTATATTGCCTGGGTTTATTTTAGTTAAGATTAGGTCGATGGTGAATACATTTTTTCATTTGTGGTGTGAACAAATTTATGTGGTAAATTAAAATCAGTTTATATGACCTATATGGCAGTCTCATCGAATTTTTTTAACCGGCTTGAAGATATTATTAACTTTTTATTAACACTCAATCGTAGTGTTTAATCAGTAAACATCAAGCATAAATGAGTTCATAATGATTTAGGGATTAATTCTTCAGTAGCATAAATATGTATTATCGTATATTCAAGTGGTGCTCATTTGCTCCAATTGTATTTGCATCTATTTCTAAGACAATAAACTGTATAATGCTGTTGTCGAAACCAGTGTCACCATTGCTTAAACACTCGTGCCAACTTTGCGAAACATTATTAAGTTAGCCGTCACGTTTGGAAGGCTCATGATAATTTCAGATCGCAGTCCTTTCACTGGCCGAAGCCATAAGTGTACACGACTTAGGTAATACGGAAGATTTAAGTTTCCAACTGTTAACCTACTGTTTTGTGAAAAAATCGATGCCCATTGCTGTCTGTTTGATTTTTATAAAATGGTCTATATTTTATTTTCATTTCTAGTTTACCCATTTGTATCAGAATATGTTTTCACTACTTGTTCCTCAACATATACTCACAATACAAGTTCAGGATGCTGATCACAATCTTTTAGAATACCATCATGTTTCAGGAGCGTTTTGTTTCAAGCTTGTAGCAACATTACTTTGTTTTGAACCACAACACAAACATTACTGTTATAATCCTAATAATGTTGTTTATTTAGTGTTTTCTAGATTACACATTCAGTATAAAACATTGCGAAAATAAACACGATTTACTTACTTTTTTAGATTAATTTACGCTTTATCTGAGCTGTAATGTGAAACGTTTTGAGTGAACGATTTCTGGTGACGTCACCAAAACTGCTTCTTCTATACATTATTGAAGTAAGCTTACTAATTGAGGGTTATGGTACGAAATGTCAGTGTTATATTATTTTAATATTACTATAAGGGATTGGGGTTTGAACACAAAGTACCTACAACTTCATTTTATAAAGAACTATGTTGTGCTTCTTAGAATCAACACTTGCATTTTCCTTTATATCTTGCGATAGAACTTTGACTAGTATAACTGCCTCGACATACTTTAAATAATTACCTTGTGTACCATTCGCATCATATTACATGCAACCGGTGGTTATATGGTAAGATATTAAATTACTTAATTTGTAACTTCTTATTTCACCTTAGCTTGTAGCTTGGTAATTGAAACAAATTATTTTTTATCTTGTAATTAAGTTATATAACTGCCAATCATTTTGTAATGTTCTGCAATTCAGGCAATTGCTAAATAAATACTTCGTTTCATTGTATATATACCGTGCTTGATAATTTTAGCCTAAGTATAATTATTATATGGACTAAATAATAATTTTATTGAAAAGGACACAGAAATATTATAATGCAGTATAAGAACTTTATGACAATGTTTCTTTAAAAATACCATGGAATCGGTAAGATTGCTGCAATTTTCTCTCGCATACAGTGTAACGAACAGTTACAATAATATTGTACTGTTTTGATGGTTCTCCTTCCTTTTGTTAGTTTAATTGACTGATAAGTTTCTAGTCTTTAATAATCTGATGCTGGAAACTGGTTTTCTTTATAATCGAGTTGGTTTTTCCAACAACAATCGAAACCACAAATTTTCTTAGTTCAATCTTTGTTAACTTATTAGGCTCCGGCTAGTGGACTCAGGCTTCCCCTTAATTAGTGAAAGTGGTCAGACTACTTATGTGGGCCAATCCAATGTGTTCCATCTCAAAGTTATGTGCAATAAAAACAACCTAGAAACATGTTAGATCTACAATAATTTTAGGAAAGAAATATCTAGATAAAACCCGCGGCTTCAATTAGCAATTAGGCTTCAATATAGGTGTGAGTGCTAACCTAGGTACTCTAAAGTGGTTGCAAATTTCATACAACATTAGCTGGGTAAATTCGCAGCCACAGCCACCAGACGTTATACAAAAGGGTATAACGTCTGTGTTTTGAGCATTATTCGTGTGAGTATTTCAACTGGTAAATTCACACGATACGAAGGCCAAAATTTGACTATAAGCAAAATAGCAATAATTATATATGTTTAGTGACGATAATAAGACCTTGGTTGCTTCCTGGTTAAGCTCAGGTGTGTTGCAATAAAGGAAGTCTTTCCAAATTGTATGCCAGATATTTTTTAAGTTGTTTTTATGTAAGTTCCTAATAACTTAACTGGTATAACTTATCTGTTACATTCATCTTCAACCTAACATTTCTTTTTACAAATTGTATTAAACGGCTTAAAAATAATTCATGTTTTTTCTCATTTAATACTTTTCGTATTTTTTTTGTCAAAAAGAGTTACTTTTTAAACACCATAATATATATTTTGGTTAAAATAAAAAAAAAACATTTATAAAAACATACAAGATACAGAAACTAAGCTTATATTTTGTTCACAGTGTACCAATCTTCAAGGATCTGCCAGAAGATACGTTGATAAAGATCTCGGATGTTCTAGAAGAAACTCACTACCAGAATGGCGACTACATCATCAGACAAGGAGCAAGGGGTGACACGTTCTTCATCATATCTAAAGGACAGGTAAATAGTTTGAATATTATTTTGCTTTCATATTTTGTATTGGTTTTGGGCCGAAGGTATTTATAATTACTTATTATTATAATTATAAAAACTTAATAAGAGTATTTATATTGGTTATTTAATTTCTGATAAAATTAAATAGGTGTTATTGTAAAGTAACTTTCAGTGTTCACTCTGTGCGGAAGCTTCTATAAAACACATTTCCCAGTGTCTTAAAGAAAGATGTTTTCGATTATTATTCCAATAATATCAAAATTGGAAAAGACAGGACAGGACTTTTAAGACTACATACCGATAACACGACATAATAAGTTAAAGTCATGTGCACGTTGAAAATAAAAAAAAATAAGTTACATAAATTATCTATACAATTACGTAATTTGTTATAACATGGTTACTACATATAAAATACCAACTACTTTTCGTTACAAATCGGCTTACAAGTTACATTTTATTTGTTTAGTAACGACCTTGCTTCATTTAAATCGACAACTTTCAAAACTCCTGGAACGTAAATTAAAATATGTTTTTTTTTTCAAATTACATGTAATTTAGTTGCGTGCGACAAAACGACTTCTTAGATTATACTACTATTATGTTTATTACTAACTATTAAAATCAAAGTGAGAATTAAGTTCTACCAGCTATCTTAATTACCTTCCATCAAACTCAAATATTTCTTGTTATCATTAATTTAGACTCTAATTGATTAATAATGACTCTCCATTGTGAGATATATAAACTCTAATCGTTAAAAAATTATGATTACAGTAAATAAAATAAATAAATATTGCTGGACATTTCACACAGTGCTATATACTTATAATATACAGCAAAACACCCAGACACGGCGCAAATATCTGTAGACCATGCAAACATTTGTTCCGCGGCGGAAATCGAATCCGCTACCTCCAGTAAAACACCTGGCCACCTCAAATCTTACTCAGATTTGAGGTTCTATTTATTTTGATGATTTTTATTCTCTACTGCAAACGAGTGAACTTCAACATCTCCAAAAACTTCGTTCGTATTATAAAGTGGTAAAGTTTGAAATACAATGATGATTTATTCTATGTATGCTTGTGAAGATGGTAAATTTTCACTTTCGTTCGCTTCAACTTTCGAGAATCACTCCGATCGACGTCTTTACTTTTGTCGACGTTTGTTTTGTAAACACAATCCATCGGTTCGTTATCCAACTGTGTAATCACGAATTTGATTTCCAAATAGTTGTGATATAACTTTATGTCTCACGGATCTTCGTTTTGCTTGGAATGCTTTTAAGAGATTGGTTGATATTGGATACTGATTCGTGCCGTTATATTGTTATGCTCATTGGTAGTGGTGACTGTGCGGGTTCACCTTGGCATTTAACTCTGACTTTCTGATCTGCGATTATTTCTCTGACCAGTGCAAATCTAGACACAAGAATTCATGATATAAAATTTATAGTTTTTCCATATGAATAAAAACAGAACATTGCAAAAATAATAGAAATAATATGATAAGCGTATACGAGCTCAAATATGAACAACTATTTATATATCAAAATTTATTCGTGCTATATTACTTAACGATATTGAAGTTTTAACTAAACTATTATGTGCAGGTAGTTTATAAATGTTTTTCGGAAAATATAGGCTACACAAATAATATTAAGTACTACTTAAATGAATACATGTTATGATGTAGGTGGTTAAGGCAAATGAGACAGCCATTGTACAACAAGGTCAGCGTACTGACAAACGCAGTATGCGCAAGCGCTTAGTAACATTTTGTATGTGCCTTATGATCCTATACTAAATGCCTTACAGTTGCAACTTCAATCTTGACTTTTGCAATAGATTTTTTAAATAACGTATTTTGCAAATTTTCTTGCCCAATATTAAAAGATGTATTTTTTTTTGTATAAGTTTTGTTCATTACCATTCTTGATATTTAAATGTCAACGCAATTTGATCTGTGGTCTAAAATTTATAATTGATTGATGGATTCTATGGAAAAATAAATGAAAAAATACAATAAAAGTATACGTAGAACATGTTTAATTATTATTTTAAACAGTTATCGATGACCTTTGTAGAAGGAATGCTCTACGAGTACTCGTAGTAAAACTATGACGTTAGCTAACCTTTAACATGAGAGCGCATATTGCGTTGCGTGGCTATAAGTTTGCTTTTGAACATCATTATTATGGAAATAGCTAGGGAGTATACTGCGTGTCACCGCATTTACGACATTAATTTAAATTAATTTATGTATTGTGTAAAATATATATGTATACTATATACATATATATTTTAATTGGATAGATCTTCGTTTCACCGCAATCTCACCTGATGGTAAACGATGATGTGGTCTAAGATGAAGCACGAAGGTTAGAAGAAACCTATTCACTCTTACCTTAAAGAAGCCCGGATTGTATTCTTTAGGAAAAACAGACGACGGCAAATGTTCCATACCTTGAAATATCAGTGAAACAGCCTGTATAAAATTGGTAAATAAATCATATTAATTCATCATGTAAGTAGGTAGGTACCTGTTAAACTGACTAAGCAGCATCGGCGCAAAGGCGCCGCCGATTTACGTTAAAAAAATGTTTATTGGAAATGTTATGTAACCAATCTCTAAAACCAGTTAATACGATTTTGTATGTGTTTTAAATTAATGACGTGAATGCAGTGACAGACTGCTTATAATTTGGATATAGTAACATTTTCCAGTGACTCTATTGTTGTTACTGTCTTTTGAAGTAGACTTATTGTTTTGTTCTCAGAAAATTATTTCAAAATGACCTGTTAAACTGACTAAGCAGCATCGGCGCAAAGGCGCCGCCGATTTACGTTAAAAAAATGTTTATTGGAAATGTTATGTAACCAATCTCTAAAACCAGTTAATACGATTTTGTATGTGTTTTAAATTAATGACGTGAATGCAGTGACAGACTGCTTATAATTTGGATATAGTAACATTTTCCAGTGACTCTATTGTTGTTACTGTCTTTTGAAGTAGACTTATTGTTTTGTTCTCAGAAAATTATTTCAAAATGTTTTTTTTCATGTATTCCTTGCGAAACTGCGAACAGATGATAAATGTACATAAAATTTAGAATCTCCATAATCAGCTTATGAGCTTATAAATATGTCAATAAAACACAATTATTAAATTCAAAAATAAAAAATGTCAATGGATTCAGAAAAAAAGTCTACGAATACAATAAAATGACAAAAAAAATTAAAAAATGTTAATATTAACATAGCCATATGTTGCCATATTTTTTTTCTATTCTTATGTTTCTAGCTAAGGTTTAAAAGGCTACTCAATTATGTAATCTATCTTAAAATATAATTCCTCTTGACAGTTGTCGAATCATTTTTATTTTCGTTATCCATTCACAAAGAAGTAGGTGATGACTGTGATGTAAGCGTTTTCTGAGAAAAATTGCTTTTCAAATTATAACTTAATGAAAGTTAATTATGGGCATAATTATTTATGCCTTATTTATTTTTATCAACAGAGACGAGTGGAAAGAGGGAAGGGAGGACTTTGCCCTGCAGTGGGACACAACAGGCTTATAATATAATATAATTATTTATACCGTAGAAAAAAATGTTAAAAGAGTTGATATTTTCTTATACAGATTTTTATGCATTTTTTATGCATTCTCCTATTAGCTATGAGTAAGTGAGTCTAATTATATCCTCACTTTATTAGTTACTCTGCTGCTCGTTTATACAACCAAAGAGCTCAATATAATTCCCAAATTAAACGGTACGTGGGATCAGTGCAACATTCTTCTTCGAACTTATAAATTGGTCATCTAAAATTCATCCACCGTGACTGAAGTTCGTTGAGTTGTGAAATTATATACCATTTGGGCGTCACGTCGTCTATTGCATAAGTCTAAGGAGTAGATACTATATTTCCCCTTCAAGGTGCATTATCTCATCTATTTCCGTTGTTATCTCACAAATATTTGCTTGCTAACACTAACCTTTAAGGTTCCATTGCTTTGCCTTTGTCTAGTCATAATGATATATGTTTGCGCAA
Organism: Philereme transversata; assembly: GCA_963924445.1. Lineage (NCBI taxonomy): Eukaryota > Metazoa > Arthropoda > Insecta > Lepidoptera > Geometridae > Philereme > Philereme transversata. Next base: position 8,523,433 of record OZ004343.1, read on the forward strand.
TTCTTAAAAGTTTTTCAAGGAGTGCTTAAAATTTGTTTAATAATTTTTGAAGAGACTTGCTTAGGCTTACGTACTAACAAGCTCTTTTTTTTAAAACCCTGAACTGAATTGAGCCTCTGTCTAAAGAATATCATAATTTATATAAATTGTGTTTCGATTTTGGGAATTATTATGTCGTCTTTTATACACGTAATTTTGACTTCTAACTTCAATTGGTTCCCAGTTTTGCTATGCAAACTAAGTTAATAAATGGTGGTTTTATTTTTAGAATGAAACTTAATAAAAGATTCAATAGGAGTTTAATAAACTGAATCGTAAATATATCGCATACATCTATAATTAGACTAGTGCTTTTAAACTTGGGCTTTATAATTAACGTAAATAATATTTTACAATCCCATCAAATACAATTTTATGGTTTTAAAACGTAAAACAAAATGATGTTTACAATTTAATTTCAATTAGTTACGAGAAGTTAACAAAAACAGTTTTATATTACTTTGGGTTTCGTTTACGCATGACTGAGTATTATTGTCAGTCGGACACTGTTTTTGCCTATTACATGGATTTTACTCCTTTCAGTTTATTTTTAACCTTAGATTGATATGTTTGAAGTAATTTATCCAACCACACCGGATATCAGTTAGGGTATTGTTGCACTCACTTTTCGGGAGTTTCTTTTATCAGTATCATTTAAACGTAGTAGGTATATTTGATCGAGCGAAGCAAGATCTCCAAATCAACTTGGGCAAATCGGCGTTGTATGTATGCATGTTTGTTTGTCCGAGGATAATACATAGGTAGGTAGAAATGGCACAATTTTGGTGTGACTAAATGAGCTTAATATGTGGGGGGGGGGGGGGGGGGGGTTTCTTCAAGAGGGGTAAAAAAAATGAAAATGAGATTGTTAGGTCAAATAGGTCAAATTAAAAGTGTTCATTAGTACTTTGACCCCGTTTTTATTTTTAGTTCAGCCCTTGCAGTTTTTAAGTCATGTATTTTTCAGTGATTCATAACATAAACTGAAATTTGACAAAATTCACAGGGTACACCAGTAACCCCACAGTGCTGAAATTTGGTATGCGTGTAGCTTTAGTGACACAAATATAGGCAAAAGTCTGAAATCCAGAATAACTGTAATTTGTACCCCAAAAAAGAGTTTCCAATTAACATGAACTCCCGTTACCTGTAATTTGAATGAAACTGTTGGTCAAGTAATTTGGTTATGTATTTCGTGGCACTATTTTTATAGTGAAAGATTATGCAAGATCGCAGTTTGGGGCGAACCAATAGTATTTTTCTATGCTATCATATTTTTTTTTTACTTAGACACATTTTTTACTACTGCATTTTTCAGTGTTTCATTTATGTACCTCTAGCTATCCTGTTTCTATTATATTCAAAAATAAATGATTGATTTTACTTAGAAAACTTTCGTGATTTATTTCAATCATTATTATAAATACGGGATTTATCACGTACCGTCTTATCGGTGTTTCGACCGACAACTTAGTTCGGAGCGGATCGCACTCACCCTGATGAAGGTTCACGAATTGAACCTTAATTACTATTGTTAATTATTATCCAACCAAATACCATCATCGCTTTTTATAAAGTTTACGGATACACTCATATTTAAATTTTTTATATGATGTCGTTAGCTATTTGTACCATCTTGATATACTGTCCCATATTTTTTCCAGCATTACTCAGCAACACAAATAAACTATTGCCTGTTTATCGTCTATCTAATTGCTAATTTACATTAGCGGAACCTGTTATTGCATTCAATTGCCCATAATAACCACTAGGTATTGGATGTGCTTATTGAAGCCAGTGGGTCTTGCGTGCCTTTGGCCAGAGTACAGTAGCTGACTTCATATTGCACTAGGTACCTTTACCTTTTTTTTTTAATCGTGAATTATGGTTTTCAATAAAGAGTTATCTATCTACCTTATTAAAGAATAATGAGATAGTCAAGTACAACAGCTATATTTTGTATCCGTACAAAAGTCTAAGTAAACAGAAAATGTGTAGTAAAAAAAGTGAAAGCGGTAATGCATAAATTCTAATAATTTGTAATTGATATAGCTGACAAAATCCTTTGTTTTTTTCTTTCAGAGTCAAATATGATCGTTAATTTGATAAATACAAAACAATTCATAAAAAACTCGAAACACAAGAATTTTTTGACATACCTTATTTACACAACAATTGCATTTCGTTGCTAGCAATGCCATAGCCACCATAACAACTTTCGATGTTGTCTAAACGTTTCACATTTTTATGGCAAGTGTATAGGTATATAGCACCCGGCATACCAGTTATAACTGGTTTCATCCGCTTCATAAGTCAAGATAATTATACAGTGGCTATTTTGTTGTCATTTTGAGTTGTTGGCCGGGCATTTGTTCCATCCTCCCGTTGTTTTGTTGGTATGGCAGAGACATTAAATTATGGTAAAGGCTAAATAGGTTTTTTGATAACAAAAATATGTTACTATATTTTTAACAGACTTTATAATTATAAAGAAAACAAAGCATCTCAATGCACAATAACAAATTCACTTATATTTTATTAAGACTAGGTACAATGGTGAAAACTGCGATACGCACATTGACATTAGTAACATACATCGGACTATCAAAATTAAAATGTTAGTAGGACACATACAATGAAAACCGAAATCCTTGGCCGTATGTTGCTTATCTGTCTCATGATAATGGTTTCTCAATTTTCTGGACGTGACATTTTAGTTATAATTTTCCATTATTTCAGTCAAGGTCGTTTTTGATATGATAAATCAAGTTATACTTTTAAAATATTGGTACTTATGTAATTCTAATAAATAGTTACAGGATTTTATATTAATAGTGATCAATCTCGTTTTCAGGTTAAAGTTACCCAGAAACTTCCAACAAACAACGAAGAGAAATTCATCAGGACTCTTATGAAAGGAGACTTCTTTGGAGAGAAGGCGTTGCAAGGGTAAGGTTTTCACTAAACTATTATTAATTTTGAATAAAGTTTGGATATTTTTACTTAGTATGCTAACGAATAATTGACGCACTTGAAGCTCTATGTACAATACGAGTATCAAATTGAATATTTTCATATTAAGCCTACAATAAATCTAATTTCTAGTGGAGGGCCGTCCTACGCTGCGCTTTCCAGTGCGTGGTCTACACACGAGAACCTTGCCCCAACGGCTGTCAGTTCTTCGAGCTATGTGCCCTGTATACTGCCACTTTAGCTTTGTCCTTTGTGCTATCTCGGTGACTTTGGTTCATCTTCTAGATAGAAAGACGACGATAATGGCTACTGGAGCTTTGGATGCAGGCCGCACTAGATATATCGCCCTGAAAACCTATGGCAAGGCCTATGTTCAGCAGTGGCCGTCCTATGACTGATATGATGATGATGATGTTAAGAGTAGTGGATAGAACTTCTTGTGAAAGGGCCCGCCCGGGGAAGTATTACCACGATACCTATTTCTGCTGCCAAGCAGCATTGCTGTGTTTCGGTTTTAAGGGTATGGTTGCCGGTTAAATTACAGGCACATGAGGCTTGCCACCTGTATGCCTCAAGATGATGGACGTAGGGCACATTTCTAACGTGCGTGACCTACGAGGAATTTCTCTGTTATAGGTGATGGTTACCACTTAACATCAGGTGGGTCAGAAGCTTGTTCCATCTTCATCTAGTATATTAAAAAAATAGGTGATGTAATCTAATATATAATAGAATATATCACTTATAGAAATAACACAATATATCACTACTTAAATAATAATTATAGTTATAAGGCCCCAGAGTGTAAGATTATCAGTATAAAATTTCTATGTATCTCATTTTAAGTGAACCATGTAGTTCTTATGAGAAATAAAGTTCTTTAAACCTAATATACAAAATGTTGAATTTTCAGAGATGACCTTCGAACAGCGAGCATCATTTGCGACTCCCCAGAGGGCACCACTTGTCTTGTGATCGACAGAGAAACCTTTAATCAGCTGATATCTACCCTTGACGAGATCCGTACCAAATATAAGGATGAAGGAGAAAGTAGGGCGCGGTAAGTTTACCTTTATATCTTTAAAGATAAGTTCACTATGCTTTGACATCATTGTAATAACTGCATTGTTCTATGTATATCTATGTTCTATATATTGTATAAATACATTTTTAACGGCATGCGTATTAACATTGAATTTCTTAGTAGGAACCAGCAACGTATCAATATCAATAAACAATTCAAGGGCGACAGTAAGTACTGACTCAGAGGTATCGCTTAACTCTGTTCTTAGTCATATCTTATTATGTATTTTTAAAAACTTCTCGTCATTTATTGGTCACTCTCTCAATAACTTTAGCTTATTTTTAAACTTGTTTTCTGGTCAAAACAGACCACCTTGTGCCATAAATGGGATTCCCTATGAGAGAAACTTACTGAAATTTCCTCTGAGTCACCAATATCTGTATGTCTTGTTTAAAAATATTTAGTAGTTTCTACTTTAGACTAAAACTAAATTAAATAGTCTCATTCATATTCATGCAATATTTCTACATTCAAAATTTCGTATGTCAAGTTCATATCACAGTCCAAAGCCGTTAGCGGCATTAGACAATAGCCTGATGCAAGTACAAATTCAACAGCTATTGTTAACTTATCTTCTCGGGTTAAACAATAGCCGGTGTATGACGAGAAATTAATAATGATATTTTTATCTTGATTTGCCTAAAATTTTCCATTTTTGTTTTGACGCAAACTTGGGACATTGCACTTGGTGAGTATGTTTTAATAGTCAGATACTTTTTCCTGCATTATCATTAATAGTAATTTGGTAATTATTTACAACAATTTACTAATTATTTTTTTAATGTAAGACATTTTCTTAATTATATCTTAGCTCGTAAACATGCAATTGTTTTATGTTGATAGTCACTGTTTTAGGCTGTTTTTAGTATTTAGCTAAAAAAACGTTGGTTGAAAAAACAGCCACTGTGCTTTTTTCTAATACTTCGTGTCAAATATCAATAAATAGAAGTACATACTAACTTTCGTTTGTAGCATAGAAATGTCTACCAAGATAAGATTACAATTAAATTTTCCCGCGTTTTTGTGATTGTGTATTTGAAACTGAAACAATAGACACCCACTTGAGTAGTTAAGAGACCTGTCTGCAAAAACAATGTCAATTAAAATTCAGATGATGAGAAAATTATACTGACGTTAATGAAGACATTCATTCAAAAGAGTGATGAATGATAAAGCATATGCAAATTATTAAAAAAGCTTTTGACATAATTATTATTAATGTAACTGAGTAATAAAGCTAAATTTATCCATGATAAGAAAAATAACCGATACTGCTCTTACCAGACAAAATGTTAAAAGATTATTTCATTGCTTTTGCTTTTGAAGAGTATGGTTAAAGTATCTGTAGCTTGATTGTGGGCCTTGATGATGACAATAAAACATAATATTTTACGTGTATTTTCAGACTCAATGAAGAATTCGCCAACCTTCGCCTCTCAGATCTCCGCATCATCGCCACATTGGGTATCGGCGGCTTCGGTCGTGTCGAACTAGTCCAAATCCAATGCGATCCAACCAGATCCTTTGCTCTGAAGCAAATGAAGAAAGCCCAGATCGTTGAGACGAGACAGCAGCAGCATATCATGTCAGAAAAAGAGATCATGTCAGAGATGAACTGCGAGTTTATAGTCAAGTTGTACAAGACGTTCAAGGATAGGAAGTATTTGTACATGCTAATGGAAACTTGCCTGGGAGGAGAGTTGTGGACTATTTTGAGAGATAAAGGTAAGTTGAGGTAGCAAAAAATTATCCCATTGCGGGAAGAAGTAATAAGCTAGAAATGTAATTTAGAAGGTTTGAATCATAAATATATTGGGGCAATCTTTATCTTTTATTACAGGTCAATTTGATGATGCCACAACGAGGTTCTATACCGCTTGCGTTGTGGAAGCTTTCCATTACCTTCATTCTAGGAATATTATATACAGGTAAGAAATGAACTTGTAAACAATAAAAGTTTAAAACTACCTTTTCTTTTCTTGTGTCACGCCTTACCTTCTTTAAGCACGACCAAGATGACTGGTAGATAATGTTATTAGCATTAAGTCCTAGCTTTTCTGTGAACGTATGAAATGATAATAAATAACAAAAGTTGGCTATTCTTACCCGGCAATGAACCACATGTGTTGAACTAAACACAAAAATTATTCAAATAAAATAAAGATGTGAAGACTCTTTTGACCAGAAACTATTCGATTCTTTCAGGGATCTCAAACCAGAGAACTTATTACTAGACGGCAAAGGCTACGTGAAACTGGTAGACTTCGGTTTCTCCAAGAAGCTGCAAGCAAGCCGCAAGACATGGACCTTCTGCGGGACACCCGAGTACGTCGCGCCTGAGGTCATCATGAACCGGGGTCACGACATTAGTGCTGACTACTGGTCTCTAGGTAAATATCTTTATTATTTGAACCTACAGTAAATGATATATTCTATGGTATCTGTTAAGTGCCCAATATGATTTACGCAAGGGTCTTTCTACAAGGGTATTTGGCGTTAAAATAATCTGTAGTCAGAGTTTCAGAAACTCAATCAAATCAAAAACAAAATCAAAATCATTGACAATGCCAAAAATGTCAGTTAATTATTCTTATTCTAGAGTGGGGGGAATAAAAGATCTGCACTGACGTCCCGTATTGGGGTGTATTGTGCATTACCCCCCTTCTAACCTGACCCCAGCCATCCTAACTCCTTGAAGTAACGGAGTAGGACTTTGGGTAGGCAGTAGCTTTCCAGGTTCCCCGTGGATGTCGTTAATGTAGTAGCGGTAAAAAAATCCAACATATTATGGAAAATAAATCATCATGGTTAATTAATGACCTCCGCGGCGCAGTGGGCGAATAGCCGGCTGAGAGGCAGGAAGTAGCGGGTTCCATTCCGTGGAACAAACGTTTGCATGATCTATAGATATTTGTTCCGGGTCTGGGTGTTTTTCTATATATTATAAGTATATATTTACAAAATATATATATATATATATATAAGTATTCTATCAGTTATCTGGTTTCCATAGTACAAGCTCTGCTTAGTTTGGGGCTAGATAGCGCTGTGTGAAATGTCCAGCAATATTTTTTTTTAATTTATGTTATTTAAGATCATGAATGAACCAATAATGAATGAAATGCCTGCATATTGAACACAACAGTAGTGACAAAGGATATCTAAACCTGAGTCATGGGTCCGTGACTCATGACATTGAAATCAATTCGACTAAATACTTCGACAAGCAAGTTAAAACGCCTGCTTGCTGATAAATTCTTCTACCTACAACTCTCATTAATAATAATATTATAATTTGAAATGGTTTTCCTCAAACGTAGCTGTATACCTAATACCTTTTTAAATTATCTGTGGAAATTTGTAATTGGCCCTACGCCTTTTTGAACTTTGAATGTATTATATTAAAATTCGTTTTCTGTAGTTTCACGAAATAATAAAAAAAGAAAAACCTGTATCTATTCATGCTTATGATTAATTTATTTATTTATTTATTTGGAAAACCAACAGCTAATTATACACAATATGAAACAAAATAAATAAAAGAAAGCCAATAAAAGGTTTTCACGACTAAACAACATACAATTAAAATATGTTTGGGTTTTGTTATAGTTTAGTAGAAGTAAAGTAAGTAAAAAACGTTTATTTTGCATCACAAGAGTACATTTATACACAATAGATATAGAATATATTGTTATTGTGAAAGCAAAAAGGGTCGCCACTCAGCATTATGCTGTAGTAGCATAAAATTTACACCACTACGCTGGTCTTCCGTGGTGCAACTGGGAAGGGCAGCAACTGTGTCAACCATCAGTTGTGCGTAACAAACTAACATAACTTATAACTAATTTGTTATTTGTTTTCAATTCCAGGTGTACTTATGTTCGAGCTTCTCACTGGCTCGCCACCCTTCACGGGCACTGACCCCATGAAGACCTACAACAAGATACTTAAAGGCATTGACGCCGTGGAGTTCCCCCGATGCATCACCAGGAACGCAGCTAATCTCATCAAGAAACTGTGCCGAGACAACCCGGCGGAGAGGCTCGGCTACCAGCGGGGAGGCATCACTGAAATACAAAAGCACAAGTAAGTAAAAATTGTCGCAATGTTTGTCAACAAAAAGTAACCTATGTTTGAATCCTGGTCATAATCTATCAACACATCAAATTTCGTCGAAATCGGTTTAGCCATTACGATGTGATTGAGTAACAAACAAATAAACAAACATCCAAACTTTCACATTTATAATATTAGTGTGACAACATGGAGATGGAACAAACAACATTAGGCTTTGGACCCGTATGCCTCAAGTTGATAGACGCAGAGCAGTGAATCATAGCTCGCCTTTCTAAGGTCGAGGGGTAGGTCACGCAGACCTACGAGGCAATACTTTGTTATAGGCGATGGTTACCACCTGACTTCAGGTGGGTCATATGCTTGTTTCACCTCCAGCTCGTATATAAATAAAAACAAAAGCAAATGGCCCACCTGCTTGTTAAGTGTCACCTGCCATGTTAAGTGGCAACCATTGCTATATTACAAAAATATATAACAAAGCTCTGCCTCGTAGATCACGCATCTTAGAACATGCCCTTACATGAGGCAAACAATTTGTGTAAAGCTGTGCCTGTAATTTCACCGGCACCCATTAGCAATGCTAATAATTATCCACAGCAATGCTGCTTCAGCAAAAATAGGTATGGTGGTAGTACTTTCCCAGGCGAGTCCTTTCACACTCTACTACTACTCATAAATCTTAGGTCTTGTTAGCTAAAACTGCCTACAACTGTGTACACTGTGTAACCGAACAAAAATTTGCAGATTTTTGTTCGGTTAAGTAAGCGTTTAAGCTTACTAGTTTTTGTCTTGAACAGAGATTGCCTTAGCCAATGATTTAAAGAAGTTACAAGCTCTCACTATAAAATAATTTTGCCTATAATTAGTTCTAACTCTGGGAACATAAAGAAGGTTAGAATTCCTCAATGCAGTTTTAATAGTTCGCAGTCCTATTAGCTCCAGAAGCTCTGGGCAATCCACAGTATTATTTGCTATGTTAAACAGGAAAATCAAATCGGCTATTTCCCTTCGTTCAGATTTTTTTTTATTAACCTATACTGTCCCACTGCTGGGCAAAGGTCTCCCCCATTTCCTTCCATTCCTTGCGTTCTCCAGAAATCTCCTGCCAGTCAGAATGGAACCCATCCAGATCGTCGCGCCAACGTTTCCGCGGTCTGCCTCGTTGCCGTCGTCCTGCAGGTTGCCAGTCGGTGGAGATCTTAGTCCACCTTTCAGGGTGCATTCGAGTGACATGACCCGCCCAGTCCCATTTGAGTCTTGCAGCCTTGTACCCCACGTCGATGATTCCGGTCATAGAGCGTAGAGTAGTGTTGCGGATTCTATCGGTCCGCTTAACACCTAATATGCTACGCTCCATCGCTCGTTGGCATACCCCGAGTTTGAACTTTTGTGAGTCCGTCAATGACCAAGTCTGAGCACCGTAGGTTAGAATGGGTAAGATACACATGTCGATGAGTTTTCGCTTAAGTGACAGTGGAAGGTGGCCCTTCATTAGCTCTTTCATGGACCAGTAGCTCTTCCAAGCGTTATCGACACGACGGTCTACTTCTCGATCTTGTCTGTTCTTGAAAGAGACTATCTGACCCAGATAAATATACTCATCGACATAGTGTATCTCTTGCCCATCTACCTTGACCCTATGTTTCTTGCTATTGGTCATAACTTGGGTCTTTGACTGGTTCATCATCAGTCCAACCTCGAGGCTTGCCTTGCTCAGGTCTTGGAGCATTTGTTCTAATTGGGGGGCACTGGTGGCAAAGAGAACTATGTCGTCAGCGAACCTAAGGTTTGTAAGTTTTTGGTCGCCGATTTCAACGCCTGCATTTGTCCATGAGGCTGGCAATTGTCTAAAAACCTCTTCTAGAGTGCTCGTAAATAATTTGGGAGAGAGCGGGTCACCCTGTTTGACTCCCTTTTCTATTAAAAACTTTGCTCCTGATGTATTTAATTTAATGTTAGCGTAGCTATTGCTGTAAATGCTTTTAATTAGGTCTATATAGGTTTTTTCAACATTTTGTTTCTCTAAAGCCAAGAAGATTGCTGAGTGGTTGATGCTATCGAAAGCTTTTGTGTAATCCACAAAAGCCAGATATAGTGGATTGTGGAATTCATTAAATTTTTCTATAACCTGATTTAGCGTATGGAGATGGTCTGTGGTGGAAAAATGAGGTCGGAATCCAGCTTGTTCCGGTGGTTGGTGCTAGTCCAGTATACCTTCTATGCGCTTCTGAATAACTTTGATAAAGGCTTTGTAGAGATGTGACACTAAACTGATAGGACGGTAATTATTCATGTTACTTTTGTCTCCTTTCTTGTGAAGGAGAATTATGTTTGAGTGGCACATCTCCACTAGTAGCTGATCTGTATCTAGAATGGTGTTGAAGAGATTTGTGATATGGGGTAGTAAAACAGTGGCTCCAGTTTTTAAAACCTCGGTCGTGACACCATCCTCTCCAGGGCTCTTATGATAATGCATGGCTTTTAAGACATCATGGACTTCGCGTCCTGTTATGAATGGTACAGCATCTGATCGAGCATATTCTATAGTTGTTGTCATCTTTGACGAATCGGAGTAAAGATTTTTGTAGAATTCTGTGCATATTTCCAATATTTTGCCTCTATTATTATATTTATTTCCGGAACTATCTTGTAAGCAATTAATCCATGTTTTATCCTTAGAGATACCCTGTTTTGCTATTCTGAGCGATCTATTATTCTCTAGTGCTATTTTTACTCTGTAGGTATTAAAGTTTCTTACATCGTTTCTGATGCTGCGCTTAACCTCTTTGTCTATATTTCTAGTCTTGTGACCCAATGTCGGTCTTGAGTCTTTTTTCTAATAAATTCTGGGTTTTGTTTGATAGTTTAAATTTACTTTTCTTCATCGGTTTAATTTTCTTGCTTGTTGTGTGAACTGCATTAACTATGTTTTTATATTGGGTTTCTGAATTATCTGATTCATCTATTTTGAGTTGACTAAAATAATTTGAGAGTTCTAATTTAAATTTTTCCGAATTATGAATAAGGTGCTGTTTACTATGTTTTATTAATCTTTTTGTAAATAATTTAGTTCTGTGTATTTTAAATTCAAATTTTAATTTCGCTCTTATTGGTCTGTGATCCGAAGCATAATTAATTTTATTAATGACGCAAACATCTTTAACTATCTGTTTGTTGGAAGCTAGTATAAAATCGATTTCGTTTTGCGAATTTCCGTCAGGTGACACCCATGTCCATCGTCGTTGGGGTTTTTTGTCAAAGAAGCTGTTAGAAATTACCATGGTTTGAGCAAATGCAAATTGAATTAGGCGTGCACCGCGTTCGTTACGTTTTCCTAAACCAAATTTACCTAGAGTATCTGTTGCACCATCTACATCTAATCGTGGCCCTACTTTCGCATTAAAATCACCTATAACTACAGTCCATGATCCTCTATTCTCGTCACATGCCTTGTTCAGGAGATCAGATTGTTCAGATCGTTCAGATACAGGAAAAAAATGAAACTTACGACATCTTGTATCATAGTCAGATAGGAATATTTTACTAAGAAAACTTTAGTGATTTATTTCAATCACTATTGTAAATACGGGATTTATCACGTACCGTTTTATTGGTGAGGCAAGGCGAAACGTAGTTCGGAGCGGATCGCACTCATCCTGATGGTGAAAGGTGAATTGAACCGAAACATTGTCGGTCGAAACACCGATAAAACGGTTCGATTTATAATATTGAACCTTAAAATTCATTCGAGTGAAATTTAAAATTACCGATATATTAATAATATTGATAATTTTACTAATATCATAAAGTGGTAAAGTTATTTGTTTGGATGGAAGGGGTAATCTCCGGAAGTACTGATTCGATTCTGAAAATTATTTCACTGATAGACGGCTACACTATACCATACACTATATATTTTGATCAAATCCAACTTTTGGCCAACTAGTAAAGTACTGACCAATAGACGGAATAAAAGTACCTTACATACTGATGTTTTTATTAATTTTTTTTTGATAAGGAATCTTTACGCGCGTTGGGCATTTTTTGAGATGGGTTAAAAACCATTGAACTCGCGACACTGTTACCGTTTCCGACACTTCTGTATATAAGTAACTGTAGTGTAGTCTGCTTTTATTCAAGTTTTCACTTCTGTCGGCACTCAGAGTCAGTCAGAAGCAGTGCTACTTTTTTGTTACTTTTTAACGGGCCCCACACTAAATGCCCCGAGCCTACTTCATCCGTGGCGGAGGCCGATGACGCTAACGGCGCATTAAGCCGTAAAATGAATCATCTTCTTATTTCACGCCTGGCGAGTGGACCTGCAGATAAATTGGTATCACATCCTCGTAGGAAGGTTGCGGGATCAAGTTCCGTCCAGCTCCAAATTATGTAATGGTTTTAAAATCTTATCTATACATTAACACGTCGAGAGAAAAAATTGTAATGTAAAATTTCGACCACTATACACTGGCAACTAACAATGTCTTATTTATTCAATCTGTTTATTTCAGATGGTTTGACGGCTTCAACTGGGAGGGTCTGGCGACCCGTTCCCTAGAACCTCCGATCACACCCACAGTAAAATCGCCCATCGACACACACAACTTCGACCAATACCCTGCGGATGGAGAAGAACCACCGCCAGACGACCTCTCTGGTTGGGATTCCACTTTCTAAGAGGAAACGAGACAGCTATATTTCTGTCAGCGCGTCTGATGATTCACGTCAACGAAGCGAAGCGGTGATTGCTAAGTTTTATAGAAACCTGATGCCTAATTTCACCACCACTTATTTGTCGAGAGACTGACGTCATTATCCCGTAGGTTATACCTGGTGAAAGCGCCAACACATTTTTACCTCAAGTTAACGTCATTGTGTATGTCACTGTTACATTCGTTTTCGTCTAAGCTAAGTATTTGGTGAAAATAGGCATGTCTTTTGGGTCTCGTCCAGATTTTTTGAGTCTGATGTTCATTAGGAGACTAAACCAAAATGACTTTGGTTAATTTCTTATTTTTAAAGGCGTTTCTCATATAGATAGGACTATTTCTGAATTCGGTGCTTCTGCTCAAGCTACTAACAATTTGTTGCGGTGTAATTACTTCAAACATTATGTTAATTCACGGTACCTGCGTTTTGGATAATCAATAATAAAAACCCTCGCAAGAGACAAATACTGCAAATCCCAAGAATATGGTATGGCACCAATAAAATTGGAAAGTTTGTGTGCATTATCATCATCATATCAGCGACAGGATCCAATGCTGAACATAGGCCTGCCCCGTGGATTTCGCTGCGACCGATCTTGTTCGGCCTGTACCGTATGTCAGCAGAAAAAAATGCCATTATTTCTTAGTTTTAATTCTTGCCAGTTGTAATGCAACTGTATGCTATCTAAACTTATAGATTTTTAATACTTTGTGTAAAAATATTTAGTAGAAAATGTAAATGTTATAAAATAAATACTAACAAGTCTCAATTATGATATCAATTTTAATATTTTGTTTAGTGCTTAAATGTGAAATGGTATCTATTGATTTAGTTATTTAAATAAGTAATTTGAAACACAATGTTAGACAATTAGAAATCAATGAATTAAACTAAAGTTGTTGAGTGATTGGTCCCATTTTTTACTTTAAAGAAATATTGAATAATGCCTTATATAATATATTTAATTTTGAAGTCAGTTAAATTATTACATATATACAATTTTATTTTATTTGCTTTTGAATCTGGATATATTCTTGACCGATTCTATTCGTCTAATTTGCAAATAATATTTTGTTATTTTTACTGGATTTTGAAATTATAAGATTAATTTAAATTCGATTAAGTATATAGTTTTTATAATCCCTACATGTAGTCAATTATTATAAGTCTTCCATATGACTTTTGTTTGTTAAAAACATGTTTTTTGTAAAACTGTAAATATTATTTAGCTTCATTATTGTTAAATGAGTGTAAAAAAGTGTAGATTGGGTAATGAAATACAGTATGAATTTAAAATATAGTTTAACTTAGTTTAAAAACATTTATTTTTGTAATCTTTAAGATTAATGATTTTAAAAATGAAAATATATTTTATGGAACTAAATAAATTACTTTTACTTGTTTACTTGTGAATATACCACACACACCAGATATCACAGACCAGTATAATATAATTTATATTATTGATGACGATCGATAAAGCGTTTATCCGATCATCTCAATGACCTAAAAATGTGTGTTAATAACCCCCCCCCCCCCCCCAGGTTATTAAGATATTAGGGTTCAAGAGGCGTAAAAAAAACCAAAATGGTACTGTCTGATCAAGTGGCACGTCTAATAAAAGGTACAGTCAAAACCGTTTATAACGACATCGAGGGGACCGTATAGTTGCCGACGTTATATCCGATAGTCGTTTTAAGCAATACAGTCATATAAATATACAATGGAAGGGACCATACAATCTGGCTGTAATAACCGATAGGTCGTTGTAAACGATGTCGTTATAAACGGTTTTGACTGTATTTGTAAGTAAATTTCGACCCTAATTTTGTTTTTAGTTTAAACTTTGTAATTTTTGAGTTATTAGCCATAATAAAAACTGAAATTTGACAAAACTCACACGGTACACCAGTGACTCCACAGTGCTGAAATTTGGTATGCGTGTAGTCTTAGTGACACAAATACAGTCAAAACCGTTTATAACGACATCGTTTACAACGACCTATCGGTTATTACAGCCAGATTGTATGGTCCCTTCCATTGTATATTTATATGACTGTATTGCTTAAAACGACTATCGGATATAACGTCGGCAACTATACGGTCCCCTCGATGTCGTTATAAACGGTTTTGACTGTATAGGCAAAAGTCTGAAATCCAGAATAACTGTTATTTTTACCCCAAAAAAGAGTATCCAATTAACATGAACTCCCGTTACCTGTAATTTGAATGAAACTGTAGGTCAAGTTGGTTAGCATTTCGTGGCACTATTTTGATAGTCAAAGATTAAGAATAATTTTTTTTTGGTTTTTGTTGGAGACTCGCGAGATCTCAGTTCGGGGCGAACCACTAGTTTATATAAATGAATAAAGAAATTGGATATAGGTATCCCATTAAAGGAGCAGTTGAAAGCATTTGCACCCGCTGATAAAAATGTTTCACATGATAAGACTTTCAAGCTCCCAAGTACCTATTTAGGTAACAGCCGATACAAAGTCAATGTACGTTATATTGTTTTTTTATTGCGAGAAATATTAAACTTAGCCAGACTGACAAATGATAAAATCAACATTTTGTTTGTCCTTTTCAGTTATAAATACTGTAGACAGACCTGAAAGAATACAAAGTCCCTACATTTGCCTTTTTTAAACGTATGGTCAGAGAACACTATCTGAGTATTTGTCGCTAAATATCTTTGCATTTATTACTAATTAACATGAATCTTAAATAAGTATAAGTATGTATATGTAAATTGCTATAAGTAAATATTATTCAGGTTCATTTATTTATGAAATTGATATTATTTTTAAATCATAATTATTAGTATGTAGATGTAGTGGGTACACCATTATACCCCAGATAATGGCACAGTCCATTCCATCCAAAGGTTCTCTGGTAGAGATCGCTATGCCAATTTTATCTATAGATTTACGTTTTTCTTTTATTGTTCTATGGTGTGCAATAAAGAATGTTCCAATCCAAAGTAGGTATCTACTATTCCGAGCGACGCTACCGACTACACCTCCCAATGTGCAGCTGGCGATGCCAAGGTGCTCGGAATCCCTGTCATAGAAATAACAATAGTAAAAGACATACATACAAAATGCCGCTGCAGCCGACTGCGTGCAGCTGCGGCGCTTGCAGTCGGAGCGTCGCTCAGAATCGTACCTTAAATTCAGAATATGAAAACGAACGAGCTTTTCCTTAAATAATCGAAAATCAAAAAAACGAAACTTTGTAAACTGGACTTTTAAATTCGCGGTTTATAAACTTGGATTGTACATTTTATCAAAGGCGTTCAGTTTCGTTTTTAGTCGCGATTTTTTTGATTAGGGGGAAAATAGGAAGGAATTTTGCGGTAGCGTTATTTATCGACGGATTTCAATCAAATTTGAGAGACACTAAGGACTTCATTCAACACAAGATTTTGCGAAAAAAGGGGGGAGTGGACGCTGTAGCGTTATTTATTATATGGACGGATTTCTATTTGTGAAGTCTTTTTGCGAAGGGCTCGCGAGGTCTACTGTTCTCACATAACCACTTGTTGATCGAGCGAAGCGAGATCTCTAAATCAACTTGGGCAAATCAGCGTTGTATGTATGTATGTATGTCTGTTTGTCCGAGGATAACTTCCGAAGTGTTGATCCAATCATCATGAAATTTGATACATAGGTAGGTAGTGATAGCACAATTTTGACAATGTGACTAATGAGCTAAAAATGTTCAGGAGTTGTTGAGATATTGGGGTTCAAGAAGGGAAAAAAATCCTTATAGTTTTTGAGTTATTAGCCATAATTAAAACTGAACTTTGACAAAATTCACAGGGTACACCAGTGACCCCACAGTACTGTAATATGGTATGCGTGTGATGACGTTTGATGTATGTGACACAAATATAGGCAAAAGTCTGAAATCAAGAATAACTGCAATTTGTACCCTAAAAAAAAATAACCACATAAATAAACTCCCGTTACCTGTAATTTGAATGAAACTAGGACAAGTTATTTGGTTATTTATTACGGAGCACTATTTTGATAGTCAAAGATTACAAATAATATTTTATTGTTTTAATCGGAGACTCGCGAGATTTCAGTTCGGGGCGAACCATTGCAACAACTAAGAGTTGTAGGTTCAACTACCAGCTCATTTCAACGGCAGGAAAAGATTTACAAGTATCCTATTCCTACAGTAAATGGAAAGTGTAAAAAAATACAATAGAGGCCTTTGTAAAATACACAAAGACACCAAATTTTTTTTTCTACGACGCGCCGGTCCTGTAATATTTGTACAATAAATGTAGATGTTATGGAATTAAAGATGCTTTGTTTCATCAACGTCACAGAACCAAGACAGGTAAAATACACTTGAGAGCAATAAAATCGCACATCCGCACATTTTTACTTAAAAGTTAAATTTTTTTTTATTTGGAGCTTACAGCAAATTAAAATCAAATTAAATTAAAGTGCATTTAATTTCATAACTTTGACACCAATACTTGAATAAAGAATTTTTTACTAAACATGCATTTTTGTTATTGATCCACAAAAGCATTTTTATGTAATGATTGAAAGACAAATCAGATACCACTGGATAGGTATTAAAATAGACTATGAATCTGCATTACAGAAACATAATATTTTTTGTTTTTTTTTTAGTTATGTCAAAAAATCATGAATGTGCGATTTTTTTGCTCTCAAGTTTAGATTATATCTGGTTTGGTTTAGTGCAAGTCAAAGGAGACAAATTTTCTAATATTTGTCAAAAAACAACCAGATTTATAAGCTTTAAAATCAGTTGGACCGGCATTTGTTTGTTCGAGCCAATTTCAATCGTTTTTTTATCAATAAATATGCTCACGTATAATGTTATGATCTCTCTATATTATTTGTTACTGCTTTTTGAATGAATGAATAAATTAAAATTCTTTATTATTTACTACACCTTACATTACATCGAAATCGATCCAGTCGTTTAGTTGTAAAAACGTAACAAAGTGACAGAGTATCTTTCGAATTTTTAATATTGGTATGGATTACAAATTCATTGTTTCGATCAGTCTACCTACTGTCATAGCTGAAAAAACTCAGGATTTATTGGCTTTACGCAAAAAAAGCTCGCCAATTTCGACTATATGTAAACCAGTTCAAAAGCCTATGCCATGGCCTGTAACTGCATCCCGATCCGGACTTCCGCTCTGGCCCGCTATCGTAAAGTTGTCCTTCCCTCCTGCCAGCAACTAAAGTTGCCATGCGGCACAGTTATGCTTCGAGGCCTTCGAGCCGGATACTTAGCTTTATAGATACTTATGTTGCTCTATAAATAGCCTTAATGTTAGGAAAAGTGGACCAGTTAGGTAATGTTTCCATATGAAAATTACCGCGGGTTTCTTTAGTTGAAAGTCGGAGAAAACTTGCCTACCGTTTTAGGTAGGTGGTTTAATTTAATTTCCTTGCATCACGAGTCTGCGTTTACTGTTCAAGGCTTTCAAATAGAAAAAAATGTTAAAATGAATTGTTATTTCCATTCTTGTCAGTTCAATGTAAATAGGTTGGAACTGAACTATTTATTTAAGCTCCAAAAAGTTTTGATATATACTATAGGTTTTAATCAGTTTTTTTCAGAGTCGTCGTCGGAGTAGGCGTCGCCATCGGAGTAGGCGTCGGCATCGGATTTGACTCTGACGTCTACTCCAACGCGCGCTTACTCGAATGCCGATGCTGACGTCAACTTCGAGTGAAGCTCATTCCGGCAATATCAGTACGCAGTCGAGGACATTTACTTTATAACCACGTTACATTCTGCAAAGCCATTCCACATGGTTCTGCATCAGGCTACTGACAGAAACCCATCGAGACAAATAGTAAATCTATAGTAACATTATAAATTCGTAAGTAACTCTCTGTCTCTGTCTGTTTGTTACGTTTTCATGACTAAACGGTTACACGATTTCGATACAATTTGGTATACCTACTTTTAATTGGCATACCATGCGTGGAAAGCCGCGGCCGGTAATTTGTATTTATATAATACATTTTTTGTGGCAACTGGCAGTAGAAATTAGTATAGGTATCGGAGTCTTGGCGTCAGCATTGGAGTAGGCGTCGGTGTTGGTTGCGTCGGCGTCGGAGTAAGGCCGTACATTGAAGGATGGCGAAAGAGGCTGGTACATTTATCCAACGGAGAAAAAATATATACATACTTAACTCTTTTCGTTTGACATGAAAACAAAAGACTTATTCATTTTTTATCCGTTGGATTGTGTTACTCAGATGTGGTGAAATAGGCACATATTAAAATACTTGCTTCTACCAGCGGCTTCGCACGCGTTGTTTGTTAACAAAAAGTAGTCTATGTGGTAAGTCAGGTTATAATCTACGTACATACCAAATTTCATCGAAATCGGTTCAGCCGTTACGACGTGATTGAGTAACAAACAAACATCCAAACTTTCGCATTTATAATATTAGTGTGATTAAAATTACAACGAGAAAACGTGTTCCAATCAGTCAATAATGGCAACCGTGAGTTGAGGAAGCGCTGCATTTTCGCGCGATCCTAGTTCCTGCTGGTAATGGAATAATTTGGTTCCGTGGGGTCGGACCCCTCGATTCATACATCTATTTGAATAAAATTGATTAAGTTTGTAGTAAATCACGTATTTTATGGAGGGCCATCTGATGTTAATGTTATCACGGCTTTATTTACGACCTTCTTTGGGGGAGATCTTGTTTCAGAAAAATGTTTGTTGTATGATGAATGAAACGGATAAGGCATGCATGAATGGGACGGGGAAGAGCTTTTTTTTTACGTGGAGGAATCCTCATGGATACCGCTCTGAACCCAGGGAGCGGTATGTCGGACTCCTACCGGCTAAACCTCCACGGCGTTTCTCCGCTCGCCGTATGCCTGGGACACGGGAACAGAGAACATTATTCCGCGAAAGGGGCGGGGAAGACCTCAGCCAACGTATTTTGACCAAACTGGAGACCACATTTTGGAGTAAGGAAAGCCCTACCTACCAGGACTTACTTACGACAAAATCGATTCAGTACGTTACTCTCTCCTAAAACAATGTACTCGTATGTACATTTTATTTGTACATTTCTGTTGTTTTTAGTTTTTTTGTATTGGTAATATTTAAAAAAAAAGCATGCATGCAATTCACACGTGGTAAAAGTGAAACCTTCAAAAATTTTGGTTTCAAGATAATGAGACGAATGTAAAATTTCGGGAAGATGATAATTGTAGGTTTTAGTAATGATCATAGTGATGCAAAGTTAGATAATTATTAACACGAGTGGAGGGAGTACGAAGCAAAGCACAACCTCTGTGGCGCAGTGGGCGAATAGCCGGCTGAGACGCAGGACGTAGCGGGTTCGATTCCCACCGCGGAACAAATGTTTGTATGATTTACAGATATTTGTTCTGGGTCCGGATGTTTTTCTATGTTTTATAAGTATATATTTAAAAAAAAAAAAAGAAGTATTCTATCAGTTATCTGGTTCCCATAGTACAAGCTCTGCCTAGTTTGGGGCTAGATAGCGATGTGTGAAATGTCCAGCCATATTTGTTTTATTTTTATTTATTTTAAAGCACAAAGATAACCACGAACATAAGAAACACTGTATAATGCTTCCTATCTCATTTTCGTTAAATCTTTTGAATTTATGTATCTGTCTCTTTTTACTGTCGCTTTTTCGTTTCATTGATTTTCAATGACTTTCAAATCACAACGATGCTAAAGAAGTTTTCACTTCACTTATAAATCTGTCGCTTTTTCGTTTCATCGACTTTCAAATCACAACGATGCTAAAGAAGTTTTCACTTCAAAAAAAATGCTCAAATATTTCTATCTCTACAAGGAATACAATGAGAGTAAATGAAGCAATCCTTCTTCTGCTAGTGAAAATCCATGACCACTAAGTTAGTTTAGTCACAGATAAGATAATAATTTACTAGTAGTTTAGTTGACTAACTTTGAAGTCAAGCCGTTTATCATTAGACATAATTAACGTAAAATTATTTTTCTCAAGATTTTTATTCCATTTCATTCTCATTTCCTTCAATCATCATTATTATCACCATGGGACGCCCACTACTAAACATAGGCCTCCACATAGAATTCCAAAACTACCGATCGTGCAGCTTGCACCCAACGGCTCCCAGCAACCTTTATCAGGTCGTCTTTCCATTATCATGAATTTCAATAAACTAGTGGTTCGCCCTGAACTAAGATCTCGTGAGTCTCCCATAAAAACAAAAAAATATTATTCGTAATATTTGACTATCAAAATAGTGCCACAAAATGCATAACCACTTTACTTGTCCTACAATTTCATTCAAATTACAGGTAACGGGAGTTCATGTAAATTTGTTATAATTTTTTGCAGTTATCCTGGATTTCAGACTTTTGCCTATATTTGTACCACTAAAGCTACACGCATACCAAACAGTACTGTGGGGATACTGGTGTACCCTGTGAATTTTGTCAAATTTCAGTTTTTATTATGGCTAATAACTTAAAACTACCAAGTTTAAACTAAAAATAAAAACGGGGTCAAAATGTACTCACAAATACCTGTTATTAAACGTGCCACTTGACCAGATAGTCCCATTTTGTTTTTTTTACCTTGAACCCTAATATCTACCCCCCCCCCCCCCCACATTTTTAGCTTATTATTGTGCCATCACTACCTATCTATATACCAAATTTCATGATGTTCGGATAAACGCTTGGAAATATATCCAAATAACGGGCATCCATACATACATACAACGCCGATCTCGCTTCGCTCGATCAATAAATCTTAATTTATATTCTGGCAAACCAAACCACCCTTTTTAATAATAAATACCATATGATTTAGGGAATCGATCGTTGACCTATTTGCAGCCATAAAGTTAGTCGGTAAGTTCATTTCATTGACGATAGAGTCCATCCCCTAGTGGGAATCTCGTTATGGCAAGAAAACATGTTGTTACTTTGTAGAGAAATATTCTTAGGTCGACTCTCGCAACGATGCCGAGTATTTAGTGGCTAAATATGATTTAAGAAGTTGTCTAATCTACAAATGTGTAAAATTTAAACATGTTTAGTCGCTAAATACGTTTAGGGATTGTTGTGCAAGCCGGCCTTAATCTTTGACTATCAAAATAGTGCCAAGAAATAAACAACCATCTAACTTGACCTACGGTTTCATTCAAATTACAGGTAACGGGAATTTACGTAAAGTGGTTACTCTTTTTTTGGGTACAAATTCCAGTTCTTTTGGATTTCAAACTTTTGCCTATATTTGTGATACTTAAGCTACACACATACCAAATTACAGCACTGTGGGGTCACTGGTGTACCCTGTGAATTTTGTCAAAATTTAGTTATTATTATGGCTAATAACTCAAAAACCACAAAAAAATTACTAAAAATAAAAATGGGGTCGAAATGTACTAATAAAGACCTTTCATTTGACGTCTTACTTGATCTAATAGCCTCATTTTTACTTTTTTTACCCCTCTTGAACCCCAATATCTCAACAACCCCCAACATTTTTAACTTATTTAGTCACACCTAAATTGTGCCATCACTACCTACCTATGTATAAAATTTCACGATGATCGGATCAACGCTTCGAAAGTTATCCTCGGACACACAAACATACATACATACAACGCCGATTTGCCCAAGTTGATTTAGAGATCTCGCTTCGCTCGATCAATAAATGTGAAAGTTTGGATGTTTGTTTATTTATATATTGATATAAAGGGTCTTTCAACAAGGACGGGTCGATGTTAAAATTGAATAAAACAAGATGTGTGTGAGATATTAACGAAATTTATTTTTTATTTAAAAGGCCTATTTATTCCATTATGGATGGAATATGACATCGTTCAAATGTCCGCCGCGGCTTCGTATGGTGGCGCGAATCCGAGAGGTCCAATTTTTAATGACTCTGCTGCATAGATCCGGCTGAATCCGAGCGATGGCCTGCGTTATGTTGGCTTTCAGGGCAACGGTCGAATGTGGTTTATTGGCATAGACCTGCGACTTCAGAAAACCCCACAAGAAAAAGTCTAGCGGAGTCCAATCACACGATCTTGGTGGCCAATTCACGTCACCTCTGCGAGAGATAACTCTACCCTCAAACCGTTCATGCAGAATGTCGATTGTGTCGTTCGCTGTGTGGCAAGTAGCGCCATCTTGCTGGAACCACAGGTCGTTCACGTCCATATTGTTCAATTCAAGCCAAAATAAATTGTTTATCATTGATCTGTAGCGCTCGCCGTTGACGGTGATGGCCTCACCAACGTTGTTTTCGAAGAAGTACGGACCAATGACGCCGCCACACCAAAATCCGCACCAAACAGTAACTTTTTGTGGATGCATTGCCACCTGGTGAACCTCATGTGGGTCGTGGTCTTCCCATATACGGCAATTTTGATTATTAACAAAACCATTCATCCAAAAATGTGCCTCGTCGCTAAAGATTATTTTTCGGCCAAAATCGGGGTCCTCTTCCAAGCGTTCCGATGCCCATTCAGCGAACACACGGCGTTGTCTATGGTCATTAACTTTGAGCTCTTGGGTCAGTTGGATCTTGTACGGATGCAGACCCAAGTCCCGACGCAAAATTCTCCAAGTTGAGGTCTGCGAAAGGCCGAGTTCTTGAGCACGGCGAGAAATCGACTGCCTCGGAGTCTCCTGAACACTCTTACGTACAGCGGCGATGTTCTCGGCCGATCTGGCGTTCCTTTGACGTAAAGGTGTTGGTTGGTTGTTTACCGAACCGGTCGTTTTAAATTTAGTGACCAATCGTTGGAGAGTGGACTTTGAAGGGCCACCGCGTCTGCCGTAAAATGGGCGCAATGCGCGCAACGTTTGCACTAACGAACACTCATTTTGATAATAAAGTTTTATCATTTGCACATGCTGCTCAACCGTGTAACTTGCCATGGTGATTTGGCATCAGTGACTGAATAAGAAAAAACAGATTTGACAGATGCCGCCAAAACAAAATGGCCGCCACAGATTATTAACATCGACCCGCTCTATTTGAAAGACCCTTTACTTACCTATAATCAGGAACAACAAAGTCATTTAGTTGTATGTACGGGCACTGGAAACTGCGATAGTATTGTTACGCTGTTACACAATAAGAAATAGCCGAAATTTCTCGAAGGCTTTTGTCTTACCTGCTGTGCCACGGAATACGTAATACTTGGTATGGAATATACCTGCATGCTGTGTTATTGTCTGCGGTTGCGCAGGATGGGGAGTGGTCATTCTGTCGAAACACCGACCCTTTCCTGGAACGTTCGAGATCGTTCTAGTGTAGTGAATTGTGTGCGATATAAATAGGCCGGAGAGATGGCCGGACAGTCAGTCTGGATTTTGCTATACGTGCGAACATTTCGGTGACTTTAAGTGGTGCAACAGTGGTGTGAATTAGTGTGTTGTGATTACGTGTGACCAAGTTCGTGTATTCATCGTTTTAGTGTTGAATAAAAGTGTTATTTTGGTTAGATCGATTCCCATTATTTTATCCCGAACCCTCAGCTCGTAACAGTATTTTACTAATGTAGTTTCCAGTGTTCACATTGTTTTGGTAACATATAACAAGTTCACTAGAATAAACAAATTAAAAAAAATTACAAAAATTGCAAATTACATTTATTTGTTTGTTTGTTACTCAATCACGTCGTAACGGCTGAACCGATTTCGATAAAATTTGGCAATTACGTATTACCTGGATTACCAGATAGGTTACCATTTATACCATAAATCAGTTCCTATGGGATAAAAATGGGGTGTCAAGTCAAGTTGCAACAGCGAGTATAGCTTTATTTCTAGGTTACTTACACATTTAGCAGTGTAACGCGTACGAGGTCGCGGGCAATAGCTAGTGATTTAACAATTATGGGCTCCACACACGTCAATGATTTCTTTGCCTTGCAAAAGCCTAGAAATTTGAACAATTACTTCCCACAGAGGCTAAGAAATTCCACTACTGAGGGGTTGACGAATTGTGACGAGAAATTATGAGGACATACTATATTTCTGCTTTTAAAATTAAAAACAAGCCCGGGCAAGTACGATTGCGCACCGAGGGTTCCGTACCTACTTATATATATGTTAATTTAAAGGCACCATCTATTACAGATGTCGTTTTAAGTGGACTTGCCTATGAAAACTAAAGGGTATAAAAACATTATTTTTGCCAGTACCTACCTATCATCAACTTTACCCGGCTCGTAATTAAGAAAGACCTTCGCAATTAGAGGTATGCAGCTGTGGGATCTAGTTACTGTGACTTCACGTGAACAATTGTCATTCTTCTTGCGAGTTGCGCACTGGAGCTCTGCGTTTGGTGGAGTTTGGTAATTCTTTTAAAGATTTTGATTTGAAAAGCAATGGATAAGCACAAGCTTTTAAGATTTTAGCAACATCTATCGCCACATGAAAGAGCTACTTGGACTTTAAGCTAATTTATGTAGACAGCGTCAATATGACATTAAGTCGGCGACATTTTTTTTAATCATTTTTGGTATAGCTTGTATATTGAATGCTTTAAATGTAATTTTTTTTGATTATTATGTAAATAATGATAAAAACTCAACTATAGTTGCTTTGAGAATAAATGACATCTAACGGCCAATAGAATAACTGATACCAGATCGCGCAAATGATGTTTTCTGAGAATCTGGAATACTTCTCAGGAAGACCTAGGTCCTTGGTTGGACCCATATCCAAAAGTTACTCGGTGGGAGATCTCCTCTTTTTTAGCGGAAGGTTCACGCCAAGGATCAATTGATCATTATCACAATCTAGGACCTACCTATCGTCCGACAAAAGATATACAAAATTGTACTTAATTAAAGCAAAGGTTCAGTGCGTAACTCATAAATAAAATTACATAAGTTCACGTTAAGTGAGGTACGGCTTACTGCAATCGCCTAGCAGGTTTTGTAAATGTATTTCAGATGCTCAAAGGAAACTCCTTTCAGAATAATCAAATCGAAATGGTCTCAAAATGCGTTAATTTGGTTTATACACCTTTATAGAGACGATGGATTAATTCGAGGAATGTATTTTTAGATTTGCGTTAATCCAGTAATTAAATATGTCGTTAATTAGTTGGGTTCGAAAAATTAAGTTACCTGAAATAAGTATACGGGACATAACCATTCTTCACAATATTATCTGTATTTATTTAGATTATTAGAAGTTAAAAATACACCTTTTCTTACAATGTGGCTTAATTTACATTGCCGCGGAATGGAATAAAAAGCAATTTCTTGTAACAAAATTGCACAATCCTTATTATGTCGTTGGTGTAACGTACATACGAGCCACAAGTTGATGGACGCAGGAAAATGCGTCGTAGGGCACCTTTCTAAAGTGCGTGACCTACGAGGCAATACTTTGTTATAGGCGATAGTTACCACTTAACAGGTGGGCCATAAGCTTGTTTAGGTCGTATAAAAAATGGGGTTTGGCTGTGTCATGGACACGGCCTTGTGTTGTACGTGATTACGCGTACGTAACAGGTAATGTTTTCTATACAAAATAGAAAATACGCTATATTATGTATTTTATAATCATGTTTCATGTGTAATCAATCTCGAAACGCAGCAAAATGGCCTCAAAATGGCGGCGCTTCCCCCTCCACCGCGCGCGATGCGTCACAATCCTCACTTAGCGTAACGAATTCATTGATCCTTTAACTACCCAGTGGTGTTATTTTTTGGATGTAGGTGATGGATATGTAGCTGCAACACCAAATTGTATCCCCCGATTTTGTCATCATTCGTTTTATGAATTGCCTCCCAATATGGAAGCAATTTAAAAACATATTCACGTCAAAAACCTTTTATTACAGTTAATTTTCATAAAAAACTTCAGTACCTGCGTGTAACAAGGTTGACAGGCTTATTTACATTTCACACAAGCGCTGATGGGATAACAATTAATTATTAATAATTCACACGCTAGGCCTGTTCCCGGGAAGGTAATGAGTTTTGTAATTACTTTTCATTGAGATGGTAGAATTAAACGAATTACAGGATTAAATAAAGCCAAAACCATTTAATTATGGAGAAATATGAATTCGTAAGATTTGATTACTGAGGTCCAACAATGTGACAATATTGTGGTATTAGTGATAGATTTTTTTTAAATCTACATTAATAACAAGAATGTTTAAAAACGGAAATATAACATCATCATCATCATCATATCAGTCCACTGATGAACCTGCGTCCTCCATAGATTTCCAGAGCAAGCGATCTTCTGTGGCCTGTACCTAATGGCTCCCAGCAACCTTTATCAGGTTTTCTTTCCATCTAGTGTGGGGTCGTCTTACGCTGCGCTTTCCAGTGCGTGGACTCCACTCGAGAACCTTTATGCTTCAATATTTGTCAGTTTCTTCGAGCTTTGTGCCCTGCCCACTGCCACTTCAGCTTGCTAATCCTTTGAGCTATGTCGATGACTTTGGTTCGTCTAAAAAAAAACAGAAATATACATATCATTTTTGTGATGATAAATCAAAATATCTTCAATCAGAACACACAGAGAGAATTCCATCACAGTACTTGTACACCTCGTACATAATGCCGGCAGAATCCAAACACGTCTCAAGGTGGGTGGTCTAAGGCTCGGACCTCCAAACACTATCGTTATTCTTTCGAAGGGATAAAAACAGATATTTGAAATGTAATTAAACGGAAGTCTAATCTCTAGATTTTCCAGAGGGTAATGGAACTCTGCGTTCTCGCATTCAAACGGATTGATCGAGCAATAAGGAAACCATGATGCATTCGTTGACCGGCAGTCTATGTTAGAAAAAAAACTGCCAGGCTCAAATAGGATTGGGTGGGCGAACCTTTGCAGAATGCAAGATAGGTGGGCTAATCTGGATACAACTTGGGGCATGGATGAATGGAAAACGCGATCGGGTCGTCCAAGGAAGCATTGGCGAGACGATCTTATTGTTTCTAGCAGGTAGAACAGCGTGTAGGATATGAACAGGAGGACTTTTTTTTTTTTTTTTTTTTTTTTTTTTTTCCCTGTCCGGGCGCAGAGGCCTGGCCCGCGAGCTATCCTACTTAACCTCTGACATAATCAGAGCCCTTGGTATTGCTGTTTGTTTGTCCGTCCGTTAGTTTGCTTAGGGTTTCGTTTATTTATTGACCAATTCTTATATCTAATAAAGATTACAATTTTGATTAGCTTAAGTTCCTTAATTCTAAAATTTTATTACGTATGCTACTATATATTATTTACATAATATATAACTAACATTACTATAATTCTATATTTATTACTTTCTTAAATTACTATTCTTACACTTTTATAGGTTACTTAATTAATACAAACATTTGACTATTACTACTTACTACTACTATTCCTATGTTTCATTAATATATTAAACAATATATATGAACATAGATTTTTAGCCTATTTTTTATTTATTGCAGATACAATTTGTCTCCTCCTGATGTGCGCTGCGCCATGGATAGTGCAGCAACCAGCGACGACATGCCCTCTTTGGCTTCCCAGCTTTCGGCCCACAACGGTATGGTAATTATTTTATGACTATTTTACTAATTTATTAAATCTTAACTTTATTTACCCCTTTTAAACTGAGCCAGTTTCATATGAAACTGGACCCAGTTTACCGTTTAATTTTTTATTTATTACAATGTTTATTTTAATTATTCTTCCCGCGATTTACTTTATGTACCATACCCTTGTGGTCCGAGGCTGCGGGATCTACGCTGCGATTTGCTTGTGAGACAGGCTTGGTGCCTTTAGCTGTACGCTGTCGTTGATCTCGCCAGCGCGTCCCACTTCCGCCTCACCGGGCAGCCGTCGCTATAAGCGTCGTGGTCCGCTTTTTCCAGTTTTGCCCTGATGCAATTGACGCAGCTTGGGGGGGCGTTAGCCAACCAATCTGCACACTCGGTTCTCATGTGCGGGCCCCCGCAGTGACTGCAAACGTCTATTGCATCACGGCAAAACTTTTTGCCATGTCCATAACTCAGGCAGCGCGAACATTGGATCAGGGGAGACTGGTCCGCTACCCTAACTCTCTGAATATCAATGTGGACGGCCCCCGCGCCGGTGAGCCGCTGCCAGACGGCGGGCGAGACCCGAGCGACTACATGAACTGTAAGCGGGTTCCTCGCCCTCCGTCTGTACCGGACCTCGACGCGGAAGTCCTCCTCACTTACGTCCCCGAGCAAATTACCATTCTGGCCCCTTATTGCCTTTATTACATCTTCGTCGGTATTTTCTTTGTGGACTCCGTACAGTACCAAGAGGGGGTCCTTGTTCTTGATGTCCTCTACCTTGAGAGAACATCCTTTCTCTTTTAACCTTTCCTTGACCTTTATTAATTCGGCCTTTTCGTTACAGCTAAGAATGACTTTCTGATCTTTGGCCTTCCTGATCCTGTCAATTCTTGTCCCCTCATCCTTGGCATTTAACGCTTTCCTTACTCTGTCGTAAACCTCCTCTCCGGTATCCTGGTCGTCTTTCGACGTGATTACGACAGAGTGCATCGCGGCGGACTCTACCGGTGGCCTCTTCGGCGAGCCAGCCACGACGTTCGCGTAGGTGGGGGCCGCTTCCAAAACTTTTTGGTGGTTAGCCAGGGTGTCCTGTAGAGATTCCATTTTGGCTGCGTTTTCGAGTATCAGTTTTTTGTGTTCGTCCATTCTCCTTATTAACTCTTCGTTTTGTCTGCTAGTGTCGGGGTGAGGAGGAAGTGGAGGGTGTAAACGGTCCTCCCCTTTCTCCCCATCCCGTCCCTTGCTCTGGGTTCTTGACTCCTCTTTCGCCTCCGACTCCTTTACCAACTGATAGAGCCGCTCCACGGCTGCAGTTATCCCCTCCTTGTACTCAGTCTTGATATTTCTAGAGCTACTGAGGCAGAGGTTTGCCCTGTTCAGGCATGCTCTAGCCTCAGCAACTCTAGAGGGGGGATAAGTTGACTTCTGGGGGGGGGGCATCCGAGGCGTCCGTTGATACTCGGGTTTTTGGCCTCGAGGGGCCCGCCACTGGCACCACCTTCCTCTTTGGAGATGTCTTGGTGGCTCTTTCCTCTGTCTCCCCGATGCTCCTTCTGACCACGAAGGTCCGGTCTTGATTTGAAGGAGGGCCCGTCTTCTCTGCCTTCTCTTCGGCGTTTTTCGGGGGAGAGTTCTCAATCGAACAGGAGGACTTGGGGGAGATCATTGGCCAGCAGTAGGTCAATGCATGTTGATTAAAGTACTCATAGTTACCAACGATATAGGGAATCTTCAGGTCAGGTTTTTTTTTAGTAACTATTGGATGTTAATTTAATATTTATTAAAATAGCAGTCGTATATGCCAAGACTCGTGGCAGACGCAGCCAACCAATAACCACGTTTGTTTCATTTTCAATACAATTACTGGTATGATTGTTATCGATAGATACTCAGCACATCACTAACGGCTCCCCCCGCTATCTCACGAGATACAATACGAGATAGCAATATCATTGTCACTTGTCCCACGTTTTATCACCCCGTTTGGCAGGAACGTTGGTGTCTTGCATAGTGATGCCAGTCAGCGCAACTCTCCAACATGCAACTAACAAAAACTGTTGGAGACAAGCAGGGAACAACAATGAAGGAACGATCGACGAAGAGGTATTAAAATACATACAGTAAAAAATCTTCCTATTTGTGAAATTACAACTGTTAGCAAATATTCCAAGTTCCTATATGCAAAGTATACCGATTTTTTTACGTACTTCGTATGCAAAGCAGGTAATCGCACACGCAGTCGCAAATCGCATGATATCAATGAGTGAATCGCTCAATCGGAACACAAATTAAATATAATTAAATAAATATTGCTGAACATTTCACACAGCGCTATCTAGCTCCAAACTACGGAGAGAGGTTACTATGTGAACCAGGTAACTGATAGCATACTTATATACTTTTTTTTGTAAATACATACTTAGAATATATAGAAAAACATCCAGACCCAGAACAAGATTTGTAGATCATGCAAACATTTGTTCTGCGACGTTTCATTTTTACCTTTTTTGTAGTAAAATTTTAAAATGTATCGAATTTCTTCATTAGATTCACTCATCTTTACAGTACGAAAAACAAATAAATTCACACATTTTCCTAATTTGAATTTGGAATTATCTTCTTTAAAGTTTAAACTTTGAATGATAACAAAACCAGCCAGATACAAATAGTATAGCCAAAGAGATTTTATTACAAGTTCATACATACGAGTACTATTTATAATGCGAAGACTTTTTCCCCAACCTATTATGTATTACAAGTATGTACTTACAAAAAAAAAGTATGTAAGTATTATATTAGTTATTTGGTTCCCATAGTACAAGCTCCGCTTAGTTTGGGGCTAGATAGCGCTGTGTGAAATGTCCAGCAATTTTTATTTATTTATTTATATCATACAGCGCTATCTAGCCCCAAACTAAGCAGAGCTTGTACTATGGGAACCAGATAACTGATAGAATACTTAAATACATTTTTTTTTTGTAAATACATACTCAAAATATATAGAGAAACAACTATATCCGGAACAAATATCTGTAGATCATGCAAACATTTATTCCGCGGCGGGAATCCAACCCTCTACCTCCTGCGTCTCAGCCGGCTATTCGCCCACTGCTCCACGGAGGTCGTTGGAGTTGTGGACGTTTTATGGTGATGATGAAAACCAAGGACTCTAAGCCAAAGATTTCCCATTCGGTTAGAGATCTCCCCCTTTCCTTGGCGTTCCAACATGTCTATTAAATACTTAACTGTCGTACAGCTGAAACCGGGTCAAAGTCTAATATCCTCAAGAAGTTGAAGTTTTTCCAATGGCGCCGCATTGTCTATCACGCTCTGGCATCGTGGTCTCAAGTTTCCAACGAAGCCTTACGCTGACCTCCTTGGATTGAATTAAGTTTATTTTTCCATCGCAAAACGAGAACTGCAATATGAACAGATTGGAAAAAAACCTTTGTGTCTGTTGCAACGTAGTAAGCATGTATTAGCTCACTTGCAAATATGCGGAAGCCATCAGTGGTATATTTAGGGCGGCTTGCACAACGATCCTTAAGCGTTTTTAGCGAATAAATATGTCTAAATTTGAATGCGTCTAAATATCATAGTCACTAAATTAGTTTAGGCATCGTTGCGCAAGTCACCCTTAGTGGCTAATTATGATTTAAGGGGTTGTCAAACCATATAAATACGTCAAATTTAAACATGTTTAGCCAGTAAATACGTTTAGGGATCGTTTTGCAAGCCAGGCTAAATACTTTTAGGTATTTTTGCGCAAATCGCCCTAAGTGTACCACTGATGGCTTCAGTTGGTTTTTCATAATCATCTTTCTCAACAAGTTTTCTCTTAGGTCTTTAGAAAACTTGCTACATAAAACTCCAGCACACAGTAGCTAGTAGCAGTAGCAATGACTGTTCAAGCTGTTCGGATGTGAAAGCCGTCGTTATAAGGCGATTGTCTTTCATGCACACTTTCAAGCTGAAGCTGAAACAGCTTTACTTATCAATGTCACCCCAGTAATGTTTTTAGCATTTATTTTGATATTTTTGATGTATAACATCTTTCCGCTCGGTTTGTGGGAGTGATTTTAGCAAAAGGGATGGAAATGTGTAACAGGAAACCGGGGAAGCGCTTTGACCAATGTTTTGCAGTACGAGGCTATTTTATGGCCTCTTTCAAAAATAGAAATATGGATTTGTCATGGTGGTTGTATTTCATCTTAGCATATTATGAATACAATAAGCCTCATTCTATTTTTAAATTTACTTAGGTACGGTTAATCGCATTTACGGAGCCGTTATCGAGTTTTCAATGACCAACTTTCAGAGTGATCAATTCGGTAGACAATTAAAATTAAGATTTGCTTTATGTTTTCTATTTTGTTTGTAATTTTTTGTTTATATGGTGTACAATAAAAATGATGTCATATGCGACTTACTGTAAGCCTCGTATTTTTGTATAACCGTTTATAAATGTAGTATGTATTTTAGTATTATACAAAGGTATGTATTAGTTTATTTTATAAATATTTATGTATTTGAATTATAAAGTATTTACCTAAACTTTATTAATAGGACATCATCAATTGTAATCTGTAACACACTCCGCTATAGCTTAACTAATTTATTTCCATCCAAAGGTTGCATGGAAGAGATCCCTCTCAGCGATAAGGCCGCCAATTATATTGCCTGTTTAGTTTTTTTTGTATTATATTGTTTCTTTGTGGTATTTACAATAAAGTGTTATCTTTTAATTTTCAACCCGTGTCAACCCACTACTGGGCATAAGCCTCTATTTGTTTATGCCACTCGTCCCGATCCTGTACCAGTCTGAACCACGTATGATCCACGATCTTAATAAATTGAATCTAAGAGCCCGCTGGATCTCACTGCTGAGCAAAGGCCTTCCCTCCTCCCATTCATCCTGGTCTTGGGCTTCTGCCGATCAGTTCGCACTGTGCGCGTCAATTTCGTCCATCTCCGCCTGGTCCGGCCACGCGGTCTCGCGTCTTGTGGGACCCACTCGGTGGATATCTTACCCCACAAGTCATCGCTCAAAATCAATCAAAATCATTAAAAAGCAGTCAAAATCATTTAGCCCTAGGACTTAGCTAGGTTACATATGTAGGTAAGTTGCGAAGGATTTTAAAGGCAAGCTTAATCGCGAATGCTTGACTAACAAATGAAAACTACTTTTTTAGAAGTTCGATTTCTATGCGTCTTTCTTTACAAAAGCGTGCTCATGAATAAGTCATTACCTAAATAGGCAAAGAATGTCTCTACAAAATACCGTAACGCTAATTCCATAGAAATGCACGCTTCTGATTTATTTCGTAACAAATGTGTAATAATAATAAAGAACGCCCGCTTATTACACGGGTTACTAAACTTACATCTCGTATGTAAAAAGCAACATTACCACAGATTATGTACTAGCTACTACGCACAATACCACAGCTTCACTACAAGTAACTAGGTAAACAGTACTGGCGTGTGACGAAAGCGTTTTCCACGGTAAGGCACACATCATTTTCTTTGTAACTGTTACCGCATCTGTGGTACTGCGCGACCTCAGTTTGAAACGTATGGGCGAGGAGAGAGCGCGCTGCTGCGTCGCGATCAATTTACTCCGACACCGAACGAATGTAAACAGTGAAATTTTTGAAATCCAAATTAAAATATATAAATAAATAAGTGTGCAGTGATTTTTTGTGATTTTGTGAATGGGATTGGTTCAAAAATCGGCGCAGTTTGTTGACTTCAAAATTTCAGGTGAGGAAATTAATTATCTGCTTACCGCGTTCGCGAAAACCGTTTCGGCTTTTTCGTCGGCAATTAAATATAAGTTTCACCGACGTTTGATTTCCTTCTGTCTGTCAGTAACATTAACTGATTTGCGCAATTAATTAGACGATTTTTGCTAGTGTTAACTGCCGGTATACAAATGCAAAAGAACAAAAGGAAATATCATAGGTGAATACGAGTAGCACTGGATCAGTTGAAGTGGCTAAAGCTGGCAATGATGATGATTATTAATTTAATTTTTTTTATGAGGTCTAGGAACGATTGTTACAATATTTCATATTAAACTTATATTAATTTAATAATAATAAGGTTAATGATAATGATGAAATTATACTCAGTAGCAACATTAGTGTAGTCCTATTCTAAGACTTTCTGTGTTGTGGTTCATATAATTTTTTACACTTTTTTTACATCATTTTCATGAGTTTTATTTATGAGTTTTTTTACTAATCATAGTCACCAACAGAATTTAAAAAACAGAATAGAGTGCAAGGGGGGGGGGTAAAAATAATAAAAATACATAATAAAGCAAATTGACGAATATCACAAATTAGTCCAGACATTACATCACAACTCCTGGACACGGAACAAATATAAATAAATAATAAATATAAACATTTCACACAGCGCTATCTAGCCCCAAATTAAGCAGAGCTTGTACTATGGGAACCAGATAACTGATAGAATACTTATATACATTTTCTTTTTTTGTAAATACATACTTATAATACATAGAGAAACAACCAGACCCGGAACAAATATCTGTAGATTATGCAAACATTTGTTCCGCAGCTAGGATCGAACCCTCTACCTCCTGCGTCTCAGCCGGCTATTCGCCCACTGCACCACGGAGGTTGTCAATATGTGTAGGACATTCAAACATTTGCTATGGTACTCGTAATCCTGATATCCACGGTACAGGAAAGCCTAAGGATTTACAGGACAGATGCGACTGTTGGACATGGCGAATCTATGAGGTTCCCGAGTTCGACTGTGGAACCCTAAAAATTAGAGACCTATTTCACTGCTTTGGATATAAATCTATCGAGCGAGGGCTAGTGAAAACGATCAATGTAACGTATTAAAATATATGACGGATAGATATTGAACGGGATATCTTCCAAATATTCAATAACGAAGATAAGCCTCCGGAATGAAAGTCTTTTCCTTCCGATAAGGGTTTTCCAATATAAATACGTATTCCCTTTACATAATGTTTATCAAACCTTTTTGATTATGCATGGACTGGGAATTTAGTATTGACTTACTAAACATCGCGCGTTTAAATATAATCAAATGAAATGTAGTTATAATCCTAAAATAAAAACGCAATTACTACCCAAACTACGAAAAACTGTATTATAGCGTATTAATGCCATCCGTCGGGCTATGTTGTTAATATCATAATTAAAACGGAATAATAATCAATTATATAATAAAATAAAAAAAGAGCTGGAACGGTGGTACTGGACCGTTGTGAATGACGGAAATAGGGGGGAGGACTTTGCCTATCAATGGGACAACATGGACTAGTAGTAATAGTAATAAAATTAAGAGAACTACATACTTATATTATTACACTTGACTACTTCCGTGGCGCAGTGGGTGATTAGCCGGCTGAGACGCAGGAGGTAGTGGGTTCGATTCTCGCCGCGGAACAAATGCTTGCATGATATACAGATATTTGTTCCGGGTCTGGTTGTTTTTCTATATATTATAAGTATGTATTTACAAAAAAAAAGTATATAAGTATTCTATCAGTTAACTGGTTCCCATAGTACAAGCTCTGCTTAGTTTGGGGCTAGTTAGCGGTGTGTGAAATGTCCAGCAATATTTATTATTATTATTATATCTTGAATGTGACATATAAAAATTAGTCAAGCACATGTAGAACCACTAACAGTGAAGAGTTATCTTAGTTATTTAAAGAAACAGGTAATTTCAATATAAATAATAGCTGTAAGCTTCTTCTCCAATAGTATTTCAATTTTTTATAGTGTTATCCGAACACACACGGATAATTCCAAAATTTTTAAAACCATCTCAAAAATGTCAAGCCTAGACTTGAACCCGCAACCTTCCTCTTGATACGAGGATGCACTATCCAACTGTGCTACCAGGCCATGTCACGTCAGGGTCGAAATTAGTGAGATGATTCAGATTACGACTAATACACGACTACAGCTTTTTCTCTAGTTAAAATCCTTTTACACTAGCTTATTTAACTACTTGCTTATTTTAAATTTTCTCCAGCTTTGTCGATTTTCTGTTCATATTCTCTCGTAGCGCACAGTCAGAGGAAATTGCCACAACTAGTTGGAACGGAAGTGTTCGACTAACTCAGAGAAGAGCTATCTTCAAAGGTTTGCTAGAAGAAAGCGCTTATTAGGGTTAAGCTCGCCTTTATACATGCCCATTTCGTAAGCTGTTTTGTCTGTAATCTATTTGTGTACAATATAGAATAAATAAATTCTTTAGTACAGTATGTGGTAGGGATGGGTCGTACTTGCAATCTTCCAAGAACCTTTAAATACCAGCTCCAACAGCCAGGGTTCAAAATACTTTTAAGTATTTTATATCATACTAAGCCCTCTTTGTTGTGAAAAGTATGCAAAATGAGAAAATAATGATAAGCTTCGATTCGAAACTAAAATACTTGCATAGGAAATAGATCTGTGTCTCCATACGAATAAAGAGCACAATTGCGTATGCAGAAAAAAGTATTTGCAACTACTACAATACTTGAAATTAATCCGTACATTCTTGAGAAGCAAAAACGAATTTAAAAAAAATTCATCTGTAATCAACGCGAACCTAGGCGTTAAGTCAACTGTCAAATACTTTCAAAGTCTTTTATGCAAATACCTGTTATAAAGTTAGTCGTGTTAATGCACTCTTTCCTTAGTAGGCCCTATTTTAAATTTTATACTGCTGCTGTTGACGCAGTTTAATTGCTACTTCAGCTGCATTATATAAAATACAAACCACTGCACATATTTTGTGCAAAAAGTATAAAAAGTATTTTTACTGGCTACATTTTTTTATAACCCTAATTTACTTACTATATTTGTTATGTAGTATGATGCTATACGTATTTAAGTTAGTAATTTGCTGTCACAACTTTTTAAAATCCAAGCTTTCCCTTTTATAATGTTACACCGAAGCTGTTAAACAATGAGTAATAATCGAAACTTCTCGAACGCTTTTGTCTTGCTGTGTTATTGTTGTTATTGTCTGCTGTTGCGCACAATGGGGATTGGTCGTTCTGTCGAAACACCGACCCCTTTCCTGGAACGATCGAGATCGTTCTCGAACAATCGAAATGTGCGCGATATAAATAGGCCGGAGAGATGGCCGGACAGTCAGTTAGTCTCAGCGAGGCCCTGGAGGACTGACGTGGAGAAGGGTCTCGCGTGAACAGTAGTTGCCCGCGAGTCAGACTGGATTAAGCTATACGTGCGAACATTTTGGTGACTTTAAGTGGTGCACCAGTCGTGTGAATTAGTGTGTTGTGACGTGTGACCAAGTTCGTGTATTCATCGTTTAGTGCTGAATAAAAGTGTTATTTTGGTCAGACTGATTTCCATTATTTTATCCCGAGCCCTCAGCTCGTAACAATAATAATACTAACTGACCCGCCCACGGCTTCGTACGCGTGGTTTGACAATAAAACATTACCCTCCTGTGCAGTCGCCTAAAGTGTATCCTGTGTTTCAATTCCATTCATAATCTATCTAGGTATATAAGTACCAAATTCGATCGAAATCGGTCGAGCCATTAAGTCGTGAAAAGATAACGAACAGACAGAGAGACAGAGTTACTTTCAAATCTGTATGTACATAGATTATAACCTGGATTAACATTTTGTTGACAAACAACGTGTGCGAAGCCGCTGGCGGAAGCTTATATTATACATATTAACATTTCTCTTGAACCAATCTATCTATTGCTGAAAACTGCATTAAAATCCGTTGAGTAATTTAAAAGATCTAAGTGAACAGACAACGGAAGCGAGTTCATTTTATACTATGTGAACAAGATTAGTGTGAACTGTAATATTGTGATTGATATAAAGTCATACGAAGCGAATTATATCGTATCACAGTTCTGAAAATCGAGATAGGCGTGATATGGCCTCAATCTGGAAAAAAAGTAACTCAATCACCAGAAATATTGCAGTGATAAAATATCGTTCAAATAATATTTTCATTGTAAAAACAGAAAATCAATCGCAGCCCGAAACGAACCTTTGTATCGGCTCCCTCGTTATCGAGACCGATTGGTCCATTTTTCAGCGTAAGGCTACAATTATATAGAAAGCAGGCGACCACTTTCCTGGCGAAGCTTACTGATAGTACAGCGGTCACACCTAGCTAACTGCAAACAGACTATGCAAATAATCTTTAGTTTTTTTACTGGTACTAGATAGATCATCTCGAAAAAGTAAGAAGTAAAATCATCTCTATCCATATAGGAAATTAACTCTGTATCCCTGTCTATCTGTCTGTAATTTTCACGACTCACGAGACAGAAGCTTGTTAGCTATAATACTTTATTTACAGGTATCTTAGACATAATTCACTTTAACCTTATTTTTATTGACTTTTCTTATATAAAAAAATATATATTCTTGCACCAGGCGCATGATCGAAACCTACGCTCATCTGAAGCTCTAAGTCTCCAAACCCCTGTCCACAGTTCTCAATTTTATGATGACTCCTTTACTTTACAGTTCAAGCTGTGCGGCTGTGGAACGCTTTACCTTTCTCTATTAGATCATCTAAATCTCTTCCTATCTTTAAATCTAAGGTATACAACCATTTCTTTTCTTTGTCTACGCACTGCTAGTTTATCGTTATGTTTATCTCCTTTACAGTAGTTTATATATAAGTATATATTATTATATTTGTAAGTATATATATTTAATTTATTAGTAAGTATAGGTAGTTTATGTGGAACATACTCGTAGATACAGCGCCGTCTTTTTGATTTTGTTTTGTCCTGTCCACCCAAAAGTTGTCTGGAAGAGATCGCTTTTAGCGATAAGACTGTATTACAAATTACAAATCTGGAACACACATCTGACTTCAAATGAAAAATCGAAAAACATCTTTTCACGAAATGCTTTCTATAATTGAAATGAATTTAGGAACATAAAAAGACCAGAACGCTCTTCTTTTCTCTTTATATAAAACTAAGTTAATTTTGTCATTTTAATAATTATAGTGTTCACACATTATATGTTGTGCCACAAATTTTCATTTATATATTTTAATTAACTAACATCATTTTTAAACTATGTCATTTTTTCATATTGCATTGTGTTTTGACTTGCTATAAATAAATTGAGAATTGAAGTATATCATTAACTGCCAGTTTTATCGCGGCATGTCCCTTCATCGGACACACAAAGTTTTTTAATAGAGAAACTTACACATTTAAACTCGCACCTTTAATTCCAAAAACTGGATGTCTATCACTAATACGGCAGGTCAATCAGAATTGAGGAGATTCGTAGACAGACCAAAGTCACTGATAACGCACAAAGGATTAGCAAACTCAAGGGGCGGAACACGTGCCTCGAAGATTCGACGGCCGTTGGTGCAGTCAGGGTTCTCGAGTGGAGATACAACTTAGGACGGCCCCTAACTATATGAAAAGACGACCTGATAAAGGTTGCTGGAGCCGTTAGGTCAGCTCGGTCGCTCTGAAAATCTACCGGGGAGGCCTATGTTCAGCAGTGGGATAATGTCTTATGGCATATGTGATGATGATGATAAATGCTACAGAGAAGTAGAGGAAGTTAGGCGCTGGAAACCTGCTTTTCATGTGAATGTAACTTTAGTTTGAACCATGAAATATTTTAAGTCTTCATTTATTTTTCCGAGTCGTTTAAGCTGAAAATCTTTCGGTAGATTTAAATTGAATCTCTTTTTAACACTCCTGAAAGAAAATTGTAAAGAGAGATATGACGCATAAAGAGTCTCGGGGCCCCCCAATGATGAGAACTTGAGAAGACGAAAATTTTCCCAAAAATAAAGTGGCAAGCGCATAGCGGACGCGTCCCGTCGCGTCTTGCATTTTCTAATACAGTTCAGTACAGGCCAACACGCCGAGGCGCGTCCACGCACGGCCGCCGGCGCGGCGCCACGTTAGCAACCCGTCACGCCGACGATCTGTTACGCACGGCGCGTGCCACCAGCATTATTTCAATCGATCTGAGTAATGGCGGGTTCCTATATCCGTTGGTAACCAGCTACGACTAGTTTCTCCTTGAAAACGTGTCAAAAGTTTGACACTAGTTTGATACTATTTCAAGGAGATACGAGCCGTAGTCAGTTACCGACAGATATCGGAACCCGCCATAAGAAGTTAGAAATGAGGCATTCGTGAGTGAAATGTTATTTGGATGAGTTATGGGCCCACACATGTCGACGATTTCTTTGCGCAAGCCTCTGTGAGAAAAATTGGTTCACATTTCTAGGCTTGTGCAAAGAAATCATTGAGCTGTGTGGGCTCAACTATAATTAAAAAATCTAATTTATTTTTGCTTCGGTAGCCCGATTTATTAAGTTCTATATAAATCTTAGCAAACTCTGTGTCAGAAACTCTAAATGTATAATCCGACGAGACGCCTTCTATTAATATTTTACAGCTACTAAAGTTTTGGTGCGTACTAAAGTGATTCTGGATTTCTCGTCAAGCAAACAGTCATCTTACCATATTTGCAAATTTTAAAGCACTCGTTCTTCGAATCAGTCCACATTTGGAGATTTTTATAGAGTCACTGTTTGATGAGCCTCGGTCAAACAAAATTAGACACATAATGCTGACAGACAAAAATGGCTGAAATGGCAGTGGGGCACATAGTTCGAGGAACTGGCGGTCGTTGGGGCAGCGCTAGAAGGTGCGCTATCCATCAGCGCATTTTTTGGTGCGCAGCATTTTCTTTTGCATATCAGGCTTTTTGGCTTTTCAGTACAGTCCCAATCTGGCGTAGGATTGAAATAAAATCTCAAAAGGTTGCTGGGAGCCACTTGGTGCAAGCCGCACAAAATGGGTTGCTCTGGTGCTCTAAGGGGAGGCCTATGTTCAGCATATCTTATGGCTAATATGATGATGATAATAATGATGTCGATTAATAAAAATCTGGTTTCCTTGGTAGCACGATTCCACCAGTTTTCGGTAATGTACGTCACTAATATTTATTTCAGTGGACTCGCTCAAGTAAATGTTTTCAAAAGTTACGCATAGCTTAGCTGGTGAAGACAGAAGTTACGCACCTCGTGCACTGGTTCTAGTACTGAACAAAATGTTTGCGAACAAATGTGATCCTCACAATTTTGATGGAATCGCGCACCACTAACGGCCATACAATGTGACAGTCACCAACATTTTGAGCTCTATAAAGTATCTAACCAAAAGTTCATTATTATATGTATACACGATGCATTGTAAATAAGTTTTTTGTTGAAAAAATACTTGTTTCAAACAAGCTTTTATAAAATTCATTATTGGAACCGCAAGCAGATTCAAATGAGTCCAAACACTAGTAGCCTACTATAATCCATTCAGAAGTTCCGTTGCCTAGCATCCATCTCCATTATGAGACCACCTCCATGGTACCATATTATTGCATTGTCATCAAAGTTACATATGTATTCCAAATTTCAGCTCAACTAGTTGAAGGGGTTTAAAATTCAGTTGCAAGATTCCACCCGGACAAACATACATACATTGCAAGTTAATAAAAAGCTTGTAAAAATACCAACTAACCTATAAAAATATTATAGAATACCAACGGAGGTTAATATAAAACTCAAGAATAAAATACCTTAGCAACAAGTGACCGAAATATCCGATACAAGGGTCATTACTTCGTCTCGGAAAATGTAAACACAACCCACATGCTCCAGGATATATAGCTGAGCTTAGCCGTAGGGCCTAGAAGAAAAATAATGTATAGGTACCAGAATACTAAAGACCGCAAATAAAAATACACCTTGTGCAAACAACAGAGAGTTCAAAATCTACAAAGAAACATCTGCGTTTCCGCTCGATAGACCCCCAAAGTTAGGTACAGTCAAAGTAAAGACGTTGTGAAGACAATGAAATAAAATTGCTGCCGGCAAAATTTATATAAGTACAAATATGAAGGTAAAATTATGGAAAGTCTTCAAAGTAAAGGTGTTGTAGAAAATGATAATGAAATTGTTGCCGACAAAATATACAGTATATAAAATATATAGTACTCGTATGTCACGGTAAATTAGTGTTTAGTGTGTGTGAGTAGTGGTGAGTTAGTGAATCAGATTTTTATAAGAGTTTTGATGGGCAATTATGCCTTTGATTTTCAACGTTCGTATCCTCAAATTGTACCGTGTTCGTATCAAGTAACTACGGTTCATACAACCGAGCTATATAGTATTTATGCTTCCAGTTTTGGCCATTTGCTTAAGACCAAGTTCAAGGGTACATTAGCAATATATCGAGACTAAGACAAATTATGTAGTTCTGGGCACTTTTTTGCCTAAGGTTTTATTAGACCCTTTCGAAAGATGTATCGCGTTCCCGCGGGATAAACACGATCACGAAAAGCTCAGTTAAAAGGTTATAGTGACCTTGTTGGAAACTGGGTTACAAAAACCCAGGGGTTAAAATAAACAGAGCAGTAACCGACAAATAAAGTCACCAGCTCCTGAAGCCCTTATGTCCTTGTATCAAATATTCAAAAACACTCAAACCCTTCTCTTATAAAGCCGGGCCACATAACCTTTGCAAGACTGCAACTTAAAACACCATCCATACGGCACTTTATTTGGCTTACTGTAAATGGGACACGCTTTAACCCACTTTCG
Organism: Philereme transversata; assembly: GCA_963924445.1. Taxonomy (NCBI): domain Eukaryota; kingdom Metazoa; phylum Arthropoda; class Insecta; order Lepidoptera; family Geometridae; genus Philereme; species Philereme transversata. Next base: position 8,566,537 of record OZ004343.1, read on the forward strand.
TCCCCTCCTGTCCTTATCCCTTCCTGCTACAATTGCTACATCTCCATTATTTTCGCATTATCATCAGGTAGACTCGTATGATACAAGTGATATGTTTACGGTCGGGTTACTTTGTTTTTGGTAGATTTTTAAGGTATTAGGCAAACCTCAAAAATCTACCTTAGTGACTTTTTTAGATATCAAGGAGCAGTAAGCAATAATATCCACATATTATATTATCGACCTTTTTGATTCCTTACAGTCTAGACTGTAGAGATCTCCCAATCTAAAATTGCGTTCCCCTCCATTGCATTTACATATTTGATATTTACTCACAATACGATAAAATAAAATGGCCGTTATTGTTGCAATAAATAGATATTGTTTGGCTTTGACTTGAAGACTGAAGATCATAATTCCTTCCACTTTCCACGTAACAATTGTGCCAGGTGGTATTTATGAGATCTTTTGTATCTACATATAAATTTATTCAGCTTTGTAATAATTGGAAGCTGGTTACATTTTTGTATAGGTACAGCTTAAAATAGAAAAAACAGCTCAAATACCTATTCTTATGTAAAATGTAAAATGTTAAATAAATGTATTTTCTTTCTTTCTTTCTTTCTATTCTTCAGGCAATTCACTTCTAGAAACACCAAACCAAACACATTAATCCAAATTACGTTGATTCTTTTAATTGAAAGTGCGCATGGAAAGGAACTGTGCCTAAAGGAATTAACTCATCAATCTCTTGCGGATAGCCATTTGGTTGGTGTCACCACTCGCCCCAGCCTGTCAATCAGTCACGCCGATGAGGGTAGGCTGTAGTATGTTTGCTATTGTTTGAAAAACAAAATGAATGGTACTTCGAAATTTGTAGTAAGATAAAATTTCAATATGCTTTTTCTAAAATTCATCATCATCATCATCGTCAGCCCTTATCATCCCTTTCTAAAATTAAATATCGAATTTTGCTAACCTTTGTTAACAAAAATAATTTTAATTCGTGATTTCGTGGACCTGTGCCGACCTTATTTAAAACAAACAAGTCAATTTGGTTAATGCACTTTAAAAACTGATTCTTTGACCACCTAAGCACCCTGTATATAATTTATATTTAATCATTTATTTCGATCAACTTATTATTAGGATATAAAGGTACAATCGTGTTAGTATAATTAAGATTCCTTAATATTAGGTATACACTAATCTACAACTAATCTAGGTATTTTTGTTTGCCAGTATATGTACCATGCAGCAATGATTCATATACTGGCAATCAAACCTACTTGCAAACACGCATAGAATGCTGCTGGAGCTAGCCAGAATCCTCCGCAATAGAGATGTACACCGTTTTTGCATGACTGTGTAGAAACAGTCAGTCGCGCATCAGCAAACATCCCCGAAGCGCTGCAGAATCTAGACAGCCCCATCAGCACCCTAAACACATTATATTGAATACGTAGCGCGTTGTACTATTTAAGCGTGTATATGAGTGTATCTTCTTCAGATAAATTACGTTTAGTCATGTGCCTGAATGTCAGTTTTAAAACTTTTTTCTTGCAGATCTGAATCATTTTGATTGAGAGAGTCTCAAACGAAAAGTCCTAATCCTACAATTATTCTTATTACTCTTATCATCATCATCAAATCATAGGACCTTATGACGTCCACTGCTGAACATAGGTTCTAATAGTCTTTAAATCGTTCCAATCGGCCGTCGAGACAATGTTCCGGTCGAAATTAGAAGTAAACTCGCTTTCTCTCTAATAATTTATTACTTAGAAGTGAAAATTGATTTATGGACAGATTAATTGAAATTGGCAGTAAATCCGATTGTCATCTTATCGAATGATAGATCGGTTGCCCTCATTTCTATTTCAAACTTTGAAAACATTAAACTATATAGTCCAATCAAGTATAACATGGGTTTAAAAGCTGTTAGAGATAACATATTTATAATTAGTTCTAAAAAGCAATTTTTACAAACAAATCTCATTTAAGTTCATGTATAATCAAAAATAATAGCAGTGCAAGTACGGAACTTGTCAATCGACAAATTGATATATAAAATAGAATTTTTTTCAGTGAATTCGATCAGATTGGTAATGATTTGGTCAAATTTAAAAATCTATTTATTGATCCACAAGATTCGTTTTTACACTGCAGTTTCTTTATTCTTAGTGTAGTCATATACAGTGTGTCCCTGGATAAAGTGCAACCCCGAAAGGGGGTGAAACTAGATCAAAAATTATCGACAAAAAAATAGAAAAAAAAATAAAAAAAAAATTCGTATATACTTTATTGATGTATTAAAATGAACAGGCCCAGCGACCATAATCTACAACAATATAAGTTAAAAAAGGGTCTCTACCTGAGTGGTGACGTAATAAGTGGTCAACTTTAAATGCTCCTAGCCAGCACATTTTTTATGTTAGAACGTAGGTTTTTATTTTATTTAAAAGCTATTATGATAGACAATAATAAAAAGTCATAAAAATTTCTAGTATTATAGGCTTAATTTTAAGATTTTTGGAGTTTATTGGAAAAAAACAGCCTAAAAAATGTAATTTTAATACAAAAATTAAACTTTAAGTCACGATAGCCACTTGTTTGTGAGTTATTTGTTATTTTATCGTCATCGTCACATATCTGACATGATTATGGTTTTTATTTTAACAAAATAGACCTACTACTTTGGAAGAAATCATTTTTTTATTAAATACAGTCATTAGTGAGCAATAAAAATTTTAATTCATCAATAAAGTATATACTAAATTTTTTTAATTTTTTTTTTTCTATTTTTTTGTCGATAATTTTTGATCTAGTTTCACCCCCTTTCGGGGTTGCACTTTATCCAGGGACACACTGTATAATATTATTATTTAGCACCGCGTTGCTGCTGTTATGCATTTTATTGAAGTCATATTTGAGAGAAATATAATATGAGAATGCGAGCGTGTGTTTGTAAAGATACACTATATTGCTAATATAAACCAAAATGAGACCAAGCGAAGCGGAGTTTCAGCGAGAATTTCTCATCCATCTACCATAAAATTTCAATGCGTGCTTAGAGCATTTCAAAGTCACAATTTCCAGCTGAAAACAACCCTTCTACAGTAGTTCATCTTAGTCTCGATTCTGACTGTTCAGTTACCTGGTACATGATCACTCATGGCTTGGCTTACCTCGAAGCCGATCTAAATTTCATGAGACACGAGACTCATCAATTAGAATAGCTGACCGCCTGCGGGAAGAGTTATAAATTCAATGCAGTTTCTGGTTGTATATTCTTGTTCTCATGTGTTGTGATGCACCTATAGAAGTAAGTTTTCTTAATAGGCAAGATTTTAATAAACGCAATCCACGCTAGATTTACGATAACTGAATATGTACGAGTACGTATATAAAACATACACGTATTGTCATGTGGGTGTAATCTATTTCAAAACCCATGAGATTTGGCTTCGTAATTCGATGTGGTCTCATAAACTACTGTCTAATCCTTTGATTAAAGCCCTTGTAGGATTGCGGTTACTGAAGATATACCGTGATGTGCGAATGGATTTACTTTACACAAGACGTAGCACGAATAAATCGAGTTGGTGTGACAAGACAAGACGATATCAAATGCTAAATATTAGATAATGCTATAAGATTTTGCCACATTAACGCATAATAGATATATAGATAGAAAAAACGCCTTATTTTAAATCACACTTAAATTATAAAACAACATAAAAAACTAATAAATATACACGCAGAAAAACAAGTGGCGGTCTTATCGCTAAAAGCGATTTCTTCTAGAAACCTTTTGGATGGAGTGGATTTCACGAGAACGTTATAGGACGGTAGCTTTTAATAAAAATAATTGAATATTAATTAAACATGTAGGTACCACATAAGCAAAATAAATAAATATAATAATATAGTACATAAATATTCCTTACTAATGTATGCTTATATTTTGTGATATCGTCTCGTAAGCGATTTATGATTTATTTCTATGAAAAAACGGTTAAGCGGTTACCATTTCCAATATCAATTAATGACTTAATAAAATAATTATAATTATTTATTTGACTGTTTACATCCAACTAAGAATTTCTGTTCTTGTTCTGGCGTTGCATTGCGCCCGTCACCGGGACTCAAGTCTCTAATTAATTCGTTACGTGGGCTTTACGGTTTTAGGAATTACATACTTATGTACGAGAAATTTAGGGGTACGGATTGAGTGTGCACGTTTTTCCAAGAATCTGAATTTCAAGATAACGGTCTTTATATTTTCCTTTTCTTTGTGTCTAATTTCACGTTTAGGGTCAGATTAAGCAGTACTCGTACTTCAATTTTTAAAAATCGTTTTTGTTTGTCAGTTTATTCTTATCTTATTTAAAACTTGTTTCGGTTAACGGTTTCCCCTTAGCAATGCTTTCTCAGGTGTCTTAAAGATTTCGTTTTGTACATCAAGGTCACCATTTTTAAATTTCCTTAACAATGAAACAAAAAATACTTATCTGAAGTTTCTACCTTTAAAAGTACCTAGAAACATCCTGAGTATTCTGTGATCTCCAATCAAGGGATCCCTTGAGGGCACTTTCACAATTTAAGACTCTATTGCCGAAGCGTGCTTTATCGCGAGTTTTCGGCCTGATTACAGCAAAAATAGCTCCTGCATTATTCGAGGGGTAAAGAGTACAATAGTTTAGTATGTAGAGGGCTTCCGTTTCCTCTCGGGAATTGTTGCTAGTAAAGTACTTTAGATCAGGACAAGCAGCTATATTTTTGAAAAGGTAGATACTTAGTAAGATTAAAATGGCAAAAATTCATTATATGAACATTTTCTTTGAAAAAAGTAAGTTTATCATAATTGTTACGTTTCAGATATAAATGATTAGTTTTTCTGTGAAATAAGAAGAACCTTGATGAAATGCGTTCAGTGGCTTTGTTATCTTTTCTCACGGACCTATCGTGTGTAGAGCAGAAATGAAAGAAAACTTTAGCAATTTCGATTGAAAATACTAGTTATATTTTCTATCGTTCTACGTCTCGAAGGAAAAAAACCAGCAGTTAGTGTCCTGATTTTTTTCTTTTGTAGTGTTAGTGTGTACCTACTCAATCATTTCAAGAAATATATGTAGACCTTGTATGTTATTTTTATATGTATAAATTTTTTTTATATGATTTTAGTCGGATAATATTAGTTGAGAGTAGTTAAAATAGTGTTTTGATTCCTATTTTGAGAAAATTCTTTATTCTTATACACAAATAGGTAACAGACAAAAAACTTACAAAAAGGACATGTACTAAGGCGAGTTTAGCCTTAATTCGAGTTTTCTTCCAGCAAACCTTTGAATATAGAGATAGCTGATTATAGTGGTGGTTACGTGCACGGAAACTGAGACACAAAGGACAAGGTTTGGTCGTAAAGCCTAAGCCCCCATACAACTCCCTGCTAACTAACATTATTTGGTATTCATATTGTTCAAATGTTTGTTAATAAAGTCTCCTGAATTCAGGCGACCCGGGAAGCTCGTTACATATATTGTGGGCATATAAGCCGAAAGTGGTCAAACATTAATTATTAAACATGAGCGCGGAATAATACATTCTGTGTTGAGATTACTGGGAGTTTTACATTTATATGTTTTTAAAATACATGATAAATAGGGAATATCTACGATCGTAAAAAATTTGCATATGAATTGTCTTATTGCTGGTTGCAAATTTAATAGATATAACTTGGGCACTAGATACTGTACTCTTTTGCAATTGGAAACTAGGATACTAGTGGTTCGCCCCGAACTGAGTCTCGCGAGTCTCCCATAAAAACAAAAAAATATTATTCGTAATCTTTGACTATCAAAATAGTACCACGAAATGCATAACCAACTAACTTGACCTACAGTTTCATTCAAATTACAGGTAACGGGAGTTCATGTTATTTAGTTATACTTTTTTGGGGTAGAAATTGCAGTTATTCTATATTTCAGACTGTTGCCTATATTTGTGTCACTAAAGCTATACGCATACCAAATTTTAGCACTGTGGGATTACTGGTGCACCCTGCGAATTTTGTCAAAGTTCAGTTTATACTATGGCTAATAACTTAAAAACTACAAAGTTAAAGCTAAAAATAAAAACGGGGTTGAAATGTACTCACAAATTCCTTTTATTAGACGTGCCATTTGAGCAGATAGACCCATTTTGGTTTTTTTTACCCCTCTTGAACCCCAATATTTTCTATCAGTGGAGACCTTTAAATGGCCTGTTTATTACTATTTTACTGTAACTATTGTGTTTAATATGTGCTGATGGTTTTCCTAAAATAAATAAATAAAATAAAATAAAAAATATCTCAACAACCCCTCAACATTTTTAGCTCATTGAGTCACACCGAAATTGTGCTAACACTACCTACGTATATACCAAATTTCACGATGATCGGATAAACGCTTCGAAAGTTATCCTCGGACAAACAAACATACATACATACATACAACGCCGACTTGCCCAAGTTGATTTGAAGATCTCGCTTCGCTCGATCAATAAAAGAATATAGAATATTTCATGAAATAACAATCCAATACTAAAACGTTTCAGTTTTGCTAAAAAAAATTTAAAGGTCGTAAAAATCAAGATGGTTTTATTAGATTCGTCAACATCATTATAATATGAGCCATAGACGACTGATCTTGTTCGGCCTTCATTCAATAGCTCCCAGTAAACTTTATCGGGTCGTCATTCCAGTACGTGGTCTCTACTCGAGAACCTTTCTACTCCAACGGCCGTCAGTTTTTCGAGCTTCAATAGTGTACTAGTTATCACAGCTACAATTGGTACTAAATGTCATGAAATAGTAGGTAGAACATTGTGCTGGCATTACTACAAAATTAAACGTGGATTTCATCGACGGAAACTCGGCAGAACGCATCAAAACTCGACACAACGATCAAATTAACCTCAACAACAATTTCCATTTCATTACAACCTACCGAGCGCATGAATGTTAACAAGCGGCATCTGTTGGACGCTAATATTGCGCATTGCACATGGAACAGCTGGACAGCGTCAAATAAATAGGATTGCCACGTAAAAGTTTTATTATTGCCTTAGGTAGGAACCCAAAAACATAGACATCGCTGCAAGCTCAGAAAGAGCGAAACGATCTATATACAAGCTTCAGAATTGTGAAGCTCACAAAAAAATCAAAATTTTAAGTTATGACAGTTTGTTTTCTCGTCTATGGTCGGTGAGGTGAATGACCTCTATTGCCATCTTATTCCGCACGGACCATAGATACATTTGAACTGTATGGCCGGATCTGGCAATGGAGCGTAAGGTATTAAAAAAAAACAAGCAATTATGTAGCTCATAAAAGGATATAAATACTTAATACAATATAAATACATGGTTTTTAGAAATAGGCCTGTGACCGCAATGTTGTACGGGCAGTCTACTCCACCGGCTATCATTGATAAGAAAAGAAAAGAGGGTGACCTTTGCACAGCAGTGAGACAAAATAAATGATAAGTCCGACGTTTCTGCACTGCAGGGCAAAGGTTTCTCTTCCATTTTTCCATAAGCAATTCTTTATCGTAGGAGTCCAGCTCGTCCGGCCTTAGCCACTTGTGTCTTTGAACGTGGCTGCAGCGCGTTTAGACCCACTTAGAGGTCATTTTGAAAAGTTACAAACGACTAGATAAAACCGGTCGAGTACGAGCGGAACTAGTGCACTGAGGGTTCCGTACCTACCTATATTTGTATGTTAATTTAGCAGCGCCAACTAGTTGTGACTCAAAACCCAAGATGGCAGAGTTCTACAAACTGTTCTAAAATAAAACACATTCTAGATAGATACCTCTATAATCAATTATTGCTTTTATTTTTCCTGTAATCTTTGCATCGTTATATTTCTATCAATCATATTCGCACGGATATAAGGGATTCGGACCAAAATGGTTAAACGGTTTTTTTACCATTTAGGTCTGGAACCCTAATAACTAGACTCTAGAGAATGGCTTAAGAATATTAAATTGGCGCGCGGATACAGAATTAGGAATAGTTTTAATTTATACTCCAGTGAATATCTAGATTTACAGCCGGATTTTTGAATACGTAATCCTTAACTTCGATCGAATATGTTTTTAAATTTAGGATCGATGGAGTACTAACTCAATTCTCTATTTTATTTTATTTTAATAAAAGAGGTTATTTTCTGCGTGTGACGAAAGTTACGCGTGCTGATGTAACACACCATAAGGTTAGATTTTCCAGTCTTTAAGTTATATTATGTGGTGCAAATGACATAACCTATCGCCAAGATGTTATATTTCGTACACAAGCTTAAGTGCCGAGCCTAAGTCACAATCATTGCAATTCTGAGGGCAAGGCAGCTAGTGTCTAGGTAATACTTCCGTTTGGTAGTCTAGATCAGTTTAGTAATCTATAAATCTTTTACAATGAGCCCTGAGTAGGTCAAGGATTTCATTTCCATTTTTTGATAATTATGAAAATACCTAAATATTATTTCTGTTAGATACGTTTTTGTTAATTGATCGAGCGAAGCGAGATCTCCAAATCAACTTGGGCAAATCGGCATTCTATGTATGTATGTATGTTTGTTTGTCCAAGGATAACATTCGAAGCGTTGATCCGATCATTGTGAAATTTGATACATAATTCATAATTCTTTATTGTTCGTGAACCTAGGTACATAATTGATGGTTGAACTTATAAATAACACTATTCTAGGTTCTGCCATTTAGGCGTACAAACATAGGTGTAGTGATAACTAAATCATCTAAAAATGTTGGGGGTTGTTGAGATATTGGGGTTCAAGAGGGATAAAAAAAATGAATAGAAGACTGTTAGGTCAAATGAGACGTCAAATGAAAGGTCTTCATTAGTAATTTCGACCCCGTTTTTATTTTTAGTAAAGTTTTTGTAGTTTTTGTGTTATTAGCCATAATAAAAACTAAACTTTGACAAAATTCACAGGGTACACCAGTGATCCCACAGTGCTGTTATTTGGTATGCGTGTAGCTTAAGTATCACAAATATAGGCAAAAGTCTGAAATACAGAAAATCTGCATTTTGTACCCCAAACAAAAACAACCAAATTACATGAACTCCCGTTACCTCTAATTTGAATGAAACTGTGGGTCAAGTAAGTTGGTTACTTATTTCGTGGTACTATTTATTAGTCAAAGATTAAGGCTGGCTTGCACAACAAATCCTAAACGTATTTAGCGACTAAACATGTTTAAATTTTACGTATGTATGATTTGTGTTGTATTGTATATGATGTGTTGTATGATTTGACTACTCTTTAAAAATATTTCGCCACTAAATACGTTTAGGCATAGTTGCGCGTGTCGCCCTAAGAATATTTGTTTTTGTGTTTTGGGAGACTCGCGAGATCTCAGTTCGGGGTGAACCACTAGTATAAATGGTTTTTATTAAACTTAAACGCTTTATTAAATCTATTAAACGGTGGTAGTATTAGAGCATTAAAGTTGTACAAAATCGTTGTTAATTCGACTATAAATAAAGGATAGGATCCATTCGTAGTATATTAATTGTATTTTTTCATTTTCCTTTTGGTTTGACAACCCTATACCAATTGACCGCACTCGACAGTCGAATGAAATGAACACCCGTGCATTTGTGTCACGTCATTGGTCAGTGTATCAGTCTTGCTATATTATTCCATTTATCATTAGGTTAGCCCAATTTGATTAGAAAAAATATAGTCTATTCATATGTGTATATCTGGCATATGGTATATACTTACTTAAAGTCTGTTATCATTCTTGTGAATTTTTAATCTAAACGTTTTCTGTAAGAGATTCCTCTCAGATGTAGGACCGCCACTTGAGTGTTTTCTATCTATTTTAGTTTCTCCCGACGAGAAAATTAGTATTATTTTAAGTTTGAAGAATTTGTGTTTGTGAGTATTTGTAATGTAGGTCTATGGAAGAAGCTCCCAAATAGGAAAACCGATTTTCAATTCGGGTTTTAGCCCCCCCGCACAAAAGAGGTGTGTTTGAAGTATTTTTCCGTCTGAGGCTCCTGTCGCATTGGCAATCGAAAGCTATCGGATGAATAGACCGAATTCAATGCGGGTTTTTTTAAATTTTTTATCCAACACAGAGAACTAATACAAATATTTTATTTCCGAAATTGTACACTACATGTATTTAAAGAATAGTTGATAATGAGCTCCACACGAGTATATATTTTTGACAATTATAAAATCAGAGAAACAAAAAAAAATTAATAGAACTAAAAGAAGTAATAAAATGAGATTATGAGGTGGCGATTCTGTTGTTTATACTGACTAACTAAAATTGTGTAAAATATGAACAGTCTTAATTTGTTTACGCTAAAAATCAATTTAGAATGACATTTAAAGTAACATTTATAAATTTAAGTATTTTTAAATAAGACGGCGTGTTTGCGGTCTAGTTTTAGTCAGCAGTCAAATTGGTGCTGATTAAAACTAGCCCGCAAACACGCCATCTTAGTAAATACTACTTAATATTAGAAATGTCACTTTTAATGTCATTATAATTTGATCTTTAGCGTAAAACAATAAGACCGTTCATATTTTACACAATTTTAGTTAATCAGCGTAAACAACAGAATCGCCACCATTACAAAAGTACTAACAATAAGACAAAATGTTAACTAAAAAACTTACTTTGGATAATATTGAGTGTTTATTTTTTAAAACATTACATCTATTTGAAAACTTTGCAAGACTTGTCTAGATTTGGTAAAGCCCTGTCACACGTGATTTTGTAAAAAAAACCATTTCATCAAAAGTATAAAGTTAAGTTTTATTCTTTCTCTCCAACTGGTTTTAATCTAAATTGCTTACGTTGCTCTTGTGAAAGATTTCTACTAGAATACCTGCAGACTCAATAAGCCTTTCTACTTTGCCTAACTTCTTGACTAAAGAGTTCGGAAGGCATCTAATTTGTCTCGTGTAAGTGAAAAACTCACTTTGCTCAGGTAACCTTTTTATTTCAAAAGGAATTCTGCCTTTCTTTTCTTATTGGTAGGACCTAAAAGTGGCTGAATTACGGAAAGGGTTTAGAGAATTAACGACTTATTTCCATCGAGATAGAATCCTATTTTCCATAAATTCCTATTCGATTTCCATAAATCTTTTTAAAAATAATATATATTAAAATCTATCAGGATGGCGAGCGTTTGTAACATTATAGGCACGTTATCAACCTGAGAAATACATAAAAGTCACATGGGATGTGCCTATAATTTTACAATTTTTGGTTCTTCCTACCCAGTAAGCGATACATGTGTAAATATCATTGTACCTAGGTATTATAGCTATATGTATACTAATATTACTAGTGGTTCTCCCCGAACTGAGTAATAAATTGGTACCACGAAATGCATAACCAAACTACTTAACCTACAGTTTCGTTCAAATTAGATGTAACGGGGGTTCTTGTTAAGTGGTTATGTTTTTTTGGAGTAGAAATGGCAGTTATTCTGGATTTCAGACTTTTGCCTATATTTGTGTCACTAAAGCTACACGAATACCAAATTTCAGCACTGTGGGGTCACTGGTGTACCCTGTGAATTTTGTCAAAGTTTTGTTTTTATTATGACTAATAACTCAAAAACTACAAAAATTATAATAAAAAAGGGGTTCAAATGTACTAATGAAGACCTTTCATTTGACGTCCCACTTAACCATTAGGTTAAGGTTAAAAAAAAAAATTAAAATGAGGCTATTAAGCCTCATTTTAATTTTTTTTTTACCTCTTGAACCCCAATATCTCAACAACCTCCCCATATTTTTAACTCATTGAGTCACACCAAAATTGTGCCATCACTACCTACCTATATACCAAATTTCATGATCATCGGATAAACGCTACGAAAGTTATCCTCGGAGAAACAAACATACATACAACGCCGATTTGCCCAAGTTGATTTGGAGATCTCGCTTCGCTCGATCAATAAAGAGGAATGATTTGTATTCTCGTACGTTTGTAACAAGTAAACTAAAAACTACAGGTCCAATTTCAAAAATTCTTTCACCATTAGAATGCTACATTATTCTTGGGTAACATAGGCTACTTACCCAACTGCGCAGAAGGAGGGCAATGTTTTTATTGAAAAACTACGCGTGCGAAGCTGCGGATTGGTCAGTTAGTTATTTATAAGAAGGTTCCACAAGTTAAAACAAGTGTTTGAGCAAAATTAGAACAATTTGAGTTTTATTTTATAACAGAATCATAATGTTCCGCATTCTTGGTTACATGAATAACAATGAAAAGTGATGAAAGTGAATGTCATAATTGTAAACTGTGAAAATGACGTCGTGTTATAAGAGGGTGTGAAGTGTATCATCATTTTGTGCTATTTACACCTATAATTTCTCACTACCCAAATAGTTATTTTCACTTATGTGCCTATTGCATTACTTTACATGACTGCCTCCGTGGCGCAGTGGGCGTATATCCGGCTGAAACGCAGGAGGTAGCGGGTTCGATTCCCGCCGCGGAACAAATGTTTGCATGATCTACAAATATTTGCTCCGTGTCTGGGTGTTTTTCTATATATTATAAGTATGTATTTACAAAAAAAAAAGAAGTATATAAGTATTCAATCAGTTATCTGGTTCCCATAGTACAAGCTCTGCTTAGTTTGGGGCTAGATAGCGCTGTGTGAAAGGTCCAGGGATATTTATTTACTTATTTTTTGGAATTTTTCCTTTATTTGTGCTACTTCCGTGCTTACCTTGATTTTTGCCAAATTTTATTATTTTTTTTTGTCAACGGGAACCATATAGGTTTTCGACCCAAAACCGATACTTCCGGGTACTTCCAGTTGACCTAGAATTGTCAAAAATTGTTAAAAATAAGGTCTTACGGCACAAGTAAAGGAAAAGTTCCGAAAAATAAAAAAGTTAAAAATTAAAGTAAATTTTGGTACTTACAAGTTCTCGCGAAAATCTTTTTATCGTCTTGACTCAGGACCTTGATTTTTATACACCGAATAGGGACTATAAATACCTTAGTATCTGGTATAAATTTCAACTTGCTAGGTCCACCCGTTCCTGAGAGAATCGGTAGTGACACACGGACAGTCGGACAAGATAGTGATCTTATAAGGGTTCCTTTTTTACCTTTTGAGGTACGGAACCCTGAAAACTGTGTTTCAGGTGCCAAAATATAGGGTTTTTTTTCATTTTATAATTGTAAATAATCGTTGAAACGAGCTTGTCTGAATTTCATTTTTTATACTGTTACTAAACACGATATAGAAAAACAAGAAAAGAACATTAAACATCGCGATCTCGCTGTATTTTTTTTTAAGAAATTAAACGCAAAGGAGAACATCTAAACACGAAACCCAAACCATTCTGCCTTTTTCCTATTTTCTGAGAAATTACTTACCCATGGCACAATATGATATCTAATTTATACATATTGTGTACGACCCTCCCATTGGTTGCCAATAACAATATTAGCTTGATACGGCGCAGTCGGATAATAAGTAGATTATGTCTCAATCCCGGTCAAAATCAATTTATATACCAAATTTAATCGAAATCGGTCAAGCCGTTTAGTCGTGAAAACGTAACAATAGACAGATACGTAATATAGATAAGAAGAGAGACGACCTCCGTGGCGCAGTGGGCGAATAGCCGGCTGTGACGCAGGAGGTAGCGGCTTCGATTCCCGCTGCGGAACAAATGTTTGCATAATCTACAGGTGTTTGTTCCGGGTCTGGATGTTTTTCTATATATTATAAGTATGTATTTACAAAAAAAAAGTATATAAGTATTCTATCAGTTATCTGGTTCCCATAGTACAAGCTCTGCTTAGTTTGAGGCTGGATAGCGCTGTGTGAAATGTCCAGTAATATTTATTTATTTATTTATATTTAAATAGAGACGCAGAAAAACAGAAAGGTAGAGAGACGGAGAGACATAGTTACTTTCGAATTTATAATATTGGTAAGGATGATAATAATGATTAATATGTAATAAAAAATTATATAATTTATATTATTAATTATTTTGAAGGGTCGGCAACGCGCGAGTATACCTTTGGTGTTACAAACGCCCATAGGCTACGGTAACCGCTTACCATCAGGTGGCCGTATGCTTGTTTGCCACCTTAGTGGTATAAAAAATAATAATAATTAATAGTTTTACATTGCTTGAATGCAGCTTCGCCAGTCTTCATCGCGACTTTTGACAATTTGATTGTAGCACAGCGCATGCGCTATTTTAGCGACTCAAAAATCTTCTTCCTTTAGGAATCACCTAGAGACTCGTTACACTGCATCCAATTTTAACAACTGTAGATAAATACCTGAGGGCTTAGCCAAGTTACAGTCGATTAGCGATGACGCTAGTCGATACGTCCGAAAATGTATGGGATTTGACACATGCTATAGAAATACCACGTGATTCAGCGACAACAAATGTATGTAGAAATCGAATAGATTCGTAGCGAATGTAATTTGGGTACGGGCTGCTCGTAAATTAAATGTTATTGATGATCTCCGAAAAGTTATAGTCTTGTTTTTACAATTAATTATTGAGTGTAGATTTCACTTTACAATGTGCAATAGAATCATTATAACGAAGGCCATTCAGATTGCATTTTGCGTTTTAGGTTTTAGATTTACTTTACATAGACTGGTTGATTTTGATATGTACAGAAACTGAAAAATCTTCTTATTTAAGTAATATTTCGGCATAAATACAAATAAATATGTACAATTTTGACAAACAGAACAAAAGTACAGTTTTCAAAGAAATATACTTTAAATACGTACCTACTTATTGTCTTATTTAGTCTTTAATAAGATTAAAAATCATCCCGAAAATTCTGGACCAGACGGGATTTGAACAAACGACCTTCTCCTTGGTTGGGATGCGTTGAACAACTATGCTACTACTCATTCAGTGTGGAATTATTGGGATGTTGTAAAAGATTTGCAGAATAATCATTTATTTCAAAAAATGTTTCCTGTCACACGAAAAAATATTCTATTTCTTTGGTCATAAATATAAAATTCGCACACGTCTCAGTACGCTAGTTTAATCTAAAAGTACTATACATTCACATCCACTCTCACCTTTCTTACGTAATGCTCCTGTATAAATCTTCTGTGAATGAAATAGCGTGCGTCCGTCACAGTAGGCTCGCTTCGGCTTATTCGTGATGTCTTAATACATTTTTGTATTTTCTAGTTTAGTTTTGGATTGCTAAAGTGTTTACTTTATTTTTAGGAAACGTTCATTTTCATACAACATGTTCATATGACGACCTCCGTGGTGCAGTGGGCGAATACCCGGCTGAGACGCAGGAGGTAGCGGGTTCGATTCCCGCCGCGGAACAAATGTTTGCATGATTTATAGATATTTGTTCCGTGTCTGGTTGTTTCTTTATATATTATAAGTATGTATTTACAAAAAAAATGTATAAAGTATTATATCAGTTATCTGGTTCCCATAGTACAAGCTCTGCTTAGTTTGAGGCTAGATAACGCTGTGTGAAATGTCAAGCAATATTTATTATTATTATTATTATAGGTTAAAATCACCTCCTTTTCTTTAACATAAAGTAGATACTTTCCGGTGTAAAAAAGAAAAATATATGTACTTTAGTATCTACATACAATTTTGAGTTGACTGCCTCCGTGGCGCAGTGGACGTATAGCTGGCTGAGACGCAGGAGGTCGTGGGTTCGATTCCCGCTCCGGAACAAATGTGTGCATGATCTACAGATATTTGTTCCGTGTCTGGGTGTTTTTCTATATATTATAAGTATGTATTTACAAAAAAAAAGTATATAAGTATTCTATCAGTTATCTGGTTCCCATATTACAAGCTCTACTTAGTTTGGGGCTAGATAGCGCTGTGTTAAATGTCCAGCAATATTTATTTATTTATTTATTAGTTGTAGACATTTGTAGCAATTCTGTTGTTTACGCTGATTTATTAGTTGTAGACATTTGTAGCAATTCTGTTGTTTACGCTGATTTATTAGTTGTAGACATTTGTAGCAATTCTGTTGTTTACGCTGATTTATTAGTTGTAGACATTTGTAGCAATTCTGTTGTTTACGCTGATTTATTAGTTGTAGACATTTGTAGCAATTCTGTTGTTTACGCTGATTTATTAGTTGTAGACATTTGTAGCAATTCTGTTGTTTACGCTGATTTATTAGTTGTAGACATTGGTGGCAATTCTGTTGTTTACGCTGACTAACTAAAATTAAATAAACAACGAACTTTCTTATTTAATTCACATTAATGATCAAATTAGAATGACGTTTACTAGTTTTAGTTAACACCAATTGACTGCCGACTTAAACTAACCCGTAAACACGCCATCTTAATAAAAAATACTTAATTTTAGAAATGTCACTATCAATACCATTTAATTTACGAGAGCAAAATAAGAATGTTCAAATTTTACGAAATTTTACATCATCAGTGTCAATAGCAGAATCGCCACCGTTGTCATTATATTTGAATCTAGTTATTTTTAGGACAGCAGAAAAATATATATACATATATTATATAAAATATAGGCTAGCATTTGACCACGATCTCGCCTGGTGGTAAGCGATGATGCAGTCTACGATGGTACACGCGTATGTATGTACTCGTAGGTAGTGTCAATCTGTATGTAAAGTATTTATTATTTCAGGAGCCACATTCAGGCCCAGTCCTAGAATTAAGTTAGAGTAATATTTGAAGAGTTTTATAAAAATTAATATATAAATATATATTGCTGGACATTTCACACAGCGTTATCTAGCCCCAAACAAAGTAGAGCTTGTAATATGGGAACCAGATAACTGATAGAATACTTATATACTTTCTTTTTGTAAATATATACTTATAATAATTAGAAAAACCATCAGACCCGGAACAAATATCTGTAGAGCAAAAAAGCATTTGTTCCACGGCAGAAATCGAACCCGCTACCTCCTGCGTCTCAGCCGGCTAAACGCCCATTGCGCCACGGATTCGTCAAGATAGAAATATGATTTAAGGAGCTGTCAAATCATACAAATACGTCAAATTTAAACATGTTTAGTCGCTAATCCCGTCAGGGGATCCGATCGTTGCGCAAGCCTCGCTAAGAGCTAGCCTTAATCGTATCTACACTTTATTTTTGGGGCTAGCAACAGTGAAATCTGATTTTAATCTCCGTCAAAACCTATTACCCAACTTTTTAATCCAGGGCATGCTTCATCCCTAAGTCAATCCATCAGAACTAAGTTTGTAAGTCGATAAGTTGCGTTGTTTACTTTTTCAACTTGTCTACGTAAATCTGGTTTAACAGGAAAGTTTTATTAAAAAGTTTATGGATCATCTTTTATCAAAACAAATGGCAAATATCCTTGCATATCCCTTTGTTGATCTTGACGACCTCCGTGGTGCAGTGGGCGAATAGCCGGCTGAGACGCAGGAGGTATCGGGTTCGATTCCCGCCGCGGAACAAATGTTTGCATGATATACAGATATTTGTTCCGGGTCTGGTTGTTTCTCTAATATTATAAGTATTTACTAACAAAAAAAAATTAATATAAGTATTCTACCAGTTGTCTGGTTCCCATAGTACAAGCGCTGCTTTGTTTGGGGCTAGATAGCACTGTGTGTAATGTCCAACAATATTTATATTTATTTATTGATGGACCAGTTTTAGATTTCATAAAAATAAAATTATGTATAATTTTCTATGAAGTATAAGGTCTTGTGAAGTTCTATTTGTGGTGTCTGACATTGTTAGTGTCCACACCTCATTTATTTGGTCTTTGGAGTATATGGGTCTTCACGAGAAACAAAATCAACTAATTTCACAATAAAACAACACAAAACTGACCTTTTTGGTTTATAACTCAAGAAGTAACAATGTCCAGTTATGAAAAGCCCCGCGGCAGTTAAATCATGTTTCTGATATCTTTATAACTAGTGGTTCGCCCCGAACTGATATCCCGCGAGTCTCCGATTAAAACAAAAAAATATTTCTTACAAATAATATATACAAATATTATTTGTAATCTTTGACTATAAAAATAGGGCCACGAAATAACAACCAAATAACTTGACCTACAGTTTCATTCAAATTACAGGTAACGGGAGTTCATGTAATGTGGTTACTTTTTATTGGGGTACAAGTTGCAGTTATTCTGGATTTCGGACTTTTGCCTATATTTGTGTCACTTAAGCTACATCCATACCAAATTACAGCACTGTCGGGTCACAGGTGCACCCTGTGAATTTTGTCAAAATTCAGTTTTTATTATGGCTAATAAATCAAACACTATAAGAACTTTACTAAAAATAAAAACGTAGTCTAAATGTACTAATACCGAAGACCTTTTATTTGCCGTTCCATTTAAGCTAATAGTCTATTTTTTTTTACCCCTCCTGAACCCCAATATAACAACCCCCCACATTTTTAGCTCATTTAGTCACACCAAAATTGAGCCATCACTGCCTACTTGCTGGTTCCGTTTCCAACACATGCACTTGTACATCCATTGAAAGGACATATTCTCACAAGTACCTTGGTCTTTTGATCGACAGCTCTGTCATGGGAACCCCAAATTGAATTAACTATCTCACGAGTCAGAAAACTTTTATACGTGTTTAACTGGATTTTAAAAGTTTAAAAACAGTATATTTTGCCTTCGCCCAGTCTGTTCTCTCCTACTGCATCTCGTCATGGGGCTGTGCGGTCAAAACCCGAATGATTCGACTTGAAAGAGCCCAGAGAGCTGTGCTTAAGGTATTGTCTAAGAAACCCTTCCTTTTCCCGACCTCTGATCTTTTCTCACTATGCCAAGTACCCTTGGTCCGACAACTCTTTATTCTGCAAACTGGAAACACCTCGGAACACTCACAACTTTATTATGATCCTGAGTTGACTAATTCTAAACGAAGATCGGACAAGGTTTGTTTAATCTAACGTCGCCGTACAGCTTTAGCTAGTCGCCACTCCCACTACATAAGTCCATCACTGTATAACAGATTAAACCAATCGCTTAACATTTTTCCATTACCATACTACAAAATGCAAGTTGAAATGTTTAGAATGGCTGATATCCTTATCCTACGATGACACTGAAAATCTTCTGCTTTTTGCTGATTCACACATTCCTCAAACACACCCCATACCTTTCACACACTAACACACCCCCACATTCTTATACACTGCACACTTTATGTACCAAATAAAAATATTGTGATGTGATTTGATTGATACCTATGTATCAAATTTCACGATGATCGGATAAACGTTTCGAAAGTTATCTTCGTACAAACAAACATACACATACGCCGATTTGCCCAAGTTGATTTGGAGATTTCGGTTTGCTCGATCAATAAATTTAATTAAGATCGTATAAACCATTATGAACAAATTATTATAAAAATGTAATTTCAAGGGACGCAGAAATTTAATTTGTTGTTTCCAAGCATTTCTGGTGTAAAATTATTTTGTTCTCGGAAGTAAGCGATCAATTACATCCATAAAGTCTTTCGTTCTCAATTGAACTAACTTGCTCGTACGACAAAATATAGCGTGTGTAATTGCTTATGGCTTTTGTCTATCAATGTACTACGGATTTGATTAAAAAAACTTAGGAGAAACAGCCTACGCAAAGTGTACATTGCCTACATAGACCAACACACTACATTGTAGTGACCTATGCAAATATTAGCCCCTCGGTTTATTTATACTCGTAGCGTGGCTACTTCGCCTCTTTCCCCACAATGAATAAACAGTACATAATCGATTTTGAAGTTTTCAGAGATTTTTACTGAATTCGGAGTATAAAGTACAAATATTTGATTATAAATTATTTGGTGTAACTAGTGGTTCGCCCCGAACTGAGATCTCGCAAGTCTACCATAAAAACAAAAATATTATTCGTAATCTTTGACTATCAAAATAGTGCCACGAAATAATATCCAACTAACTTGACTTACAGTTTCATTCAAATTACAGGTAACGGGAGTTAATGTGAATTGGTTACTCTTTTTTGGGGTACAAATTGCAGTTATTCTAGATTTCAGACTTTTGCCTATATTTGTGATACATAAGCTACACGCATACCAAATTACAGCACTGTGGGGTCACTGGTGTACCCTGTGAATTTTGTCAAAGCTTATAATATAATAATAATATTGCTGGACAATTCACACAGCGCTATCTAGCCCCAAACTAAGCAGAGCTTGTACTATGGGAACTAAATAACTGATAGAATACTTATATACATTTTTTTTTGTAAATACATACTTATAATATATAGAGAAACAACCAGTTATATATGTAATTATATATATTTATTAATTATATATATTAGTTATATATGTAACTAAATATGTAAAACAAGGTCCTGTTAGTTACACCATTTATAACTCAAGAACAGCTCGACCTATTTTGATGATCTTTGATTTGTTGGATTTGTCTCCGCCCCGAATAGCAGAACAACTATTAAAATATTTTAAAAATATACGCTTTTGATGGCCGATTGACAATACATTGGCAGCCCGCGTCATATGCATGTTAAGGCGATACGAAGTTCGGTGAGTCAACAAGTCTTAAATATATAAAACAAAGTCGGGTTAGTTACACCATTTATAACTCAAGGACGGAAATTTACTTTTTACCCAACTGCGCAGAATGTAGGGGGGGGGGGATGTTTTTATTGATAAACCTCGCGAGCGAAGCCGAGGGCATATCGGCTAGCTTTAAATAAATATAAAATAAAATTCTAAAACCTGAATAAACATTGAACAAAAAATATTGCTATTCCCTAAATCTAAAACTATCTTAAAATAAACTGGTAGTAACATAAATTGTCCGCTAGCCTTAAAACAAATAGAACCTAAAAAAGCTCGTCCATTTTGTAGGTTTGCTTGTAACAAAAATTGAAAATCCTAGCGCTTTATTCTTGTAAGCTCTGGATTTACCGGCAACCTAGGATTTGCAAGCTTTCAGGGCTTACAGCACATCATATAATATACCGGGTGTAAATTGATTGAGCGAAGCGAGATTTCCAAAACAACTTGCAAATCGATGTTGTATGTATGTATGTATGTTTGTTTGTCCGGGGATAACTTTCGAAGCGTTTATCCGATCACTGTGAAATTTGGTATATACTGATGGCACAATTTTGGTGTGACTAAATAATCTTAAAATGTGGGGGTTGTTGAGATATCGGGGTTAAAAAGGATTAAAAAAAAATGTTGACTATCCGGTCAAATGGCGCGGTTAATAAAAGGTCTTCGTTACTACATTTCCCCGTTTTTATTTTTAGTTTA
This sequence comes from Philereme transversata, assembly GCA_963924445.1. NCBI lineage: Eukaryota > Metazoa > Arthropoda > Insecta > Lepidoptera > Geometridae > Philereme > Philereme transversata. The sequence continues at coordinate 8,587,858 of OZ004343.1, forward strand.
ATCTTTGTAGTTTTTAAGTTATTAGCCAGTGAGCCCGCAGTGCTGAAATTTAGTAGGTATACATGTAGCTTTAGTGACACAGATATAAGGTAAAGTCTGAAATCCAGATTAACTGCAATCTCTCCACAAAAAAGTATATCCAATTTACATGAACTCCCGTTACCTGTAATTTGAATGAAACTATAGATCAAGTAGTGGTAAACCACTACCAACTACCAAACTATCCAACTACCAACACTAACAACTACTAACAACTAACAACTACTAAGACATTAGTCTTTCGCGGCACTATTTTGATAGTCAAAGATTACAAATAATATATTATTTGTGTGTTTTATGGGAGACTCGCATAATCTCAGTACGGGGTGAACCACTAGTATTATACCATATTTAATTACATACACCACCACAGATTGGCCACAGATTGGCGGCAGCTAGGGCATTTTCTAACGAAATTGTCATGACCAATGAGGTTTACCGACAACTCCACTGGTCTTTAACCCCCAATAAAAAAGAGTGGTATTACCTACCCATGTGAAATCTTTGTCTATCTTTTTGCCTGTCTGTATAAGGGTGTTTGATAATATACGAACAAAAATGAAAGGCGTTGTTTTGATGAGCATAATAAATAAATTTGTGAAATGTTTACATAGAAATGTGAAATTTATTTTGGCATGTAAAAACAAACACTTGTTAAAACAAAAACTATGTTGTGCTATTGCATAATGCTTTCCATCTAACCACAGATACTGTATTGGGATGTCTCGAGATATTGAAATGAAATGAAATTGAAATGAAATTTATTAAATTATAACTGACATCAAATTAACAGAAACAATCCTAGAAGTAATTATCTTTCAGATAGACGGATCCTGGTGGGATCGCATTAGTATCCAAACTAGGTAAACTATCTCTTGTTGTCCCTTTCTAACCCAAAACCCGCAGCTATTTCTGAAAGAGATATCAAATCGGCCTTTATTTTTGTATGTCGATGCAAGAGTAGGTAGTAAGTTTTATATCGAATTAATCACCTAAATTTAGTCGATTTTCTTTAAAATTTGATAATGTAAGTAGTAGTTTTTTTCCGCGAAGTCTTTTTTTATGTTTTGTGAAACCGTCACTTAAATATATGCAGTATATTACCAAACCCTGTATAAACCAATAGGGTATCATTTCCGAATATACGTGTCAGAAAATAGTTATAAGTACTTATATTATGTGTGTCAGTCACTAAGGTATATTTTATATGAACAGTAGAATTAGGTTTTAACATCTTATACTTTTATATTGTTGCCTGAAATAAAGATTTATTATTATTTGTTATTTCTACATAGGATGTAATGAAGAAATTAATATTCCTAAATATTATAACTTTATTACCATGAATGCTTAAATTATACTATGAATAATAAATAAATATTGCTTGACATTTCACACAGCGCTATCTAGCCTCAAACTAAGTAGATCTTGTATTATGGGAACCAAATAACTGAAAGAATACTTATATACTTTTTTTTTAAATACATACGTATAAAGTATAGAAAAACATCCAGACCCGGAACAAATATCTGTAGATCATGCAAACATTTGTTCCGCGGCGGGAGTCGAACCCGCTATCTCCTGCGTCTCAGCCGGCTATTCGCCCACTGCACCACAGAGGTCGTTGTCGTCGAATGTTAGTTTATTATTATTATTAACTCATTTATTTCAGACCATTAAATCCATAATTAACAACTAAATATTACACATTAAATTACATACAAAAATGAAATGAAATTATTAAATAAAAATAAATTAAATAAATATAATAATAAAAATTAAAAATGGTCAAAAATTACTATAGAAATGTCCAATAATAAATGACTAACTATTCTTATTAATCTAATCAATTTAATAACATAACATCTAAAGAGGAGCCCATCACAATCCGCATCCACTTATGTTGAATGGGACAGTCCGCGCGAGCTACGATCATCTGCAGGATGGTGTTGCCGCTGCCTCGCGCCCGCTGGAGTAAGGAAGCAACTTTCTTGCGAATGATAGCATGATAGCCGTCCGTACGCGCCTCCGCGAACATCCCAGATGTAGTTTATGAAGTGGTGTAAAAATTTCCGTAATTTTGAGATAATGCATTTGCCATGCATTTGTGATTCTCTTAATGCATCCAAAAAGCTAATTCATATTGACTTTAGACTGTACTAACTAATGGTCCCACTCAGCTACGCTACTTTCCCGCCGAATTTTAATGAAAAACCCGAAGGTTACTGCAATTAGGCAAATGACCGAAATACCTGCAAAGCCTTACCTTTCCTCGTTTATTCCACCAATTTCCAATGCAAAAGACAGCCGATGAATACCCAGAAACAATGATACACTCAGTAAATTACATTATGCTAATTTGGAAGTTCCCTTCAGTGCCTGATAACTCAATTTTTACCTCGAAAATGTATCTTGAGAAGTGTTTTACGTTTACATGCAGGATTTTGTATGCCTATACAAAATTGAGGTTCATGTTTAGTCTTGCCTCTAACTAGCTAGATAGATATCCATATTAATATTATAAATTCGAAAGTCTGTCTCTTTGTCTCTTTTGACCAAATCTGAATACCATGATACCATAACACCAAGATTTTGAACAAATATTTGCAGATCACACAAATATTGCATCTCTGCTTCTTATTCACCTCGTCAAAGAAGTCGTTAATGTAATTAGGTAAAATTAAAAATACCCCTGACATATAAAAATTATCATTTTACAGCTGAGATCTCTTTACCAAAAAATCTTTATAATAGCGCCCTCTGGCAAGTTAACACCATTAAGAAACATTTTAACTTATTTATTTAATTCTGAACATCAATAAATTACATAATCTTTAAAAACTAACACAAAATCTTAAAATTTAGTAATAGACAGTTAAAATAAATAGACACAACATTCTCACAAATAACAAATAAAATAAAATAAATTAATTTAATGAATATGTTACATTAAGCATATTAAATTTAGAAATTGAATTGCAATACATAAATAAAATAATAAAATAAAATGGATCACAATTTTCATTCATTTCGCTTCCTGGGCAGTCCAGACGCACTACAATCAATATTGACACCTTTTACAGAAAACCGTATCTAAATCGGTCAAACTGTTTTGAAGATAAATGGGAACATTAGTTTATACACAAACAAACCGCCTCTCACCCTTCTCCGTTCCGTCGTAGGTAAAAAGTAGAATCAGTCGTCATAACGCAAACCTCCAAACTCTCGTTTGGTATTTCATATCAGGTAATGTGTTTGTCTGTTCGTACAGCATCTCACGGGAAATCATCGGAAAGGGGTCATACGTAAGTCGGATAACTTTCCACGGTGACGAGAATACGATTCAGTAAACATTTATACGCCTGTGTTATTCAGGGGCATTTAAACAAAATTTACCACTTGAAACCTTTTTTAAAAAAGAATAATAGACTCAAAAGTTGATCTCATAAATTCGGTCCTCAGATGTCTGTCCGGATTAGAGTTTCGTTCCCGGGTCCCGGGAATCGGGAAATCCTGGGAAAAAAGTAATTCCCGGAACCGGGAAAAAACTCTGATTTCCCGGGAATCCTCGGGAATTTTCAAAAGTATGTGATAGATCTAAAACTTTTTTCTCAAGTATTACTTTATGAAATAATTTAAGACTTAAACTGAAATAGTGCTTAAGCTTACGTGGCTGTTACATAATAAGGGCATAAGTAAAATTTTGCCAACAATGTGTGGCTGCTGCAAGAGAGTAAATAAAATATTATACGAACTGCTACATAGAGTTAAGGTATTCAAAACACTCGAATCATTTTATGGTCAAATTAAACTCGGATTCGCTGCGTTTGATAAACTACTCTCGTGTTTACATACTTTAATGCTGTGCAGTTACGTACAATACTTTATCTACTCTTGTACCTCCGCCACACATCGATGGCAAAGTTTGTTTGTTATCATAAGAGCAATACTTAATTACTCCGTTTATATTATGTTTATACCATTGTGTGTGTTCAGAAGTTTTATATTATACGTGTAATTTTGCATGCCTGAAACCAATCATTAAATTTCCTTTCATTAAGTATACTGCTGTGGGGGAGTGCTGCAGATATAAACACTGTTTTTGTGCTGCAGAAGAGGACTGTTCGTGCAATTTATAATATGGACCCCAGATAATCATTACGCAATAAGTTTAAAAAAATAAATACTATGACATTCCCTTGTCATTACATCTATGAAAATCTAATGTATGTTCACAAAAATATTAATTTGTTTAAGTAAAATAGCAATAATCATAATTTTAATACTAGAAATATAGATAAACTCGCACTTGTACTTGTAGACTCCATAAAGTTAGTAAATCGTTTAAAGGGCCAGGTGTACGCTTTTATAACACTCCCAAGGGATGTACAGAAATTGACAATTAACAAATTTAAAAACGTAATTAAACAAAATCTTTATAAAAGAGCCTACTATAAAATATCCGATTATTTAGATGATAGAGAAGCTTGGGATTGAAATTGCTCCAACTCGTTCAAAATGTTACAATTTAGACGTAATTTATTTTCTGTATTATGTATTGTAAAAGGATCATTAAAAAAACAACCAGCCTTGTTTCTTGCCTTTTTTCCTGGCTTGGTCGCGAAGGAACAGGTAGTAAAATTGACGTTTCAAAGTGATCCTTGTGATTTTAATGAATAAAAATATTTGACTTTGACTTTCTATTATACTACCTATGTTTATGATCGATCGAGAATGTTTAATTATTTCTGAGTCAAATAAATAGCTTATCTAATCTATTATGTGTTTTCTTGACTTTTTGTAGTTAAAAAAAACTAAATTAAGGACTTAAAAAAAGTCCCGGATTCCCGGGATTCCCGGGAAATTGAAAAATTTATTCCCGGTTCCCGGGAACGAAAAAACCCGGGAAAGCCGAAACCCTAGTCCGGATGCACGGGATTCGCGAAACGTTATCCTTTTAATGACCATCTATGTCTTTCATTCGGCTTAGAGGCGCTGCGAGGCGAGAATAGATATCTCGGTAGCCCATTTCCACAAATAAAATATAAAAAACTAGCTGACCCGCCCACGGCTTCGCACGCGTATTTTGACAATAAAAACATTACCCTCCTTCTGCGCAGTCAGGTAAAAAGTAGCCGACCATAATCTATATATGTAATCATAATCTAGCTATAAACTAAATTTCATTGAAAGGTCCAGCCGTTCTTGAGTGATACATAGTGTAACTAACCCGACTTTGTTTTATATATTTAGATACCTATATCATATCTATACATATAACATGCTTTGTCCTGAATGACTGACTGACGGATCAAGGCACAGCCTAAACCGCTGATCGTAGAGACCTGAAACTTGGAGGATGTGTTTTTTGTATGACGTAGGCATCCGATAAGAAAGGATTTTCCGAAATTCTATCCCTAAAGGGGTGAAAAAGGGGGACAACGTGATTCCCTGGTCCAATCTACTTCAAATTTTGCATAAACCTTTTTTAACAGAACTAAAGGAATATGTGTTTCGTATTTTATAGAAATTCATCCCCTAACGGGGTTAAAAAGGGGTAGAAAGTTATTTTGGCGGTGATTTGCTTCGAAGTTGATATCAATACTCCTTATTGCTTTTGATTTAAATTACATTTTATTTTGACACATGTTTGAAATCTCAACCCGATTTTATTCAAAAAAGGTTGAACTCACTTAAAAACTTAAGCCAATACTCTTTAAAATTGGAATGTCTCGAAAGTCACCGTACTATATTAGTACCTCAATTGAAGGTTTCTCAGCATAAAGAGGTTATGCACGTTTAGGACACGGCCTTATAGGGACGTAGAGTTTAAAATTTGAAATGGTAAGGATGTTTGTTTATTTATTTGTTTGTTTTTTACTCAATCACGTCGTAATGATCGATTTAAATGAAATTTAGTATGTTACACGGATTATAACCTGGGCATACCTGGACATATGCTACTTTTTATCGGATAAATCAGGCCCCATTGGTTAAAAATGGGGTGTCAAGTCAAGTTGCAACAGCAAGTTAACTTTATTTCTAGGTTACCTACCTACACATTTATGTAACGCGTACGAAGTCGCGGGCGGTCAAATAGTTAGATATATTATCATTTATAATTTTATAGAATGGATTTTTGTTCCTGTGACATCTCTCCTTAGGCTCATTTATTACTTTACTCCTAAATAAATGCTTGGTACCAGTTAATTTGGACCGGACGCCAAATTGACCTATGTCAGTATCTTTCTTTATTTGCAAAACAAATGCGTCATTTTTCAAACGAATCTCACCCTTTTCAACTTAAGAATACGCGTGAATATCTTTTGTATTTCTGTGGTTTGTGTGGAGCTTTGTGAATAGTTACATAAAGTAAGTACAATGGGGTCACTGCGTCCGGAGTCAGGAATTAACAGCGGGAGATTCTTTTATTGTAGCGAAAAGTTCAAATTGTACAATACATGCAACATTTATATAATGGTCTATAGGAAGTCATCGCCTAAGATCATTTCTTGCGTGAGTTTCAAATGACTATACTAATTTTGTTTAGAAATGCAATTTTTATTCAACATCTACGTCTTTTTTTAGTCTTTAGAGCAATTGCAATCGCGACAGCTGCTTTTACTCTGTGATCTGACACAATTATCCTCCACAGTACTTATATGGATAATATTGATAGTTTGAAACACTGCCATCACAATACTAGGATCACGATCCAATATTGATAGTATAATACCCCCCATAAATGTATGTTCAAAAGACACTATGACACTAGAAACGTCGTCCCATCACCGGGCCAGATGAGTGACCAAAGATATTATCAGAATTAGACAATCTTGTCCTCAACAGCCATCTAATGAGGTTTTATTATAGGTACTGACAAATAAAGTTTCATAGCATTTACTAATAAATTATTGGCACGGTAAAATAATTTTGAGATTAATTTCTGTTTCTTTTTATCAAAAGGCAAGATTTATCTCCAAATATAGCCAACGTTTTCTTGGTATTTTATAAAGCTACCTGAATGAATTGCATCGTCTGTTATCTAGAAGTTCCTACTTAATGCTATAAGAGTGATATATTGCCGAAATGACTCATCAGATATGTAACCCTTGACCTTTCACCTGCCCTTTCGTTTCAGATTCATAGCAAATTTATGGAAGCCTTGATTTATATCGCTACAAAACAAATCGTATTTTTACGGCAACTACTTTGTAGATAGTCTTGATAAGTTTTAAGGTTATTTCAGCAAGTTTCTTGGCAGCTAAAGGCTATCAAAAATGCCTCTTCGAGGAATTATAGCTAATTCAGAGAATAACAACAATTATCTTGGATTTATTTGGGTAAACAAAACCATGGGAGCTGGAATGTCAAATTTAGTACCTATTTGTATTAAGTAATGTGATATATATTTTAACGCGCTTTATAAAGGGTCTGACAATAGGAACTTCTGAACTTTGACAGTTGATAGCGGCCATCTTGTTGAAGCTACATCTGTCAAAATAGCTGTCATTTATTCAGTCTGTTTTGCCAAATCACCATGGACGGATATAGCGTTCAACAACACGTGCAAATGACAACGACGTGTGTTCGCTGAATTGGCTGTGGAGCAGTTGGCAATTGACCCTAATTTTCATCGAAAAATCATCTTCAACGATGAGGCCCATTTCTGGATGAATGGGTACGTGAACTAACAAAATTGTTAAATTTGGGCCGATACCAATCCACATGAGATCCATGAGCATCCAATGGATCCCGAAAAAGTCACTGTTTCGTGTGGATTTTGGGCTGGCGGCGTTATTGGTCCATATTTCTTTGAGAACCACGTTGGCCAGGCCATCGCCACAAACCACAGCGGCCCTCAAAGTCAACATAACCAATACCATCGGTCAAATTAATCCTGATTTATGCGCTAGAGTCATGGAAAATTGGACATTTCGGATGCGCGCCACCCAGAGATGCCGCAGCGAACATTTAAACGATGTTATATTCCACACATAATGGCATGGATAGCCTTTCAAACGAATAAAAATTTATGATACGAGGCATGCCTTTTAAGTTTTGTCGTTTGAAGAAAAAAACACAACTAGAACCTTATAGTACTTTTTATTGTTTTTCAAAGTATTCACCGCGTAGCTTAATACACTTTTCCATTCGCTCAAACCAGTTATTATAACATTTATTCCACTCTAAAGTGGGGGTGTTCAAAATGGCTGACTTGAAAGCGTCGACTGCTTCTTCACCGGACTGGAACCTTTGACCACGAAGACTTTTCTTAATTTTAGGAAATGTAAAGAAATCGTTAGGGCTTAGGTCAGGACTGTATGGAGGATGGTCAAGAATTTCTACTTTTTCCTGCTTCAAATACTCAATCGTTTGACGAGCGCTGTGTGAGCTTGCGTTGTCGTGGTGCAGGATGATGCGTCGCTTTGAGTTAGATTTTCGAAGTTCGGCGATGACTTGTGGTAAACAAACTGTAGTATACCACTCTGCGTTAACCGTTCTACGATCTTCAAGTGCAATAGTCGCAACATGGCCGGTTTTTCCAACGAACGTGGCCACCATCTTCTTTGAAGTGCTTCGAGAACGAACAACTTTAGTCGGCTTTGGCTCGTCTTGAAAGACCCAGATTGTAGATTGTTGTTTGGAATCAGGATCGTAGGCATAGATCCAAGATTCGTCACCACTTATGATGTCGTAGACGTGATTTGACTCCCCTCAGTTGAACCTTTGCAGAGTTTTCTTACACCATCTGACGCGGGCCGCCTTGTGATCGTCGGAAAGCAGATGCGGTATCCAACGGCAAACTAGCTTTCTCACACCAAGCGCTTCATGCAAGATCTTCTGAATGGTTGTCCCTGAGATGCCTAATAGAGCCTCTATCTCTCGATACGTCACATGACGATCTTCGAGAATTAGTTGTCTCACAGCAATGATGTTATCTTCAGTGAAGGCGGATTTTGGGCGTCCTTCGCGAAATCTGTCACTAACACTAGTATGTCCACGCTGGAATTCTAAATACCAGCGTTCGACAGTCCGCAGACATGGGGCTACATCACTGAACACAGATGTTAGCTCTTCTAAACACTGAAGCCGTGTCAGGCCTCTTCTAAAGTTGTAGAAAATTATTGCACGAACATTTTCCTTAGAAAGATTCATTTTCGTACGTGACCTGACAGATTCAAATCGAAACTGTGACTAAACAATAGCATTAATCCTAATACTTTCAACTGTTTTGAGATTCAAAATGTAAACACATTCGAATATAGAACAGTTCCAAATTCAAAATTGCCGGAAAATATGGAAACGACAGAACTTAAAAGGCATGCCTCGTATCTCACACACACACTTTGTTTTATTGAAATTTAAAGTTAGGAAGCGCTTAATGAAAGACCCTTTATTAGCTGCACTCGTAGTTCATTTAAATCTAGGAAGTTAATTTTAACCTACTTCTAAACAACTTAAATTTGTAACTTTGCACACACTAAAATGGATGTGGTCGGGACACATGATCAGAGAAAAGGACAAGTGGAGCAAAATAATTACACAATGGTACCCAAGGAAAGGTATTAATTGTATCTTCTAAAATATCAGGTTAATTGTCTTCTTCCCTTTGCAATGCTAAAAACATTTTCTAAGCCAACGTCGAATGCAAAACTCAATAAAAAAGTCGATAGGAAAACAGATTGGTCCGATGGACGTAGCAGCTATTATTATGGAGCACGACAACGCTTCCTGTCTAGGTACGTTACGGTTAGGACCCAAAAACAAAGCAAATAGGTAATTAAAACGAATAGTCTTGAATCCTTTGTACCTGAAGAGGATTATTACATACGAGTAGCTCGGTCTATGCTATCTATAGGTTCTCGGGTGAAAACCACGTACTGGAAAGTATACGAATGAATGAAAATTCTTTATCATACCTTACAAGCTAGACACAATCGATTTATAGATGAGATAAGTGCAGCATAAGATAGCCCAGATGGTGGAAAGACAGCCTTATAAAGGTTACTATAAATAGGGTGCCGTTGGCGAGTGGCTAATGTCAGATGAACAGTCACATTAACATTTTAGTTTTGTCCACTGAGCCAAATTAGTTGTAAGTATTTGAAAATATATTTATTAAACAACAATGTTTACCTAATATTATTCAAACTTTCGCGATCACTATACATAATTCGTACTGATTATAACGAGTCGTCTCAGTGCGTAGATACGGTTAGTGTAATGTGTCGTAATATGAACGAGGGCACTTCTAATTCTGAAGACCAAGTGAGGGTAGTTGTTGCAGTTGCCATCACTTCTCGACGGTAGCTCGAAGTACTCCAGTCCGCCATGACCATGGCTGTTGCAACACAGTCGAAACGTCGGGATAACAAATAAAAAAGGTACATACGCGATAAATACCCGTTTTTTATGACTCCAAAACTACAAGAACTTTACTAAAAGTAAAAACGGAATCGAAATGTACTAATCAAGAGCTATTATTTGACGTCCCACTTGACCTAATAGTCTCATTTTCATTTTGTTTTACCCCTCTAGAACCCCAATATCTCAACAAGCCCCTCACATTTTTAGCTCATTTAGTCATACCAAAATTGTGCCACCACTACCTATGTATCCAATTTCACGATGATTGGATCAACGCTTCGAAAGTTATCCTCGGATAAACAAACATACATACATACAACGCCGATTTGCCCAAGTTAATTTCGAGATCTCGCTTCGCTTGATAAAACATGGAAAAAAAATAAACACTTGAATAACTTGGCATGAAATAGCATGATTACACACTTATCTACACTGTATCTAGGTAAGCTAGATAGTATCACATGGGTTTATTACTTAAATTTTTAACAAGAATCATCGAGTTTCTACTTAGCATCGGATTCTTTTATTTGAAAGCGAGTTATCTAGTTTCTAGTAACTTCCTGACAAAGTTCACAAAATAGCTTAGTTTAGGTCTGTATTTCCTGAGACGAAGATTGAAAGGTAACTTAACACTGTTACTAAGTTGGATTATGTATGAGTGAACTTTAAGTAAAGATATACTAGATTTGAAAGAAAGAAAGAAAATATTTTTATTATTTGCCCATTGTACTACTGATAAAGTGATACAATTTCTTAAATTTCTAAATCTATAATGCGAATCAATCTTCTAAGCGTTTTAAAATATTTAACCATCCAACTATAATTCGTTTAGTTAGTACTCGTAATAAAGTTCTTTATCGCACGCTAACTGGGTGTAATTAATATGATTGCGTATAATAATTCGTGTATCTTTTCATTCCTCATTCTTTAGATTGCTTGCTTCATAATCGGAGTAATAAATAATGTTCATTTTAAAAAACTCTTCACATTTGAGTGCTCTTTGACGGTAAAGAAAACATTTCATTTTTAATCGTGCAATAAGTAACAGAAAATGGACTAAACATTTCTTTTCGTTTATAATCTTTACATAGTATAAAATGAAGACACTTCCGCTGACTGTTCGCTTAGATCTTTTAAACTACTTAACGGATTCAAGAGAAAAGTTTATATGTATAATACATACATAACTCTGTTAGTTTGTTTGTTAGCTTTACACGACTAAACGGCTGAACGGATTGTATTGAAATTTTGCAAGGAGATAGATTATATCGTGGGAAAGGACATTGTATACTTTTTATTGAAAAACCACCCGTGCGAAGCCGCGGGCGGGTTATCTAGTGCTACATAAAAAGTGACGCAAATAACATATACGTATGTATATTCAAAATAGTTTATTTTGGTTTAAAACATACAAATATTTATTTTGGTGTCAACCAGAAATACCCCAGAGCTCGTTCACCGGTCGAGGGTTAAGACAGGGCTGATCTTAGTACGATGTTTTTACAACGCAGTAACAAGGTTAATACTGACTGGCAGCCCTAACATCAATTTCTAGATATTTTAACCATACCATATAGTTAAGGATTAAGGAAGACCAATCTAAGAGGATGGTATAGGTGGGCAAGCCTCATCATCATATCAGCCATAGGATGATCACTGCTAAACAGTCGTCAGCTCTTCGAGCTGTGTGCCCCTCCCACTGAATAGAGAAGTACTAAGCCTAACACATTTCATAGCTTGCTCAGCAACCTTGAGCCTTCTTATGAGGGCTTTTTATGACAATAAGAGACCATTTTTTGCCATAAAATGATTTTCTTTTTCACTAATCAAAGACGTTTGTGGCAAGCTTACTTCATCTGAAATTCTGTCCCAAGCAACACAGCGGTTGTACCCTTACACAAACCTATGCTAGAGTTTAAGATTTGTGTATGCCAAAGTAAAATTTTAGATTCAAACAATATGAATGTGCACAATGAGAAATTTTCAGAAATACAAAACAATAAAATTTACATTTCAGCTTACAAATTTATTTCTTTGAAAGTTTTACTCGTGTCAGTAATTTCTGTGTAAATTTGACTTGGTTCAAAGTTATCGCGTAGTTCTTCAAGCAAACATTGACTGAGCAGTTTATGTGTACCAGCGTGTTAAGAGTAGAATATAGGTCAAATTAGTAGGGATATGGATTCACCAGGCGGGAAGTTACGCGTGTAAATCAACACCAAATAATCTTGTTAAGATGGCTTTTCATGTTACCAAAATTATTGGAAGCTCGTGTCTGTGCGTGTGTCTATAATGCTGCATACAGTATAGACCAGCGGTCGTCACACTTTTTTGGTCAAGGGCCACATAGGACCATTTGAGATAGTACTAAGAGTCTTGTAAATTGCATGAGTAAATCAGCAACGCAGGTGCAAGCGAATGTAAGTAAATAAAAGTTAAAATATTTATTTCACATTTTTATTACAAAGAAAAACATTGATTATTAGTTAATTAGTTAATATGACGACTTTCGTGGTGCAGTGGGCGTATAGCCGGCTGAGACGCAGGAGGTAGCGGGTTCGATCCCCGCCGCGAAACAAATGTTTGCAAGATCTACAGATATTTGTTCCGGGTCTGATTGTTTCTCTATATATTATAAGTATGTATTTACAAAAAAAAATGTATATAAGTATTCTATCAGTTATCTGGTTCCCATAGTACAAGCTTTGCTTAGTTTGGGGCTAGATAGCGCTGTGTGAAATGTCCAGCAATATTTATATTATTTATTTATAGTTACATAAGTAACTGAATTTATTTGTATAAAATACTATTTTTTAAATTATTTCTTCTATGTCTGCGACTACATGCAATGCTCATGGTGTCTTCTAAATGACTGGAAAGGCGATTGCGATATTTGTTGTTTATAAATGGCATTTTCGAAAATTATTTGGCTTTGTCGCGGGCCGCAGTTTGACAACCACGGGTATAGACCCTAATATTTTTAAAACTTTCGCGATCACTATACATAATGACTGATTTAAACGGGTATTTAACGCGTATGTACCTTTTTTATTTGTTACCCCGACGTTTCGACTTTAACACAATTATACATGTTAGGTACTGCTGTACGATATAACCTGGTGGTAAAACTTATGTAAACGCTATTTTACGGATATAAAAACGATATTCTTATAAAACTTTCGTGATTGATTGCATTATTATATATACGGGATTTATCATGTACCGTCTTATCGGTGTTGCGACCGACAATGTGGATCGCACTCACCCTGATGAAGATTCACGAATTGAACCGAAACATTGTCGGTCGAAACACCGATAAGACGGTACGTGATAAATTTAGTATTTATAATAAAGACATTCTTTTTGTGAAGTTCAAAAATATGTAAAAATCATGAAAGACAAAACCTTTAAACCCTAGACACTAGAAATATTTCATTAAAAAGTAGCCTATGACTCAATCCAGGTATATCATCAGATCACACATATATCTATTTACCAAATTGAATTCAGGCGTTACGACGCAAAAGAGTTGCAAAACAAACAAACAAAAAAATAGTATGATTACGTTATCCCAAACAGTAGCTAGATAGATAGATAATGTCTATTGCACACCATTAAAAATAAACAAATGAAAGAAAATACACTTTTAAATCATAGTTACAATGGGCGGCCTTATCGCTAAAAGCGATCTCTTTTTAGGCAACTTTAGGATGGACAAGATCAGGACATTTCGTACATGTAGTATGACTATTTTTTTATATTACAATTTACTGATGAGCTAATTAATTATTTATATAATACTAGCTGTTGCCCGCAACTTTGTACGCGTTACGCTACTAAATGTGAAGGTAACCTAGAAATAAAGCTAAACTCGCTGTTGCAACTTGACCTGACACCGCACTTTTATCCCATGGGAACTGATTTATGGAATAAAAGGTAGCCTATGTATCCAGGTTATAATCTACGTATCTACCAAATTTCATCGAAATTGGTTCAGCCGTTACGGCGTGATAGAGTAACAAACAAATAAATAAATAAACAAACATCCAAACTTTCTCATTTACAGTATTAGTGTGATTAGCTGACCCGCCCGCGGCTTCGCACGCGTGGCTTGTCAATAAAACATTACCCTCCTTCTCTCCTTCTGCGCAGTCGAGTAAAAAGTAGCCTATGAGTAAAAAGTAGATGCACTCTCTATGTACCAACATAGAGAGTGCATCTAAAGAATACCTCATAATTTGAATCCCCCCCCCTGTCCCCTTTAGAAGGTGAAACACGTTTTTTTATTTATTATCAAAAGCCTAAATATCTATGAATTTTCAGATTCCTAACTTGAGGAATTATGGATTGCCCATACAAACTTTCAACCCCTTCAGCCGTTTAGTCGTGAAAAGGTAAAAAACAAACACACTTACAAACAGAGTTACTTTCGCATTTAAAATATTGGTATGCATATTTAGTAAATTTGACTGTAGGTACCTAATATACCTAATACCTACCTACATCCCGCAAAATCTTTCAAAAGTTTCTCTGCTACCACAGAAAACTTTATAATAGTCTCTACATAACAATTCGCTTTTAAATATTCTTTGATGTTACCGCTAATCATTAACAGATCATTAGGAAGCAACAAACAAACAGTAAAAACTTTACGCAACGTGCGGATAAGTTACTGAAAGCTGGTCGTCGACCCCTCTCGAGTCAGATGTCAGCGTCGGCTGCTGAAGTGCTGCACCCTTCGACACTGCGGCACCGGCTAGTGTTGGGACACTGGTTTTATCGATAAAAAATTATGACGTGTTAGTGAACTCAATATAATAATAGGAATTCAGATTCAGATTAATTTATTCCACTTAGATACAACTGTACAGTTGGGAAAGTCATAATATATACATTGCAATTTCTGATTATCATAATTATAAGGTCTCTCTCAACAGGTATAAATAATACATAAAAGTTTTACATAGGTACAAACACATATAAAAACATAGTACAATTAAGCAATTAAAGTAAAAAATATAAATAAAAACTACGAGCCTTAGAGTAGTCGCATATAATGTGTAACATCTGACCACCGCGCGCTCATTGGTCAAATCAAATAGCGCGTACTTCCCCAGTTTCCTGTTACACATACCGCCCCTTTTGCCAAAATCACTCCCACTAAACGAGAGGAAAGATGTTACACATAAAAATCTTTAACTCATGCTTCTTAAAAATTGCCGAAATAAATAAATAAAGATAGTTAGCTTACGCGTAGTTTCAATCGGCATTGAGCTTTCATTGTCCTTGGAGTGGTTACGTGAATCACTTAAAATATATAAATAAGAGGAATAATTCATAAAACTCTTGTTTGAAGTTAGAAACTTAAAACGAAGGGGCCAATTTCCATAATACCTTTATTTATATCACACTAGCTTCCACCCGTGGCTTCGCATACCTTGTTTGTTAATAAGAAGTAGCCTTTGTTTCAATCCAGGGCGTTATTTATTCATGTACCAAACTTTATCAAAATCGGTTAAGCCGTTACGGCGTGATTGAGTAACAAACAATTAAACATCCAAACTCTCGCATTTTTATTATTAGTGTGATAAATAAAATTATGCTTTCTGAATTAATTATCGATAGTTTTTCAACTACATCGATCGATCGCAGTACCTCACTATTGCGCCTTGTTTCATCTCCCGCTGTAAATGACCAGATAGTAGCTGAATAGCAGCTTTGTAAAAGATATTGCCTACTTTATGGATTATACAGACGCCGTAAAACCACTTTACGATGACGCAGATATTAAACATTCCAATGAACATTGAACTACAATAAAATTAATTAGTTAACTGGATGCACAAGTATTCTGATTTATTCCTTCATCATTTTGGTTTATTTTCAAAATCCCCATTGTTAAATTCCCCATCGGAAGGTAGAGGCCTTGCAACTGGACAATTACTACAAAACTCGGCAATTGGTTTTCAAATAATTAATAAAAAAATTTGAAACACGTATGTTTATATTAATTGTCCAATAACAAGGGTTTTGGTGGGGACGTAGCGGTGGGGATTTTGAGAATAAACCATCTATTCAGCCTAAGAACGTCCACAATGGGCCTCCCCCATACATTTCCAAAGCGACCAATCGTGTGCGGCCTGCGCCCGATGACACCCTACAACCTTAATAACTCATCTTTAAGCGTGGTAACGCTGCGCTATCCAGTGCGTTGTTCTCATTTGGGGACCTTTCTGTCCCAACGGCCATTAGCTCTTTATAAGTTTCTTTGAAGGAGCTTCTGTAACTTTTTCTCTATAGTTCATTTTTCAAATAAATTACTTGGAAGCTCGTTTTTTAGTTCCCTTTGACAGCTGCAGTAGATTTAAAAGGATTTGTGTAAAGAACTGAGAATGTAGATTATTTTTCTCATTGATCTCATTGATCTCACTGATCTCATTGATTCTCATGACAAGTAACCAGGCATACAAAAATTCTATTTTTCAAATGCCCAGTAAATTAATACTGATACATAACGTAATAATATAATTCGAGACTATAGTAAAATTAATGCCTATGATAGGGATCCTTGGATCTCTAAGGTTTACGCTCTAAGCAAAATAATTATTAATTATTTTGCAAACACGAGCTAGATCATGATGATGACGATGATCCCCTGACCGATTACGGCTACGGCGACTGTATTTATCCTGTGCAGGCATAACTGACGGTATAATTTAAATAAGAGATATATAAGATCAGTGCGCCATTCAGAAGCTACAATTTTCCACACTACCTGCTCGACAATGTCAAATTATATGTCATGGAAAACTCACCGAAAGCAGGTGATTAAATTCCTACGGTTAAGTCGGGAGTAAAATTGTACTGAATTTCATCATGCCCTTGCGGGCATAATGTGATTTGAATTTAGAACCTCATCTGGACTAAAATTTTAACCAAAGAGACCCACACAATAAAAATTTATTCATAAATAAAACTAACCTCTGCACAGAATGCACCAACCTAGATTTGATTCTTATTGTCTGGCAGAAAGTGTGAAAAGTAGAGTATTGAGATAAAGCTGTCTGCTTCTTGGGTGTGCTTATATCCCTCTCTGCACTCAGGATTCTAGTAACACCCTCGCTCCACTCGTGAATTAACTCTAGAATCCTTCGTTACGGGATTTCTTCGGGATTTAATATAGCGCCCGTGACGCAAGACTCTGTTTTATTCCCTCGTTTAACAATCTAATATTACCCCTAATGTCTATGTCAGAAGATAAAAATAACATAATAACACTAATTTGAGGATGAGTTGCGCAACTGAAAGCGAGGTTAGTAGAAAAACACCACGATGCTTTACAAGTCTTCGTTTATTCATTTATTCCTTTATGTCAAATACTTCAATCATTACTACACACACATTATACACTTTTAGGTGACCGTTACGCTTCGCAGCTCGAGAAAGATTGGCCTCTTACGAATAGGCGTCAATGCTTAAATAGTCACGCGATGGTGGCGCGACTTTTGTTTAAAAATGAATATTAAACTAGTAAATATTGCTCAAATAATATAACTACAATTTAGTACGTAATTAAAATAATCACAATTATTTTAAACAAGGTACATAAATGACAAATTTAATTATAACTGACTTCCGTCAATAATGCATTGATCATGAACGACTAAATTAATAAATTGCAATCAAATAATAAATAATACCATTAAATATTTATATAAATCAAAGAGATAATTTTTAGGCAAGCTAACAATTCGTCCATCCTGACAATGGTTCGCGTCCTCGCGGACTTAAAATGATATATCTAAAACAGATAAACAAAGAGAAATAAAAAAAATAATTTGAACAACAATAATAAAATATTAAACTTTTCACATAAATAATAAGTACAGGTGTACGTATGTTACAGCGTTCACATAAACAAGAAAATGCAAATACAAAAGATTTTACTTTGTAAAACTAACATCTCATCGGGCTCTATATGGATTGGAATGTATAAGTGTATTTCTAAACAGACGGGGACCATTGTAATCAACATTAACAATACCGCACATTTAGTATCATCATATCAATTGAAGTCCCCGCTTGCAATTGTGCACATTTTACTTTTCAATCGTGTGAAATATTTTATATTAATACAAAATATTTTATTGTGTAAAACTAACATTATACCGAGCCAGTTGCATTTCTAAATTGTATACGCTCATAGCCATAAATTGTATACGCTCATAGACATAGCCATAAATTGTATACGCTCATACATTGTATACGCTCATAGCCATAAATTGTATCCGCTCATAGCCATACACTGTATACGTTCATAGCCATAAATTGATACGATCATAGCCATGTATCGGTACGCTCATAGCAGATATACGCTCATAGCCGTATGGTTCACTTTGCACTTCATCACTTCACGTCATTCACTTTGCTCATAGCGGATATATGCTCATAACAGTATAAATCACTTTGCACTTCATCATTTCACTTCATTCACTTTGCTCATGGTAATTTTACGATAATTGCACGGTGGAAGACGCGCAGCAGACGCGTGCAGGCTGCACTACAGGATTGCGTAGGTTGCGCAGGAGATGCAATCGGGCTGCACGGCAGATGCGCGCAGATCTCACGAATGATACACGCAGGCCACATGGTAACTGCACGCTGGCTGAATAGCTGGTGCACACAGGCCACGTGGCCACTGCACGCCTTCTCTTGATCTCTTGATTAGGTCTCGTAGATTTTCCACGAGGTATCGTATATGCAAAATAAAAATAAAGTGCTAAAGTAACATTGTCAAAACATCTTAAAAGGTACACAATAATTTGAAAGTACATGCCATAGTGAACCTGTGGTTTTTCTTTATTATTTCATACGTCAAAATATCTGTGATACGATAATCTACGTGAATTTTCGAAAAAGAATAATTATAGACTCTATCTATAACACAATCTCAAGTTTTGGCCGTTAATAGTTGCCAACTAAAATACTTTAAGACACTCTCCTGCACACTTAAATACTGCTACAGGAATAAACATAATAACGGCATTCAAATAATCCATTAGCTATAGATTTAATTGATTCTAGACAACCAACGACCTGGGAATGAACATAGATAAAACCAAAGTCCTTATCCGACTACCACAGAGCCGATTGCAGTTGCAACTCTTCTCGAAGTCGTGAAGGAGTATCATCTCTTGGGAGAGTCTTACGTCCAGCAGTAGACTGTTATACTAGATCAATAATGACCAAACCGAGTGACCGTAGATATAATATAGCGTTCTAACTATTTCATGATACACTACTCTTTAATTTACTCTAAATATACACGGATTCATTTAAATATTAACCCGACCAATGTTTATTATGATTTTGAACTTTTGATTTTTTTTTTACATAACCATTTCATACTGGCAGATGAATTAAGACATAATGGCGGGGAACTATAGAAGAAACAGCTATCGCCCATCAAGGAGTTCGTAGGCTAAATACTTAATCCATCCGTGACATGGGCATAGTATAGTAGTACAAAGAGGGTACAACCAATACTTTTCTACAAGACAAAGGTTCTGCCAATGCAAATTCATGCTATAAGAAGAAACCTGAACATCCAATAATATAATTATACAAAAGCCATCGACTAGCATCTAGATTGATTTCATCCGTTCTTAAATTTTCAAGAATTGCAAAGTCATCCCATGGGAAGAACTTACTTTTCAGCATTGTATCCCAGTATCAAAATAAAAGAAACATTGTTGACGTTACTATAATTTATAGAAAAAACTTGATTACTAATATATGCATTAAATTACATGTTCTCACTAAAGAAAACATAACACTTAGGAATGTAGACATTTTGTCTGATTTCCCAAAGATCATTTTTACTAAATGAAAAGAAAACCTAATATGTAAGGTTTATACAACCTAATGTTACACAAATTTCAACATATATTTTATAACATTTATAATATTCAACATATATGTTAATAAGTATAATGTATTTATCTTGGGTATCACCCCGGATATTATGCTTCAATGGGGCCCTCACGTTTATAAGCTGTAGAAGAGACCTAATAAGTGTCCCAGAGAATCACTATGCCAATAGTTTTAAGAATTAAATATAATACTACGATGACTTCTTTACTTTTCTTTCTTTACGGTGGAGGCTATCCGTTTAGGGAACGCGCTACCGGTGGCTATCAGACGTGTTAATCCACTCACTATTTTCAAACTTATGGTCAAGGAACATTACTTGACTACTTGTCGTTAGCTATTGCTTATTCTTTTCATATTATGAATATTTTTTGTATTTATATGTATTTAATGTAAACATTACCTATCGTAGGTATATTACAGCATAAATAATTTAAAGCATGTAAGTACCTATGTATGTGGTTCACCAGTGATACCTTAGGTAAAACTCACATGATCTATTCCATCCAAAGGTTGTCTAGTAAAGATCGCTACTTAGCGATAAGATTGCCAATTGTATACATTAATTTGAATAATGTTAATTTTAAATGTCTTGTGGTTTATGGTGTGCAACAAAGTAAATATCTATGTATCTATAATGACATTCGTTTGTCAGTACATCTATGAGAAGCTGATTTATGTTCATAAAATATTCATTTGTTTAAGAAAAATAGCGACAGCCACAATTTTAATACTGGAAATAAGGATAAACCCGCGGTTGTTGATCAAAGTTACAGTTTAGACGTAACTTATCTTTTATAATGTACCTATGGTTTTGTAAAAGAATTATCAAAAATAACAACCGGCCTTGTTTCCTGCCTTACTTTTCAGCTTGGACATTTCAATGTGATCCTTGTGATTTTAATGAATAGATATCCTTTGGCTTATTAACCTCTGGCATTTTGATAAATGCACTTGAAGTAAAGATGGACAGCTATTGCCATGCAACGAAGGTTTCAACAATAGATGGAGCCAATATTACCAAGAACTTGAAGTAAAGACATTCTCTGCCTACCCAGCAACATCTGCAGCACATCCAGAGGGCGTCCATGCGGTGCCGACCCTAGGTGTCAGTTGGGAACTCAAGTCTCGAATTTCGTCGACGAGCATGACCACCCAGGACAACCAGTTCCGTTTTATATCGTAGTTATTTATTCGATAAAAGTTACATGTTACGTTGCGTTACAAAGTTACAAAGTTTCTCGAGCGCTTTTTCTGTGTTATTGTTTGCGGTTTCGCAGAATGGGGAGTGGCCATTATGTCGAAACACCGACCCTTTCCTGGAACGATTGAGATCGTTCTCGAACAATCGAAATGTGCGCGATATAAATAGGCCGGAGAGATGGCCGGACAGTCAGTCTGGATTTAGCTATACGTGCGAACATTTCGGTGACTTTAAGTGGTGCAACAGTTGTGTGAATTAGTGTGTTGTGATTACGTGTGACAAAGTTTGTGTATTCATCGTTTAGTGCTGAATAAAAGTGTCATTTTGGTTAGATCGATTATCATTATTTTATCCCGAACCCTCAGCTCGTAACAATACTAACAGTATTTACATAAAGCACTGCACAACAACCTTAGAGGTTTGTCTCGGTGCTTAGAGACACTTAAGCCGCTACACATTATTTAGATACTTACCTACTCTAAGACCCGTTACCTTTACCTATACATAAGTTACAACAACCAACCGATGTATCCACCCAAATTACCGTCTATAACTTATTGCCAAAAGTATGTACGCAAACATAGTAAGTAGGCGCCAGCAATTGCAAATTGTAAATACTAAAGTTATAACATACTCTTATTATTATTATTATTCGTAAACTCCATTATTGAATGAAAAACCAGCACAATAATTCTCACTGCCTAGCGAATCAGGCACTATGGTGGATTTAGGTACTATCTATCACAGTTAGGCAGGCATAACCTCGAGAAAGAGGCCAGTCGACGAATCCAATTCGGTCGGGCAGCGTTCAGGAATCTACGTAACGTCTTCTCGAACAGAAACGCGGTCCCTCGCTATGGGCCCCATACAAGGCTCAAGATCGCTAAATGCGCCGTGAAGAGGGCCATGCTCGGTGCTTCCCCACGAGATAAAATCAGAATGAGGAGATCCGTAGACAAATCAAGGTCACAGACATAGCCAAGAGGATCAGCAAGTTGAAGTGGCAGTGGGCAGGGCACATGGCTCGAAGAACCGACGGCCGTTGAGACAGAAAGGTTCTAGAGTGGAGACTATGTATCGTAAAGACAAAGGTCACTAGGAGCTACCGGGTACAGGCCACACAAGATCGGTTGCTCCGGAATAAATGGAGAATTGCCCTTGACAAACAAAGCCTATTGATTTTGAACGGGCCACTCGACATTCAGACATTCGTGATATCACAGCTACATAAAAGTGCCGGAATGGACTTAATTAGACATTTGACTTCGAATGAACAGAACTCGTTTTAGAGTGTCTGTCTTCTTGACTAGCCTATTACTTTAGGTCACGCAATGAGATCCGTACCGCTACCTCGTGTTTTTACTATGAGAACATGCAAGCGGCACATTATTAGGCCTAAATATCTTACGACCACGCTGTGAGAAACCAGGGCTGCGACCTCGTTTAGGCCTCCAGCTGCGATCCCGTGTAGTCCCCCGGCTGCGATTTCAGTGACGGTCGCAGCCACGGCTCCGTCCGCGCCCTTCAAGGTGATCTTGACCGCGACCTGCACCACTGCAAGCGCGTCCTTGACTCCTGCGGCCATGCTTTGTAGTATACCCACGTTTGCAGGACTGCTGGTTTCACCGTGGCTACTCGAACTCCGGAGAGCCGATACGTGTTGCATCTCTTTAGTGTTACATGATCCTTTAAATAAAAAATCAACAAACTGAAAAACTGTTTTCCTATATGAATGGTCATCATAAAACACATATTTATTATACATTATATCACACTACATTATATCAAAGGATGTCATACTACAGTGTGGGTGGATCCATATTAAAGAACAACGAAAAGCGTAAGTATACAATAAGCTGGTAAAATAATGGAACAAAGAAAGAGACACCAGTTCATGAACTTCTTTGGATTTTAAAAATTGCGTACACAGGTGAAATTAGGGGTAGAATACCGATTCACTTTTATACTATAGACTACAAAAAATATATTCCAACTGTATAAAAGATATTCATAGTTATCAAGACTATGACAAAAAAAATATAGCCACACATGGCGCCCATAATATAATGCCTGCCTGTTAAAACTGCCTGCATGCATAAACAAGAACAGTAAATAATCCCGACTGACGAGACTGTATCAACCATCAGAAACTGTATTGATACAGTTTATTAACTTTTACAACCAGTTGCACATCAACCAAACTTTAATCTCGAAGTTGGGAATCGAACCCATACTTAGCAACCCGTCTGGTCATGTGGCAGGTGACGCCGTGATAGTCTTAAATGGTTGATCATGCATATGCACACACGGTTAAAAATTCTACATCGCTATTGTATTGAAAAACTTTTTATGTATTCCAAAATGGCAACTAGGTAGATAGACCATACCACTGCATTGAATACATGGCACTCCCATTTTGTTTATTTCAGATTAATAATTATGCAAACACAAAGTGAAACACCGTTTATTGAAACAGTGTGCTTAAAATAAATCAAGCTATAGTGACCTAAGCAAGATCCCAACATCAGGATTGACTCCTACTCGCAGTTTATACGAACCTACATTATTTATTCACTATTTATCCATTATTGCATTATCCAGTAAAAGAAACACCATTCGATATGATGCTTCCATAAATCATTGTCAGACAACAATCCAGATTCAGATTATTCTGCCACGGATTGTCTATTTGCTTAGTTTAGGCAAGGTAAGTGCCTACCTATATATTTTAGTACTTTTGTAACAATCACTTATGTAACGTTACAATTTAAGGAAACTTCTTTGTTAAATTATTACGTTTGCAAAATAAGTTGAAAACCATGATAAATAAATAATAAGTACTTAACTTCATTTTCCAAGGCGTGCGTTATCCCACTTCTGAAATTGAAAGCGAGGTTAGTAGAAAAACACCACGATGCTTTACAAGTCTTCGTTTATTCATTTATTCCTTTATGTCAAATACTTCAATCATTACTACACACACATTATACACTTTTAGGTGACCGTTACGCTTCGCAGCTCGAGAAAGATTGGCCTCTTACTTTTTTTTTTTTTTTTTTTCGCATGGACTAATCTCGCTGTTGGCCTCTGAGGCCGTGACAGCTTAACCGAACTTTTGGCGAGCGCAGATGGCGCTCAGCCCAGTAAGTTTTTTTAGGCAACTAGCGCAAGGGCACCACTTAGGTACGAACCTCGGCTTGGGCTGTTGCCGGGATGGGGATAGGAGAGAAACGCCCGGGTACATGTTTGTACCTCGTATAGGCGGCGACTGAAGGGATTCGTCGACCTCGCCGGCGAGATCGGTGTTTCTGTGAAGTGTTTACTCTGTCTGATGTAGATGACTCACCTTCCGCATTAGCGGAGGTGATTTCGTCATCCGGGTCTCCGAGAACGTGTCTCGGACGACGGAGGATTTTGCTGGCGGGCGAATCCAACGGGTAGACCGGAATGGTGTGCACCAAAGGGTTCGGATGATTAGATGCATGTTCATAAAACCGCTTGGAAGCGAGCTTCATGAACCTGGCTATTGATTCTAATTTCATATCGCGATGTAGATCGTTATTGCGAAAGTACCAGGGCGAGCCTGAGGCTTTTCGCAAGAAGCGATTTTGAATAACCTGAATGGCACCAACTTTAGGAGAGTGGGCAAATACTACAGAGGAGTATGTCATGATGGGGCGAATGCACGCTTTGTAAAGGGTCACCTTATTTTTAAGGGACATTTTACTTTTCGCAGATTGGCCTCTTACGAATAGGCGTCAATGCTTAAATAGTCACGCGATGGTGGCGCGACTTTTGTTTAAAAATGAATATTAAACTAGTAAATATTGCTCAAATAATAAAACTACAATTTAGTACGTAATTACAAATAATCGCTATCACAATTATTTTAAACAAGGTACATAAATGACAAATTTAATTATAACTGACTTCCGTTAATATTGCATTGATCATGAACGACTAAATTAATAAATTGCAATCAAATAATAAATAATACCATTAAATATTTATATAAATCAAAGAGATATTTTTAGGCAAGCTAACAATTCGTCCATCCTGACAATGGTTCGCGTCTAATCTAAAACAACAAATCTAAAACAGATAAACAAAGAGAAATAAAAAAATAATAATTTGAACAACAATAATAAAATATTAAACTTTTCACATAATAAGTACAGGTGTACGTATGTTACAGCGTTCACATAAACAAGAAAATGCAAATACAAAAGATTTTACTTTGTAAAACTAACATCTCATCGGGCTCGATATGGATTGGAATGTATAAATATATTTCTAAACAGACGGGGACCATTGTAATCAACATTAACAATACCGCACATTTAGTATCATCATATCAATTGAAGTCCCCGCTTGCAATTGTGCACATTTTACTTTTCAATCGTGTGAAATATTTTATATTAATACAAATATTTTATTGTGTAAAACTAACATTATACCGAGCCAGACAAGGAATAGGATTTATAAATATATTTCTGAACAGACGGGGACTATTGTAATAAATTTTGACAACACCGCAATTTAAGCATCATCATATGAACTATAATCCCCGCTTGCGATTGTGCACGTTGCATTTCTAAATTGTATACGCTCATAGCCATAAATTGTATACGCTCATAGCCATAAATTGTATACGCTCATAGCCATAAATTGTATACGCTCATAGCCATAAATTGTATACGCTCATAGCCATAAATTGTATACGCTCATAGCCATAAATTGTATACGCTCATAGCCATAAATTGTATACGTTCATAGCCATAAATTGATACGATCATAGCCATGTATCGGTACGCTCATAGCAGATATACGCTCATAGCCGTATGCTTCACTTTGCACTTCATCACTTCACGTCATTCACTTTGCTCATAGCGGATATATGCTCATAACAGTATAATTCACTTTGCACTTCATCATTTCACTTCATTCACTTTGCTCATGGTAATTTTATGATAATTGCACGATGGAAGACGCGCAGTAGACGCGTGCAGGCTGCACTACAGGATTGCGTAGGTTGCGCAGGAGATGCAATCGGGCTGCACGGCAGATGCGCGCAGATCTCACGAATGATGCACGCAGGCCACATGGTAACTGCACGCTGGCTGAATAGCTGGTGCACACAGGCCACGTGGCCACTGCACGCCTTCTCTTGATCTCTTGATTAGGTCTCGTAGATTTTCCACGAGGTATCGTATATGCAAAATAAAAATAAAGTGCTAAAGTAACATTGTCAAAACATTCCACGAGGTATCGTATATGCAAAATAAAAATAAAGTGCTAAAGTAACATTGTCAAAACATTTTAAAAGGTACACAATAATTTGAAAGTACATGCCATGGTGAACCTGTGGTTTTTCTTTATTATTTCATACGTCAAAATATCTGTGATACTCTACGTGAATTGTTGAAAAAGAATAATTATCGACTCTAAATCTATAACACAATCTCAAGTTTTGGCCGTTAATAGTTGCCAACTAAAATACTTTAAGACACTCTCCTGCACACTTAAATACTGCTACAGGAATAAACATAATAACGGCATTCAAATAATCCATTAGCAATAAGATTTAATTGATTCTAGACAACCAACGACCTGGGAATGAACATAGATAAAACCAAAGTCCTTGTCCGACTACCACAGAGCCGATTGCAGTTGCAACTCTTCTCGAAGTCGTGAAGGAGTATTATCTCTTGGGAGAGGCTTACGTCCAGCAGTAGACTGTTATACTAGATCATTAACCCTAGAGTGGTCGCGTGGATTACCTATGTAATCCACACTTACGGAATTGTAAAATTCTTAAAAACCGCTAACGTAAATTACGAGCGCGTCTAGGTACTTTAAGTTAAATAATTGACAAACGCACTCAGTGCTGCGCGCGAGATTTTCTTGTAATTATCCAGAAACCACAGCGACAACGTCAGCACAGACACCAACTCGATCCATAGGTCGCTGCCACGACTGCGGAAGAAGCCGCTATAAAAGCACTCGAAAACTATGCAACACGTGCAAAAAGTTTATTTGTGGCGATCATTCGAAGGTTGTTGGTCTGTCTTGTTTAGAAAACATTAATTAGTATTTTTGTGCCATTTTAGAGGTTTTTTTTGTTTTGTTGATTTTTTTTATATTCTGAGGTTGTGATTCGTTTTTATTGATTGCTTTTAATATAACAATACTTAATAACACTATTACAATAAGAATTAAACATAGTTGAAGCTCAAATGTATTTTTATTTGAATTTATAAATGGTATACAATAGTACTCCACGCGACCAATCGGGTCAGGTTTTAGTACGCGACCACTGTAGGGTTAATGACCAAACCGAGTGACCGTAGATATAATATAGCGTTCTAACTATTTCATGATACACTACTCTTTAATTTACTCTAATTATACACGGATTAATTTAAATATTAACCCGACCAATGTTTATTATGATTTTGAACTTTGATATTTTTTTTACATAACCATTTCATACTGGCAGATGAATTAAGACATCGCCTGCAAACCTTAGCGTTTGTAGTTTGTGTAAATATTTAGTATCATGGGCCTAATTAATTAGATAACCTAACAAATGTAGCTAAATAAAATGTTTTATTACCAGAGCCACGAGCCTTTTGCGATTCTATGCGCAAATAACCAAATTGTTCTACACGCGTTTTTAATTTTGTGCGCATCGTAAAAGCTTTCGTGGTAAATTCGAGTTCATCACGGGTAAGGCTGGGAATAGCCCCATTCATTTCCGGAGCAATGTGACAGACAGACAGACCGGCGCCGGAGAATTCCAAGTGGGTTTCGTTAATCTAAGTACAAAGGAGCAGAATTTGAGCAGAATTCGCAACTGAAGTACTAAAAGCGATGGACGTTCGATCATTTAGGGCGACTTGCGCAATGATGCCTAAACGTATTTAGTGGCTAAATATGATTTAAAGAGTTTTCAAATTATAAAAATATATCAAATTTAAACATGTTTAGCGATCGTTGTGCAAGCCAGGCTTAGTGTTAGCGAAGACTAGATTGTATATTTTGATGAACTTGTTATACATTTCACACTTAAGGCGACTGGTGCAACGATGCGTAGTCGTATTTATTGCCTAAATATGATTAGGAGAGTTGTCATAACATACAATTACGTCAAATTTAAACATCTTTAGTAACTAAAGATGTTTCCGATATTTCTGCGTCGAAATATCGGGACACTCAAGAACTCACAAATCATGGTAAATATCCCGTTTTTAGTACAAAAAGTGTTAATAACCATGAAAGTTTCAAAAGTTATATCTTTAGTCACTCATTACGAATTTTGACAAATATGTTTTTTAATTAGCACCATTACTGTAATACCTGTTGCAAAAAGCCCTCCAAGGTTTGGTCTTAATCTTGGCCATAATCTATTTATTAAGTAGGTACCAAATCTGAAAATATAAATTTTGGACTAACTTGAGGAAATATGGATTGCCTATACAAACTTTCAAAATATATTTTCACCCTCTTGAATATTATTTTTGAGACAAAAGATAGCCTATGCCCTTCTCCAGGATATCTAGTTGCCAAATTTCAGATCCGTTCAGCCGTTTAGTCGTTTTAAGGTAACAAACAAACAGAGTTACTTTCGCATTTATAATATTACTATGGATTAGTATGGATAAGGCTGTTTTTCCTACAAACGATACGAAAGATATAAGATCTGCTCTGCAAAACTGAATTTCAGAATTTAAGTAGTCACAATTACTAAAAACACCACATTTAGATGTTACATTTGTCAAATCAACCTTCTATCAGCTTTAAATATTTTTACTGATAAAAACAGTTAAATCTGCCTACAAAATCATAAACCTTGACAAAAAACGCGGATCGTAAAACTCGGTTCTACGTAATTCACCCTATCGGAGATAACTTTTATTCAGAAGATAACTTTTAAATAAATTATTTACATCTGAGTTAGGAAGCCGTTTGTTATTTCTTACGTCATTGTTGATTTCTCACTGTACTATACAACGTCAATCAATCATGTCAAACGTCATAATATAAGTGAATTAAATGGTACTTCGTTTGTTAGTGATAATCTGTGAATGCATTCATGACACGCGTAAACATGCGGTGAGTGGATATGGCTCTCCTAAGTCATGAGCTTTGTTATTGACGTCACGAGTTTACCTCTTGAATTTAAGCGATTAATTGCGGGTATACTAAAAAATAAGCAAATATAAATGTCTAAAAATAAATACTTTGGCGAACCTTGGTTGAGAAGGTATCTACTACTTTATATATCACTATTTTATATTAATCACAATATTCTTCATTTAAATTTATTGAAAATTATTTTCTACTTTTTAGTTCGGTCATCTGCAAAAGCGTGTTTTTTTAGTTTTTTACATTATTAATACTGCACTACTAAGAGAAAATTTGTAAAATTGTAAAAACAAATAAAACTAACGATAGGATGGATACATAAATTAATAATAGTTGTACTAGGTATTTACTTGAGGAAAAATAAAATAATTCAAAGTTAACCTAATGTTATATTCAATTTCTAAATGATACTGCAGCAGAATGGCAAAAGGAAATCACAATTAGCTTCCATACTACAAGGGTCGCTTCGTAAAAATGCCTATTATAACTGAGATGGAAAAAGTTTTCCGGCATTTTACCAGTTTCCGACATTCATAAATTTTAAGATTTCGTGTCGGAAAGAGAATTCAAATTGCTGTAATAAGTGAAAAATTGTCTCGGTGACCCCCGTAAATTTCTTTCAATATGCTGAAAAAAAAATTATAAATAGGGTACAGGTGTGCATATATAATTGACCTACAAGATAATAATTAGGATATTTAATTTAATTAATGAAAAATGTATATTGTGCACTTTATAAGCAACAACAAAAAATGTTAGTAAAATAAACGAAGCTATTTTATTAAATAGTTGGTAGGTATTTTATAACTGATAAGGTTAGGCAAGTAACGAGTTACTGTTCTTTTTTCAAATACCAACTTTATTAAATCCTGACTTTACTAATCTGATACCAGCAGCTTAGATTACCTTCATCTACCACAAAAATATTTTTAATAATAATTTTAATACTAGAAATAAAGACAAACTCGCTGTTGCCACTTGTAGACTCAATAAAGTTAATAAATCGTTTAAAGGGCAAGGTGTACGCTTTTATAACAAACTCCCAAAAGATGTACAAAAATTGATAATTACCAATTTAAAAACGTAATTCATCAAAATCTTTATAAAAAAGCCTACCATAAAATATCGGATTATTTAGATGATAGAGAAGATTGGGATTTAAATTGCTCCAACTCCAACAAATGTTACAATTTAGACGTAATTTATTTTAACTTTTGTTATGTCTAAAAGGATCATTTAAAAAAAAACAACCAGCTTTGTTTCTTGTCTTTCTTTCCTAGCTTGGTCGCAGTAACAGGCAGTAAAATTGACGTTTCAATGTGATCCTATTGATTTTAATGTATAAAAAGATTTTGATTTGATCACCATATCAGCCACAGGCTGTCAACTGTTGAACCCTTCCCCATAGATTCTAGAGAATACCTTACACATACCGAAACAGTAAGTTAAGTAGGTACTT
Organism: Philereme transversata; assembly: GCA_963924445.1. Lineage (NCBI taxonomy): Eukaryota > Metazoa > Arthropoda > Insecta > Lepidoptera > Geometridae > Philereme > Philereme transversata. The sequence goes on from OZ004343.1 coordinate 8,619,009, forward strand.
AATATGAAGTGTGGAAGGTCCACTTCATAAATAGAGATGCCGATATGCCAAGTGCTTCTGAGTCATAAATAAATTGCTCTACTACCAGTTGCTACTCACTGTAACCTTGTACGTATGCATTTCTATGTGCTGTAACTAAATAATGAAAAAAATATTTATTTGGCACACAGTGTACGGAATAGATTAGGAGACAAACCAAAGTTAGAAATAAAATATTGGTGGCGATTCTGTTGTTTACACTGACTAACTAAAATTGTGTAAAATACGAACTATTTACACTACAAAAGAAACTTATCCGAATATTAGCTAACATAGAACAAACAGACAGTTGCAAACCCCATTTTCAACAACACAAAATTCTTACCTTACATAATGTATTTATATTATGGAAGTATGTAAATTTGCTAGGAAATACAAGCATTTCTACACAACACGGGAAGAAATGCATACGACTCACTCCTTGCGATACAAAAACAAGCTTATGATCCCGGCTCAAACTGCACTCTTCAAGCCCTTACGTAATGTCGATCAAAATATTTAACAAACTACCTGACGCGTTGAAAAATGAGACTAATAATATAAAATTTATAAAACAATTAAAATACTTACTAACTACTAAAACTTAATATACAATTGACGAATATTTTAATGACAAATTTAATTAAAAATGACAAATTTTAGATGCTTACCTACTATCTACTTTGACATTAGATTTGAATGTTTTCTTTTTAAAATAAATATAACCTAACAAGAACAATTACGTCGTCCTCTCTACAATAAACGATTGAGTATTGAGTATTGAGCAGTCTTATTTTGTTCACACTAAACATAAAATTAGAATGAAATTTAAAGTGACATTTCTAAAATTAAGTAATTTTAGTGATGATGGCATGTTTGCGGGCTAGTTTTAGATATCAATGAAATTGGTGTTGACTAAAACTAGCCCGCAAAGACGCGTTTTTATTTAAAAATACTTAAATTTAGAAATGTCACTTTAAATGTCATTCTAATTTGATCTTTAGCGTGAACAAAATAAGACCGGTCGTATTTTACACAAGTTTAGTTAGGCAGTGTAAACAACAAAATTGCCACCATTATACTAAGTGTTTTGTTATGTACGACATTAAATCCGATCCATTATTACGACCTACGTGGCGCAGTGGGGGAATAGCCGGCTAAGACGCAGGAGGTAGCGGGTTCGATTCTCGCCGCGGAACACATGTTTGCTTGATCACAGATATTTGTTCCGGGTCTGGATATTTTTCTATATGTTATAAGTATATATTGACAAAAAAAAACTACATTAGTATTTTATCAGTTAACTGGTTTCCATAGTACAAGCTCTGCTTAGTTTTGGGGTAGATAGCGCTGTGTGACATGTCCAGTAATATTTTATATTAGTTACCGGTATTAAACCCACTGCTAAAATCAGTTAATAAAATTCCAGATGTGTTTTAAATTAATGTCGTACATAACAAAAGAGGTTGTATATAAACAAAAAAAAACCAGTATAACAAAATTTAAAGAGGCCAAAAAAAAATGGCCAAAACATCGAAGAAAAACCGTTTATAATCATCATACACGATATAAATTGGAAGATGTAATTGATTTTATACCCGACTGCGAAGAAGGAGGGTTAAGTTATTCAACATATTGTAATTTTTAAATCAGGAAATAACATACGGACGTTTACATTCTAAGGTTCTTTTTTAAGGTTTCGTACCCAAAGGGTAAAACGGGACCCTATTACTAAGACTCCGCTGTCTGCCTGTATGTCTGTCCGTCTGTCACCAGACTGTATTTCATGAACCGTGATAGTTAGTAAAATTTTCACAGATGATGTATTTCTGTTGCCGACAAACACTAAAAACAAAATAAAATAAATATATATTCACTTTAAAATAAATTATTAAATTTAAATAAAACAAATATTTAAGGGGGGCTCCCATACGACAGACGTGATTTTTTTACCGTTTTTATAGATAATGGTACGGAACCCTTCCTGCTCGAGTCCGACTCGAACTTGGCCAGTTTTTTTATATCATTTGTTTCTTGTGGTGGAATGAATAAATGTTTTTACTTTCTTTCTTTTAAGAAAACTACAATTCTCATAAAACGAAACGTAAGACGTAAATGAGGGGTGTTTTATTTTTGTTGTCTATGTCTGTCTGTGACATGTAGTTGCCAATGTACCGATTTTTTATTTTACTTGATAGTACTTTGTTGCAAAGAATTTTCTGAGATTTAGGGTGACTTGTGCAACGATGCTTGTTCAGAGTTCTAGCTAAAAAGTTTATGGTACGTGTTGGCTGGCAACATTGCATCTATTCATTAATTGGATCATAGAGAAAAAAGACTAATAGACTGGAGAAAGTGGAAAATAGATGGACCACTGTCAAATACGTCAAAGTGGAAAAGACAGAAGTCATCCGGACAGTAGCGGCATACGCCGATTCCGAGATTCTAAACCTTCCAGCTCAATTCATTGTATACTCTTGAATACTGTTATGTAATGTTTGGCGAGTTTGTGCAACTTACTATCCGAGTGAACTGGATCTTGTACATCTCTATGCTAACTACCTGGGAAAGGGGCCCAGGCTTGCCGACATAGTGATGCAGCATAGTATATGCTGCCTATCAAGGTGAGAAAACAAGACGGGCTGCCTCAGTATGCATGCCGGACGTGCGCCAATAAGCTGATGGCGTGGCGCAAACTACGTGAAAGCGTCGTGGAGGCACAAAACACCCTCATCAATCAGACTACCCGGCTAAACTGGAACTACAACGCGGCACGGGTGCGCATCCTTCACTTCGTGGACCTTATGGATTCCTCTGACGACGAGGAGACAGCGAGGCCTGCGCCCCCGCCCCCGACCCCACCGACTACGTGGAAGATATTTAGTGATATTATTACATATTATAGATATTATGACGACCTCCGTGGTGCAGTGGGTGAAGGGCTGGCTGGGACCCAGGAGGTAACGGGTTCGATTTCCGCCGCGGAACCTATGTTTGCATGATCTACAGATGATCTTCCGGGTCTGGATATTTTTTTGTATATTATAAGTATGTGTTTACAAAAAAAGTATATATATTAAGTATTATATCAGTTATCTGGTTCCCATAGTAGAAGCTCTGCTTAGTTTGGGGCTAGATAGCGCTGTGTGAAATGCCCAGCGGGAGTAGGGCGTAGATGCTTGGTCGTATTTAGTGCCTAAATATGATTAAGAGAGCTGTCAAATGAAATAAGTCAAATTTAAACATGTTTAACCTTTAATTAGTTGATCGAGCGAAGCGAGATCTCCAAATCAAGTTGGGCAAATCGGCGTTGTATGTATTTATGTACGTATGTTTGTTTGTCCGAGGATAACTTTCGAAGCGTTTATCCGATCATCATGAAATTTGGTATTTAGGTAGGTAGTGATGGCACAATTTTGGTGTCACTAAATAAGCTAAAACTGGGGGGGGGGGGGTGTGGTTGTTGAGGTATTGGGGTTCAGAGGGGTAAAAAAAAAATGAAAATGAGACTATTAGGTCAATGAAAGCTCTTCATTAGTAAATTTCGATCCCATTTTTATTTTTTAGTTTAGTCCTTGCAGTTTTTGAGTTATTAGCAATAATAAAAACTGAACTTTGACAAAATTCACAGGGTACACTACAGTGCTGAAATTTTGTATACTTGAAGCTTTAGTGACACACATATAGTCAAACGTCTGAAATCTAGAATGTGACATGAACTCCCGTTACCTGTAATTTGAATGAAACTGTAGGTCAAGTGAGTTGGTTAATTATTTCGTGGCACTATTTCGTTAGTCAAAGATTACTAATTGTATATTTTTGTTATTATGGGAGACTCGTGAAATCTCAGTTCGCGGCGAACCACTAGTCTAATACTGTGTCAATAGTGTGTGACATGTTAGTGAATACGGCAAACTTCTTTATATTCGTTATTATCGATTTTCAAAAATTAACATCAACTAGGGAAAGGCAAACATGACTATCGAATTTCCATACCTTAACCAATCCAGTTAGTTCGAATCTAGGTTGCGACTTATGCGTTAGTACGGGTGATAGGAGTTGACCTATTTCGGTCGTCAGATTAATGGAATGTGTGTGAAATCGAGCCTATGTCGTCAGTTGGACAGCTTAAAACACTGATATGGTTAGATAGGTATTGTGTAAACGTTCGTGAGTAATCTGTTGAAGTAATCGTATTAGAATCCTAAGCTAGTAAAGAGTAGTAGATTTCCTTGTGAAAGGGCTCGCCCTGGGAAGAACTACCACCATACCTATTTCTGCCGCCAAGCAGCATTGCTGTGTTTCGGTTTGAAAGTTATGGTTGCCAGTTTAATTACAGGCACATGAGGCTTTACTACTGTATGCCTCAAGTTGATGGACGCAGGGATGTACATCGTAGGGCACATTTCTAAGAAGCGTGGTCTACGAGGCAAACTTGTTATAGGCGGTGGTTTACCACTTAACATCAGGTGGGCCGTAGGCTTGTTCCATCTCCAGTAGTATACAAAAAAAGAAGATGGAGCCGATGTCCTTAACAAATAATATTACTTATAACAATTAATTACCTCGGCTTCCGCTACTATACTGTAGTCTACGGCCTAAGTAATCTCGATTACAGGAATTAACATTTACTCCTGTATACCTCAAGTTGATGGACGCAGGGCAGAGCATCGAAGTGCACGTTTCTAAGGTGCGTGATATCTAGGCAATATCTAGATAGCAAAGATATTGCCTTTTTATATATTGACTCGTAGGCGATGGTTACCATTTAACATCACGGAGGCCTTAAGCTTGTTCCATCTGCAGGGAGTATTAAAAGTTCAATGAAGTGGAGTTCCGATGACTTGTAATACAAAGCTTTAACACTAGGTCTTCACAACACAGGTTCACATTGATACTGCTTGTAACGTTTACCATAATAACCTTTCTGAAGAGAAATAACCCTTTATATTACTACTAGCTTCCGGCAGCGGCTTCACACGCGTTGTTTATCAACAAAAGGTAAGCCTATGTTTGAATCCAGGTCATAATCTATCAACACACCAAATTTTATCGAATTCGCTCAGGCCATTACGATGTGATTGAGTAACAAATAAACATCCAAACTTTCACATTTATAACATTAGTGTGATTATTAAACTTGTACGGTCTAAATAAGCGGGTGCATAAAAAATAAGTCAAACAATATTGCAACACCTGTGCCGATTGGTGCCAAATTTCGATCAAATTTACACATACACATATTTACACATATTTGTGACACATACTTTATAACAGGGATTGGGGCATAGGCTACTTTTATTAAAGAACCACGTGTGAATCCGTGGGAGGCAGCTAGTTACTATATATAAAACAACCCCGTGACCTTGTTCCTGACATACTCAATTAACACCCCAGTAATATACATTTTTAGAAAAAATGGAATCACATATGTATAAGTTTGTAGAAAAAACTTTAAAAAACAAGGTTAGACAATAACGAAATCTTATAGTTAGCATAATACGACGTCAGCTATCTCGACCTTTCCGAAGTCCAATTGAGCAAACTTGAACGCCTTCAAAATCTTTGTATTCAATTCGTATTTGGCTTGCGCAAATATGACCATGTTTCAGAATTTCGCGCAAAACTCAAGTGGCTCCCTATCCGTCTTCGCCGGAATGCACATATTCTATCACTTCTTTATAACATTCTTTTCAATCCTTCTTCACCATCCTATCTAAAGGAGCGTTTTGTGTTCTTGCACAAGGCGCATGATCGAAACCTAGGCTCATCTGAAGCTCTAAGTCTCCAAACCCCTGTCCACAGTTCTCAATTTTATGGTAACTCCTTTACAGTTCAAGTTGTGCGGCTGTGGAACGCTTTACCTTTCTCTATTAGATCATCTAAATCTCTTCCTATCTTTAAAGCTAAGGTATACAACCTTTTCCTTTCTTTGTCTACGCACTGCTAGTTTATCGTTATGTTTATCTCCTTTATTGTAGTTTATATATAAGTATATATTATTATATTTGTTAGTATATATATTTAGTTTATTAGTAAGTATAGGTAGTTTATGTAGGTTTATGAACATACTCGTAGATACACCGCAGTCTTTTTGATTTTTTGTCCTGTCCATCCAAAGGTTGTCTGGAAGAGATCGTTTTTAGCGATAAGACCGCCCATTGTACTTACCTTAATTTTTGTGTATTTTTAATTTTGTTGGTGTGCAATAAAGAGTATTCTAATATTAGAAACACCCAGACCTGGAACAAATATCTATATATCAAACAAACATACGACGGAAATCAAATCTGCAATCTCCTGCGTCTCAGCTGGCTATTTACCCACTGCGCCATGGAGGTCGTCAAAGGAAAGAAAATAAGTTAGCAGACATAAAGAACAAAAGAGTTTCTTTAGTTCTTTATGTCTGTTTAAGCTATTCTTGGGTGTAGTATTTCAAAGTACTAAGTAGTAGGTAAGTTAAGGATGATAATGACAAAGAGCCAAGTGCGCAAACTAACTTATGTGATCTTGTTACGAGAGTTAACTGTCATATCGTTGACGATACAATGCAAAAATTTGTCCTACGATTTTTTAAAACCATCTCAAAAATTTTGCGACTGACGGGTCTTGAACCTATCAATCTACCAAAAAGTTAAGATTTCCCCGTGTCCGATAATACCTTAAAAATTGTCATATTATGACGTCATACATCTCGTTTTCTACCTTAAATGTGGCCTGTGTAATTTTAATCAAGAGATGATACCTGTTGTGTAAAATAAAATTTATACGTTAGTAATTATTCTACCCTTTTGCGTTAAAATACATACTTCAGATGTAGATTGTCTTTAGACAGTTTGTCTTCACCGCTGTCTACGACACAATACAGAAGGTGCAGAAGATCAGCTTAGTACAACGAGCGATAACAGACGCACGCAAACATAGACGCCCACCAGTCGCGAGGGCCGCGCTTTGGCGAAACGTGAACAATGTTTTGTGTGACCTAATAATTTGTTAGTTGGTTGTAAAACTTGAAATAATTTACGTTAAAATGTTTACACAACCCTTACATAAACGTTTTTGTAAAACTTGTAGAATATTGTAGATGCCAGCCTGAGCCCTAGCGCTACGGTCGAGAGTTAGCAATTATAATCAATATCGGTCCGAGCTGGCTTTCTGAGCCTACTTATTTTGTGTTCATAATCTCTTATACGATACATCCTTCTAGCAAGGTAGGTCAGTATTCAATATTGTATAACGTTCATACAAAGTGGATTAAAATAAGATAAGATAACTCTTTATTGTACACCAAAATAAAATTCAGAACATTTTTACTAACAAATTTAGTACAATAATGCGATAAGACCGCCCGTCTTATCGCTAAAAGCGATCTCTTCCAGACAACCTTAGTATGGACAGGATTATAACATATCACATGACGGCGGTGCATCTATATAAAATTAAAAACATACCTACATACTATAAACCTAAAATACTAATAATAACTCAAATTTAATTATAATAAAACAAGCAACTATAAAAATGGTTATGATGAATTAACAAGCAGCGACAACTTCAACGCAGGGACAGATAAAATCTTACATTACTACATGTCAGATCTTATTGGTTAGTCAAGAGTCCAGCGTTTCATATGTACCCTACAGGTCTGTCCCAAGGTCCGCCACTGGCCCCAATATTCGGTGCCTGTTATCCGATCCCTTCCACCTAAAGCGCTCAGATCCTCGTTCCATTTAACCGAAACCATATCTAGTTACTAGATATTGCAAGTTTGAAAACCACAGAACGTCAGATAGTTACTAAGTTTCAATCGACATTATGCTTCCATTGTCCTTAGAGTGATTACGTGAATTCCAGTTGCGACTGCCATTTGGAGATTAACTTCATCTAACTCAGAGGAATAATTGATACAACTCTCGTTTGAAGTTAAAAGCTTGAAACGAATGGACCAATTTCAACGATACCTTGATTTTTATCACAAAAGTTTGACCAAAGTCACACATGCGATGATTAAGTCACGAAGATCTGGAAGAGAACTATTCACTCTTATCTTAGAGAGACCCGGATTGTAGTCTTCAGAAAAAAAACAGACGACAGACAGACAGGTTACTATAATTCGTACGCATTGATTATGAAACAAAATGAACTACCAAAAAACAACCCCTGTTCGGATTCACGGAGCTTTCGGATCATAGTATGTTTAAAAAATGCAAGTATTTTGACAGAATATATTTATTGAAGTTATTAAAAGATACATATTTAAACCACAGAATACGTTATTTATTCAGAAAGTCATCAAGTTTAGTTTGTCGGGTTCTATTTATTGATTAAAAAGGCTTTGCCCCTCAAATTACGCAGCATCCAATCATCAGATCATCATCAAATTCATCAGACCAATCCAAACAAGTATTAGGTGCGAATATAGCTTGTGATAGAGAAATTTTCTTGACACGCGAGGTGACTCATTCGCAACTAAAGATAAAACATATCAGCGGTCACGGTAAGAGAGAGAAAGGGACAGTCAGCATTCGGATTAGCCTGAATACGGATTATCTAGGCTCTATTGTATTAGGTTCAACATGAGTAAATACCTACATATGTAAACACATAAAATAAAACAAATTTGTTACATTACAGTTAAGACACTGGGGCAATTATCTAAAGATCTATATAACAAATCAGGTGGATTATTTCTGAAGTAAGACCCTAAGTACTATCTTTGTAATAGTGCGTCAAGAGCTGGATTCGATTTTCTATCCCGGTTTTGACGTCTTCTATTGCAGAAACAAGACTTATAGACAAGCCATTTAAATAACATGTATGTTAATTTAATGCTATAGGGTAAGGTTAGCTTAAGTTTAAATAAAATATAGATAAAAATAAAATAAAAACATTTTATTTCAGACAATAATATAGTCCATATCTGCACTAAAAGAAAAATACACACAGAAAATAAAACATAAATAAAACAAGTATAAAATAGGGACTGGGTGAAAATAGAATCTGCCATTTTGTGCCAAGGGTGACCAATTGAGGAAATTACTTACTTCATTAATCACCCTTCGCACAAGGCACCTCCAGAGCGGAGATGTGCAGCACTCAGCCACCGTCCTCAGGATGCTGTTGCGACTGTCCCGAACTCTGCTCATCAGCGATGCCGTTTTTTTGCGCATGATGGCGTGAAAGCCATCTGTGTGGTAATGGGCAAACATCCCCGATGCGCTGCAGTATCGGGGCAACCGCAACATCATCCGGAAGATGTTATTATATTGGATGCGTAGGACATCCAATGATCTTTTGGTATGTCGGACCCACAGACTTCCCGTGTACAAGCTCTGACAGTAGGCTTTAAAAAGCGTAACTTAAACTTGTTCAGTACAACGGGAAAATCTGCGGGTCAACATGTTACCTCGGACCGCCAATGCCCTACGCTCCCTCTCAATATCTTCATCGTTTTTAAGGTCATCGGCAAGAAAATGTCCCCGATATTTAAATTTCGTAACACGATTTAAGTTAAAGCCGTTTAGGGTTATATTCAGTGTACGAGTATAACCGGGACATTTACCGACTAATTGTTTATGTTATAAGTATAAAGTTTATAAGTAAATTTAAATTTAAGTATGCTAAACCACACTCACCATTCTAGCATTAAGAACATAGGTGTACTAAAACGGTGCGTGCGAATAGGTGGTATCAAGGTATCGAGGTACTGAGCCGTGCGTCTGCTTTTCCTTTGATGGAATACAGAAGATATTTAACCAGAAATAGATCTAATCCTTATAAATGCAATGCCATAATTGTACACGTAGCCACTAATTAGTGTTTTTATATTATGTAACGGATCATTTAAAAGAATAACCAGCCTTATTTTACCTGAACTTTCCTGGGTTGGTCGTGGAGGAACAGGCGGTAGAATCGACGTTTCAAAGTGATCCTTGTGATTTGAATGAATATTGACTATTGTCATGAGGGGTTTCTGTTTCTCTTCTGTCCGCTTTTCTTTTAAAACACCGAATTGAAATTGTTCAAAAGATACAGACAGGACAGCCACAGGTTTCACACTTATAACACTCCATTTTACGTAGAGGGTTAAAATGAAGGAGTAGTGACGCTGACGTGGTGTACGTCTTGTTTATTATCGCTCTGAACCAGAAGCTTACGAGACCCGAATAATCCCAATTCAATCAGTCTTAGCTTTGCTTGGATTATATTACAATGACGTGACCGGGTTAATGTATTGACGATGATTCGATACAACAATATTGTTGACTAGCTGACCCGCGCCAGTTTTGCAAGGATTTTTATCTAAATAAATATAGCCTATAGTATAGCACTCAGGTATAGTGTAGCTTTCTATAAGTGAAAGAATTTTCAGAATCGGTGCAGTAATTTCTGAGATTACCCCCTTCAACTATTATGTTTGATATGCTGTCACATAACCTAACCTTCAGGCTTTGAAAATACTATAAAATTCCTGTATATTTTCTTTGTGCTAAATATAGCCGCGCTTTGAAAAAACAACATAGAACAGCCGTTTTACAAAGTAGTTTTCTAAGCACAGAAAAATAGTTAAGTTCTTGGCAGTTTGTATACATAGAGCTTCAGAAAGTCTAGGAAATAGGCTGACTTTCTATTTTATTTCTATTTTCAGCGATTTGCTGGGCAAATCCCTCCCCCATTCCTTCCAAACATCACGCATGATCCTGTGCCACGTCTACCCGGCCTATCAGACGCTTATCCAATTCGTCCCGTCTGCGTCTTTCAATTCATCTCCGTCTTGGTCTGCCGCGACGCCGTCACCTTCTCGCTGGGCCAGGGCCCATTCGGTAGCTATCTTGGCCAACAACCTGTTTAAATTAATAACTTATTCTAAAATTCAAATTACTCAAATTATACAGAATTAACAACTTTAAAGACATTTTAAAGAAAGATCTTTAAATAAAAACGCACAGGATTGGTTTGAGTATTAATAGTAGAAGTAAAATTTGGGCAGATTTTGATTTCTAATTTATTTATTTTATTTATACGTTACGTTACGTATTTTATTTACGTACGATTACGTACGTATATTCTGCAACCAAATACCTACTTGACAATTTTGATACGAACATTTATTCCTAATCACGTACATTCGCAACCATGTAACAAATTATATCACACAAAACATGATTCACGTCTCGCCAAAGCGCGATACTTACGACTGGCGTTCGACAGACTTGATCCGAGATCTTCGTACGTGCGCCTGTTATCGGTCGTTGTACTTAGCTTAACTTCTGTACTATCTTTTGCTTATACCCAGCGCAGCCAATGCCAATGTTAATTATGATAGGGACGTGATAGTTTTGGTTCGTAGTTCAAAAAGTTTAATTGAAATTGATTTTTAGTGTGTGCCTAAGATTTTCCTCTGTTTTTCTTCTGTTCTCTATAAGGATAGATCTGGTGCTGTCTTAAAAATATAATCATGAATATCTTATAGCTAAGATTTTTAAAACCATATAAAAACTTTCAAGCCAGACTGAACTGCAACGTTTGGCATTGAGCAGGTCAAAAACTATAAATGTTTTCCTGTGGATGGAGCTAATGGCGCTTTGGGTCGTAATCTGAATCATCTCACTAATTTTGACCCTGACGTGACAATAGCCTGTAGCACAATTGGCAGTGCATCTTCGTATCAAGAGGAAGATTGCGGGTTCAAGTCGCATCTGGCTTGAAAGTTTTTGAGATGGTTTTAAAAATCATAGAAATTTCCGTGTTTGGATAACACTATGAAAATAACATACTATGTTTTACCTACATTGTAACACAAAAAGGTGTGATTTCTTTGTATTTCATATATAATGTACTAACAGGTTTTAGAGTACATAACTATTTACGTAAGGATCCACTGTGATTATCTTGCTTAAATTATTACGAACTACACCCACAAGTTTACTTCAAAGTATCTGCTAATTTTCGGTAATCGGTCTTTGCGTAACACTATCCCTGTTAGCTGTACATACTTTAAACAATATTTGCTCAATAATCAGAAAAAATATACAAAAACACGACTGACAAACAAACTGAAAAGATGTGTGATTTATATACCTTAAGAGGATATGTAAAAAAAATTGTGCCGCTAAGTAACTGTCGTATTCAATAACGAAAAATGGTACTGATTTCATATTTAAGCAATGTTTAATTACTTGAGGATTTAAACTACGTAAACTAGTGGTTCGTCCCGAACTGAGATCTCGCGGGTTTCCGATTAAAACAAAAAAATATTATCTTAGACTAGCAAAATAGTGCCCCGAAATGTTAACTAACTTGACTTGTTTCATCCAAATTACAGGTAACGGGAGTTCATGTATATTGGTTATTCTTTTTTGGAGTAGAAATTGCAGTTATTCTAGATATCAAACTTTTGCCTATATTTGTGACACTAAAGCTACACGCGTACCAAATTTCAGCATTGTGGGATGACTGGTGTATCCTGTGAATTTTGTCGAAGTTTTAGATTATTAGATTAGACTAAAAATAAAAACAGGGTCGAAATGTACCCACAAAGACCTTTTAGTAGACATGCCATTTGACCAGGTAGTCCCAGTTTTTTTTACCCCTCTTGAACCCTAATATTTCAACAATCCCCCTACGTTTTTAGCTCATTGAGTCACCAAAATTGTGCCATCACTACTTACTTAAATACCAAATTTCACGATGATCGTATAAACGCTTCGAAAGTTATCCTCGGACAAAGAAACATACATACATACACACAACGCCGATTTGCCCAAGTTGATTTGAAGCTTCGCTCGATCAATGAAAGTCAGACACGCAATTGGTGAAACTTTCACGATACAATTATTTGTCAAAATCGGCTCTTCTAAAACACTAATATCGTTCATTCTCCAACTCAAAAAAATATTTAAAGTATTTTTTTACATAGTAGGTAATTATGGTACCTAAATTAATGGGAAAACATTTTTTTTTCATTTATTGGTTTTCATGCAATCGCAGGTGGGGTCAACCAAGAACCCTATTTATTGACTTTCAATGGGCATTTATCAAATAAACGACAAAAGCATAAAACATACAAGTTTAATATACCTACACATACCTACTCAGAATTTACTCACACGGTAGGGCAAAAATCAAAGGTCACAATGCCAATACGAACGGAATTTGTTATTAAACGTTCGCCGATTAAAATATAGCGAGATTCCTTAAGTCTTCAGCCTACTCTCTTATATCTACTGCGGATATGGAATGTCTTTGTCCGCATAATAAATAATAACCAACTAACTTGACCTACAGATTCATTCAAATTACAGGTAACGGGAGTTCATGTTTTTAATTACACTTTTTTGGGGTATAAATTACAGTTATTCTGAATTTCACACTTTTCCCTACATTTGCAATACGAAACTCTTAGCACGGCTTGCACAAAAACCCCTAAAGGTAAGTAGTGACTAAACATGTTCAAAGAGTATTTGTACGATTTGACAACTCTATAAGTAATATTAAGGCACTAAATATATATTAAAAGAGGTACCACGAACAGCATCGATTTGATTAGCACCTATCTTAATAGCACCAATGTTATTCCACGAGCAGCACTAAACTCCTGCCGTTTTAAGAGGCCCGATTTGACGTTGTCAAAACACAGAGACTAGAGATGGGAACTAGAGTAAAAATAAAAGATCGTTCGCTAGAAAAACTGATTCTTGAGACATTTTGATTAGAGTTTGTTGTCGTTGCGTTTAACTTAGGTTAAATTTATATCGAACTGACTTGGCTATATATACATAACTTTTATCGTTTTTCATTAAAGATATGGACGATAATTATAAGTAGATTAGATTAGAAATGTCTTCATTGCTCTGATACAAAAATTATGAAAACCTCTCATTGTGGGCGCCATATCTATAATCGATTTTTATGTATAAAACATTAAAAAAATAAAAATTAGTTTCTGTTTATAACGGTGCACACGGTGTTATACACACAAAAATGAGTTTATATATATATATATATATAGTATAAAAAGTATAAAAATCGGTTGTTTTGATGAGCATAATAAATAAATTTGTGAAATGTTTACCATAGAAGTGTGAAATTAATTTTGGCATGTATAAACACACACTTTATTAAACTTATGTTGTGCTTTTGCATAATGCTTGCCATCTAACCACAGATATTGTATTGGTGACATCGATTTTTTTACTTCTTGTGTAGACGTTCGTTCTAAGCTCAAAAGTTATCACGGCGAGCAAAATGACAGATGTCAAATCGGGCTTGTTTTGACGTCGCAAATGTAATCAATATTTTCAAATGAAGCCTATGTAAGAATATACTTATAAAATTATAAATGCTTAATAAAAAAATACAGGGTGATTTGTTATTGTTTTTTTTCTTACCTACCTACATAATTCAAAGATGTTGAAAGTGTTTTATATGTTCGCGAAATCGATTAAGTATTTAGGGGCTAGTAATTGTAATTTGGTGTATCAATAAAACGTTATATATTATTGATCATATCTGTAATTTTGTTTCAGGTAAACCTGGTTATTCCTTGAGTTTCGACGAAAACTTACAGTTTTACACCAACACAGGTAGTGTCTTCAGCTAGTTTATAGTTAGTATGGGTCTTAGGATATTGTAGCTTTCTGTCAATGATTTTTCAAAATCAGTTCAGTAGGTTCTGAGATTACAAGCTAAAAACATCATCATCATTTCTGCTACAGAACGTCCACTGTTGAACATAGACCTCCCCCATAGATTCCACGAGGGAACGAACTTTTGCGGCCTGCAGCCAAAAAACAACATATTTTAGTGCTACAAATATACAAATATAAAATTATACCTACCTCTTTATAATATGATGACCTCTATGGCGCAGTGGGTGAATAGCCTGCTGAGACGCAGGAGCTAAGCGGTGAGCGAGGTTAAAGCTAAGCTACGAATATGTGTATTTCCACTAAAGCTAATTGCTGTAGTGATAAAGATGCACTATGCGCGAGGTAGTTGTTTAAGGAAAATGCGCGAGATTCCCATCTCGTATCTATTCTTAGCTAGCATCCCTCGCTTCAAAGAGTATGTTAAAAACTTAGCTTCGTTGAACACCTTCTGTCCAGTCGAAATCCACCAGAGCTAAGCGACTGCCGGTCGAATGCTTCCATACCGTCATGCGCAAGCGACCCGCGTCCGTGGTGCGCAAGCTGCGGGCCAGCGCCAACATCGTTTTGGCAATGATAGCTGGCAGAGTAGACTGCCCGTACACCATTGCTGTCACAGGAATGCTCTCAAAATCCCTGTTTAGTATAAATCTTAGCATAGCTTTTGTGTTGTGCCCTTCCCTATATAAAATAAATAAATATTGCTGGACATTTCACACAGCGCTATCTAGCACCAAACTAAGCAGAGCTTGTACTATGGGAACCAGATAACTGATACTTATATACTTTTTTTTGTAAATACATACTTATAATATAAAGAAAAACACCCAGACACGGAACAAATATCTGTAGATCATGCAAACATTTGTTCCGCGGCGGAAATAGCGCGCCACGGAGGTCGAATATGACCTACATAATTACTTGAAATAAATGTTTTTTTTAAGCTAAGCTATGAAAATCCAGCGATCCTATTAGTGGGTTTGATACACATCCATAGCTTAGAAACGTAGCAAATCTCTGGTAGAAACGCAGCCTTAGACCTATTCTATTACTAGCACATTTATTTCTGACATAAGGTCTAACAATTGACCAAATTTCCTAGAGATCTCTTCACTGAACCTAATTCAGGTTCTGACAGAATGTATATCGAATAATTTCGTAGCAATACAACGTTCGAATTGATTGGGTCCAGATTGTCCCTATGTTTGTCCAGACGTCCAGGGCCTCTCTAAATGCCAAGGGCACTTTGAACGATTGCCACAGTTTGTTTGCTTTCTGTCTTGACCTCAGTTGTATATAGGTATATTTACATGGTAAGCTCCAATCAAGAGAGTGTGTGTAAAACGATTAATAATTTTAACACTCTGTATTTCTTCTTTTAATACAAAATCTTGGAGCTCAACTTTACCTACTTCTAGATTTATTGATTTGTTATTTTGCATCGTTAACATCACACATCATAATCATCATCATATATAAATTTCATTTTTCAATCCAATTAATTGATTCAATTTTCAGAAGTCAATGATCAATATTTGTTAGTAAAAAACTTAATTCAAACATTTCACACGGGTTAGTACAAAGTATAGGCACAATAAAACAAACAAAATTCAAATAATAACAATAAAAGTTTAAGTTAAAGTCCCTCACTAAAGTCCGGAGCCAATAGTCTCTCACAAAGACTATTCGATCAGAACCCGATTGAAGGACTTCATAATCGGTGAATCGTATTTGCCAGCTATGACCTGCAGGATGGTGTTGATGCTGCCCCGCACTCTACTGAGCAGTGACGCAGTCTTTTTGCGGATGATGGCGTGGAACCCATCGACCCGCACCTCTGCAAACACGTTCGAAGCGCGATTACCAGAGCGACCGATCATCGGTCGGTTCCCAGGCTCTTTCCAGCAAGTGGGACTCTACACGAACCTTTCTGCAACTTCAGTTCTTCGAGCTATGTCCCCTGCACACTGCCAGCTCACCTTGCTAATCCTTTGTGTTACTTATCATCACGCAGCGATAGGCACACTAATTTACACGCTCGAATTACTGACGGCCGTTGGGGCAGAAAGGTTCTCAATTGGACACCTTTGAGAATTTTTTGATGTGTAACATCTTTCCTCTCGGTTTGTGGGAGTGATTTTGGCAAAAGGGACGGAAATGTGTAACAGGAAACCGGGGAAGCGCGCGTGGTGGTCAGACACATTATATGCGACTTCTGTAAGTCTCGTAGTTTTTTCCGACATTTTGGTCTTCGCATGCCACCAATTGGTAACAAATAAAAAAAATATCTAGAACTTAAGCTCTCAAGGGACAGTTTTTCCGTATCGCTTGCGTACGTTGCACTACGTTCTAATTTAGAATCGTGAATGTGACCTTAACTATAGTTTGTACCTACTGGTAGCTCATCTGTGGTATTAGTTCGGAGTTAAGTTTTAAGTCTACATTTTGATTAAATGCTAGTTAGGAGCCAATCCCTTCCAAATCAGATAAGTTTGGGGTGATTTAAATCACTGATGTGACTTCAAAATAGGTATTTAAAGGAGTGGTGGGTATATATAATAAATAAAATAAATATATAATAAATATCGCTGGACATTTCACACAGCGCTATCTAGCCCCAAACTAAGCAGAGCTTGTACTATGGGAACCAGATAACTGATAAAATACGTATATACTTTTTTTTTTGTAAATACATACTTATAATATATAGAAAAACACCCCAGACACGAAACAAATATCTGTAGATCATGCAAACATTTGTTCCGCGGCGGGAATCGAACCCGCTACCCCTCCTGCGTCTCAGCTGGCTATACGCCCACTGCGCCACGGAGGCAGTCAAATTATGAATGAAAATATATGATTTAGAAAGCAACGCGAAGTTCAAAATGGACTGTTGTAGCTTGGGAACCGTTGGGGTAAAGAAGCATAAGTTTGGTGTGAAACATGCACTGAAAAGTGCAGCGTAGGTCTTCCACTAGATGGAATACGACTTAACGAAGGTTAGCTGGGACTGAAAGGGACTGCACAAGGTTGGTCGCTTAGAGGGTAAAACAGTGTCTTCATACAATGCTATTCTGGAGCAAAATATCATGTCATGTCATGTAACGCACTTGTCGTAAACAATGCTAAAAAGAAACCTTCAATATTATTGTGATTGATAGTCGTCTCATCTGCTAGCATGACCGACTATTAAACATATTTGCTAACCTTAACCCCCACTACACTTGAGATTCCCTGTGTCATAAGTACGAGTAAGTGTGCTCAATCTTCGATCACACCATCACTTACCATCAAGTGAGGTAATGGTCAAACGCTTGAATATTCTTAACACCCAAGTACAGTAAATTACACCTACTACAGAATCATCCGAATATAAACACCGTTTTTCTGCTGCAGAAGAGGGATGTTCGTGCAATTTATAATATGGGCCCCAGAGAATCATTACGCAATAAGTTTAAAGAAATAAATATTATGACATTCCCTGGCAATAAATCTATGAAAATATGATGTAATTTCACAAAAATATTAATTTGTTTAAGAAAAATAACGATAATCATAATTTTAATACTAGAAGTAAAGATAAACTCGCTGTTGCCACTTGTAGACTACATAAAGTTAGTAAATCGTTTAAAGGGCAAGGTGTAGGTACGCCTTTATAACAAACTCCCAAAGGATGTACAAAGCCTGACAATTAACAAATTTAAAAACGTAATTAAACAAAATCTTTATAAAAAAGCCTACCATAAAATATCGGATTATTTAGATGAGATAGAGAAGCTTGGGATTGAAATTGCTCCAACTCGTTCAAAATGTTACAATTTAGACGTAATATATTTTCTGTATTGTTATGTATTCTAAAAGTTATTAGGTATAAAAAAAAACAACCAGCCTTGTTTCTTGCCTTTTTCCTGGCTCGGTCACGAAGGAACAGGCAGTAAAATTGACGTTTCAAAGTGATCCTTGTCATTTTAATGAATATAAATATTTGACTTTGACTTTGATCCATACTAATGTTATAAATTCAAACTCACAAATCAAAAATCCCGTTTTTAGTGAAAATACTCTGTCTCTCTGTCTGTCTGGTTTTTACATGTTCAAGACTAAATGGCTCTGGATATTTCGATGAAATTTGGTATATAGATAGTTCGTGACCTGCATTGAGTCATTTGCTGCATTTTATTGAGAAACCATGCGTGTCAAGCCGCAGGTAGAAGCTAGTACTGTATATAAAGGAGGTTATGCTGACTGAAAATTCACAGCCTAAACCGCTGATTTCAAATATTTGAAATGTATCGTGTGTTCCGTATAAGGTGTAGAGGTACATACTAAAGAAGATTTTCCAGAATTCATAAGAGGGTGAAAAGGGGTGTTCAAGTAATTATTCCACAGGGACTAACTTGAGTATTCAGCTCGTCTTCTTTAATGAACTACTACGATAAAGAAGGAATTGGTTCGTCCTTGTCACTTCCATGAGCTCTTAGTGTAAGGCATAATTAAAGCAACTGCGCCATTACGGTCCCATTTGTTACATTTTCCGTACAAGAACGGAAATATAATTATGTTAACTGTTTACTTTCGTCACGAACAGAAAGTTACACGCAATTTACTTACATAATCATTATTAGAGTATTTACCTTAAACATGTCTGTTTTAATGTTACAGTCTCCTAGTGAAATTGACACTCTGGATATAGTTCGTATCATTATAAATAAATGAAAACAATTTTTGACACGAAATATGGACAAAATACAACACAAAAGAAGATAAATAAATAAATAAATAAATATAGCTGAGCATTTCACACAGCGCTATTTAGCCCCAAACTAAGCAGAGATTGTACTGTGGGGACCAGATAACTGATAGAATACTTAAATACATTTTTTTTGTAAATACATACTTATAATATATAGAAAAACAACCAGACCCGAAACAAATATCTGTAGATCATGCAAACATTTGTTCCGCGGCGGGAATCGACCCCACTATCTCCTGCGTCTCAGCCGACTATTCACCCACTGCGCCACGGAGGTCGTCAACGATATAGATGGTGATATAGAAGTAATGTCCGATCTTGACTTCTGGCTCTAAAAAGTAGATAGGAGTAGAAGGATAAGTAGGTACAAAAATGTATTACGTATTCAAAAAAATACGTGAATATCCCACGCAACTTCCATCATAATTACAAAGTTCAGAATCATGCCAAAATGGCGTCAGCTCAGCCTCAGTAAGTACTTAACGCTGGTATTCTGCGGACCCCAAATAGTGCTAAATAAAATATTACTGGACATTTCATATTCAGACAGTTGTACCACGGGAACCAAAAAAATTATATCAGTACTTCTTGTATACCAAACCCGGAACAAAAATTTAAAGATTATGCAAACATTTGTTCCGCGGCAGGAATCGAATCCGCCACCTCCCTCGTTTCAGCATAAAGTGTGGATAAAAAAAGGCTTAATTAACTGGTAGTTAGAATTATAATGAACCTCGTTCAAATGAATATTGGTACTGTCAGTGACATACATAGATTATGTGACAAATAACCTATAACGGCTATTTTATTTTACGGGCAATTTACTTTATTTTTGGACACTTTACTGAATGTAACCTCTTTTTTCATTAATTGTTTCTTTACCTTTATCGGGACAAAAACCTTTTTTCCCCTTTTATTCACTCAGCTCACAAATTGATAAACCAGGAATTTGCTTATAAAAGGTTTTTTATAGAGATTTAAATAAGAAACAAGCTTAGACTAAAAAACCAAACATTTACCAGCCTGAGCCCGTAGAAAATGAAAACGTCTAGCCATTAAGCGTTTAGACTAGACGATAAATCATGTTATTCTTATCACACCTCATACCAACTTTTCGCTTTACACATTACTTATGCATAGGATTCAATCTCAGAGCTGACTTAAAAGTAATTTACGATGTCTTCTACACGCGGTGTAGGGAGGGTAGCTAGCAATTTGTACGGGCGCCTCATATTTTCATGGTACGTTTAGTAGGGCGAGTGGCATATTGAATCAGCAACTTGTTGCGTTACTGGTATAATGAAGAAAAATCACGTGTAATATAGCGATACCATTAGCTGTAGAGATAAAGATGTAAGCTATTTGTAGTCTTTCGTTTTTGAGTGTTCGATTATCTTGTGTGCATTTTATTTGCTCATGATTATGGTCTCGTGACTATGCCGAAATATTACAAACCACTATTTGTACTAAAAACGGGATATTTGATCGAGCGAAGCGAGATCTCTGAATCAACTTGGGCAAATCGGCGTTGTATGTATATATGTATGTTTGTTTGTCCGAGGATAACTTCCGAAGCGTTGATCATATCATCTTGAAATTTAATACATAGGTAGGTAGTGATGGTACAATTTTGGTGTGACTAAATGAGCTAAAAATGTTGGGGGGTTATTGAGATATTGGGGTTCAAGAGGGGTAAAAAAAATGAAAATGAGACTATTTCTGGACGTCAAATGAAAGGTCTTTATTAGTTAATTCAGATTCCGTTTTTATTTTTTGTAAAGTTCTTATAGTTTTTGAGTTATTAGCCATAATAAAAACTAAACTTTGACAAAATTCACAGGGTGCACCAGTTACCCCATAGTGCTGTAATTTGGTATGTTTGTAGCTTTGGTGACACAAATATAGGCAAATGTCTGAAATCCAGAATAACTGCAATTTGTACCCCAATAAAGTGTAACCATATTACATGAACTCCCGTTTCCTGTAATTTGAATGAAACTGTAGGCCAAGTTGGTTGGTAATTCATTTCGTGGCACTATTTTTATAGTCAAAGATTTCAAATAATATTGTTTTGTTTTAATTGGAGACTTGCGAGATCTCAGTTCGGGGCGAAGCACTAGTTACCATGATTTGTGAGTTTTTGATCGGGATACTCAAAAACTCAAAAATCATTGTAAATATCCCGTTTTTAGTACAAATAGTGTTTATAACTATGAAAGTTTCAAAAGTTATACTACAAACCATGTAGAATTACCCGTTTTTAATGTAATAAATGTTCGTGACTTTGTTTTACGCGTCGTTTTAAAATGTGCTTTACACGAAGACGGCGATGGCCCGTCTGAAATAAAGAGATCATGCTGTTAAACAATTTTACACATCATTGATAGAAATCAGGGATTCACACCGTTTTAGTTTCACGCTGATAAAACGGTACCTATGTGTTCAATCCCGTTTTTATAAAAACTAGTGGTTCACGCTGAACTGAGATCACGCGAGTCTCCCATAAAAACAAAAAATAATAATATTACAGCAGTCTCCAGCACCTCCGTTCACACCTCCCTCACCCCTCCCTACTCTCGTTCCGCGCTTGCACACATATTTTATATACATAAATTATGTTTTTTTTTCTATACAATCCGATAATCCGAACATTCCATAAATCAAGCGCCCCACTTTTCTTAGTAAAACTTCAAATAATTGTTTAACTTCAATTATCAAACCTTTTATAGTTAATAAAACTAATATTGTTAACGTATTAATTTTAACACAATTTTTAAAACTGACATAGTTAAGAACCTCCCCAGTTAAACCAGCTTTCTATTAAATAAAATTGCTTCCGAATCGGTCCATCCGTTCGGGAACTACGATGCCACAGACAGACAGACACAGAGACAACCCTAGGCGTCAGACATATAACACCCTTTTTTTGCGTTGGGGGTTAAAAATCGTCGAGTCACTTCTTTAAAACTGGGATGGCGCAGTGGGCGAATACCCGGCTGACACGCAGATAGCGGGTCCGATTCCCGCCGCTGAACAAGTGTTTTCATAATCTACATATATTTGTTCCGGGTCTAAATGTTATTCTGTATATTATAATATGTATGTATTTACAAAAAAAAGTATATACGCAGTATTCTATCAGTTATCTGGTTCAACGATGAGTACAAGGTAAGAGTAAATAGGTTTCTTCTAGATCTTTGTGCTTCATCTTAGACCACATCGTTTACCATTGGTGAGATTGAACGAAGATCTATCCAGATAAAAAAACAAAGGTCTGTTTAGTATCGGGTTAGATAGTGCTGTGTGAAATTCCCAGCAATATTTATTTATTTATACCCCTTATCAGAGAGACATGATATACCAACTTTGCACACTTTGGGCTTTAGTATTCCAAATAAGTTCTGTCTGAACGGACCTCTCGTACAGTATATTAACTCCACCTCAGAATCCCTAGCAGCCTTCCGGTTTGTTACTTGTAACAAAAATGTACATTCAACGAAAATGAAACCCATGCTTTACGGACTAGAAAATTATTATCCTCAGTGTAAAAAACTGACACCTTTTAAAATTAGAAAATTAGGCTAGCAAAAAAAAATGTTCTTAGTTAGGGATCCTATACACTTAATTTATATAAAATATGAATATAAAAATGATTTATAAGTCATAAGTCATTTATTCTTTGCTGATAATATGTTACAAAATAAGGTCTTAAATTAAATATGTTAAAGTGCTTAAATATATGATCTGCCGGTTAGGGCTTGCAAAGTTATACAAATTTTGTCAGTTTAACAATACACGAACTATTAATTGCAAAATAATATTAGAATAATCTTAATGTCAAGAAATCGTTAACAAAGTAGAAGCAATGATTCAATACCCATGTGAATAATTTATAATTAAATGTCAAGTCTTATCCTAGGTAACTTAAAGAATTATACAAAAAAAAGTCGACCAAAATGTTAACTAGATAAAGTTATGTATTGAATTAGTAAACATTTATCTTGTGAGGACTTTGACCCCGTTTTAGTTGAACTAAGAAATCCTAATATAATTAACGGGATTTATCACGTACCGTTTTATCGGTGTTTCGACCGACAAATGTCTTACCTTACTAAGGCCGATAAGAAGTTATGTATAAAACCTAAACAAACATAACGTATGCTCAAGCTACCTTACCTGGGTACCGCAATCTCATAATGCAGCTTCATGATTTAGCAACCCAAAACAGTATTCATTTCTGATTCAAAAATATGAAAAGTGGGTTAAAACCTGTAAAGATACAATGTGAAAAGATTTCATGAATAAATCTGAAAAGTTTTCCACTTTCAATGCTTTGCATTTCGAATTACCATTTCATATTTGGAGAAAATTTAAAATGCATTGCGTACTCAAAATACATAAGTATACTCGTAATGTGAATGGAAAAGTTATTTTAGATTTATATGTATAAAAAGGAAAATGAATTAAATGTTGAATTAAAGAAATGAGAAGAATGATTAAGAACGATTACATGCTAAAAATTAAGTTTATACTAGTGACGGTTTCTCAAAACATAAAAAAGACTTATCGAAAAAAAACTACTAGTTATATCATCAAATTTTAAAGAAAATTGACTAAGTTTAGGTAATTTATTCGATATAAAACTTACTGCCTACTCTTGCAATCGGCATCCAAAAATAAAGGCCGATTTGATATTATCTCTTTCGGAAATGGCTGCGGGTTTTGGATTAGAAAGGGACAACAAGAGATATCTCGTGACGTCACCAATACAGTATCTGTGGTTAGATGGCAAGCATTATTCAGTAGCACAACATAACTTTAATATGTGTTTGTTTTTACATGCCAAAATAAATTTCACATTTATATGGTAAACATTTGACAAATTTGCTTATCAAAATAACCCCTTTCATTTTTGTGCGTATATTATCAAACAACCTATATAGAGAATTAAATTTTCTGTATGTATTTAAATAAAAATTATATGCCGTGCCTTAGTCTCACAAAAACTCAAAAATGGATGATAATTTTCAGGACGTCATTTGAAAAGTTATCCGGGAAATTTGATAATTCTGGAAATACTGAAAGTGCTTTTTTTATGGGATTTTTGTATGAACTCAAGACCAATAAGCTAAATTTTATTTTGAAATTTACGCGAAGCGGCTTCATTAGTTTTGAATAAAGAACTCTTTAAAAAAACCTCTCTAGTAGGTACATGATAAGATTATGTTTACCAATCTTATATTTTATTCACACTTAAAACTACTTCGTAATCTTTGAAATACTGTAGGGATCTTTACAAGTTACACCCTAACTGGCAAACGAAAGCCGAATAATATAAAAAATACATGAAAATACTTAATTACTATACACACATCCAAACAAAAAAAACTAAATAAATATCCACCAACAACAGGTTTTTTATTACAAAATAAATAAATAATAAAGATGTTTTTACACAAGAGTTATCTGGAATTGGTTGTTTTCTTTAGCTATATCTACCCAGACTATTTGCTGCGATAGCATACATACATATGATTGTATTAGTAGGGTCAGTAGATTAGCATTCAAAACACGTACGGACGGTTGAACTGGGGCGTACAAGTATTTTACTAACGAATCACATGTCGTTACCATCTGTGCCTTGATTTATTCATCGTTTCCTGATGGGACTTTGTGTGCTGCGGAACTTTTCAATTTGATCCCACCATCCACATTCTATCATCGGACAACCAGACGCTCCGCGGTCCGCCACCGCTACATGGCGGACATACCTCCCATACGCACAAAGCGGTACTACTCTTCCACCTTTATCATGCGCTCCGCAAAGGAGTGGAACGCCTTGCCTGAGTCAGTGTTTCCTGATACTCGTACCTACAACGTAGGGGTCTTCAAGTCGCGTGTGAATAGGTTTCTTCTATGCAAGCGTATATCATGCTTACCATCAAGCGAGATCGTGGTCATACGCTAGCCTATAACTATATTTAAAAAATGGGAAACTAGTGTTATCGATTAATTTGTAGGTCAATGCTGGGTTCAGATAAGTCAATTCAGGCAAGTGCAGCGCCATCAGATTTCTAAAAAACTATTGTAGATAGAGGCTTCGTTTTATTTTTCTGTAGTATTAGTATATTTTCTATCAATTATTGCAAACTCCGGAGATAACTCCAAAGTTATAGGACAAAATAAAAATTTTGCTTTTGGAATGTATAAATTCTGATCTATAAAGTCACCTTATTTTGAAATATTGAACCCCTCCATTTTGGCCCCTTTGGCAATCAAAATAAAAATATTTTTGTTTTTTTTATAGATGACGCTTTTACGACTTGGAATAAGCGTGGGCTGATATAATTTATAACTATGTATTTCAAATTTCAAGTCAATTGACTTGTTTGAATTTGAAATAGTTGTTAGTATTATTTTATTATTAATATAGCTTCAGTATTTCAACGGACAAAGTTGCACCATAAGGGTTCCTTCTTTACTATTTTGGTCTGGATCCTTTAAAATGAGAAAAGAACATTTTATCTTGAATAGAATATTATAAGATATAGCCCTTGAAGCCGGCTTTAGGAAATTTTATGGTAAAATGTTTTTCACGAATATTCTCAGCATGTTTATGTAGCAGTTGTAAAAACCGTTGATGTTTATGTATGAGTACCAAGAAACCATTTGCAGGTAGGCTACCTGTTTCAAAGGAATTGGCAAAGTAAAACGGGGGTCTAGTTTATTCCTGACTCGATAACTGACTCGTATCGTACCTACTCTACTTCTCTTTTTCCCTCTAAAATAATAGAAAATGTGCACTTTGCTTATCTACACCAAAGAATACTAATTATTACTACGTTCTCACCAGCACCCTGCTTTAAATCCGGGATTAGATACAGCTTACTTAAACTTCTATTTAGAATTTTTAATCCTTATTCCATTTTATTTTGTATTTGTAGGTATATTTTTTTATTTTATGTATGTGCCATTTTCAATTCCAAATATTTCACATTTTGCACTGACTTTTGCACTTAGTCTTTCTGTGCAGTTGTAAATCTTTGGAAACAGATTTCCTTTTGCATTGAAGTCCACACAACTTGCAATGTTGCATTGTATGATACATTATCACCTTGAGTTTTTTGCGTGCAGAAAACTACACAAACAAATCTCTCTCCAAATCAACATGGGCAAATCGGCATTGTAAGTATGTATGTATGTTTGTTTATCCGAGGATAACTTTCTAAGCGTTGATCCGATCATCCAACATTGGATACATAGGTAGACAGTGATGGAACAATTTTGGTGTGACTAAATGAGCTAAAAATGTTGCGATATTGAGGTTCAAGAGGGGTAAAAATGAAATGAAAATGGGACTGTTAGGTCAAGTGGGACGTTAAATGAAAGGTATTTATTAGTAAATTTCGACCCCGTTTTTATTTTTAGTAAATCCTTTGTAGGTTTTGAGTTATTAGCCATAATACAAACTGAATTTTGACGAAATTCACAGGATAGCTACACCAGTGATCGCACAGTGCTGAAATTCGGCATGCGTGTAGCTTTAGTGATACAAATATAGGCAAAAGTCTGAAATCCAGAATAACTGCAATTTCTACCCAAAAAGTCTAATTTACATGAACTCCCGTTACCTGTAATTTGAATGAAACTGTAGGTCAAGTTATTTGGTTGTTTATTCATGGCATTGTTTTGATAGTCAAAGACAACAAATAATTACCACTAGTAATGATAGATACATACTATATGCAATAAAAATACATATTTTGTCTATACTAGAACAATACAGTCTTTAAGATGTCATCTAAACAAATTTTGGATCATGCGAGCTCGACAGTGCAATGTACCTAATCGAAAAATAGGTGCAGTATTCAGCTCTGTGCACTTTAGTTAATCTGATCGCATTGCGCCTGCTCCTGACATCCCATTTTATTCAACAGGCTTGAACACAACTCTAAACTGCATTTTCAGATAAACGTGCTCTGCAACGTGATTCTGAATTGTAACATTATATTTAATAGTTTATAGGACAACTTCAGAAATGGTACGATTAAAATGATGTTCATAGACACTTTGTAGCTACATGTTTAAGTTTTAGATAGTGCTATCGTCCTTCACCTAGTGCTATAAATTGATATCAGACGCTGTAGAAATCACCTTCAAATTGATAGATGATGCAAATAACAGGTGTCAGTAGGTTCGAAACAGACGGTGTATTAGAATACAATCTTTTGATACTAGTGGTTCGCCCCGAAATGAGATCTCGCGAGTCTACCATAAAAACAAAATAAAAATATTCGTAATCTTTGACTATCAAAATAGTACCCCAAAATAAATAACCAAATAACTTGACCTACAGTTTTATTCAAATTACAGGTAACGGGAGTTCATGTAAATTGGTTACCATTTTTTTGGAGTAAAAATTGCAGTTATTCTAGATTTCAGACTTTTGCCTATATTTGTGATACTTAAGCTATACGTATACCAAATTACAGCACTGTGGGATCACTGGTGTACCCTGTGAATTTTGTCAAAGTTTCGTTTTTATCATGGCTAATAACTCAAAAACTACAAAACCTTACTAAAAATAAAAACATGGTCGAAATGTACTAATTAAGACCTTTCATTTGACGTCTCATTTAACCTAATAGTCTCATTTTCATCTTTTTTTACCCCTCTTCAACCCCAACATCTCAACAACCCCCCAAAATTTTTAGCTCATTGAGTCACACCAAAATTGTGCCAACATTACCTACCCATATACCAAATTTCACGATGATCGGATAAACACTTCGAAAGTTCTCCTCGGACAAACAAACATACATACATACATACAACGCCGATTTGCCCAAGTTGATTTGGAGATCTCGCTTCGCTCGATCAATCATTGCAATTAGGGTTCCGAGATTAAAAAGTTTAAATTTCGGAGTAAATTCCTGACATTTGATGAAAATTCCTGACTTTCTTGTAAATATAACATTAATGTCGTTATCATCGTGCATGAACGAAGCAAATTCTCGAATTTTGGGAGCAATAAATATCAGTAATTAATAACATAAGTAATGTTGATTGTTAATATATTTGTAATAATAATAATATTTGGTTGTTTTATGTTTTACTTTACTCGTTACCTACTTAAATCACAGAAATTCCGGACGGTTTAGGATTCCCCCCGTATTCCGGACAAAGACCTATATTACCGGACATGTCCGGAAAATTCCGGACGTATGGCAACCCTAATTGCAATGCAATACTATTCACGCTGGACAAAGTAATGTAATCAATGGATCTCCTCGATGGTTATAAAAATAGACTGATTATAGCACAGTCATGTTTGCTGCTATCAAAAACTTTGTCGATTTATAATAGCCCATTACTATTAGCCCATACATAATTATAACTGGATTAACTCATAGACTACTTTTTATCCCATAAATTAGGTCCCATGGGATAAAAATGGGGTGCCAGGTGAAGTTGCAACAGCGAGTTTAGCTTTATTTCTAGGTTACCTACACATTTAGTAATGTAAGGCGTACAACGTCGCGGGCAACAGCTAGTTTACAATAAATCTGTAATGATACTAAAGAAACAGTTGATTCTTAGGAAACGATCTATAGATAGCTCTACTGCTCTAGATCACTAGCAGGGGAAAATGTCCCCACGACACTGGTTGCATTGCCTCGCTGAATTGCAATTTTGCAATGATTATGATTTGACCCACATAAGCGTCAGGTCTGGGTTTACACGCTGCTTCGAGCCCAGAAATTGTTTGTTTGGTAAAAAAAAATAAACAA
The DNA here is from genome assembly GCA_963924445.1 of Philereme transversata. Lineage (NCBI taxonomy): Eukaryota > Metazoa > Arthropoda > Insecta > Lepidoptera > Geometridae > Philereme > Philereme transversata. The sequence continues at coordinate 8,648,219 of OZ004343.1, forward strand.
CTCATTATAGTCTTTCGGCTATGAGTAAATGTGTTTTGGGATGTGTTTGTACCCCAGAAATAATTTGGAAAACGACCTCGGTACCTCATGGACGGAATCAAAAATCGCTCAAATACGTATACCATGTTTATCATGTAGATTGTAAGTCTAGCTTGTAAGGTATAAAACATATTGTTTTATCATTTATATAAAAATCATCTACAATAATTATGTATAGATGAAAAGGTCAATCGACACGCCACAATGCGATACAACCAGCTTTACCGTGGCTTGTGCAAATTAATTTTACTGAAACAGTACGCTATGCTCTCCATTTCTTAATTAATACCACATTTTACAGAATTTGATCGATAACGTCTCTGACTCAGTAAACCACACGCTAGCTAAGAAGTCAAGTGTAGATTCCCACGTATAATAAACAATACCTTATGGAAAAGCTAGATTATCAAAGATAGATCAATGAGATTAGCAAGTAATTTTCACTTTTTATTCCATCACGCAACTTTGATGATCTGATAAGTTGGAAATACAAAAACAACACAAATATCGCATGGTCACGATCACTACTTTGACGAGTTGGATAAACAAAAATAATAATAAAAAAAAAGATTGTGTGGTTTTATGAAACCACGGTAAAAGTGAAACTTTGTTTCACATTATAGACATTTAAGTAAAAATTTTCGTTTGCACAAATGAGTACTAGTTTATACACTACACGGTCAGCTGATGCGAACTATAGGCGCCGCCATATTGGCCTCGGCTGCTCTGACGAGCGCCTTTCACGTTATCCCTACTCCGCGGCCGACCGTCACGCGACATGCAACACACAGACGAAAAAGTTTAAGACGATGTAATAAAAGTTTCACTTTAATAATCTCTATAAGGCTTAACATACTCGTATCACATGAAAAACCTCTTCTAGAAAATATATTTCATTTGAAGACGTTTTTACATACCACTCAGGCCTGTTACCCAGAAGGATGATCTGTGGATAGAAACCACTGTAGATCAGTGGTTTCTATCCACAGATTGCTAAGATCTAATTCTAGAGCGGGGGGAATAAAAGATATGCACTGACGTCCCGCATTGAGGTGTATTGTGCATTACCCCCCTTCTAACCTGACCCCAGCCATCCTAACTCCTTGAAGTAACGGAGTACTTTTGGGTTGGTGGCAACAGCTTTCCAGGGTCCCCGTGGATGTTGTTGATGTAGTAGAGGTATTGGTGGAGGATGAGGATTCGATGACCCCTTGTAGACTCGTTCTCAGTCTGGCGTCGTTTGTGGCAGTGCAGTGAAGTATCACGTGCTCCACAGTCTCTTCCTCCCGAAGGCATCCGTGACAAAGTCCACTGTCCGTAACTCCGGTCTTCAGGAGGCGATGGTTAAGTTCGCAGTGTCCTCTTTTGCTCTATCAAATCACACTAATATTAAAAATGTGAAACTTTGGATGTTTGTTTATTTATTTGTTTCTTTGTTCACATCGTAACGGCTGAATCAATTTCAATAAAATTTGGTATTACGTAGATTATAACCTGGATTATTGACAAACCACGCGTGTAAAGCCTCAGATGGAAGCTAGTTCTTCATACATGCGTTTATTTAAAAAAGCATTTAAAGCCATACATACCTTCATACATCACAGTCTAAAACAATCATTCAACGAAACCCTGACTCCATGACATCTAACCACTCTGATATTAGAACGTGAGAACGATTTCAATCGAACAAACAATGTAGAGAATGGTGAAAAAATGTGTTTTGTTTGTAACGCTAATATTACTGTTATTGTATCTTGTTACCGCCGGATGATTGGCATTGTGCAATTTAAAAAAATGCAATATATGTCTTTCTATACACTAGTGATTCGCCCCGAACTGAGATCTCGCGAATCTCCCAAAATAAACATTATTCTTAGGGCAACTTGCACAACGATATGATTTAAGAAGTGGTCAAATCATACAATTACTTCAAATTTAAACATGTTAGTGTTAGTGTTTATGTTTAGTAATGTAAGAACGTTTAGTGATCTTTGTGCATGCCGGCTTTAATCTTTGACTAATAAATTAGTGCCACGAAATGCATAACCAACTTACTTGACCTACAGGTTCATTCAAATTAGATGTAACGGGGGTTCTTGTTAATTGGTTTTTTTTTGGTACAAATGGCAGTTATTCTGGATTTAAGACTTTTGCCCATATTTGTGTCACTAAAGCTACAGAAATAACAAATTTTAGCATTGTGGGATCACTGGTGTACCCTTTGAATTTTGTCAAAGTTTTGTTTTTATTATGGCTAATAACTCAAAAACTACAAAAATTAAACTAAAAATAAAAACGGGGTTCAAATATACTAATGAAGAACTTTCATTTGACGTCTCACTTGAGCTAATAGTCTCATTTTTTTTACCCCTCTTGAACCCAAATATCTCAACAACCCCACAATATTTTTAACATATTGAGTCACACCAAAATTGTGCCATCACTACCTACCTATATACCAAATTTAATGATGATCGGATAAACGCTACGAAAGTTATCCTCGGACAAACAAACGTACATACGTACATACAACGCTGATTTGCCCAAGTTGATTTGGAGATCTCGCTTCGTTCGATCAATTAATCATCAGAGCAAATAGAATCCGATTTATTAGGTACGTCAACCAACACCTTCAGAAGTTATGGAAAACTGCTACAAATCTCGAATAGATTTCTGCATCTCACGTCACCTAGTAGTCTACTACATGAAAACCTGTAATCTCATCGATATACATATATGCGTAATCTGATGTAATATATTTCTGTCAGCGTTCATGACAGTCTTGTAAGTACCCGCCCGCCAAAAACTACCGCGCCGATGTTCGTCAAAAACAAATTTTCGCTGCCGGAGGTCCTACCCTCCTATACTCGCTCCTCGGCCACCATTTAGTCACTGCCCTGCTCCATCTGTCATCACCACGTCTAGCCAAGGCTAGAAAGCTTGGCTAAAAGACATATCAAGCGGAAGTAAATTTGGGATACAAAGTCAAAGACGACTGCTTTGTCTTTTTGTTCCAATGTTTTTACTGAAATCTCAAAATAAAACATCCGAAAAACATTATTCCAAACAATTATGTTCTCAAGGATGTATTGTATTTTATTCGCAGTCAACGGCACACAATCGACTATCTCTCACCAGCTAAAACCACAACTCTCACCTTTTAACCAAAATCGTTCAATGTCACTATCCCTTACGACGTGCGTGGAGTAACTAATCTCTAGAGACTTTCCAACGAAATATTTAACACGTGCGCGAGTAGAATAAAGATGGCGGACAACAATGGCGGCTTGGACTATAATTTTAGGGACAGACAGACAGAATGGTATGACAACCATTGTTATTATTGTCTTTGGTCGCTTGTAGAATATTAATGGGTTCTTTGATGTTATTAAATATTGTTTTGATAAAAGTGTAAGTAAATAACAATTAATAGGTTATTGTTCTAATACACATAAAAATACCAATTTATAAAAACAAAATCTTGCTTGATAAATTAAGCTCAAAAAGTTAGTTGTGTTGTTAGAAGGGTTTATCATTCAGTAGTTTGGCGAGAACTCATTTAATTTAGGCGTGACTTCAATTTAATTAAAACACTATGGTAATTTTATGAGTCCTGAAACTTGGAAAATTAACAGCATCCTTTACAATGGTATGAATTAAAATGTTGGTGTCAGGAGTTGAAACCAGATTTTAGTCATCATAAACTTGACGACCTCTGTGGCGCAGTGGGCGTATATAGTGGCTGAGACGCAGGAGGTAGCAGGTTCGATTCCCGTTGCGGAACAAATGTTTGCATCATCTACAGATATTTGTTCCGTGTCTGGGTGTTTTTCTATATATTAAGTATACAAAAAAAAGTATATAAGTATTCTATCAGTTAGCTGGTTCCCATAGTACAAGCTTTGCTTAGTTTGGGGTTAGATAGCGCTGCATGAAATTTCCAGCAATATTTATTTATTTTATTAAAACTATATATACTCGTGTATATACTGTCAATATTTCAATTTTAAAACAGAAAGATTTTCATCGATTGCGCAAATACGAGTACTTAAGTTCTTTGGACACGGTACCCGAAAAGAGGATTCAATGGAACGTCTAGTAGTGGAAGGCAGAGTGGAGGGCAAGAGACCGCATGGTCGCTCTCCAACGAGATGATCAGACCTCATCAAGTCCATCACACACACTACCATGACTGAATGCTCTGCAATGAGCTGAATGGAGACGCATCGATAGAGCCGCTACTCAAGAGCCAAAACCTTTTTTTTTTCCGAGGAGGAAATCTGCATCCAGATACCCGTATTGCATGCTGGGTACAATACGGGTTATGTGAGGTTGTCGGACTCAACGACTCACTAAAACCTCCCCAGTGACCGGCCTCAATGCATGTCAAAGGGATCTGGGATCTCGCAAGAAACACACCAGAGCCCCCCTCATGCATATCGCCCATAAAGAGCACGTCCCAGGGGCTGTCGTCCCCAGCACCCTCGCGGCGCGTGCACAGCAGCACATGCCACATTGTGCGGCTGCCCTCCTGAGTCCGCTATCCAGGTTGGCCAGAGCCCTCCCTCTGACTACCCACGGAAAGACCAAAACCTGACGTAACCACGACCACTCTGCCAAGAGTGCCCGAGTAAGAAGAAATTAGAAGCTGTAACATTAAACAAAACATCACAAATAAAGAAACAAGACCGGTCAAGTACGAGAAGGACTCGGACACTGAGGATTCCGAACCCAGATATGTTTATTTATGTTAAACTAGCTGTTGCCAGCGGCTTCGCCCGCGATTTCTCGGTTACAAAGATACATTTAGACACTTTGACATCACATTTGTATCCCATGGGAACTGATAATGGGATAAAAAGTAGTCTATGTGTTAATCCAAGGTATAATTTACGTACCTACATACCAAATTTCATCGAAATTTGTTCAGCCATTTCGACGTGATTGAGTAACAAACAAACAAACATCCAAACTTTAGCATTTATAATATTAGTGTAATAAGTAGCGACATCTGGTTATGTGACCGGTAAATCAAGAAAACTTTTAAGACAGATATCTAAAAAACTGTTCTAGATAGCGACTTAACTATAACTTTCCTGTAATCTTTGCATAATTATCTATCAATCATTATTAATTTCAGAACAGTTACTTTGCAAGCATCGGAGATAAGTGGGTGGTATTTTATTTCGTAATTTGTCATCTTAACTATAAACCTGTACAAAATAAAAAATGCTTTTGGAATGTGTAAATGATATGATATCCCACTTGACCTAGTAACCCTATTTTTAAATTTTAAACCCACCTTTTTGCCACTCTTGGGCATCAATACAAAAATATATTTGAATTATTTTACTTGCTATAGAGAAAGGTCAGTATTATTTATAACTAGTGGTTCGCCCCGAACTAAGATCTCGCGAGTCTCCAATATAAACAAAAAATATTATTCGTAATCTTGGACTATCAAAATAGTGCCACGAAATAAATATAAATAAATAAATATAAATATTGCTGGACATTTCACACAGAGCTATCTAGCCCCAAACTAAGCAGAGCTTGTACTATGGGAACCAGATAACTGATAGAATACTTTAATACGTTTTTTTTTGTAAATACATACTTATAATATATAGAAAAACACCCAGACACGGAACAAATGATAATCAATTAACTTGACCTACAGTTTCAGAATTACAGGGAACGGGAGTTCATGTTAATTGGTTACTCTTTTTTGGGGTACAAAATGCAGTTATTCTGGATTTCAGACTTTTGCCTATATTTGTGTTACTAAAATTACACGCATACCAAATTTCATCACTGTGGGGTCATTGGTGTACCTTGTGAATTTGGTCAAAGTTCAGTTTTTATTATGGCTAATAACTTAAAAACTACAAGGTTTAAAGTAAAAATAAAAACGGAGTCAAAATGTACTTACAAAGACCTTTTATTAGACGTGCCACTTGACGGGTTAGTTCCATTTTGGTTTTTTTACCCCTCTTGAACCCCAATATCTCAACAACCCCCCAACATGTTTAGATCATTTAGTCACACCAAAATTGTGCCATCAGGTAGTGATGTATCAAATTTCACGATGATCGGATCAACGCTTCGTAAGTTATCCTCGGACAAACAAACATACATTCATATATACTTACATACATACAACGCCGATTTGCCCAAGTTGATTTGGAGATCTCACTTCGCTCGATCAATTATTCAAAATTTCAAGCAAGGTTCAGTAGTTGCTGATATGCTGATATAATCAGCTGTGACAGACGGACGGGCTGAAAAAGGCGCACCATAAAGGTTAAAAAAAAACCTTAAAAAAATATGTTATTTCCAAAAGCTTAATAGTGTTACGCCGAGGCTGTTAAACAATGAGTAATAATCGAACCTTCTCGAACGCTTTTGTCTTGCTGCGTTATTGTTGTTATTGTCTGCGGTTGCGCACAATGGAGTGGCCATTGTGTCGAGGGACCGACCCTTTTCCTGGAACGATCGAGATCCTTCTCGAACAATCGGAATGTGTACGATATAAATAGGCCGGAGAGATGGCCGGACAGTCAGTCAGTCTCAGTCAGTCTGAGTGAGTGAGTCTCAGCGAGGCCCTGGAGGACTGACGTGGACAAGGGTCTCGCGTGAACAGTAGTTGCTCGCGAGTCAGTCTGGATTAAGCTATACGTGCGAACATTTCGGTGACTTTAAGTGGTGCAACTGTGGTGTGAATTAGTGTGTTGTGATTACATGTGACCAAGTTCGTGTATTCATCGTTTAGTGCTGAATAAAAGTGTTATTTTGGTTGGATCGATTCCCATTATTTTATCCCGAACCCTCAGCTCGTAACAATAGCATTAGGAATTCAAATTTAAACATTAGGATTTCAGATTACTCGTGCCGAGCAGAATCACATCAAACAAATGGAGCGAAAAGATCGTGAAAATGAAAATACACACTTTGTTTACTAAAAAATATATTTGAATATATTTATTTTTGTAAGCGTGTGATCCACATTTTTGTCAAGTGATCTACTGCTGTGCAAATAGCAAAACTCTCTTAGCAGCTATGTATTTGATCGAGCGTAGCGAGATCTCTAAATCAATTTGGGCAAATCGGCGTTGTATGTATGTTTGTTTGTCCGAGGATAACTTTCGAAGCATTGATCTGATCATCGTGAAATTTGATACATAGGTAGGTAGTGTTGGCACAATTTTGGTGTGACTAAATAAGCTAAAAATGTTGGGGGATTTTGAGATATTGGGGTTCATGAGGGGTAAAAAAAATAATAATGAGACTATTCGTTCAAATAAGACGTCAAATGAAAGTCTTCAATGGAATGGGTCGAAATGTACTAACATTTCGACCCTGTTTTTATTTTTAGTAAAGTTTTGTAGTTTTTGAGTTATTAGCCATTATAAAAACTAAACTTTGACAAAATTCACAGGGTACACCAGTGACCCCACAGTGCTGTAATTTGGTATGCGTGTAGCTTAAGTACCACTAATACAGGCAAAAGTCTGAAATTCAGAATAACTGCAATTTGTACCCCAAAAAAGTATAACCACATTACATGAACTCCCGCTACGTGTAATTTGAATGAAACTGCAGGTTAAGTTAATGTTATTTGTTTTGTGGAACTATTTTGATCGTCAAAGATTAAAGATAATATTTTTTAGTTTTAATCGGAGGCTCGCGAGGTCTCAGTTCGGGGCGAACCACAAGTTTAACCCTCGACCGGAATATCTATCGTATGTCGTAGTCGTAGGTAGCTTGTATGACCTTAGATACCCACTAAAGGCTATTTAAAACCTACAGTATCCCTACAAAAGAGGAATTTATCAAATTAAGAAATCATGATGACTGCCTCCGTGGCGCAGTGGGCGTATAGCCGGCTGAGACGCAGGAGGTAGCGGGTTTGATTCCCGCCGCGGAACAAATGTTTGCATGATCTACAGATATTTGTTCCGTGTCTGGGTGTTTTTCTATATGTTATAAGTATGTACATATTTACAAAAATAAAAGTATATAAGTATTCTATCAGTTATCTGGTTCCCATAGTACAAGCTCTGCTTAGTTTGGGGCTAGATAGCGCTGTGTGAAATGTCCAGCAATATTTATTTATTTTATTTATGGTTTTAGGAAGCTACACTATAGATATTTACTATTATTACATATTAAATGTTTATTCTATTGTTCATTATATATATCATGGTGTACAATTAAGAATTTTTAATCACTCAGGCTCTTAAAGCAGCTCATTGTTAACTCGAAAACTGCTCGTAAATGTGATCGTAATCTTTTTAGTAACAAGCTGTTATGAAAATTACTTTTTAATATCCTCACATTCGTGATTAAAAATTACGTGTTATACTTGAGTGCAAGCGATCAATAACACCCTCGATTAGCGTCCTCGTCCCGCATTCATTCGCTCGTACGCAAAAATATTTTAAGGTTCAAAAATCGAAATCGAAAACAAAATTTTATTATTCATTAAAATCACAAGGATCACTTTTAAAGGTCAATTTTACTGCCTGTTCCTTCGCGATCAAGCCAGGAAAGAAAGGCAAGAAAACAAAGCTAGTTGTTCTTTTTAATGATCCTTTTAGAATACATAACAATACAGAAAATCAATTACGTCTAAATTGTAACCTTTTTTAACGAGTTAGAGCAATTTCAACCCCAAGCTTTTCTATCATTTAAATAATCCGATATGTTATAGAATGCTGTTTTATAAAGATTTTATTTAATTACGTTTTTAAATTTGTAATTGTCAATTTTTGTACATCGCTTGGGAGTTTTTTATAAAAGCGTACACCTTGCCCTTTAAACGATTTACTAACTTTGTGGAGTCTACAAGCGGCAACAGCGAGGGTATAATAGATCGCTTATGGTCCTTGTTTATCAATTTACTATTAATCCATCACCCACGCAGAACAGTTTCAATTATTGCTGATAAATTCATTAATTAACCTTCACCTTCATTCACCTTGAATTCAATTGACTAATGGTACAATGGGAACATCCTACAATTAAATCACGGACCGAACAAAACGATAAAGATGGGAATTTAATGACTTGTTTTTATAGTGGAAATTATGTTTGGTAGAATAGTATCAAAGATTGGATTTTTTGCATAACGATTCTAGACCTTGTTATTTCAGAAAATAGTCATTAGAACTTTAAAATGTTTTTATTTTGTATTATTATTTTTAAATGAGTCTCTCTTTGTGCTTTAACTAGTCAAATCCCAAAAACAGAAAACAATAGATTTTCAATTGTTATACGCTCGATATCGAGTCGGTATGTGTGTGTGGACTGAGTGACCACATAGTTTTTTGTAGTTTTTATAACTAAAAGGTTTAGTAAAAGTTTTAAAACATTTGTGAAACGAATATTGGAACTTGTAAAGAATTTAATAAAAAGATATGCTACCTAATGTGTGGTCTCTCAGTTCTCACACTTGACCTTCCAAATCATTTTTTTTTTTTTTTGCACAAAACTTTTGTTTGCAGGCATGTTTTGTGCCCAAATATTTAGTAAAACATGTATAAACGTATTTACAAGATAACAAAACATAATGTGGCTATGATATATGGAATTACAAATTAATTTATATGGTCACTCAGAGACCACATATAAATAACATATAACTTATTAATTATAACATAAGCACTGTATTGTTACTGCTAATATTTAGTAAAAGTTTATATATACTTTACTTGTACCTATACCTAATAACTAGTGGTTCGCCCCGAACTGAGATCTCGCGAGTCTTCCAAAAAAACAAAAAAAAGTATTACTCACAATCTTCGACTAATAGCATAGCGCCATGCAATGCAGAACAAACTATAACAAACTTGACCTACAGTTTCATTCAAATTACAAGTTTTTTTATACTACTAAAGTAGTGTTACGAGCTGAAGTGTTCGGAATAAAATAATGGGAATCGGTTTAACCAAAATAACACGTTTATTCAACACGATAACGATGAATACACGAACTTGGTCACACGTATCATAACACACTAATTCACACCACTGGTGAACCACTTAAGTCACCGAAATGTTCGCACGTATAGCTAAATCCAGACTGACTCGGGAGCAACTACTACTGTTCACGCGAGACCCTTCCCACGTCAGTCCTCCAGGGCCTCGCTGAGACTAACTCACTGAGACTGACTCGAGACTGACTCTAGACTGACTGTCCGGCCATCTCTCCGGCCTATTTATATCGCACACATTTCGATTGTTCGAGAACGATGTCGATCCTTCCAGGAAAGGGTCGGTCCCTCGACACAATGGCCAGTCCATTGTGCGCAACCGCAGACAATAACAACAATAGCACAGCAAGACAAAAGCGCTCGAGAAACTTCGATTATTACTCATTGTTTAACAGCCTCAGCGTAACAGTAGCAAACAAGCATACGGCCCACCTGATGGTAAGCGGTTACCGTAGCCTATGGACGTAAAGTAACGGGGGTTCATGCTAATTGGATACTCTTTTTAGGGGTAGAAATTGCAGTTATTCTGGATTTCAGACTTTACCCTATATTTGTGTTCAAAAGCTATACGAATATCAACCTACCTATATACCAATGTTCACCATGATCGGATCAACGCTTCGAAAGTTATCCTCGGACAAACAAACATACATACATACAATGCCGATTTGCACATGTTGATTTGGAGATCTCGCTTCGCTAGATCAATTAAAACAATTCAATTTATTTATCCATAATTTGTAGTAAAAAAATCTTAATAAATAATGAAACAGTAATGAAAACAAGTTTTTAAATAACACGACTCATCCAACTAATTTATTCCAGCTAAGTTTATAGAAATGCAGTTACAATCTGTTTGACCACATCAGGATAATAACGAAATTAAATTGCTGCAAATAAGCTATAAACACATCAACAGTCACTACTTAGAATTGAATCCCACAGTAATACTACTAGATTGATTGCGAGAAACATTTAAATTAGCAATCCTATTTCACAGTGTAAAAAGACAATAGCTGAACCACAACATATAAATTTCATGTTATTGACTTAAACATAAACTTGAGAGCAAAAAAATCGCACATTCATGATTTTTTGACATAACTAAAAAAAAACAAAAAATATTATGTTTCTGTAATGCAGATTCATAGTCTATTTTAATACATATCCAGTGGTATCTGATTTGTCTTTCAATCATTACATAAAAATGCTTTTGTGGATCAATAACAAAAATGCATGTTTAGTAAAAAATTCTTTATTCAAGTATTGGTGTCAAAGTTATGAAATTAAAAGATAAAATTAATTAAAAGTTTGTTATTAATACCGAGTGTTCCCTCCCCTAGCCTGAATCACTGACTCCATCCGTGTTTTCATTGATGTTACTAGACTTTTGATAAAGTCTTGAGGAATAGCCTCCCATTCCTCTGCGATCGCCTGTTGCAGCTCCTGTAGAGTCGATGGAGGAGCATCTCGGCCTCGAACTCTTCTTTTCAGCTCGTCCCATAGATGTTCGATGGGATTGAGGTCTGGGCTTCGAGCTGGCCACTCCATAACGGTCACATCCACCTCTTGAAGGTACTCGATCACTATGCCAGCAGTATGCGGTCTTGCATTATCTTGCATAAACAGAAAGTTTTCGCCGATAAACCCAGCAAAAGGTACGACGTGGCTCTCGAGTACTTCCTCAATGTATCGTATGGAAGTCAATCCTCTTGATTGGCGACCAGTATTCGGTCCGGTGATGAAGGCAAGCTCGGTTTTTGCTTCCATAGACATGCCTCCCCAAAACATGATTGATCCACCGCCATAGGCGACACGTTCTGTTATGCAGCATTGGGCAAATCGCTCTCCCGATCTTCTATACACCTTCCCCCGTCCGTCGTTGCCATGCAAGCACATCCTGCACTCATCAGAGAACAGGACTGCACTCCACTGCTCTTCGGTCCAATTCAAATGGTCTCGAGCGAACTGAAGGCGGGCTTCTCGGTGGGCTGGGGTCAATTTCGGCCCGTTTGCTGGCCTGTGTGCAGTCAGGCCACCTTCTCTCAATCGTCTTCTGACTGTCCACCGGCTAACTTCTACTTCACGAACTTCTTGAAGTCGTTGGCCCAGTTGAACTGCGTTCAAACGACGATTTCTTAAAGATGTCGTTATAAGAAAGCGGTTATCACGCTATGTTGTAGCACGGGGACGGCCCGATCCTTGTCGCCGTTGGTAGCCACCAGTCTCTTGATACCTCTGGTATACACGCCGAACGGTAAATCGGCTCAAACTCAATTGTCGAGCCACTTGACTTTGCTTAAGCCCCGATTCAACAAGGGCAACCACTTGAGCGGCTACTTCTGGTGTAGTATCCATTTTTGTGTTCCGTTTGAAGCCAATATCAATAGAGAACCTTTCACACTGTACGTTGGTATGCAAATGATGACCATTTTTTTTTTTTTTTTTTTTTTCGAATGGACTTATATCGCTGTTGGCCTCTGAGGCCGTGACAGCTTAACCGAACTTTTGGCGAGCGCAGATGGCGCTCAGCCCAGTAAGTTTTTTAGGCAACTAGCGCAAGGGCACCACTTAGGTACGAACCTCGGCTTGGGCTGTTGCCGGGATGGGGATAGGAGAGAAACGCCCGGGTACATGTCTGTACCTCGTATAAGCGGCGACTGAAGGGACTCGTCGACCTCGCCGGCGAGGTCGGTGTTTCTGTGAAGTGTTTGCTCTGTCTGATATAGATGACTCACCTTCCGCATTAGCAGAGGTGATTTCGTCATCCGGGTCTCCGAGAACGTGTCTCGGTCGACGGAGGATTTTGTTGGCGGGCGGATCCAACGGGTAAACCGGAATGGTGTGTACCAAAGGGTTCGGATGATTAGAGGCAAGTTCATAAAACCGCTTGGAAGCGAGCTTCATGAACCTGGCTATTGATTCTAATTTCAAATCGCGATGTAGGTCGTTATTGCGAAAGTACCAGGGCGAGCCTGAGGCTTTTCGCAAGAAGCGATTTTGAATAACCTGAATGGCACCAACTTTAGGAGAGTGGGCAAATACTACAGATGAGTATGTCATAATGGGGGAATGATGACCATTCCCTCAATATGCACTCTTTTATACCTGCGATAAATCCCGCCGCCGGCCTTACCTGGATCGAGCGACATAAGGGGGTCTATTGTTTTGTTGCTAATGAGTTGTTTTTAAAGGTAAATGTCAACCCTTTATCAGTTCTGCGAATGCCTAGATTATGCACTTTAATTTAATTTGATTTTAATTTGCTGTAAGCTCCAAATAAAAAAAAATTTAACTTTTAAGTAAAAATGTGCGGATGTGCGATTTTATTGCTCTCAAGTGTAGTTGCAATCGATGAAATTCCGTTAAACTATTATCAATATTATTAAGATATTTTAAAGCCTTATTTATCCAAACAACGGTCCAAGATCACAGCATAGATTGCGTTCATTCGCCCAGATAGAGCAATTCACCAGTAACCAGTTGCTGCATAAATATAGTACAAGAAATAATATTAGATGTAAAATCCAGTGACTTTTTATTTGATTGTATTTATTGATAGATCTTTAAATTGAATTGAACTTGGAATTGAGACCTGTTAATGGCAGTACAAGTTAGACAGCTTTTCTTTCCTACCTGTGTCCACTAGAGTAAAAACATCTCATTGTCTTAGAATAAAACTTACAATGGTAGGTTTTACTATGAGCACTTTTTTATGCCCGCAAACTATCAACATCCTCCCATTACGGTCATATTCCTTATTAACCTTGTAATAAAGTCTAACTATCCACTTCCCATCGTATTTATATGACCACCAATATGAACCCCAGAGAATCATTACGCAATAAGTTTAAAGAAATAAATGTTATGACATTCCCTTGTCAATACATCTATGAAAATCTAATGTATGTTTACAAAAATATTAATTTGTTTAGGAAAAATAGCGATAATCATAATTTTAATACTAGAAATAAAGATAAACTCGCTGTCGCCACTTGTAGACTCCAAAAAGTTAGTAAATCTTTATAGGGCAAGGTGTACGCTTTTATAACAAACTCCTAAGGGATTTACAAAAATTTACAATGAACAAATTTAAAAACATAATTAAAGAAAATCTTTATAAAAGAGCCTACTATAAAATATCGGATTATTTAGATGATACAGAAGCTTGGGGTTGAAATTGCTCTAACTCGTTAAAAAATGTTACAATTTAGACGTAATTTATTTTCTGTATTGTTATGTATTCTAAAGAGATCATTAAAAAAACAACCAGCCTTGTTTCTTGCCTTTCTTTCCTGGCTTGGTCGCGAAGGAACAGACAGTAAAATTTACGTTTCAAAGTGATCCTTGTGATTTTAATGAATATAATATTTGACTTTGACTTTGTATTGATTAGAACATAAAATTTAGATTTGTTTTACAGTTCAGACGAGAGCACCGCGGTTCTCGTGGTGGACTATTCCATACCATCTACTCTGAACTGTATAGTTTCAGTGCTATGGTTCTATTTACAATAGCAAGTTCAGAACATTTTGGATATAAAGTAATTCGGAGGTTATCTACGAAGGAAACGTCGTCCGTTCTCAACTTTGAGTCTGAGAACATATGATTCAAATTGGTATAGTTTTAAGGGTACGAGGATCAAAGGACTCCATGTTTCTCTAGGGACCCATTCCAGTGGAAGCTCGAATTAATTCGGTAACGCAAATTGGCCACGTGTTGCACTGATGGAATTGCTAATACTTATTAGATTCATTGGGGTTAATTTCATTATATTTTCAAAAGTTATATAATGCAGTCGATAAATAACTTATTTGAAGGGGCACTCCTATCAACTTCATCAACTTAGAGCACTTTTTTTATACTTTCTGGAGATGGAACAAGCATATAGCCCACCTGATGTTAAGTGGTAACCATAGCCCTACAAAGTATTGCCTCGTAAGCCACGCAATACCTTAGAAACGTGCCCTACGATGCACTGTCCTGCGTCCATCAACTTAAGGCAGATAGGTGTAAAGCCTTATGTGCTCGGTTCATCGCCAACTTCCTTTCAAACCGAAACACAGCAATGCTGCTCGGCAGCAGAAATAGGTTTGGTGGGAGTACTTGCAAGGGCGAGCCTTTTCACAAGAAACTCTAGTGCTCTTACGTGAGCCAATGATCTTAAATTCCAAATTCGAGGGTCACGAGTATTGCGTTGGCTCTGAAAAATGGATGTAAAACACTTTAAATTTTTTATTTTTTAAGAACCTGTATTGCCCCACTGCTAGGCAAAGGTCTCCCCAATTTCCTTGCATTCCTTGCGTTATTTAGTAATCTTCTGCCAGACAGAGATGGAATCCCAATTAAAAAAAAAAGTTCAAATAGGTTCCTTGCCTAACACAAGCTGGGGAAGAAAGAAACGGTGGAACAACGAAGAAATTAACATAATTATATCTAGGTTATGTTCGATGTCAAATTTGAGCTAAAAAATGATCAAAATACTTGAATGAAACTCACGTAAGCTGTTATGTTGATCAAGTAAAAGAAAATCTTAATTATAGGTTTAAATAGTATTTTGCACTACAAAGTGTGCCTATGAGATTGACACATAACCACTTCTTCGCCATCTTAGAAGCAATAAATCAGTCTCAATTTGATTTATGGTCGCTGATTTAAAGTAACTTACTACTCGTAAATCGTCTCTGAAACCGTTGCCCAAACATTTTATTTATCTACCGCGTTTAAACAACCTTATACATGTTATATGGATTTAGGGTTGCCAGATGCCCCGTATTTTACGGGTTATCCCGTTTTTCAAGCTAATATGATATAACCCATAATTTCGAAAATAAAATACGGGGTATATAAAGCTCCCGTATTTTTTATTTAAAGAAAGATTTATTTAAAAAAGGATTTTCATGAAATAGAAGCGATAGTTTCTCGGCTAAATATATCCAAAGTCAACATAAATGAACTTTATGAAGAATTTTGTGGGATCGCGGGGCTGAGCGCCATCTGCGCTCGCCAAAAGTTCGGTTAGGCTGTCACGGCCTCAGAGGCCAACAGCGAGTTAGTCCTTCAGAAAAAAAAAATGTGGGGTCTCACCGTTAATTAATAAATATGTACAAGAAAAGCCCGCCGGCGAGTAAGTGTAACCCCTGTCATATGGACAACTTTTTTTAAAGCTTGCAAAGCCAGCAACCTAATAAATATGATTCATATTCTACAACTGGTTGTCTCCATTCCAGCTTCTAACACTCCAGTAGAAATAATATTTCCTTGTGCTGCAATGCATGGACAGATAGCCGAAACCGACTCAATATTGAGTCTGTCAAGGCCGAGTTACAAGTCAAATGTAATTTTAAGTTATCTTGCAAAGATTTTTATATATTTGCTTCTCAAAATGAAGAGCTTTTAACAGCTGTTTCTTCTACCCATACATATAAATTTAAAAAATAGGTTCTCTTCATTAAACATTGCGATTTTAATTGTCTCCTGTAAACATATATAAAACCCGTATTTTTTATACTGGTAACTCTTTAATCAAGTAGCGGCAGGTGGCAACCCTATATGTATGACACAAGTACAAGTATCTAATGAAACTCTGAAGTAAACATATGTAACATGCCTGGAAAACTCAGCTGAATTCAAAGGTAACCCAATAATGTTTATACTTATAGCTTCTAAGTCTCAAGCTTGGAATAAAAATTTACTAGGGTGCAACCGGAAAAGGTCTATCTTTTCTAACAAAGATTTATTTATTATTTACTAACTGTTGCCCGCTACTTCGTACGTGTTACACTACTAAATGTATAGCTAACCTAGAAATAAAGCTAAACTCGCTGTTGCATTTTGACTTGACTCTCCATTGTTATCTGATAGCCTATGTGTTAATCCAGGTTATATCTACGTACTTCCATTTTATTTTTATTGATCAAGCGCTTGATCTCACCTGATGGTAAGTGATGGTGAGGTCGAAGATGGAGCACGCTTGCCTAGAAATAACCTATTCACTCTGGATTTGAAGACTCCGAGATTATACTGGTCCGGAAAAACATAAGCCGGAAGTGAGTTCCACTCCTTACTTGTGCTAACAAGAAAAGTTGAACCAAATCGTTTGGCACGGCAAGGTGGTATGCCGGCCAGGGGTGGTACTTCTCTGTACGTCTGCTTGTTCAATGGAGGAAGGGGGAAGGAGAGATAAGATCGAGATCATGAAGATCTTGCACATATTCACCAAAATTAATCTTGTAAAAAACTGAAATCTGGCTACTCAGCGTCTGTGCTCTCGAGCGAAATCTGTTCAGTCGTTACGACGTGATTGAGTAATAAACAAACAAACAAATAAATAAATAAACAAACATCCAAACTTTGACAGATAATACTTGATTAAATTGCCACACAGGAACAATACAAATACTAACCGTTAATAAAAAGGGAATACAGCGCTGAAAACTATCTCTTCCAGACAACCTTTGGGTCGAGAAAAATAAGTGAAGCTATAGCGGAGTGCAGTCTACTTGTAAAGGATAAAATCATAGTATCAAAATGTCAAGCGTAAGCAGTTTTATTTCAACTAGTTGACAGTAGTGCACATTGGTCTAAATTTGTCCGTAATTCATTAAATTGATTTTTAGTTTAATTTTGTCTTATATATATAAACTTTAACGATGCCAAATCCCACTCTCCTCCGTGCGCGGAATAAGCTTAAAACGGGTTGGTACAAAGTTTTCTCTTCACATATTTATCTATAGATTTGGAATATTTCCACTTGTTAAATCTTCATCAGGGTGAACTCCGCTCTGCGTCCCACCTTGCACTGCGGGGTCGCAGCTCTCTGCGCGCGAGTGAACAGGTATAGTGTTTCTAGCTTTACTTATAACTTAATCTCAAAAAAAAATCATCGCTACCGAAACAAATTGAGTAAACTTACACGCTAAGTTCGGGTCAAGTTTGCAATCTCATATGTCCCTTTTCGATCACATTTGCGTACGGTACAAAATAATGTTAATAATAGTATCGCAAAAGGCGTTGAGTTTCCGTTTAAAGGGAAAGGTCGCAGACCCGTATGATTCATAATCATTGAGTTGATTTCAAGGGTTCCGTACCTCAAAAGAAAAAAGGAACCCTTATCACATCGTTGTCTGTCTCTGTCTGTCTGTTAAGACGGTTAAGACCCTTTTTCTCATAAATGCGAGGTATCAAGTTGAAATTAATATCAAATACTTGGGTTTACGGTCCCTTTGAGCTGTAAAAAATCAAGCTTCTAAGTCAATATAGTCAAAAAATACTGCCATTAGTACGGTAGGGTAAACCTATAGTTACTTCTCGTTGACCTAGAATCGTGAAATTTGGCATAAAGTAAAGTCTCAGAGCACAAGTAAAGAAAAAATCCAAAATAAAAAAAAAATTAAAAGCAAACATTTATTTGACACGACACATGGACAAAATAAAACACAAAAGAGGATGGTGACATACAAGTAATTTCGAATCTTGACTTTTGGCTCTAAGAAATAGGTGGGTGTAAGTAAATAGAAGGATATGTAGGTACAAGAATGCCACAAGTCGAAGATTACAGGTTCATAAAAAAATAAAGGAATATCTCACGCAACTTCCATCATAATTACAAAGTTGAGTTATGCCAAAATGGCATTAGCTCAGCATGTGCTAAGTAAGTAGGCCTAGCCTAGCTACTTAACGCTGGTATTCTGCTGACCCCAAATAGTGTCGTCACGGACGTCAGGAGCTTGCACTGCTCTCAGGGGTTGAGTGAAGGTAGGAATGTGTAGCACCTACCTACCCATATAAGTAAATTGTATTGTTTGTTAGGCGTGTGGGTGAGGTAAAAACTACAAAAATATAACTATTTATATAAAATATTATAACAGTATGTAATACTAAAAATACTTAAATAAATATATACTAACATAGTATTTACGTATAAATACAAAAAAACAAATTTATAATTCTAAATGTTAATTTGTAGTTAAATCACTTAAAAATATTTTTACGGATCCCTGAGTGCGCGAGACTGACTTGTCCGGTTTTTTCCGGCACAATCCTACTAAATCAATAAACAAACAACTATGACAATGATTTTGCAACCACTTAAATTTGCTATGACAACACTTTTGAAAATTTGGCAGCTTATGACAAGAACAACAATCACAATCGTTAAATAATAGTATGGCTACTATAAATGTTTTTCGTATAACTTAGCAAAGTTTAACTCCTGGTAGTGGTAAGTGGTGTACCTAATTTAAAATAAACAAAAAAAATTTAAATGTACCTATGTTTCTGATACGTCTTTCAAATTCGAAGTTTAGTTCTTTTGTATTTTTGAAATAATATATACCTATAGAGTTTTAACATCACACTAATATTATAAATGCGAAGGTTTGGATGTTGGTTTATTTATTTATTTCTTACTCAATCACGTCGTAATGGCTGAACCGATTTCGATTACATTTACTTTGCACATAGATTATAACCTGGATTAACACATATACTACTTTTTATTTCATAAATCAAGTCCCATAGGGTAAAAATGGGGTGCCAAGTCAAGTTGCAAGCAGCTAGTTTAGCTTTATAGAAATAAACACATTACCTACACGTAGTTAGTAGTGTAACGCGTACGAAGTCGCGGGCAACAGCTAGTATTATAAGTCCTACCTTCTAACTGCTAATATTTACATTTACTAGGCTGAGACAAAAAAGAAAAACATAACATACTTAGAGTAAAACGAACAGAACTAATACTATGCGAACTAATGCCATTAGCTAATAATGTAGGTATCTCCAGCAAAATCTTTTAAGCAAGAAAGTTTCAAGAAATGGGTGATATAATACCCAGCAAACTTTTAATTGAATTGCACAACGTACATACTAAGAATACAGAAGGCAAAGAGATGAGAAAATAAGTTGTTAACAAGATTAAAACTCAAGTTCGTCACAAAATAGTTGTGTAAGAAATGTTTTTGACGGTGAAAAACACTAATGTAATACAAGATGTTTGGTAATATACTGACGATATTGAAGTGACGGTTTCTCAAAACATAAAAAAAGAATTCTCGAAAAAAAAACCACTTGTTATATTATCAAATTTTAAAGTAAATCGACTAAATTCTGGTGATACATTCGATATAAAACTTACTGCCTACTCTTGCTATTGACATCCAAAAATAAATGCTGATTAGATATCTCTTTCGGAAATGGCTGCGGGTTTTGGGTTAGAAAGGGACAACAAGAGATTTCTAGAGACGTCACCAATACAGTGTCTGTGTTAGATGGCAAGCATTATGCAATATCACAACATATGTTTAATAAAGTGTTGGTTTTTACATGCTTAAATAAATTTCACATTTATATGATAAACATTTCACAAATTTATTTATTATGCTCATGAAAATAACCCCTTTCATTTTTATGTGTATATTATCAAACATCTAGGTATATAAAAAAGCAAGCACGCGTTGCTTTATCACCCTTCTAGGGTTGAAAAGGGATGTTTTAGTTCATTAAAAACATAATTTAAGTACCTTAAAAGTATTTAATGAAACATTTATCATTTTGTCCACTATAGTCCGATAATGGATGGAGCCTGGAGGGATTCTAGAAACTTTTTATTGGATAACAGCAGAACACGAAATTGTTTTTGCGAGATATTTGATGATATGGAGCCAGGAAGGAATCAACAGAACGCCTTAAAGAAACCAGTAGAAGGATTATGTTTGGGTTCTTTTAAATTGTTTTTGCGATACGTTTAACGATAAATGATTACTAGAGCCTGAAAACGAATGAGATTGACAGAACAGTAGAAGGGTCGTGTTTTGAATTCTTTGATAACACGATATAATAAACTCATTATTCAAAGTTTCAGTGTAGAGTTTCAACAGCACAGTACACCACTTTAAATTTTAATCACTTTAATCAAATCCGTACACTTTTAGTAGTCTACGCTACGAAGTAGCAGCGGATACATCTAGTAGAAGTTTTAAGTTTTAATAACAGACACGGCCACTTCTACCGTTACTACAGCCAAAACATTAAAAGCAGAATATGTGCATCAAGTGTGTTTTCAAAATATAAAAACGCATGATCATCGTACCGAGACAGCATCAATTTTCATCAAACCATTACTATGTTACATACAGAGAAAAAAGGTTATAAACTTATAGTTATTCTAGCTGTTGTTCGCGACTTCGTACGCGTTACACTACTAAATGTGTAGGTAACCTAGAAATAAAGCTAAACTCGCTGTTGCAACTTGACTTGACACCCTATTTTCATCCCAAGGGAACCGATTTATGGGATAAATGGTAGCCTATGTGGCGATCCAGGATCTACGTGTATACCAAATTTCATCGAAATCGGTTCAGCCGTTACGGCGTGATTGAGTAACAAAGAAGCAAACATCTAAACAAACATCCAAACTTTCGCATTTATAATATTAGTGTGATATCTCCTCTTTTTCAATGCCTAGAGTTTAAAACTAAGATATCATACCCTACCATTGAAGCGAATCTAACTCGCTAGTGGGAGCTTGAAACAAATAGGTTGTTGCTATGTTATTTTTCATGGTCTAACTAATACTAAGTATTATTACTCCCAGGACTTTCATTGAGAACTTTATGACTTTCCCGTGACGCAGCGGGCGAATAGCCAGCTGAGACACAGGAGGTAGCGGGTTCGATTCCCGCCGCGGAACAAATGTTTGCATGATCTACAGATATCTGTTTCGGGTCTGAATTTTTTTCTATATATTAAAAGTATGTATTTACAAAAAAAAGTATATAAGTATTCTATCAGTTATCTGGTTCCCATAGTACAAGCTCTGCTTAGTTTAGGGCTAGATAGTGTTGTGTGAAATGTCCTGAAATATTTATTTATTTTTTCCTATCGAAATTCCATTTGCTATAGGTATCATGTGATGAATCTGTAAGATATAATATAGAAATAAAATAATAGACTTGAAAATTCGATTTTATTTCTTGCGAAAACAGACACAAAAACTTTATGATCCAGTGGTGATATTTTAAACAAAGTCGTAACAATTTACAACTTTACGCACAAAATTAAAAAATATCTTTGAAGTTTCATATTTTACAGGCTCATAAAAATATTAATGGGTCCGGAAATTGGAAAGTCTACATAATTTTAAAAGTAATTGCCTAATGGAACTAAGGCTAAAATTTTGTTTGAAGGTTATAATTTGGAGCCTATAGTCTGCATTCAAAATCTTGTCTATAGCTCTGTAGAAGTTGAGCCCTACCCATCTTATGCTACAAAGATACGGTTAGTGTAGTATGTCGTAATATGAACGAGGACATTTCTAATTCTGAAGACCAAGTGAGGGTAGTTGCTGCAGCTGCCATCACTTCTCGACAGTAACTCCAAGTACACCCGTGACCAAGGCTATTGCAACACAGCCGAAACGTCAGGATAACAAATAAAAAAAGTGCATACACAATAAATACCCGTTTTAATCAGGAATTATGCTACAAACTTGTTACCAGACCCTCAATAATTTTAAATTGGTCGAAAAATTATAGTAACATTAACAAATCGCAAACCTTATACAAGTTCAGTACCTTAAAATGAAAAAAGGTACACAAAAAGCTTATACTAAAACATTAGATCACAAAAGCTTATTATTTCAGAAAACAATCTAAACCGCTTTCGTTGCGAAGAAAGTTCACGTATTTCCCAAAACCATAATGCAAAAAGTTATAATTCAATCCATATTCAATTTCAAAAAGCTTTTGCCAACATTGAACATTGATCAGCATAATCCTAAACACAGCAGAAACTTGCCTTGTCCCAATAAAAAGTACATCCAAAGTCACATAAAAGTTTTTAAAGTCGATAAAATCGGGTTTCGCATCATCAATGTCTACGTATATTGGCGGAGTTTTATGTATTTTGTGCTTGGGATTTTGTACGTTATAATAGACCATAAGTTGGGGACCCTTACAGGACATGGCCCCCTGAACAAACACACATCATCGGAGCAACAGACAGCCCACTCTGCAGGGCATGTCTCTCCGAAGAAGAATCAGCTGCCCACGTAGTCCTGGAATGCGTGGGGATAACAGCACAACGTGCAGAAATCCTGGACAATCCAAGGTCACTCCATGAAGACTGTGAAGACCCCAGGAAACTTCTGCGCTTCTGGTCGGAGTTAGGCTGGCTATCCATATAGTCAACTCTCTCACGCATAATGGACCACATACAGAGTTCGAATGCGGAAAAGGAAGTCCACCAACATAGACCATAAGTTCTAACAGACAAATTACTGATGATGACGAAAAATATGGTTTCAATCAGCAATTATGTGATCGCAAAAGTCTGAAAAATACTAAATATGATTTAGACAGACCAAATGATTGCAAAAAATTATGGTGAACAATTATGACACTTTCATGTCCATACGGTAACCGGCAAACGTTTGCCTGTTTGTCAACAAAGTGAAAAAAATATATAAACTTTTTTAAGCTGTATTGGATGTACCCCGACTTTTGATCCGAACGCCTAAGGTCCTAAGATAAATCTTGTTGTGGTTGTAGGTATTAGACCAATACATATTTCTATTCGATTCATGCGGATTATCTTGTGCTAGCACTGGTATAGCCCAGAGTAGTAGCAAGCTGAATTGTCACCGGGCAGGACACATATCTCAAAGAACTCCACTCTCAAGGTCTCCACTCGAGAGCCTTTCTGCCCAACGACTGTTGTTGGGCAGAAAGGCTCTCGAGTGGAGACCTCACACTGAAAAGCTCAGCACAGAACTGCACCCCACTAGATGGTAAGATGAGTTGATGAGGGTTCGGTACAAGATCGATCGCTCTGGAGTTCTATGGGGAGGTCTATATTCAGCAGTGGACGTTCTACTGCTAAAATGATGATGATTATAGCTGTTCATAAAACCATTGGATCTTTTTATACGTTTTGGTGACTGATACACTGTCATTAGGTATCTTGTTGTTTTAGGTATCTTGCTTCTCGCTCCTGATATCGATAGGGTAAACCTATCTTGTGCTGATATTGCGAGAAGAGGAAATATGGCGTTGGATATAATAATATCTCATGATCGCCACCGTCCTATATCATACTTGACGACCTCCGTGGCGCAGTGGGCGTATAGCCGGCTGTGACGCAGGAGGTAGCGGGTTTGATTCGCGCCACACGGGACAAATGTTTGCATGATCTGCAAATATTTGTTCCGAGTCTGGATGTTTTTTTATATATAATTTTAGTATTCTATCAGTTATCTGGTTCCCAAATTACAAGCTCTGCTTAGTTTTGGGCTAGATAGCACTTTGTAAAATGTCCACCAATATTTATTTTTAAAAAACTGTAATTCCAGTATATCCCAAGGGTGGCTGGAAGGAATCGCTCTTAGGGATAAGACCGCTGATTGTACTTCACAATGTAATTGAGTATTTATTTTGTTGTTAATGTGTGTTTTTTTATATGGTACACAATTTTTAGTTTTCTATTCCATTAATATCAATATATTTACGTTATGGCTGATTTCACGATAGTTAGTAATTTATGAATGACCTAGCCTTGTGATATCGATATCGCAGATGTTACGCCCGGCCTCACACCGATGCATCGAGTTTTCATTTTTAATCAATGACATCAGTCGAGCGTGAATCGTGCAGCCATATATGGTTCGGTGTCTGTATGAAGGAAATCGTGTTTGATTTGACGTAGAATAGCAGTAAGCTAAAAACTACAACAACTGTATGGTACTTCCTTTGACTGCATATACGTTTGTTCGTAATATGCATAATCATGCCTGAATTCGGCAGGTTTCCTTTATTTATGTATTGTTAGTTGGAGGTTTTTTTTTGTTTTTTTTTTATATTGGATAGAACTACGTTTGACCACAATCTCACCTAATGGTAAGTGATGATGTGGTCTAAGATGAAGCACGAAGATCTAGAAGAAACCTATTTACTCTTACCTTAAAGAGGCCCGGATTGTATTCTTTAGGAAAAACAGACGACGGCAAAGTGTTCCATACCTTAGCTGTACGCATCAAGAACGTAGAACCAAAACGGTGTGTGCGAATGGGTGGTATATCGACTAGGTACGGATGGTACTGTGCCGTGCGCCTGCTTGTCCTTTGATGGAAGGGAGATGGCGGGTCGTATAGTTCCTGGGCACATTCCCCAAAATGTATTTTTTAAATAAAACAAAATAAAAAAAAATGTATAAATGTATATGTAAAGGTTATCGGGCATCCTATCTCCCTTCAGTACCATGAAGTACTCAAAACTAAACTATGACTGAAAATTATGACAAATTATTTTGATGTTCAGGTTATTTTAACACCAGGCGTGTTCAACCTGGATGGGCAGCTTTCAGCAAAATAGATGACATACTAAAATCCACGCATAGTTCACAATGTCTTAAAACACGTCTCTATAACCAATGTATCATGCCAACTATGAGTTATGGTGCCGAGACATGGAGGCTCACGAAGGAGGCTGTGCACAAAATAAGTGTAGCACAGAGAGCCATGGAGCGCGCCATGCTCGGCATCACACTCTTAGATCGAGTTCCCAATACCGAAATTCGCAAGAAGACTAAAGTACAAGACGTCAGCGAGCGAATATTGGGGCTCAAGTGGAGTTGGGCAGGACACTTGGCCAATCGTAGTGAGGACAGGTGGACAAGGCACTACAGAGTGGAGAAATGGGCATCGAAATAGGGGTCGTTCACCAGCGAGATGGATTGACGACATCAATAAGTCCGTGGGTTGTACGTGGTTCAGACTAGCGCAGAATGAGGAAGAATGACAGAAACAAAGAGATACCTATGCCTAGCAGTGTGTCGATACAGGTGGCCTGCACCATCATCATCATCATTCTCAGCACGGGCTGAGAATGATGAAGATGATTTTGATGTTATAGTGCACTGAACTAACCAAAACTGCCTAAGGTACTACTGAAAGGGGGTAAAGTGCCCAATAACATTCTACTAACAATACTATCATGCATAGCCAATTCTGGACAATTTGGATGAATTGCATTCAGCTCATCCCTCCTTTCTTTAATCTTTTAATTTACTATCTAAAAAAAGATGTATTTATTAAGATTTACCTGCTTACTGCAACAGAATTATTCTATCAAACATTAGCCCACATCTTAACTACATCCATGATGATATTCCGATATTTCTTCCCATAAATAAGTAGGTTTCTACGGCGATTTGAGTAGTAGGTAGGATATAGGTGGCATCTACTTTGGTGACACCAAATTATGTCGGCCATATCACTAGAAAAACATATTAATAGTACAGCCTACATGTCTCTTTATACTGTGTTCTCAAAAGTATGGATATCGTCTCGATTCATAGCTTCATGTCAGCTGATCGATAGCTCACTTAGAATTATGATCATGAGTAATAGGTTAGTTAGGGATCTAATGGGACTTCCGATTACAGATTGGTTAGTTAGGATGGCGAATCTAGTTGGTTGAAGAAAGCTTATTAGAAACAAAATACAAAGATTTATGAGACTTTTAACTATTTGCGATTCCGATTCCGGGGAAAATTTATAGTCAAGCAATTTTTGCACAGGTGTAAAATGGCCTATAATCGATCTTGTAAGCAAATCATTTGTATTCTACGTAGTTTTTTGAGTAGGTAGGTGTAGATTCCCTTTTAGACTCGTAAAAATCAACAATCAACACATACCTATCTACTCGTATGTAGGTGTAACGAATTCATTAAAATGATGAGTAAACGAAGTTAATTATATTTTGCAATGTATCCGCATTCCACTGAATGCCTTAGTTATATCATTTTTAAATAAGCTAAGTAGGTAACTTACTTACTTTTTTTTAGAATCCGTTTTGTTTTTTTTTATAAATTATAGGCTAGCGTTTGACCACTATCTCGCCTGATGGTAAGCGATGATGCAGTCTACGATGGTACACGCTTGCCTAGAAGAAACCTATTCACTCGTGACTTGAAGATTCCTAGGTTGTAGTTATCAGGAAACACAGACTCAGGTAAGGCGTTCCACTCCTTGCCGTTGCGCATAATAAATTGTTCCTTGGTCTATAAGCGTTTGAGAGTGTCCCTCTTCGTAAATAATTCATGGAGACCAGCAACGTAGGAGCATATTCGATGGTTAATTTAGAAAAGTAACACAACTCCAAACCTGAAATTTAAAAACAAATTAGTTAGTTACGGCTGTACAAAACCTCCAACTGATTTTCTAGCATACGATGCTTTCAAAAACACAAAGAGATGTTATCGCACGGATTTGTTATTCCTCAATCATCAATTGCAAACTTTTACCGTCCCAATCTACCAATCCCTAAGCCTTTTAGTGATGCAAAAAGTTGCCCCTACGTGGATTCGATCCCATGTCCACTAAATTGCAAACGGTTGCATCGACCGAAAATCATGGCAAAAAAAGATCCGATAACGCAGAGTAACAATAGCTATCCCAAACTATTTCTATCGCCCCGAAATCCTAGACAATAGAAGCAGGTAGAAAGTTCTACATCGCGCAAACGATATTTTTCGACTAGTTTACTCAAATACAACCTGAGTAGAAATAGATTGGGGCGTCCGTTTCTTCGCACTAAGCCAGTTTTTGGGAACTGGTCTAATTCCCATGATGGAGGACGGAGGGTCCTATGCAGGATCCTGTGACCTTGACTTTGAAACCAGTGAACTACCTCATCGCGACGATCAATGAGTATCTGGCACTAAGTGCGTATTCGTTGGTCTCGACCCCAGTGCCGAAGATGTCTTGACGTTCTTTTGCAATTAATTGATCGAGCAAAGCTAGATCTCCAAATCAACTTGTGCAAATCAGCATTGTATGTTTGTTTGTCCGAGGATAACTTTCGAAGCGTTTATCCGATCATCGTGAAATTTGGTATATAGGTAGATGGCACAATTTTGGTGTGACTCAATGAGCTAAAAATTTTGGGGGGTTGTTGAGATATTGAGGTTCAAGAGGGGTAAAAAAATTAAAATGAGACTATTAGGTCAAGTGAGATTTCAAATGAAAGGTATTCATTAGTAAATTTCGACCCCGTTTTTACTTTTAGTAAAGTTTTTTTAGGTTTTGAGTTATTAGCCATAATAAAAATAAACTTTGACAACATTCACAGGGTACACCAGTGACCCCACAGTGCTGTAATTTGGTATACATGTAGCTTATATATCACAAATATAGGCAAAAGTCTGAAATCCAGAATAACTGCAATTTGTACCCCAAAAAAGGGTAACCAATGACCATGAACCATGAACTCCCGTTACCTGTAATTTGAATGAAACTGTGGGTCGAGTAGTGTGGTTTTTATTTCGTAGCACTATTTTGATAGTCAAAGATTACGAATAATATTTTTTTTGACGAATGCTAGACTCGCAAGATCTCAGTTCGGAGCGAACCAGTAGTTAGGGGTTTTAAGGCCGTCTTAAATTACGTTGCTAGATGGCTTTGTGTTTTGTTGTTTATATGTAATATATATTATTCATGTTCTTCCGAAATGCCAATGAACAAACCTAAACTATATTTGTAGTGTTTTGCGTCATCTACTCGTATAGCGTTGGATGTGGCTTTGTTGAGGACTGTATTGCAATCGGTCAGGCACCACAACCATACAAAAATGAATTAGCGTGACCGTGACGGGTGCATAAAGGTTTTTAAACCGTTTATACGTATAAAAACGTAACCCGTCACATATTGAACACACAGCGCCATCAATATACGCAACCGAAACGGTTCACAATTAATTTGAAAACGCTGAGTTGTTAAATAGTCTTTTTACTGGTGTATTCAATCCTTTCTCCCCTTGCTATCTTAAAGAGAGGTTTGCTTATCTCCATTCTTCCAATACTTTTTCTCTCAGGTAGATAAGGGAAAACTTATCCCTCAAACACCCGTACGAGTATACTCTAGTTCCTGCAGCAGTGCGCCTGTGGAATGCTTTGCCTGTGGAAATTAGACGGGCTCCTTCATAGCTCTAGCAGCATTACCTTAATGCCTAGCTTTCTGACGACCTCCGTGGTGCAGTGGGTGTATAGCAGGCTTAGACGCAAGAGGTAGCGGGTTCGATTCCCGCCACGGAACAAATGTTTGCATGATCTATAGATATTTGTTCCGTGTCTGGGTGTATTTACTAATAAAAAGTATATAAGTATTCCATAAGTTATTTGGTTCCCATAGTACAAGCTCAGCTTAGTATGGGACTAAATAGCGCTGTGTGAAATGTTCAGCAATATTTATTTATTTATATTTATATTTATTTATTTATTGTCATTTGAATTTCCTATTTATTTATTTATTATTAATTTTAATTTTGTTGTCCTCATTTTAGAATATTTGTAAGATTTAGGTTATCAGTTGGCTATATATTAGTCTATCTTTAGTTATTTATTTATGTATTAGGATAATAAGTACAGTTTTTATTAGATATAATTTTTATATTTTTTATTTCATTCGTTTGTAAATATACTCTGTGCACCGCTGTCCATTACTGCTTCGCTAATTACTTTCCATACAAAGGTTGCCTGGAAGAAATCGCTTTCAGCGATAAGGCCGCTCATTGTACTTTATTTAGTTTAAATTAGTAGTTTTTAAGTATTCTTGGTGTACAATAAAGAATTTTTCTATTCTATTCTAAATTTTTGCTAATTGCATATTTTTTAAATCTATTTCTAAACTAAGACAAGGACTTTTTCAAAATATTTTTTTTGCTATTTGATTTTAAGAGGCGCCGTCTATCTGTTAATACGTCTACGCTTTTGCTACGCCAATATCGCACTACGAATGCTACGGTCGATTCTTGTTCAACTTTACCTTAGTTGGGTTTTGTTAATTATTTTCGTGAGCGTTCCGATTTGAATGTTGAATTAGTTCACATGCCATTGTCTGTTTCAATCTCGTCACTTGACAATTACTGAACTTCTGGGAACATAATTCCCATTAGACCACCGAGAAGAAAATTCCTAGTCGTCACGGGATAACTTTAACGGGTATAGTAAGAATACACCATCTTTTCTGCATTCTGAAAC
Source organism: Philereme transversata (assembly GCA_963924445.1). NCBI lineage: Eukaryota > Metazoa > Arthropoda > Insecta > Lepidoptera > Geometridae > Philereme > Philereme transversata. Next base: position 8,678,283 of record OZ004343.1, read on the forward strand.
TGAAAACATAAATATTTGGTTTAGTAGTAGATTTATTGGGCACTTTGTCTCAGCGCATTCAACTTTGAAAGTATTGATCAATCACATTAGAAAAAAAAGGATTGTGTGGTTTTATGAAACCACGGTAAAAGTGAAACTTTGTTTCACATTATAGACATTTAACTAAAAATTTTCGTGGGCACAAATGAGTAATAGTCTATACACTACACGGTCAGCTGATGCGAACTATAGGCGCCGCCATATTGGTCTCGGCTGCTCTCCTTTCACTTTATCCCTACGCCGCGGCCGACCGTCACGCGACATGCAACACACAGACGAAAAAGTTTAAGACGATGTAATAAAAGTTTACTGTAAAATAAATATATCTATTGCAACTTGTTTGATGCATTTGTTTGAAACTAAGCTGATCCGCGCCGACTTCGTACGGATTTTTATCAAAATAAAATATAGTCTAGCTTTTTATCGGTGAAAGAATTTTCAGAATCAGTTAAATGCTTTCTGTAATTAGTTAGTAATAGGTTTAGTTAAATATATGTGCGTTGGAATTTAAATTAAACTACCAAATATGCATTACTCAAAATAACTGTTTGTCCGCATTACACAAATGTTAAATGGAAAACAAGCCTATCTAGCTTTAAGTTCGCCTGTGTACAAATTATTTTTATTTAGTGCGATAAATATATTGCATTCATTCATCTTAATTATAAAAGAGGAGTTTGTAACATACTTAATCAAGAAATTAATTAGTTATTGAGCTCAAGGTAAAATTATTATAACATTCCAATTAGCTAGGAGTACAGTATCGAGTTTAATTACGTGTTAGAGTTATTAATTTTACGTACCTAAATACCTCGTTAACTAATAAGAGAATACAGATTTTTTAAAGTGAAACTTTTATTACATCATCTCAAAGTTTTTCGTCTGTGTGTTGCATGTCGTGTGACGGTCGGCCGCAAAGTAGGGATAAAGTGAAAGGTGCTCGTCAGAGCAGCCGAGGCCAATATGGCGGCGCCTATAGTTCGCATCAGCTGACCGTGTAATGTATAGACTATTACTCATTTGTGCCAACGAAATTTTTTAGTTAAATGTCTATAATGTGAAACAAAGTTTCACTTTTACCGTGGTTTCATAAAACCACACAATCCTTTTTTTGTTCTGCTGGGCTATGAAATGATGATACTCTAGTCGCTGCGTAGACACAGAAACTAGTTACGGCAACTCACAACTAGCTTTTTATAGCGCATTTCATTTAATTTTCACCAATTCCAACACGTGGCAACTCTTTTTTTAATATTTTTTTTTTTTATAAATATTGCTGGACATATCACACAGTGCTATCTAGCCCCAAACTAAACAGAGCTTGTACTATGGGAACCAAATAACTGATAGAATACTTATATACTTTTTTTGTAAATACATACTTATAATATATAGAAAAACATCCAGACTCGGAACAAATATCTGTAGATAATGCAAACATTTGTTCCGCGGCAGGAATCGAACCTGCTACCTCCTGCGTCTCAGCCGGCTTTTCACCCACTGCGCCACGGAAGTCGTCACTCTAGTTGCAAGTTGCGATGATATCAAATAGGAACAAACTTGCAATAAGTTCATAGTTGCTTAAACTAATGTTGGTACGTCTGCGCAGCGCCTTAAATGTTAAAAAAATACTGACATGCATTAGGACATAATAATAATTGACACCTCACTTAGATTCCTGACGACTTCCGTACCGCTATGGGCGAAGAGCCTGCTGAGACGCAGGAGGTAGGGGGTTCGATTCCCGTCGCGGAACAAATGTTTGCATGATCTACAGATATTTGTTCCGGGTCTGGTTGTTTCTCTTTATCTATATATATATAAAACAAAGTCGGATTAGTTACACCATTTATAACTAAAGAACGGCTGGGCCGATTTTAATGATCTTTGATTTGTTAGATTTGTCTTCATCCCGAATGGCGGAATAACTATTAAAATATCGGAGAAATTACTGCCTCCGTGGCGCAGTGGGCGTGTAGTCGGCTGAGACGCAGGAGGTAGCGGGTTCGATTCCCGCCGCGGAACAAATATTTGCATGATCTACAGATATTTGTACCTTGTCTGGGTGTTTTTCTATATATTATATGTATTTACAAAAAAAAGTATATAAGTATTCTATCAGTTATCTGGTTCCCATAGTACAAGCTCTGCTTAGTTTGGGGCTAGATAGCGCTGTGTGAAATGTCCAACGATATTTATTTATATTTATTTAATATCCGCAAAACAAAATATGAAGATAATTGATTTTCTCATACATAAATGCAGTTAATGATGACCGATTGTTAATTTTACCGGCGACATACATTAGCAGCCTACGACATATGCATGTCAAGGCGGTACGATGTTCGCCGGGTCAGCTAATCTGTACTAATATTATAAAGAGGAAAAACCTTGTTTGTTTGTTTGCATTGAATAGGCACCGAAACTACATGACCGATTAAAAAAAAATCACCGTTGGGAAGCTACACTATCCCCGGGTGACATAGACTACTTTTTACCCAACTGCGCAGAAGAAGGGTAATGTTTTTACATACTAAAATGTCTGTTATCAATACATATAAGTTAAATAATAAACTGAATTTTTACTCAATCTTTTTTCTATACAAAGCTTACCATGATGATCCATGACTCATGACGTAGCTTACATAGTAGTTCTTAGATTAACTAGGATGGATTATGGATTATGGATTATGGAACGTTCCGTGCGAGCATTTGTATGGGTGACCGCATGTCCATAGTGGTCCGGATGAGTAGCATTTCCAACACGGCTTCGGAAAGTACGTTGAGTCTGTTTGGACTTTGAAAATGTAACTCACGTATGTTTTCGAGTGGCCTAAAAACTCCAGACTCCAGGGCACATATTCACGTAATACAATTTTAAAAACAACCAAAGTTAACCCAAATGAGATTCGATTATGAATTGAATATATTTTGGCATCCTGCTCCATTAATATTACAATGTTAGCTTGATATAAATAAAGTCTATAATCGCATACCAGTCAACTCGTATCATTGTATTGTCAGTTATGTGAATACAGTTTAGGACATTTAACATAACGAGACTAGATCGATACTCGAATTTTACTATTTTAAGTTACGGGAATTGGCCAACGATCAATAAAATACTAGATATACGATCGGCCCGTCAAGGATGTCCACGCTGGAGAGTGCTTAAACGCCGCTTAAGCACTCTCGGCTCTTAGTCGCGTGCTTGCCGTCGAAGTGACAACATGCCCAAGTGCTCCGTCAAAAGTTGCAAAAACAACACTTTAACTACATTAAAAAAAGATGGAATTTCGTATTTCCGGTGAGTATTACCTTAAAGTTTGATAATTTGATGAATTTGATTTTGAATTAGTCTATAATATGCTTTAAAACAATATTTTACGGAAATATTTGTAACTACAGACACACGACTACGCTACGCTACTGTCCCTTTCCCTCGCGTTGCATCGTTCATTTATCTGTACGTGACCGAAGACCAATGAACCGGACTACATTAAATTTCGAATGAATGGAGTCGCATACTAAAAACATTTTAACAAGTTTAAAAAACAATTTTATTAGTAAGCATTATATACTAATCAGATGCGGCCAATTCTAAAACTACCTTCATGAAACAAATAACTCTCGTGTTTTATTTTTATCAAATTCATTAAAAAAACACGCGGTAGCCTACCCTACCGTTAAATTGTGGGCAACGAGATAAATTTTCGGTACTAAAAATACAGGCATTTTTACCACCAGCGCCACCAAGCCCCTTTATCTGAAGTACAATAGCCTAATGTCAACTGCTCGTTATCTGTTACAAAATACACAATTAACAGCAAAAGAGAAATTGAAACTCTTAGCTAGGCTTACAGCACTCTATATCTTTGTCCTACTTCTTGCAATATTTACTTTTTGCTGATTTCTGCCTATACTGTTAAAGTTCTAGTACTAAACATGGTTCTGCAATATTGTATACAATACAAAATTCGATTTTATTCAAAACTAGAGGTTGCCCGGGAACTTCGTACGCGAGGATGAAAATGTTATGACCCTCCTTTTTGCATCATTGACCTCGGTCTCATACATTGAAGGGAGATTTACGATTTTATTATTGTAGAGAAGAGAATTCATCTAGGACCCGAGTAGTCGGCAAGACAAATTAATCGAGCCCAAAAACTCGATGAGGTGGCATCGTTTAATCACAGTTCCCATAGCCATCTTCTGGCTCCATCATCAGACCCTGGATATCATCTAGGTAAAGAATACTCTTTAACACTAATCGAACGAGCCCACACTCGATGTAACTATGTCATTTTATTACAGAGTTCCCATAGCCTGGCTCCGTCATTAAACCCTGACCTGGATATCATTTAGGATCCGAATACTAGTTAAGACAGATCAAATGAACCTAAAGTCGATGTTGTTGTGTAGTTTAGTTTAAGCATCTGATGATGCACCATCTTACCGCATCATGAGATCAGCTTCATGTCGCATATGCATGCAAAATTTCAACTTAAATCAGAAACCGGGCAGGTCTAATATCGCAATATTTTATTACCTATAAACGATAGACAAGACAACGAGGCACATTAAACTGAATAGGAGCCTGTAAAAATGAAAGATTTTATCAAACTATCCGATTATTAAAAAATCCGACTTTTGAATTTGGTTAACAAATGATTTATCCCTACGTAATAGATTCGAAATTTCATTTCTCAACAAAAAAATATTGTGTACGTTTCTACTCCTCCACACTTCTGTTCCGAACGGAGTAATTTTATGATCTTCGAACAGCACATTTTGAATCCGACCTTATTGCCATACCGTTAAAGTCAACAGTTTTTTAAAGGACAAAAGAAGGCAATAAATTTTTACGACTTAACAGCTGCTTCATTTCATAACGTCATATCTCCAAAATGCGAATGCTTGAAATGAAACTTTTAATCTGCGGAATAAAGTCGAGTTTAGACTATTTCACTTTTGGTATTAATAATGTTAGGCATTATCGGCACTCACACAAATGCAAGGTATCGTTCGCCGCTTTTCGGCGGTGAGTTTGTTAGGGACAGTGATTCCTGAGATTATAATTTCTTTGGAATTGGCCCCCAAGAATTAGCAAGCTAGCTTTACGAACTTATTTTACAAGAAAATTACGGATTTTAATAAAAAAAAAGCTTACCAGTAATACTTATGCCCATTTATACAATCTGATAGACCGTAATTTTATTTGAACACTTTGTTTGAATGCGTATTTCCTGAAAAAATATTTAGTTTCCGTCACTTTTTACGTTTTTATTACATTTCCAAAACAAAACAATATTCACAAATATTTTCTGTAAGTCTTTGTTTGGACTAACACTGAGCAGTAAATAATTATAGATGTGGGTAGGTTTAGAAAACCATCAGATATGCAGAAAGCCTTCGATACTTTCTTGAAATATTACGATACTGTCAATAGATGTCACTAGTGTGGCGTGTTTTGTTGTTTTTAAGCATTTTATCGTGTTTTTCTTTATATTTAGACAAAGTAACAGCATCTAATAAAATAAACTTACGTTTTTGTAAGATTATCTTTCGAATTTATCGTTTTGTATATTAAAAAAATTTAAAATTGGTAAGATTTTAAGCATAGTTCTGAATCGCGCTGACAATAACTTTACCAGAAAACAGGTTATATATAAGTTCTTTCGAATGTAGTTTGGGGTGTCCAGCTCTTCTCGGTAAATTACATTTCGGTGTGATGTATGAGACTACATAATGTGTGTGATTATTCTGAGCGAGGACTGTGCATCGCAGGTCCAAAATTATTGTTGAGTGCTTGGCACGTTTATGAGAAGGGGGGTTTGAGGAGAGGTAAGCGCCGGACCTTCTCCTCGGCTCTCCATGTCAGAGTTCAGTATACTGTTCTCTAAACCACCGAAGAAGAGCGCGTTTGACATCCTTTTGTTTTGTTACTATAAAATAGAACAATAACAACAAATGAAATGCTGATATAATAAATAATACTATATTTGAGGAGGTTAGGAACAAAAAGTGTAATTTTTTTTATCCGACTCAAAAGGTTGAGTTTGTTTTTTTTTTTTTTTTTTTTTTTTTTTTTTTTTTTTTTTTTTTTTATAAATTATAGGCTAGCGTTTGACCACTATCTCGCCTGATGGTAAGCGATGATGCAGTCTACGATGGTACACGCTTGCCTAGAAGAGATTTTATCATTATCTGTAAAGATCAAGTTCAAAAAGTGACTTGTTTCATAGAAAAATCAATCTAAATATCTGCTTCTGGAACAAATAGTAACATTTTAATTCAAAAACAATAGTGGTTGGTATTTATTGTCTCAATTTAATAAAAATACTAAAATATGCACCTTTTGTTCCTAACCTCCTCATTTGTTATCCAAATCTTCTTTATTTATTTTATACAGATGTGTCTGTCAATGAGCCGCAAAAGTTTGAGTTCGGTTTTCGGTGCGTGACAAATGTTTGCATGATTTGCAAATATTTGTTCCGGGTCTAGGGGTTATGGTACCATAGTACTCGTAATTCCTAATATCCATGATATACAAACGTAATAGATTTGTTAACAATTTATCATAAACTAGATTAAAATTTGTGACAACATACAGACCACAGACTGAATTATTCTTATTGTTTACTTGATCATTCATTGATTTGATTTTTATTGTGAGCATTAATAGATGAACATAGAACATCAAAAAGATAAAAAATATGTACGATTAGGTATTACCTTAGACTTTTTTGAATTAATAACTCGTAAAGCTTGCTATGAGCTATCAGGCTTTACACCTTTATGCCTCAAGTTGATGGACGCAGGGCAGTGAATCGTAAAGCACGTTTCTTTAGCGTAAGGCGCGTGACCTACGAGGCAGTACTTTGTTATAAGCGATGGTTACCACTTAACATCAGATGGGCTATCTCCAAGTCGTATAAAAAAGTTTCAATGAAAAAGCTTTATTAATTTATGATGTTTCCGTTAGTTTTTTCCACGGAGCTTCATTTTTGACACAAAAATAAAAACTAAAAAACTCCGTTATCAAACCAACAAGTTATCGTTTTATTTTTCTAAAGTTGTCGTGCACTACCTACAAAATATTTTTCCACACTACGCAAAGGTTAACTGGAAAAGAATGCTTGCTTGCATTAAGTTCGCCTATGTACTTACAGATCTAGGTATTTTTGTGCAATAAAGATTTTTTCAATTCAACTCAATTCAATTCAACAAGCATGTGAAGTTATAATCATAATGTTTCATTTTAAATTTTCATTTGTATGCGAACATTTTGCTTTATCTTACTCACGTTTACCGAAGTATAATGGTATGTCTTATCTTCGCACTTTTTGGATGACATAGCGTAAATATAGATAACTGGTTAACTTTTAAGAACCGTGTAGGCTGGTATGCTCCAGCGAAGGTTGATGGTTCGAATCCCAGTCGCAGATCAATAATGATAAAGGTATTACAGATTCGAAAAGAAGAGTAGAGTATTCGAAAAGGTGTTTGAAAAGTTTTTGCATAGTCCTTACCCGCAATTTTTTAATCAAAATCGCAAATCTAAATGTACAAGTTTTACTATGATACGCGATTTTGAAAAATATGGTGGATGAGACTATGTCGTTCTCCATACAAAAAACTTTAAGACCCTATATGTGTGCTCCTTCATTATCGTGTCGATATCACATTATTACACTAATAGTATAAATGCGAAAGTTTGAATGTTTGTTTGTTTGTTACTCAATCACGTCGTAACGGCTGAATCGATTTCAATTAAATTTGGCTTTGTTGACACACAACGCGTGAGCCAAACAAGGTTTTTTCCAACATGTGTGGTAAATGACTTCTTATAACGGCAAAGAAAAATATCGAAACGAAGCCATCTGCATATATAGGTATAGCTGTGCATGTATTGACTTCGTCTTTCCTACAGATTAAGGCTGATTTAGCTGAGAGGATGGTATTGGTGATGAGAAGGCCTTCTCCATCTAAAATCATGTTCCATACATACAGTGGATTCGTCCTTTATCCATCTGGTGCTGCTCATTTATCATCAGGCGCTGTTTATTATTATTATCAGCCCACTGTGTCCCACTGCTGGGCAAAGGCCTCCCCCCATTCTTTCCAAACACTTCTTTCAGGCGCTAAAATGGTCCAGTCTGCTTGGAAATTGGTGAGCTCGTCCCTCCATCTTTTCTTTGGACTGCTTTCAGGCGCTGTTTATTTATTTTATTTTATTTATTAATACTTAGATTCACAGTAACATTACCATATAATAAAAACTAATTAACATAGTGCTGGACTTAAACCAAATTGAATCTACATTATGTAACGCTAAAATGGCATAGTAGCCCGCCTAAAAGTTTAAATAATTTTCTGCTTCTACGAAGCTATATCTTTATTTTCGACTTATTTTTATTCTCAGGGTCCGTCTATCACTGTAAGGCAAAGGTCTCCCTTTCTTCCTTCAACTCCACTCTATTGCGCGCGTGTGTAGTCAATCCATACGAGTATTATAAATTCGAAAAAAACTCTGTCTCTCCGTGTGTTTGTTACGCTTACACGACTAAACGGCTCGACCGATTTTGATAAGATTAGGTATACAGATAGGGGCATAAGCTACTTTTTACCTGACTATGCAAAAGATAATGTTTTTATTAACAAACCAGGCGTGCGACGCCGTAGGCGCCAGCTAGTCTTCCATAAATGAGTCGAGTTCATGTTTCCATCAGCGTCGTGGTGTCACGTGATCGTTTTTTTTTTTTTTTTTTGATTCGCTCTGTAGTGGATTTGGTTCATAACTCATCCAACATGCGAAAGACGGATTACATATACAAAGTTACGAACTAAAACTTCTAAGAGAAATTAAAGCCAAAAGATTTATAACCGTAGCCTAACTAACTAGTTTGTTGCATAACTTGCAATGTAGACACAAAAGGCCCTTAATGACACAGGTTCTCATTATTTAAAGCTATTTTAAATTTGTTACATGCATAAATACCCCGCAACGTGATCGGAATGACGTACGTATCACCTGTACGCTGAGTGCGAACATTGCGCTCGATATATTATAAACTTTTCGTATAGGTACCATATTTTCCATAGCGCTGTAACAGCGCCCCGAGAAGGAAGTATAATTATTTATTGTATATTATTCATGTATTTATTGTATGTATAGTAATTAATTTATTTTATTTAGATAACGTTATCTAAATAAAATAAATTAATTACTATACATACAATAAATACATGAATAATATACAATAAATAATTATACTTATATAACTTAGTTATCTATAAATAAAATAAATTAAAAAAAATGTTTGGCTTTCCCTTTAATAGTTATATTATACAGGGTGAATTTTTGAGACGGGCCAATAAGGGTAACCTTAACCGTTATAGTTACAGGAAAACGTTTTTAGAAGACTATCCTTAAATTTTTAAGATATTCTGAACTGCATTCACAGATTTTGGAAAAAATGTGCAGTCAGCAAGAAAATTGTCATTTTACACAAAAACTTTTTTTGATGCATCCTGTTTCTTATAAGGATCAAAAGTCTACTGGACCGACTGAGGTTTGAGTAGAGTAAGTGCGCCAATTATGGACCACCATAAGGATTTTGTGAAATAAAACTCAGAATTATAAAGATTAATCAGCCTTGTATATTTTGAACAGTTCGATAATTATTTGGTATCAAAAACGAATATCAGAATTCTTAAGAAACATGAACATCTTAGAAATAAGCAACATTTTCTAAAATATAAGATTATTTTGCATTTGAAAAAAGTGGACAAAATATGGACCACATGGTTTTAAATATGGACCACAGTAAATTGGGTTCAAAATTATATTAAAAAAATGGACGTGTTGCCTAAAATTAAATCAGTCAAACTATTCGATAAGATTTAACTAATCGCTGGTACAGAATTCGCACACATAGTAATCAACCATATCTTCTATGCCAGCACAGTCTTCATGAGCCCACCGCCTACATGATGCACATTGGATCCATGAACGTCTCAAACCTTTACCATTTTGATTTTGGGAACGATCAGGACTCATCGGTACTATCCATGACTGAATAATCACTTTTATCAGAACTTGCAGCTATTTTCTTTGTTTTGAGATCTTTCTTTTCTTTAGGGCTGTTTTTTTTTTTGGCATTTTCTTTGGGGGTTTTTTGGCGCTGTCTTTGGTGTGTTCTTTTTTATGTTCTTTTGTATCGACGTTTCTAAATCTTGTTTATAAGGTGATGATGTCAAAATTGTGGGCTTGGTGGCCTTTCTTCCTCTGTTGCTGACAGTTTTCCTTAAACGCGGTATAGGCTGCAACTCCTTTGGCGAAAAATATGATCTAGATGACGTAGAGGGACTAACTATTGAATCAATCATAGTCGGCGTTGGCACTCCTGGTTGTGCGGTTGCTTGATGATGTCCATCAACGCTCTGGGGTAATGGTTCATTCACAGATTGAGGTTCCGGAGTTACAACAGCCCTTGGCTCAGGTATCGGGTTATCGGGAATGATATTAACTGGTGTCGTCATATCGCGCGCTGGATCATTAGTTTTTTTTAATTGCATTTGCCATTGCATCTTTATCCCATGTTTGTCTGATCTTGCCTTTAGCTGTAGAATTTGTAGATGCCATCCTAAAACAATAAAAATAAAATATAAGTGACTGTTTGTAATATGGACCACTAGTCCATATTCAAAACACGCCAGTGGTCCATATTATAAGACATATATTTCTAGGTTAATACTGTTGCTAAGAAAATTATAAAAACTATTGGATATTGCAACTTAATATGAATAATTTTAAAATAACTCACCTTTCCCCTAGTTTAATCCACTTTCCCAAACAGTAATATTTGCTGAAATTATGAGCTTACGAAATTAGGTAAAAAATTACATCGCGCGTTGATAAAAACGAAAAATGACTGCAGTGAACACGCGCGCTCTCTCTGCCGACCGGCAAGCGACTAGCGAGGCGCGGGAGGGGTGGAGCTTAGCGCGCGGCGATCGGTGGCTTAATACGACGGACGGTTTCTGAGAAATGAAGGTAGTCCATATTACAAAACCAGTCCATATTTGGCGCACTTACTCTACTAGAAATGTCAGAAATCGCGAAAAACTTTTCCCATACATTTCGTTAAAAGAGTCAAACTTCTAAATTAGCCAAACTTTTTGTCATGAGTAGATCCGCTATAAAGAAGACTGGCTGAAAAAAGTAGGTGTCTAAATAAAGTTTTAAATTTCAAACTTCTTATGTTTGTGCTGAGAAAATTCTAGATTCTTAGTTGTATACGTTTTAATTAAGAACCCCCTCGACGGGTATAGGGCTCCTGCAAAAGTTTCCATTTTTGTCGGTTTTCTGTTTCCTTCACCCATGTTTTGCCTGCTATCTCTGCTATCTCATCCTGCCATCTTTCTTGGAGTCTCCCTTTTCTTTTTTTGCCAACTGGGTCCTTCCATAGGGTTGCTGTTCGGGTCCTATAGGTAGTAGGTATCTATACTTACCGTTATCTATAGGAATCTTACCGTTATCTACTAGCAGGAACTATACATAGATAACTTAGTTATCTATATTATGTATACTTCCCGCTAGGGGCGCTGTTCACATCTCCATAGAAAATATGGTACCGATACGAAAACTTTATACTTTATAGTATATCGAGCGCAATGTTCGCACTCAGCCTACTGGACACATAAGCATACTCTGATAAAATAGTACTTACGAAAGTATTTTTCAAACTTTCGCGATCACTGTACATAATTATTGATTAAAACGGGTATTTATCGCGTATGTACCTTTTTTATTTATTATCCCGACGTTTCGGCTGCGTTGCAACAGGGGTCACGGGTTGAATAAAACGAAAGTAAAGGTACATACGCGATATATACCCGTTTTAATCAATAATTAAGTACTTACGAAATTGAGAACATTTATCAAGCTTGGGAATTATGTCAGTGGGTGCTGAATTCACTAGACTAATATATGATCCATTCAGCCTACGTAGGTACACTATTAGGGGGCCAAATAAGATAAGTTGTAAAATTACATGTTTGCCAAGATTTTGAAACTTGCTAATTTCCTTTTCTTTGACATGGAAACATTATTTACTATTTTGAATGGACATTAATTGATTGATTGACTTATTAGACATGATTTGACTGATTTGTTCTGTATTTTAATGTTGATGTGCAATGCTAATTTTTGTTTTATTTAGTTGACATTCTTTGTGACATTATAATAACATAATTAGTCCAGATTCCTGTCTGGACTGGATACAGACAGGTATCGGGTACTATAATGCTACTATATTGTTAATTTTATTACAATTGTTATCGATAAATTTTAAATATGACGTAAATTGGTGTTCTATAATGTACCTACAGACTACCTGAGCCAATTTTCAAATAAAATCGGTACCTATAGACCTATACACCAGACGCCAAACAGGCAAAATCTATATAAAACTTATATTTAACACCTTTCTTTAAGCGTCATGTTAAAAATTAGCGCCTAAATATGTAAGTAGTTTACCCTTACTAGTTTAAGGATGTTGATGCAATCAGGCACTTTTCTTTCAATATGGTAAAATGAACTATATGGTAAAGGGGCCATACACGTTACGACAGTCACACGGACCGTCTACCGAACTTTGGTGGGATACGACAGGTTCAATCGTGAATAGGGTCGTAAGACGGAGTATGGTAATTGAACTGTCGTTGCGACCGTTCAAAGAAAAGTCTCAACGTGTATGGCGACTCTTATACGTAAAGTGAGCCAACTGTCACCCTTTCTCGGCTGCGTGTCTTACTTTTTGGCAGATAGAAGCTCCTGTATTATTCAGATACTAAGAAAGCACCTGAGCCAAACAAACGTAGGCAATTTATTGGTACTTTTGCCATTAAAGCCTTGAAGATATGGCTACTGTTGCGACATCTGCCGGCAAATGGAAGTCATTAGGAATTATTCTGGAGTGGAGTTTTGGTAGAAACATTTGCAACTGTGTACATGAATAAAAACGCAAGTACAGTTGCTGTGTTTTCTATATCATCCATTTTTATTAAAAACAATGCATATATTTTTTTGCTAAGTTGTCCATACATTGTACAGAGTCTTAATTCTATGTTTGTCGAAAAACTATTTTTCTACTACATTTTTGATAACTATTTTAATATTTCTTTGTTACTGTCAAAAATTCACAACCAGAATTCTTGCAAAAAGTTTTCTGACTGACAGGATGCGTCTCCGTATCTGTCCTTCTAAAGAATTTGTTACAACGAGCTAAATATCAAAAGGAAGTCAAAACTTCTACGTCGGTGGGGTCGAGTGCTAAGCACTACACTTTCCAACATCCCAGCCCAGAGCCAGCAATGATACGATTCATACCAATTTTCTGACTGACAGGATGCGTCTCCGTATCTGTCCTTCTAAAGAATTTGTTACAACGAGCTAAATATCAAAAGGAAGTCAAAACTTCTACGTCGGTGGGGTCGAGTGCTAAGCACTACACTTTCCAACATCCCAGCCCAGAGCCAGCAATGATACGATTCATACCAATAGTACTTCACGTCCAACCAATTCATACCACCAGTACTTCACGCCCAACAATTTTTTATGCGCCTTGTATAATGTAGGTTACACAAGTGCACACTTCCCGCGTAGAAACGGACTCCCCAACATCTACAGCCAAAAATATCTATATTAACTCAAATGGCAGAAAAATATCGTTTGCGCGATCTAGGATCAATAATAAAAAAACGCGCTTTTGAGGGTTTTGGGGATGCAACATTGGTGCATTTTTCTACCTGCGATAGGGATACAAAAGAGCGGGGGTGCAATCGATCTATGTATAGTGTCAAAAGTCACATGGCCCTGCAGCTAGTAGACGTGACAGTGAGAGGTTTAAAATGAATTGTAACTTTTAACGAGTAACTTTTTAACAAAAATATAACCGACTTCAGATAACAGAAAAAAACTAAACTCCTTAACTAATTTTGATGAAATTTTTATGTGACCAATCTTACAAAAAATATATTAAACACTATGCGTACTTATAAAATTTGAGGGTTGCTCTCGTTTTTTTGGAATCTTATCATCAGATCCTGACTTGGTTATACCCTTTTACACAAAAAAATAATTTCTCGAGTCGGTTAAAATCGGTTACAAATATAAATTAGAAATGTCTATTTTTTTTTTGAGTTACGAATAAGCAAGTGTGATTATTTTCGAGACTGCGATTGCGCCTGTGCATACACAATTCAATTAAACATTTTTAATACAATCCAGTGCGACTTGAAATATAATAATATTTATGATTGGTCTCAAATTGTACAATATTATTTTAATTTACAAGTTAACTATATTATTTTGCTGAAAAAAACCTTTCCCGAACGTAAGCAAGTTACGTCTCAGAGCAAATATTCAAGTTTCAGAAAATGTTTAATGATACGAAATAGTAATTGAATTGAAACTCAATATGTAATTTTATACTCGTACTATATACCTAAATAAATATATATTGTAGGTAAACGTACAAGACCGAAGAAGCTTAGATTGTATAGGTACTGGACAAGTCTACTCCATGCCTGCGTTAATTTTATTTGTATATAATATTTTTTATTTTAAGAAAACCATGGGCACATATTCCACACAATAGTTACAGTAATTAATAATAAACAGGCCATTTAAAGGTCTCCACTGATAGAATCAGATTATACTAACAAGCAACAACAAATACAAAAGACAAAATCTAACCGAACACTGTACGGGTCACTCACGTTCACGACACCAAAACAGGTGCCATTCTCTCAATTTACAAGTAGATATAGTACAAGATTAGTTATCAAAAACTCATCTTCACTCAGTCACACGTTTTTAAGAGGTGAATTTGCAGTTGAACAGGTCAAGGTCATGCTCATTGCTCAATAGATTGAATATTTTACTTGCACGATACACAAACGCATTTTGGCGACAATTCGTAGAAACTAAAATAGGCTGATAAAATAGGTTGCTTCTCCTAAACGTTCTGGTAGGCGCATAAAATTGTATCTTAATCATCTTTAATTAATAGACGTACACTTTTTTTAATTATTCGTGTTTCTATGCATTTTTTTTCGATAAATTATATGCTAGCTGTTAGCGACCTTTATAACTGTATGGATTTTGTACTGTAGCTACCTTAATATTTTCACGGTAGATAAAATAAATGTATGAGGGTAGGAGCAGTAGTCAAGGAAAAGTTCCACGCAAGGCAGCGTATGTGCGCCTCAAAATTATCTAAAATGAATGTATTAAATCATCCAGTGCGTTTTATCTGGCCTCCCCTGCGACCACATCAGTAACACTAGCGTTTGACCACGACCTCGCCTGATGGTAAGCAATGATGCAGTCTACGATGGCACACGCTTGCCTAGAAGAAACCTTTTCACTTGCGACTTTAGCATAACTTTCATAAATTAACACGTAAATGACTGCAAACTATTCCAATTGATCAACGACATTCGAACAAATTCCGACCTGTTGTAAAACTTCTTGGGAATTCTATAATTACTTGGAGAGCTTTCGAAGTTGTTATTGGCAAAGTTGGGAGTTATCAAGATACTTTTAATAGGTACGAGTATGTATCGATATCGTCTCATATGCCGTTACTTTTTACGAAGGCGCCTTGAGAAAGTGGCAGAAGTTCTTGGGAAAATGGGAGTTACAAATCGTTGGTTCTGCTGTTACTATTTTATAGTTATAGCCGAGATCGCGCATAGGTCGAGCCAAAATTACAATGAATCCATGCTGAGTCCGAAATCAGGATGATTTAGACCCAAATCCATGAATTTGCATCTAAAGTAAACAAGTAACAGTAACAAGACTATCGTACAGAGATTTGATAGGGACCTTTTCGATACATACAATTCTGCTAATAACTAGTGGTTCGCCCCGGACTGAGATCCCGCGAGTCTCCGATTAAACAAAAAAATATTATTTGTAATCTTTGATTAACAAAATAGTGTCACGGAATAATTAACCAAAAACTTGACCTACAGTTTCATTCAAATTACAGGTAACGGGAGTTCATGTAATGTGGTTAATTTTTTTGAGGTACAAATTGCAGTTATTCTGGATTTCAGACTTTTGCCTATATTTGTGTCACTTAAGCTACACGCATACCAAATTACAGCACTGTGGGGTCACCGGTGTACCATGTGAATTTAGTCAAAGTTCAGTTTTTACTATGGCTATTAACACAAAAACTATAAAGATTTTACTAAAACTAAAATCGAAGTCTAAATGTACTACTAAAAACCTTTCATTTGACGTCTCGTTTGACGTAATAGTCTCATTTTAATTTTTTTACCCCTGTTGAACCCCAATATCTCAACAATCCCCCCACATTTTTAGCACACCAAAATTGTGCTATCACTACCTACAATGTACTACAATGTACTTATATCAAATTTCATGATCGGATAAACGCTTCGAAAGTTATACTCGGACAAACATACATACATACAACCACAGAACATAGGAATTTCCTATGTTCTGTGCATACAACGCCGATTTTCCCAAATTGATTAAGAGATCTCGCTTCTCTCGATCAAAAAAACTACGAGCCTTAAAGTAGTCGCATATGATATGTAACATCTGTCCATAATTGATCAAATCTAATAGCGCGCGCTTCCCGGTTTCCTGTTACACATTTCTATCCCTTTTGCCAAATCACTCCCACAACCGAGAAGAAAGATGTTACACAACTAAAACTATTATCGAACCATACAAATAAACGATTATGCTTGTTGGTCTGTCATAAGCTACCAAATTTTCAATGGAGTTGTCATAGCAATGGCGGTCATTGATAAAATATTGTGGTAGAAGAAGACTGAAAGGTACCAATAGTGGCCATTTTGCGACGATACCATTGTCACAGTGAAGCGATTGGTTTAGTAGAATTTGATGGAGAACGTATTGTCACTTTTTTGGTATACAAAATAAAAAATAAATAGTTAAGCTAGTAAATTATTACTTTACTGTTACTGTGGGTGTGTAGTGTATAATAAATAAATATTGCTGGACATTTCACATAGCGCTATCTAGCCCCAAACTAAGCAGAGCTTGTACTATGGGAACCAGATACCTGATAGAATACTTATATACATTTTTTTTTGTAAATACATACTTCTATTCTAATATATTCTATTCTATTCTATAATGTAAAGAGAAACAACCAGACCAGGAAAAAATATCTGTAAATCATGCAAACATTTGTTCCGCGGCGGGAATCGAACCCGCTACCTCCTGCGTCTCAGCCGGCTATTCGCCCACTACACCACGGAGGTCGTTAATGTACTGTTTACTGTTTAACGAATAGATATCAGATTATAGAGGAATACTTTTTTTGCACTTTAGACCATCTCAGGGATTTTTAGAGCGTATTTTATAATTGTTAGCCCGCCCCGGCTTTGCACAGAAAAAAAAGGGTGTGTGTACTTATTTTTACACACGTAAGAAGTTATACTTATGTAGCGTAACATAACAAAAATACCTAAAGATTTCATCCCGTATGCCACAACTCTTTGTTTGTAGCTAACTTCATCATGCCCCTTTTTGGCTGTCGCGTGCGCGCGCATCGCAAATATATTACTCTCATTTATTTCCAAACGCGCCAAAAGAAGTATAACTTCAAAATTAAAATATAGCCTTTAATAATTTTGAGTTCATACTAAAATCCTATAAGCGCGGCAAAAACGATGATGATGCTATAATATTTTATGTCAAAAAAGCACTTTCAGTTTATCCCGAACTTTCGAATTTTCCAGGCAAATTTTTCATTTTGTTTACATCTTAAAACCTTATTTAATAAATATATTCGTAACATCATGAATATTAAAAAATAATGCAAAAGTTGTCCAGCCGTTCTCAAGTGATGCGCTTACCAACTAACTCCATTTTATTTTTATTTATATAGATAGGCATTATAAATCATTTGTAAATAAAAAAAGTATTCGAATCAGCTTGATCAATGTAATCAAGGAGTATAAATTCAATCAGCTGTGTGGTTGTGTGGTTCAGAACTGATTTGGTGGGTTGCACGTGACTTATTCCTTCATTCTGATGTGGTTATTAATTTTGAATCTACATACCACATTTTGAAAGATTTTGACTAACCAATCAAATTTCATTTAGATGACTTCGGTATTTTGTAACAGAAACCACAGTTTTCCGCCAAAATATGTTTACAAAGATTCATAATATTTCCTTTGTTGCAGGTCGACCAAAGCCGGATATAAGTTTTAGTGAAAAATTGCAGTGAAATATCACTGGTGTAGTAAAGGCAATTCATCTGACATGTGATCCACAATGTTGAAGATTCAGATGTTGGAGTCACTCCACAGCAACGATGCTGATGAAAACCAGGAACAGCAAAATGGGTGAGTTTAATCAATAGAAGTGCTAATCTCAGCCACGTACATTATATTATTTATTAACAGATTAATTTTGTTTCGCAACGTGAACCCAAATTTCTCATCCCATTAGCCGATTAACCCACCTCGCTGCAGAGGTCATCTAATTATGATTTAAAATTATACAAAAACCTCCCGGAAGTTAAACCCGCTAGCCTTTACACTTATCCTATTTTCCATTTGATTGAGTACCGCCGAAAACTCCATTAATTTGGAGTTCCCTAGTGTATTTGGCATAATAATTGATAGAAATATCCCCGACTCTAAACCAAAACGAGAAAACCAATAGACAACTCTTCACCTAGTTTCTATTTCAAAGCTATCGATTTGAATAGTATGAGAGCCGGTCTTGATTTGTCTACGTTATACTGGATGAGAGATGTCAGTTTATAAGCGGATTGAAAAGTGGCCTGGAATGGAAGTTACCTGTTTACGTGCGTGGTAAACAATTCCTAGGATGAAGTTTTTGTAATTTGTAATTTATTTATTTCAGTGAATTTTTTACATGTAACTAAACAATGTGAACACTAGACTGCATTAGTAAAATACTCTGTCGCAGTTTCCAGTGCCCGTACATACAACTAAATGAGTTTGACGTTGCTGATTATAGGTATACCAGCTAGGTATTCAGCGAATTACCAGCTAGAGGCTCTAGATTCAATTGAGAGAAGAGCCAAGGAGCTCATTTGCAATGACGAGTTAGCAAATGCAAGGCTCCACAGCTTCGAGTATCGTCGAAAAATTGCAAGCCTTTCAGTTCTTTATCGGATACATTTCGGAGAGTGTGCTGCGGAGCTTTGCAATCTGATCCCACCATCCCCATTCTATCATCGGACAACCAGACGCTCTGCGATGCGCCACCGCTACATGGTAGACATACCTCCCATACGCACAAAGCGGTACTCTTCCACCTTTATTATGCGCACCGCCAAAGAGTGGAACGCCTTGCCTGAGTCTGTGTTTCCTGATAACTACAACCTAGGGATCTTCTAGTCGCGAGTGAATAGGTTTCTTCTAGGCAAGCGTGTACCATCGTAGACTGCATCATCGCTTACCATCAGGCGAGGTCATGGTCAAGCGCTAGCCTATAATTTATAAAAAAATGTGTGTGTGATTGTGAGGGTTCGAAGGTGTGTGAGTTTGTGGTAATTTGTGGTAGTTAATGACACACCTATGCAGTTTTATCATACTTAAATCACTAACTGATGGTAAACCCAGTTTTAATGTAAAGATGGCTCATTGACTTACGAACCATCACTCATGCTTGTAAAAGTATGTAATGGTCGCCTTGGTGCTGCAGTGGTAATAATTCCCAGTTGCTCTCTCGTAGCATTTGGTAGTGACATATTTTCCTGATCCCGTCGCGTTCATTGGCGACAATTAGGATGCCATTTGGAAGTATCGGAACTGGTATGCCGTAAGAAATACATCACAGGCTCCGAGTTTGTACGTTATCCGTCGCACGCTGGTCGCTACGGCGCCGGCATAATTTCACAAATAACTTTTTATTGGTACATCACAGAGTTGTTTGTCCCGCTCAGAACTTGTTGGGAAACAATTTCGCACAAACAGATTCCCTAAATGTTCTCTTAAAGGGGTGGTCGCAAATGTAATGAATATGCGTATATATGTATGAACGTGTGCCGTTTTTGTGAGAGTGGGTAACCCCGACTTCTGCAAGGCTAGCATAGCGATTTTCTTTTCTACTCTTCGAAGAGACGACAAGACGCTGACCGCTACTTATATTTCTGCGTGTATTGTTATTTGTTTTTAATATTGTTTTTTTTTAATTTAAGTGTCATGTTATAAAGCGTTATTCTAATCTATTCTGTGTCGATTCTTCTGAAATCGTCTTTGCCCCAAGCAGGCTCAATAAGGTTTCTTCCTAGACAAGAGAAGGATACTCTGTCAATAGCAACGTACGTTGTATATATACAGTCAAACCTGGGTAAGTGAGAACTGGATAAGTGAGAAAACTCTATAAGTGAGAGTAATAGCCAGGACCCGTCATTTTAAACTCCCAAAACCTCTATTAGTGAGAAACAGAAACCTTTGTAAGAGAGAGTCGTTTTTCCCTCATGGACCTCCGTAAGTGAGACTAAGTGATTTATACCTCTATAAGCGACAGTCGAGCTTTATTTATTTATTTATATTATTTAGGAGGAACAAATGATTATACAAATTACAAATTTAACATCTGCTATTTTATGACCATTGTTTTTGTATTGTTTTCTCGTCAATATTGTACCTATTCTATTTCGTGGAAATAAATAACGTTGTTATTTTATCGCATTCTTTATATTCTCATAAAGTGGTTGTGACTTGTTATTGCTGCGTACCTCTATAAGAGAGAAACGCTACCCGTGTACCTGCATTAGCGAAAAATTCGGGTTAGTGAGAAACCTCTATAAGCGAGGATGAGATTGTGCTCCCTTGAACTCTCGTTTATCCAGTTTTGACTGTAATTAATTAAATATCTTACCAAAAATTGTTAGCAAGTGCGCGATTGAGAAGAGTGCGAAAGAGGCAACTTGAGAAGACAGCGTTGTCTAGGCATCGCAAGACCTAGACAATTTCAGAAGAAAGTGGTCCATCCTTATATGTCAAAGATAGAGAAAATTATAGCTATCATGCTCGGCGTTGTAGACTACTGTCAAGGATGTGTCGACAACGTTTCTTCCCGTTCACTCTCGCAATCGCCGTACTCGAGACGGTCGGCAAGTGTATTTTTTCTTCTGAAAAATTACTCAAGTCATAATCCTTCCCTACAGTTACTGTGCTAGGCCTACGGATCGTGAGATCGAGAGTTCGAAATACGGTATGTACCGTTAATCACTCTTGACTAGTCGATAAGATCTGACATGTAACATTGTAATATTTTAATCCACCTTGTATGAACGCAATAAAATACTGAATACTGAATTTTGCATTTGAATAATAAATAAATAAATAAATAAATATCGCTGGACATTTCACACAGCGCTATCTAGCCCCAAACTAAGCAGAGCTTGTACTATGGGAATCAGATAACTGATAGAATACTTATATACTTTTTTTTTGTAAATACATACTTATAATATATGGAAAAACACCCAGACACGGAACAAATATCTGTAGATCACGCAAACATTTGTTTGTTGTTAATAATTTTGTGCGCAATATCAAAATTCAAAATTATTTATTTTGACTCCATCATCATTATTAGTAATTAAGAAATCCATACATTTCCAGAATGCCCAACCTTTTCAGGCCTGAAATTAATAATTTATTTATAAAAATATAATAGAAACAAAAATTCAAGTAAAGAATTATCCTAAAATGAAAACCGATTATCAAAACCAACAAAGTATCCAATTAGTGTCAGCGAGGTAAAACTCGCTGCTTATACATTTTATATCTCTGATTACAATCACCCTTTTTACCCGACTACGGCAAAGCCAAAAGGAAGGGTTATGTTCCACCGTAGCGCCTGAACTACTCATCCGATTTCGATGAATAAGGTGTCAACCGATTTGTTATTATGGTCCGAGTGACGTAGGTATTGGGTACCTACCTACAATGTTGGAATTTAGATTTTAAACTTATATGGCTTACTTGCCTGCGACTTCGTACGCGTTACACTACTAAATGTGTAGGTAACCTAGAATTAAAGCTAAACTCTCAACTTGACTTTACACCCCATTTTTATCCCATGGGACCTTATTTATGGGATAAAAAGTAGCCTATGTGTTAATCCAGGTTATAATCTACGTAGATACTAAATTTCATCGAAATCGGGTGAGTAACAAACAAACAAATAAATACATAAACAAACATCCAAACTTTTGCATTTATAATATTAGTTTGATTCAATAATAATATGTATTTTTATCTAATAAATAAGGCCATCTTCACATTTTCAATCTAGCCCCACCCAACACAGTATGGAGCTAAGCGAAAACATCGTTGTCGTAAAAAGCGAATGGAAAATAGGAGTAGGTACTGTCGATGGCGCGACTTAGCGTCGCCTAGTGGGCAAAACAACATGTTTTATGGTAGGAATGTGTACAAAGTTAAGTTACTATCTTTTCACTGTCGGATTAAGGCCTTATATTCGGATCTAGATAAGATGTACAAAAGGCTAGAAAAAAAACCGGTCAAGTGCGAGTCGAACTTGTACACCGAGGGTTCCGTACCGTACAATTTAGAGGACAATGGGTACATTGTCCTCTAAATTGTATGAGCGCCCATACAACTCAGAGGACTATCTTAATTGGCGTCAACTATGTAGCTGTATGTATGGGGACACCCTTTAATTTTCAACTTTTTTATTTTATGAAATTAGTATCACAAAGTTCCCGTTGACCTAGAATCAAGAAATTTGGTTAAAGCAAGGTCTTACAGCACAAGTAAAGAGAAATTTCCGAAAAATTAAAAAAGTTGAAAATTAAGGTAAATTTTGGGACTGACAAGTTTTCGCGAAAATCTAAATTTGCCCATATCTTTTTATCGTGTTAACTCAGGACCTTAATTTTTATACATCTAATAGGGACTATAATCCTCAGTATCTGGTATAAATTGCAACTTGCTAGGTCTACCCGTTCCTGAGAAAATCGGTGGTGACACACGGACAGACACGCCCTTTTTTTTATCGTACATACATTAAATAATAATTTAAGCGCTTACTACAATTACTATTCCCGTAGTTTTATCACGTTAGCCGAAGGCATAAATTACTTTATTTACACCTGAATGCCTCATGTTGATGGACGCAGGGCAGTGCAAGCACGTTTCTAAGGTGCGTGACCTAGAGCCTACTTTGTTATAGGCGATGGTTACTACTTAACATCAGGTGGGCCATGTGCTTATTCCATCTCCGAGTCGTATAAAAAAAACAAATTGCTGGTACCTCGCTCTCGCTGATCAAGCCATTCTTTACTTCTCACGTGTGTAAGGAACGCTAACGTGGGACTTGTTTGTTGCTTAAAAAAATATTTCATGCAAAAGATTTCAACGCGTCATTTCTAAGTTTCACTTATTCATAATATATATATATATAACGGAATATCTTGACCAACAGGGTTTTTTTGAACAGTGACGTCAGCCAAGCTGACATCACTATTTCCACCATTAGAAACACTCATTGCAAATTATGAAACAGCTTTTATTAATATTTACAATAATTAACTTAACAGATAATTCTTAAACAAAGTATTAGGTGGTAGGTACTCACAGGACACTTGTCTCGACGGCCCACCCCGAAAAAAGTGTCGTCCGTCCGTCGCCAGGTTGCTTTTTCTCAGAACCCCTTTATCATCAAAACTGGCGTCGTACGGTACTAAGTCAATTTAAGAAACTATTACTCACAAAACTTCAAATAAATTGTTACAGTTACTAATTGAGTCTATAAATTAATGAATCAATTTTTAAACGTATTTAGAACTTACAGATTAATTTTGTTTTAAATTTAAGTAATCAACATCCGTTGGTAATCAATCTTTTTTTTAAATCAATGCGATGTTCAAGGCTTCAAGCGAGTGTTTGCTTTAAGTTTATCTTAATGCAAACACCCGTGAGATCCATCGCTTACCTTTTATAAATCAGGATTTTAATTTAGCACTCATTTCCAGGTCTAGAAATCATCTCAAAGCAATGATGAGTACTTAATTGATTAACGTTGAATACAACGACACACAATTACGTTCCTTTCAACGGAGAAAGCTGAAACTTACATTGAGAACCGAAACGTAATTCGTAATTTGATTTGATATTCAATGATTTAATTTACAAGCTTTCATAATTCATAATTCTAATCGTCTTGCGCCGACATATATAATAATAATATAATATATTAATAATGAGTTATCCGAGAAGTAAGTAACCCATAAATAGAATTAAATAAACTCTATACTTATCTTATCATTAGATTATTTAGATGATAGAGAAGCTTGGGATTGAAATTGGTCAAAAATGTTACAATTTAGACGTAATTTATTTTCTTTATGGTAATGCATTAAAAGGATCATTAAACAGAACAACCCGCCTTGTTTCTTGTTTTTATTTCCTGGCTTGGTCGCGAAAGAATAGGCAGTAAAATTGATGTTTCAAAGTGATCCATGTGATTTTAATGAATAAAAACATTTTTAATTGTGAACTTTGAATTTGTACCAAAAATGTTCAACAAAAATAATCTTACAAAAAATATCCCTTACCGTGGTTCGAAGTTCCATACCTTTTAGCTTGCTTCGTTCTTAATCGCGCAAACAATGCTTTTCGACCAATTAAGTTATAATCGACACTCCAGGAGCGTCAACTATGGTGTCCGTATATACCCAGTAAACCAGTAGGGTTAGCCAGTCTAAGTAACCTGGTAACCCAATGATGTTTCTTGAGAGGCATTACTTATTTAAGTAATAGGTATATCAAGGAACGGTTTTGCGTATCCCTATCGCTCATGCGAAAGTCCGACGCTATTTATCTTCTAGTCGGGTGGCCCGACTGACGTATATAATTTGACATCATATTTTTAGATAAGATGTCAAACCTTAAGACCTTAATAATACAAACAAAGATACATGTGTATTTTATTTTTATTCGTTTATTTACATTTTTTGAAGTTATGCTTCTTTTGGTGCGTTTGTAAAAAATTATGAGAGTAAAATTTTTACAAGGCGCGCGTACACCGATAGCCAAAAAGCGACATGATGAAGTTAGGTGCTAACTGTCTCTCAAGTTTCCGTAAATAATATATTGCTGCAGCGGCCAGCAAAAGAGGCCTAGGAACACATACGTAAGTCCATCAATGCCTAGTTATGGCCCAGGCTTGTACAGTACTTTTCTCAAATAATGCGCGGAAATTATAAAATAAAATAATAAATACAAACACTTTTCAAAATCAATGACGACCAACGAACAACAATAATTTTCCCCGCGTTAGTGTTCATTTTTTTTTAATAAACAGCTTTTTATTTGCAAGCCAGTTCGAAATTCAAATAAAACCCTTGATAAGTTACCTCCTTGGTTTCCATGTTTCGGAGTAAAAGGTCCTTCCATTTTTAAATTACACGACAGATATGAGTTTATTAAGTAATTTATTTGGACGCTAAACCACGACAGATATGGATTTTCATACAAGTTTTGTCGGTCGCTGTTTGTATTTATTTGGCCAGTACAGCAATTTCGATTTATCTCGAAGAAAGTTGTCAAAATAATGCTCAAATTTTCAAGCATGTTTGAGAAAAACTCATAGCTATTTTTATTAATGTATCATTCCTTTTACAAACAAAGAGTTGTGGCATACGAGATGAAATCTTTAGCTATTTTTGTTCTGTTACGCCAAATAAGTATAACCGTGCGTGTATAAGTGCACACACACGTATTTTTTTTTTATTTTGTGGGTTATATCATTGCAGAGGCATTACGGCGTATTGTGTTAGTTAAATAAAAAAATATTACAATAATACTTGTATAGCTCACGACGATATATGATCCCCATAACGAACATTCTCGGACATACTCAGTACGCAGATCCTTGGAGATATCCCTTAAGGGAGTAGTCAGACGCAAGTCCAAACATTACGTTTGATACATGCCCACTTTCTTCACAATGTTTTCATTCACCGTTTTGAGAACGTGTAAATGCACATATAAATTTTACTATTAAAATATTTAAAAAAATTAATACACTTATGTTAAAGGCACGTCAGCTATCTGTGTTTTGAAGCGCAGTGTCGAGTTTCGTATACGGTCGGTTCGTATTCGACCCAGGCGGAGATGGAGGGATGAACTGGATGCATACCAGAAAGAGTGGCCTCAATTAGCCAATAACCGGGATTCGTGGAAGGAGGGAAGGGAGGCCTTTGCCTTGCAGTGGGACTTTACGGGCTAATAATAATCATAATACACTTATACATAATACTTACATATAATACATTTAATTCCCCTTTTGAAGTTAAATCTGTACTAATATTATAAATAAATACATTTTCACACAGCACTGTCTAGCCCCTAATTAAGCAAAGCTTAGATACGGGACTTTCGAGTCAGTTATGAAAACCAGACCACTGATAAGAACCTTAGAAAGACACCTTAGAAATAAAGTTTGTAGTTATTTTGTTCGTTGGGGGTAAAAACTAATAAACCGATTTTGAACATTTTTTGACTGATCCCTAAGTTCTATATTTTTCTTTGATAAAAAACCAGTGCAAAGCCTTTGCGGGTCAGCCCGTATAGTACCTAATTTATTAAATTTTAATGGATTTCATTTAAGTATAATTTTGAAAACACATGTTGCATGCTTCGAAAGTTAACATCGGACAAACATACATACGTACAAAGCCGATTTGCCTAAATTGATTTGGAGCAAGAACATAAGAAGTAGCAAGAGTGTACGCAAGAAGGCAACGAATAAAAGCAATCGATAATATGTAGCAATAAAAATAATAAGTTATAACAAGCCAAAAGTAATCAAATGAAATTATCGGTTGGCCGCATTCGTGTTCATTTGAACCTATGGTTTAGATTGAGCCATTGGACAATAGAGAGTAGTTAGATTAGTCTGCAATCATCTAATTATGCAGGTAGATCAATATATACAGGGCTGGAGGTAGACCAAAGGCTTTTGGGGCAATATACAATTATTGATATTCATATTCTTTATTATACACAAATAAATTTACAAACAGAAACAGCTTACTAAATGGACATGTACAAAGGCGAACTTACCCTATTAGGAGTTTTCTTCCAGCAAACCTTTGAAGATAGAGATAGTTGATTATGGTGTTGGGTAAGTGCACAGAAAAGGGCATTATATAATATATGCCATAATAAATAAAATACTTATACATATAAAAATAATACCTATAAACTATACCTACATTACAGATAACATAACACATTATACAAAATATACATAATATACCTACTTATACATAATAACCTAAAATTTTACAAGGACAGGTAGTATACAATTATCAATACCCTTCTTTTTCTTTCGTGTCAATGTCTCAAGACTATAGCCATTTTGAGCAGTACGTCGCCACGTTCATCGCAGCGTCGGAGCCAGGCAACAAATTGGCATTGCGTTGCCGATTTGTCTAAAATACCCCATTTACTAAGATTACACCTGCAGTTGCCGACTTAATACCCTACTTCTCGTTATTTTCAATTCAGTCATCTTTTGGTCGCTTATGTGTATTTTTTTATAAACCATACCTAGTTTTGACCCTCTATTATTTTACCCTGTATTTATTATAATGGTAACAGACAAAATTTGTTTCTACTATTTTATTTTGGATCAATATTGGAACTAAAATCAAAATCTTCATAATATATAACTATTAAACATCATAATCTAAAATGTGTTAAGAAGGATCGTTTTTTGCAAGTTTTTTGTAAAATTTTACATAATAATAATCACCACTTAAAGTAGCCATAGGATGTCCACTATTGGACATAAGCATTCCTCTAATTTCCAACGCGACATTTCACATGCGACTTGCACTTAACGGTTACCTACAATTTTTAATATGTATATTCACTTATTTTGATTCCTCTAATGCTCAAAAAAACTTTTTATATCTTTTGTCTTCACGATAAAAAGGAGGATTTCCAATGAGTAATACACAGACTTAAATAAAAAAAATACAATAGACGCGCCCTGTTTGCTCACTCTGTGAAGGCAACTATAGCTAACTTTTTTCATGTTGAAGAATTTGCCCATATCATCTTGCCCTTACTCCATCCCTGGTGTACGGTTACTTGCAGTATGTTACACAACAACGGTTCGCCACAGATACACCGTTCGCAAGCCAACCACCCGTGAAATTCTATTCTAGAAAAACTGATCAATTACTTACTGATGGCCGCCTTGAGAAATAAAGAAGTCTTTAATGAAATTAACTAAAGTATTTTATGATGAAGAAGTTGTGGCTTGATGCCGTATTTTAAGCTCTTTCTAAGTTTGATATTTAAAAAAATGGTCAGCTGCTTTTTCTATTATTAAAATTAAAAAATATATATTTTATGTGTTTTTCACTATGGGCCTCATACGAAGGCTCAAGGTCGCTCAGCGTGCTATAGAGAGGGCTGTGCTTGGTGTTTCTTTACGAGATCGAATCAGAAACGAGGACATTTGTAGACAAACCGAAGTCACAAAGGATTAGCAAGCTGAAGTAGCAGTGAGCGGGGCACATATCTCGAAGAACTGATGGCCGTTGCAGAAAGGTTCTAAAGTGGAGACTATGCACTGGAAAGCGCAATGTAGGGCGGCGGGTCACAACATCTGGTGGGACACTATATGGAAATATTGGTGCCCCTACTAGATGTTGAGTGCGGGCCACACAAGAAATAACTCTGGATCTATGGGATTCCCATAGATTTCCAGCTGATTTCCTATGCGGGAATCATGGAAATCAGAACAGTTTCCATATTCAGCAGTGGACGTACTGCGGATAATATGATGATGATGATAAATCAAAATGATTTGTATTTTATCCTAAACTATATTAAACGTAAGCTAAAAATTTTATTATAGAATAATTTAATCAACATTACTAACTAAAATCTTATTATCTTTCACATAAAACAAAACATAATTAACAAAAACTAGGAGTTTCAAGAAACTTATTAAGATCTCAAAGGAACTTCACTTTGTCTTCATAAAACAATAAGATTATCGCTAAGTTAATGACTCGTTGCAATTAGGTATTTAATTTTTATCTAAGTTGTGCTGAGAATTCTGAGATAACACTTTACTAAATAGAAATGTCTCATCATCAACTTTTTCTTGACGCTTATTTACTTTTAATTGTTAATAATTATGATTTAATAGTAATATACTTTGGAACGATCATGTACAATGTACACACGGCTACATCAAGCTATAAATTTCTAGTATAAGCTGACCTCTCATCATAGAGAAAGCCTACACAATGCGAGCTCAAATGCAGCAGCTTGTACAGTTAATGTAATTTTAACAAAATAAACTATACTCTCTCGATTTGGACGTTTATAAACTGTCTAATTGAGTGGTAATATTGCCACAACCCATTTACCAGTGTTATTTGCACAGATTTTAATGAAGGAGTGATCCAATTCAGCTCAATTACAATTCAATTTTCATTAAATAAACTTTGACGTTAGTACAGTTTCAGCAATTTAACTATCATCCACTAAATGAACTAATGAGTCGTCAGATTAACTGATAACTTTTTCACGACACTGAAAAAGTTATTACACCTGGCGTAACACAGTTTTTAAGACGATATGTAAAAAAATTGAGACGCTAAGTAACCGTCGTATTCAATAACGCAAAATGGTACTGATTTCATATGTAAGCAGTATTTACTTGAGAATTTAAATTACATAAATGAACGTCAGAACTTATTCAACGAAGAACGCCATTCTCCGACTCTAGAAAAGATTTAAGGTATTTTTTTACATAGGTAATTATGGTATCTAAATTAATGGAAAGTTTTTTTTTTAAATTTGTTGGTTCTCATGCAATTCGAGATTTTATCTTTTGTCGCTTACGTTATTTGCTCCTGTGACAGTGAGGCGCGGCTATTATACATGTTTATCTCGTTCTTCACCTAAGCAAGTAAATAGCACTGTCACTATTTTGCATTTCCGGATGCTCCGCCCAATCGTCACCGAAATTAAATGTGTACATCGTCTTAACTGGCACGGGGGATAGAGATCCTTAATCTAGTGCTCTCTCTTCTCTTATATACTGAGTGTTACCAACCAAGTTACCTCAAGAAGAATGTAAAGTATAGTAATTTTTTTCGGAATAACTAAATCTTATCTTATCTATTTATTTTTCCTCCAAAAGTGGCTGCCCACTGAATGTCAAAATATGAATTAATTTTTATTAATCGAGCAAAAAAACCCCTAATATTATAAACCCTATGATTTATAACTTGAGTGATGAAAATGAGACTATCAGATCAAGTGGGACGTCAAATGAAAGATCTTCATTCGTACATTTCACACTTAACACTTAATATGTAGGTAACATCTGTAATAGCCTGTGTTTCACAAATAAAGATATTGAAATTGAGTAGGTGAGTAGCGAACTGAGACGCAAGAGGTTATAGGTTTCATTTTATTTCAGTTTCACTTCGGGACCAAAATAATTTGTTTCTGGTCTGGAGTGGCTATTGCGGTACTTATCACCATATTATAGCCATTGGACGTTCATTGCTTAACATAGGCCTCCCCAGTAGATCACCAGAGCAACTGATCTCCAAGTTGCATCCAACGGCTCCCAGCAACTTATAGTAGTGGGCCGTTCTGCGCTGCGCTTTTCAGTAATTTGTATCCACTCAAGAACCTTTCTACCTAACGGCCGTCAATTCTTCGAGCTTTGTGTCCTGCCCAATGCTACGTAATTTCTACGAATTTCCTCATTTTTGGTTCGATCTCATAGATAAATACTAACTCCTCCATAGCACGCTGAGATATCTGCTCACCTTTACATAAAACAGAACAGGGTATTCTGAAATGGGTTTAGTATAGTTTTATGGGTCGTTGGATTGTATCTGTGCCATTCGGTGGGAGAACGAAATAAGATATTACTGACACTGAAGCTTGTAAGTTTCAGGGTCGCTTTTTGTGACTGTCTATTTCAGGTATATGGTCTGATTATATTTATATACCACAAGTTGATCCTCCCGTGGCTTCGCAAGTGTGCTTTGTCAATGAAAACATTACCGTCCTGCACAGTCGGATAAAACGTTCCTTACGATTCCAATTCCGGTCATAATCTATTTGTATACCAAATTTCATTCGTCGTAAAAACATAACAAATAGACAGACTGAGACAGACACAGTACTTCCGAATTCATAATATTATTATGCATTATATTTTTTATGTAACTAGAATAAGCACAAAAATGATCTTTATATGAAAATAAAATACTACTGCGTGTAACCGCATTTACGACATTAATTTAAAACACGGGTAGGGCTGATGACTAGTATTGTTGTAAAATGTTTTTTTTCCAAATTCATTACCATGGATTTTTTTTAATTTTCAATACACCTTTATTTCAAGTCCAAAAATATCAATGAAAATCCTGTATAAAATAGGTAAATAAATTATATTTATACATCATGTAAGTAGGTAGGTACCTGTTAAACTGACTTACAGCGGGTTCCTATATCCGTAGGTAACCGACTACGAGTCGTATCTCCGTGAAAAAGTGTCAAACTAGTGTAAAACTTTTGACACGTTTTTAAGGTGAAACGAGTTGTAGCTGGTTATCGACGGATATAGGAACCCGCCATAAGGCTTGGACTAGGTATATGTCATCCGGTCTTGTCAGGGGCCGTTAAAAAACGGACCAATCCGTCTCACAACCAAACATTTGAATTTTCCCTGCATCGGCTACCCACGATCCGAGGCCATCCGACTCCGATTTTTACCTGGAAGCAACCGGGATATGCTCCGAATTCGCAGAATCGGGGAGATCCGGATGCCATATAGTCCAAGCCTAAGATTGATAAGCCTGATATAATAATATATATGATATAAGGGGGATATCTGGTTTACGCCGCCCCGGCGGCGCCGTCCTTTTTTGTTCACATAGATCCTGCCCATCCAAAGGTTGCATGGAAGAGATCGCTTTTAGCGATAAGACCGTCCATTGTACCGATTATTATAAAGTGTGTTTTCTTTTATATCTTTATATTTATTAGTGTGTAATAAAGAAATTATCTGATCTAAGAGGCATCGGCGCAAAGCCGATTTACGCTAAAAATTGGAAATGTATCAATTACTGGACAAATATTCAAGCTACCGGTATTAATCTAATCTTTAAGGTTCGGACTATATGGCATCCGGGGCGGTTATTACCTAAGCCAAATTGCTGTTGCTTCGCTATCGCTACTCAGGCCATCCCTTTCACACGTGAGGTACGTACTTTAAATGTGAAAGGGATGGCCTGAGTAGCGATAGCGAAGCCACAGCAATTTGGCTTAGGTAATACGGGCGCGGGTCTCCCCGATTCTGCGAATCCGGAGCGTGTCCCGGTTGCTTCCAGATAAAAATCGGAGTCGGATGGCCTCGGATCGTGTGTAGTCGATGCAGAAAAAATTCAAATGTTTCGTGTGTGACGAATTGGTCAGGGGCCGTTAAAAAACGGTCCCTGACAAGCCCGGGTGCCATATAGTCCGAGCCTTAAATTAGTTAATACAATTCTGCATATGTGTTTTAAATTAATGCCGTGATTGCGGTGACAGACCTATAGATATCTAGAAAAATCCATACCCATTGAATGATTATTAATTTATTAGGTACTTATTTATCCATACAAGTTTGTTAAAACTAATGAAAAATTTATATATTAATAAACAATCTCTTTGGTAATGATCCTATAAGTTTTTATTTAGATTTCCAAAAATACAGCGGCGTTATCAATTAGTGCTTCTGTCTTCACAAAGCATGTAAATCTCTATGAGACAACATTTAGAAGAAACCTTTTATAGATAAAATTGTTCAGCATTATGCCTTTAATAACATCGAAAGATCATCTATCACAAATTCACAACAAAAAGATAATGATTATGGATAATCTACCATCGTCACCTGTTTGTTACCCGGCTAAGGTATAAACTGTCAAAGACAACGCCTCGTTACCTTCTTTATCCCCGAAGGCCAACGAAATATCTTTTACAAGAAAATATCCTAAATGGACCAGCCAGACGAGACCCGCTCTCTTATATATATTTCTAGCACTCAGAGCGCAGATTATACTGATCCTATTATGAAGTAGATAAGTTTGACTATCAGTTTGGTATCGGAATATAAGTTACGTAATTTGTGCAGGATTTAGTATGTCTGCCTTGAAATTGATTTAAGTAAGGTTTCTTTTTTTAACAAAGGTGTTATTTTTAAGAAGGGAAGAAAGAGTTCTTGTTTTTTTAGGGTTCCGTAACTAAAAAGGAAATAAATTGAACCCTAATAGGATTACGTTGTTGTCCGTCTGTATATTTGTCTGTCAAGACCCTTTATCTCGGTAACGCGTGAAGGTATCGAGTTGAAATTAAAACCATATACTCAAGTCTACACTCCTTTGAAGCTGAGGACAAATCAAACTTCCACCGTTTATGCCACAAAAAACATATTTCGACACTCTTAAGAGAATCAACATTTATTGGATACTTTCCGTTGACCTAGAACTATGAAATTTGGGCAAGTAACATCGTCTTATACTACAAGTACAGAGAAAAAAATCTGAAAACTATACACTTGTAATTAAATCATTAAAATATGGTCTTTATTTAAAGAAAGTAATCAATTATCGAGGTTAATCAACGGTATGCGCGGTCATAATTGTATAGAACTCTCGGTGGGCGAGTCCGACTCGCACTTGTCCGGTTTTTGTTTCATTTTATTCAGTGTTGATCATCAACAAAATGACATGAAAAACGAAATGAATAACCAGATAACTTGACCTACAGTTTCATTCAAATTACAGGTAACGGGAGTTTATGTAAATCGGTTATACTTTTTTAGTGTAGAAATTGCAGTTATTCAGGATTTCAGACTTTAGTCTATATTTGTGTCACTGAAACTACATGCATACCAAATGTAAGCACTGTGAGGTTACTGGTGTACCTTGCGAATTTGGTCAAAGTTCAGTTTTTACTATGGCTAATAACTTAAAAACCACAAAGATGAAACTAAAAATAAAAACAAGGTCGAAATCTGCTTACAAAAACCTTTTATTAGACGTCCCACTTGACCGGATAGCCCATTTTAGTTTTTTTTACCCCTCTTGAACCCAATATCTCAGCAACCCCCCCCCCAACCTTTTTAGCTCATTTGGTCACATCAAAATTGTGCCATCACTACATACCTATGTATCAAATTTCACGATGATCGGACAAACGCTTCGAAAGTTATCCTGGATAAACATACGTACATACCTACATACAACGCCGATTTGCCAAAGCTGATTTAGAGATCTCGCTTCGATCGATCAATTAGTACATATGTTATCTGTGCCGGTACTTATTTACTTAGCAAAAACTATCGGTTTTATAATGCCAATACTAAGAATTCAAAATGATATCGATCAGAATAACTAGATATCTTTCGAAAGCTATAAAAGCTCCTGCCTTAAAATACATAAACTTTTTGAGGCAGCGTCATCTATGGATTTAGTTTCGAAGCTGCTCGTCGGATATTGATCACACGGTTTACATGGCAGTCACAACCAATTCCGCTAGTAGTTCGAGTGTAAGATCATAGATGACGCTGTATAAACATTAAATAAATCAGTCTTTTTTAAGCTGGATATAGGTAGGTAGTCATTTAAATCATTAATCCTGCCTCCGGCCTCCGGGGTAGGTAAGTAATGGTTTTCCACCAATATATTGGATTCCCGTTGAAATCACCAAGCTTGACGAGCTAGACTCTAGGTAGATAATGTGCATGCATGATCTTATATGTATTCTCTAGAGCGTGACATAACTTCATTTACTTAGCATAACTGGCGTATCAGTGCGTGTTGTCCGAGGTGATATAATAAGCCACTGAAGTCTCTAATTACAAGATATTGTGCTAGGAGAAAAATGTAAATGAATGGAAACAAAGCAATTAAAACTAGCAAGTTGAAATGGTAATATGCCAGCCATAGGTCTCACTCTAATACCAATAAGAGTTCTATAGTGGCAACTACAAATCTTGGATATTCGCAGTTATCACCACTTTTAGCGCCTGGACTTTGACAGGACCGTGCCTATTTCTACAAGTAGGCAACACAGCTGTCTTACAGAGCTTCTACTATGCTTTCTCAAGCGTACGATACCAACGTAATTCACTTAGGAGCAAACAATATCTAGGCCAGAATGCCCGCGGGATTCACTTAGAAAACTAAGGTAATTAGCTAACTGAGGCTCTGATAGATATCTAACGTCACAAGCCAGTGTTGTATTGCCATTTGCATAATAAATATAAGCAGAGTTTGTACTATTGGAACCAGATACTTAACTGATAGAATACTTATATACTTTTTTTTGTGAATAGGTACATACTTTTTTTCTATACTACTGGAGATGGAACGAGCCTATGGCCCACCTGATGTTAAGTGGTAACCATCGCCTATAACAAGTTTGCCTCGTAGGTCACACTCCTTAGAAATGTTACTTATTATATTATTATCAGCTATTCGTGTCCCACTGCTGGGCAAAGGCCTCCCGCCATTCTTTCCAGACTTCGCGGTCCTGAGCTGATTGTGGCCAATCCGTTAGGAATTTATCGAGCTCGTCCCGCCATTTACGTTTCGGTCTGCCGCGTCGCCTTCTCGCTGGGTCAGGACGCCACTCGGTGGCTATCCTTGCCCACAGCTCACTTGGCATGAGACTTATAATGTATGTATAGAAAAACATCTAGACCCGGAACAGATATCAGTAGATAATGCAAACACTTGTTTCGCGGTGGAAATTGAACCATCAACCTCCTGCGTCTCACTCTCAGCCGACCATTCACCCACTGCGCCACGGATTAATAGGAAAATTCATGGGTATATGTCATTGGGTCATTTGTAAGTATAGGTAGATATTTGTGTTGATTTAATACAATTCTCATCTTGTATTGTATTGCGAAGTAAAAGGCTTTTTAAAGTTTGTTATTTATTATTTCTAGTCTGCGTTTTCCCACTGCTGGGCAAAGACCTCCAGGATTTCACAAAAAAAGGTGACTCAGCTACACAAATTTCTTGATTTACTTACTCTTATTATATGTAGATATATACTCCTTATTGCACACCAAATAAAAAATACAGTAACAAAGGAAATAAACAATAAATAACGGTACAATGGGCGGTCTTATCGGTAAAAGCGATCTCTTCCAGACAACCTTTGTCTATTGTATATGTCCATAATGTAAGCCGTCTGTAGATAATCAATTTGTGTACAATAAAGAATATTATTATGGTTTATTTCCTTGTTTTGATAAAAGCATTTTAGAAAGGATCGTTAACTTTGAAGTTAAGCACCGATATGCCTCATTTACCTACTTAAAAGAAATTTTTCTCAAGTTATTATTGCGTGGAATAAATAAATTAAGGTTATTGACAGCTGTTGTAGGTCGTTAGTGTTATTGAAGCGATACGGTCTTGTCTAGGGTGAACACACTAATATTATAAATACGAAAGTTTTGATGTTTGTTTGTTACTCAATCGCGTCGTGCCTAACTACCGAACCGATTTCGATGAAATTTGGTATGTACGTAGATTATAACTTAGATTAACACATAGGCTACTTAGAATTAGCAAACCACGTGTTCGAAGCTAGTTTTGTACATATTTTTCAAGCCGTAATTCTTAGAAATTAACCCCGTTATTCATTATCTTCATTTAGCCATAAGATGTCCACTGCTGAAAATAGCGCTATGAAACTCCATGGATATATACACACTTTGAAAATCTATTGGGGGATAAAATATTACTTTTTTGGGAGTCTAAAATAAGATTTTATATTGTAAATTTGTTTATATGCCAGAACATGGGTAGAGTTACGCATATGTTACAAGAATAAATAATTTTACTATATTTAGCCGTTGTGGCGTGCAAATTAATAGTAAATTATTAAACAAGGGGATAAAACAGTGTCTTGCGTCACGGGCGCTATATTGAATCCCGAACGTAACAAAGAGTTCTAGAGTTAAGTCACGAGCGGAGCGAGGGAGTTACTAGAATCCTGAGTGCAGAGAGGGATATAAGCACGCCCAAGATGCAGACATCTTTATCAACGAGGAGAATGCTCTTATTTTCAAAGTTTCTGCGAGACAATAAAAACCAAATCTAGGTTGGTGCATTCTATGCAGAGGTTAGTTCGATTTACGAACAAGTTCTCATGGTGTGGGTCTCTTTAGTTCAAATTTTAATGCAGATATGGTTCCAAATTCAAATCACATTATGCCCGCGAGGGCATAATTAAATTCAGTTCAACTTTACTCCCGGCTCAGCCGTAGGGATTTAATCACCGGTTTTCGGTGAGGTTTACATGACATATAATTTGACTTTGTCGAGCAGGTGGTGTGAATGTCATTCATTAATTCATATTTAGATTAAAATTTAGATTAGTCTCAAATGAAATTGGTTGCAGCAAAGATTCCATGATACGAAGGCATGATCATACTCCGATAGCTAGGATTAACTCGAGATACGTGCAGTTTGAATCATTTTATTTCTTTTTTTAATTTTTATTTTAGTTTGAATCATACAGTCTATCATAAGTCTATTGACCTAGATTATCTAAGCTACCAATCAAAACCCAGTTCCTACCTACCTAGAAATTCTCGGATGCACATTATTTGAAGTTATATTTCTTATTGATCAAGCGAAGCGAATTCTCTAAGTCAACTTGGGGAAATCGGCATTATACATATGTATGTATGGATGTTTGTTTGTCTGAGGATAACTTTCGAAGCGTTTATCCGATCATCGTGAAACTTGATACAGAAGTAGGTAGTGATGGCACAATTTTGGTGTGACAAAATGAGCTAAAAATATTGGTGGGTTGTTGAGATGTTGGGGTTCAAGAGGGGTAAAAATAACCACAATGGGACTATCCGATCAAGTGGCACGTCTAATGAAAGGTCTTTATTAGTACCTACATACATTTCAACCCTGTTTTTATTTTTAGTTTAATACATGTAGTTTTTGAGTTATTAGCTATAATAAAAACAAAATTTAGAAAAATTTACAGGGTACACCAGTGACCCTTGTGAGCTTAAGTGACACAAATATAGGCAAAAGTCTGAAATCCAGAATAACAGCAATTTGTACCCCAATAAAGGGTAACCAGATAACATGAACTCCCGTTACCTGTAATTTGAATGAAACTGTAGGTCACGTTATTTGGATATTTATGTCGTGGCATTATTTTGATCGGCAAAGATTACAAATAATATTTTTTTAATTTTAAATGAAGACTCGCGAGATCTCAGTTCGGGGCGAACCACTAGTATAAGTAATTTTAAAGGTTTCGTAGTCAAAGTCGGAACTCTTATACATTCGCCATGTCCGTGTGTACGTTTGCCTGTACCAGTACCGACCAGAGGGCAGAGGGAATATGCTAGTGGTTCGCCCCGAACTGAGATCTCTCGAGACTCCGATTAAAACAAAAAAATATTATTTGTAATATTTGACTATCAAAGTAGTGCCATGAAATAATTAACCAGACAACTTGACCTACAGTTTCATTAAAATTTCAGGTAACGGGAGTTCATGTACTTTGGTTACTCTTTTTGGGGTACAGATTGCAGTTTTTCTGGATGTCAGACTTTTGCCTATATTCGTGACACTTAAGCTACACGCATACCAAATTCCAGCACTGTGGGGTCACTGGTGTACCCTGTGAATTTGGTCAAAGTATTGTTTTTATTAAGGTTATTAACTCAAAAACTATAAAAAATGTACTAAAAATAAAAACGGAATCAAAATTTCCTAATAAAGACCTTTCATTTGACGTCCCTCTTGACCTAATAGTCACATTTTAATTTTTTCCCCGTTGAACCCCAATATCTCAACAACCCCCCCCCCCCCCCCCCCCACACACACATTTTTAGCTCATTTAGTCACACCAAAATTGTGCCATCACTATCTAGGTACCTATATACCAAATTTCACGATGATCGGATCATCGCTTCGAAAGTTATACTGGGACAAATAAACATACATACATAGACACAACGCTGATTTGCCCAAGTTGATTTAGAGATCTCGCTTCGCTCGATCAATAATAAAAAATTGCCCGTGTTAAAGAATTTATGTTTGATTATTATTATAAATACGGGATTTATCACGTACCGTTTTATCGGTGTTTCGATCGTCAATGTTTCAGTTTAATTCGTGAACCTTCATCAGGGTGAGTCAGTTCATCAGGGGGACCGCAGCCTTCTGCGCACGAGTAGACGGACTCGGTGGTTGGGATTGCGTCAACGATAGCCCGACGTGTTAGGCTGCGTCATCATCATTATCATCACTGTAGCTTTCTTTGGTAGTACACAACACTAGCTGTGTATCTAACAGGTTCACTCACTCCTCTTTCGCTTGCATCATGAAGACATGGCCTCCAGACTGTCATTCAATCACGAAAGTTTTCTATGTATGTTTGTAGTAATTGTCCAGTCATAAGGCCTCTACGCGCTGGTGGGGACGTAGCGGTGAGGATTTCGAGAAAAAAACTTACATATTCTTTAAAAAAGATCGTTTAAAATCCTGTTCAAGTTTCTGACCTAACGGTATACGTTATCGGAATAAATCCTGATTTCTTCAAGATGATTGAATGAATTAATGAAAAATTCTTTATTGCACAAAATAAAAAATAATCTGTACACAGCGAACTTATTGCTAGATAGCAATCGTATAAATTCTATGGCATGTCTCGAACTAGTTTTTAAAGTAATTTCCTCTGCTGACAAAAAAATCACACCCACCTGGCTAGGCACGTGGCATGTCCCTTTCCGGCGTCTTCCCCTTTGCTAACATGACAGCTTAGAAGTCAAACGTCGGATGTCCTTTAAAAAATACGATGACTTTGACTTTTCGATATTGTAGTGCGTAAACTCGTAAATTCTCACATTTGAAACGTAATATAGTAATGCACAAGTAGCTCTTTTGAAAAGGAAACGTGATATTGACTTGTAATGCTGTATGAATAGGGATGTTAAATTAGAAGAACTGAAAGTTGGATCTATGAAGTAACTTTTTTGTACGTTTTTTCGTAAGTTTTCCTTCTTACGGTTGAAGAAAAATTACTAATAATAAACTGTTCCTTATTTTAATGTTCACAACATCAGGCGCCACATATAACCATATAAAAATGTATTGGAGTGGTCTTTGACGGGCTATAGTAAGTACTGTATATTCTACTACAATTTTTGAATATAAACCACAAATGTGGTTACAACAATTGATCGAGCGAAGCGAGATCTCCAAATCAACTTGGGCAAATCGGCGTTGTATGTATGTATGAATGTATATATGTTTGTTTGTCCGAGGATAACTTTCGAGGCGTTGATCCGATCATCGTGAAATTTAATACGTAGGTAGATAGTGATAGCACAATTTTGGTGTGATTAATTGAGTTAAAACTGTGAGGGGGTTGTTGAGATATTGGGGTTTAAGGGGTAAAAAAAAATTAAAATGAAACTATTAAGTCAAATGAAAGGTCTTCATTAGTACATTTCCACTCCGTTTTTATTTTTAGTATACTTTTTTTAGTTTTTGAGTTATTATCCATAATAAAAACTAAACTTTGACAAAATTCACAGGGTACATCATTGACCCCACAGTGCTGTTATTTGGTATGCGTGTAGCTTAAATGATACAAATATAGGTAAAAGTCTGAAATCCAGAATAACTGCAATTTGTACCCCAAAAAAAAACCACATTACATGGACTCCCGTTACCTGTAATTTGAAAGAAACTGTAGGTCAAGTTCTTTGGTTATTTATTTCGTGGCACCATTTTATTAGTCAAAGATTAAGGCCGGCTTGCACAATGATCCCTAAACGTATTTAGCGACTAAACATGTTTAAATTGTACGTATTTGTATGATTTGATAACTTCTGAAATCATATTTAGACACTAAATACGTTTAGGCATCGTTGCGCGAGTCGAATATTTTTTTTTGTTTTGGGAGACTCGCGAGATCTCAGTTCGGGGCGAACCACTAGTTATAAAAAGTAGGTAAAAATACATGCAAAATGGGTAACCCTTGAGGATAAAGGAAGCTGAGCATACTGACTTTTAGCAATATCCTTCGCAAGAAAGTGGTTTATTGTTTTAAGCCGGACTGGTCAAAAAGCCGGTACCATCTGGCCGGATGTAGCAACTTATAACTTTACTGGTTTATTTTCTTTATAATTGAATAAGGAGCGTGTGTCGGATGTCCAATTGTCTGTGCTCGGTGAGCATAACGTAGGGCTTGTTGTTCTTTCGTACCGGTCGTGAGTTATGGCAATAATTTGTCTAGCTTAATCGTTATATAGGTATATAATATAATATATTATTATAACGTTTATTTCAGCCAACAATGTGCACATATAAAATATGGTGACAAGGCCCATATCTATAAACACCATAAAGACTAACATACATAAAACAATAAACTTAAAACTAACACCTTTATTTATTTGGGGGATTATGCTTCGTAGCCGCTTCCCTGTAGTGCCTGTAAACGATGCCGACTGGCCAGAAATCCGGATCAAGTAGCACATCCTTATTATGCTTAGCCAGAATCTGGAGAGTGTAGAACTTGAAGCCAGTTGTCCTACTGGACTCCAGTCGCTGGAGAGTCATTCGGGACGTGCCTGTAATCCGGCCCTGGATTCTCTCCCTCACGAATCGGAGTTCATCATCTCCTGAGGTACTCTCATCTTGTGCTTGCTTGGATAACCAACTTTACGCCGGGCTTTAAGCAGCATCAACCTTCCAGCCATGGTCGAACCAACTGTTCTGTTGCGTGGCCACATTAAAATGACTCTAGTACCTTGGGGGAAGGGTAGGTCTCTGGTGTGGGACGAAGATCGCGGCGCAAAAACTTGGAAGTCTCGTCAAGTATTTGAGTCATTTGGAGTCGAAGACCATTGGGTCTGGTCGAAACAATGTATCGATCCATTGCAATTCAGCGGGGCAATACAGTGTCTTGGAGACACTTGTGTCTGGTAGTGATCTGGAGCAGTTGGGCTATCTATATAGATGATTCAACTGTTTCTTTTGTATTTTTTATAGAGATATGCATACTCTTTCTTGTATATTATTTTCGTAGGTATATTCTTCCTGTTAATGAATTTATTAATTTTATACAAGATACTAGGTTTAAAGAGGATAATCAAAGGTCTAGATGTCAAAGGATAATATATTCTGAGTCACGCGTCGGAATAATCTTTGGAACAGATTAAGATCTTTGAAGGCTTTGAACTAACAAATGTTTGAGAACTTATAAATATTTCTCATTTCTAGGAATATATCGCATATTCTTCATTTCATCTAATAGAAGCTAAGGTGGTGCCCTGAATAATAACAATGAATAATCTAAATTCTACGCTTAGTATCATCATATTATTATCAACGGCTTACCAGCAAATATTCGATTTTATTTACTTAATTTAACCCTTTAATGTGGCAGGGGAACTAAGTGACATTTACTATGTCTTGTTACAGTTTTACATTTACTAATCTACTACTCATTTAGGTCTCACTCAATTTAGTTTAGTTATGCTTTAATTGAACAGAAAACATGACTAAATAAATAAAATGTCCAGAAATGATGAAATTCCAATTGCGGCGTTCAAGATTTCCAAGTCAATCAGTGCTCGTCGATTTATTTAACACAAAAACGATAATTCTTTCGTATTGAACTCGGAAGCGCTATAGTAAACGTCAGATTTGACGCAAAATTTATGGCATTTAATTCAGAGCGGAGAGGAGCAAAGGGTTTGAACACGTCAAGTCATTGTTACGTAAACTGTCGCTGTTGTTGGTACTTCGAGTCGCTTTATTTACGATAATGTACAATTTTCACGGCCCATTTAATTTTTTACTACGGTTTGTCTGATTTAGATCGGCTATAAATCAAAATTTCGGGATTGTATGTAATTTTTATTTGTGCCTTGTCAAGTAGATACATACTTATTTCTCCTGAAAACCTTCAAACATTGGTATTCATATTAAAATTTTAAAGTAGGTATTAGGTAACTTTATTTATCAACTCTTACAAATCGAAGAGAAACTGTATAACTTCTCGAAAAATCTCTGAAGTTCCATTCGCAAGGTTGAACTTACATTTTACCTTGAAAGTTGTTTTTCCAAACTTTGGTTTTAGAAGTCCTCTTTTTTTAGAGTGTCATCATCATCATCATCCACAGCCCATAACTACCCACTGCTGGGTGTAGGGCGGGAACGCCACCCTTCCCGGTCCTGTGCTGCGCGCATCCAGGAGTTGCCTGCGACTTTCTTTATGTCGTCGACCCACCGCGCCGTCGGACGTCCTGGGCCCGTAGCCAAATGTCATTCGCCACGAATCTATTCGACTTCTACATACATTTGTTGTCGCTGAATGACGTAATATTTCTATAGCATGTGTCAAATCCCATACATTTTCGGACGTATCGACTAGCGTCATCGCTAATCGACTGTAACTTGGCTAAGCCCTCTGGACTTGTTAGGTCTGTTCTTGGCCACCATTCGGGCAAAGATTTACTCCACTTGCCATCACCTCGTCTAGCCAAGTGTCCTGCCCAGTTCCACTTGAGTTCCACCGGGTGGTGTTCCGACATCTTGGACTTTCGTCTGGCGTCGGATTTCGGTATTGTGAACTCGATCCGGCAGGTTGATGCCAAGCATGGCGCGTATAGAGTTTATTTTTCTTTAAATGCAACTTCCTATATTGCCAATGATCACTAACAATAAATGCTTTGCTAATAATGCTTTGGTGGTAATTAAATTTATGCAAACGTTTCATGTTTAATATTTTATTGCATGCACCGGCTACCCTCAGCGAGAAGCAAACAAAATTGCAATACCGCGTAACAAGGGAGATTCATGTTTCATAGGTTTATAACTATGAATTTGATATTTTGCATCAGACTGCTATCGTAAAATGAAATATTATGTTTACCTCGTAAAAGCTTATTAAGGGTAAAAGATACAAGATGTACCTACAGTGTGTGTCATGCATATAAATTTAATGGCAAACAAAACAGAATAACAGACAATAATGACAACAATAAGAAGGTTATTATTAGGGATATGATATGAGCAAGATTGTTTTCCAAATAAATAAATATTGCTGGACATTTCACACAGGACTATCTAGCCCCAAACTAAGCAAAGCTTGTACTACGGGAACTATATAACTGATATAATTCTTGTTTACTTTTTTGTAAATACATACTTATAATACATAGAAAAACACTCAGACCCAGAACAAATATCCGTAGATCATGAAAACATTTGTTCCGTGGCGGGAATTGAACCCGCTACCTCCTGCGTCTCAGCCTACTGAGACTACTCGCTCACTGGGATACGGAGGTGTTAAATATTCGTACACATCTAGAGTAGTTCTGAATCTTCTGAGCAGTTAAAAAACTTTAGAAACGGTTCCGAGTCTGGTTGTTTTTCTATATACTACTAGTTGACCCACCGAACTTCGTATCGCCTTGACATGCATATGACGCGGGCTGTCAATATACGTCACCCCGGTAGAATTGAAAATCTGCCATCATTATGTATGAGGAAATGAATTTTTTTCATAATTTCTTTTTGCGTGAATTTTTCTGATATTT
The DNA here is from genome assembly GCA_963924445.1 of Philereme transversata. Taxonomy (NCBI): domain Eukaryota; kingdom Metazoa; phylum Arthropoda; class Insecta; order Lepidoptera; family Geometridae; genus Philereme; species Philereme transversata. The sequence goes on from OZ004343.1 coordinate 8,723,068, forward strand.
TAATAGTTATTCTGCTATTCGGGGCTGAGAAAAATCCAACAAATCAAATATTATCAAAATCGGTCAAGCCGTTCTCGTGTTATAAGTGTTTGAACAAACCTGACTTTGTTTTATATATTGAAGATAAGTATGTATTTACAAAAAAAAAGTATGTAAGTATTGTATCAGTTATCTGGCTCCTATAGTACAAGCTCTGCTTAGTTTGGGGCTAGATAGCCCTGTGTGAAATTTCCAGCAATATTTATTTAATTATTATTATGGAGTCGCAATGCGGAGTGGATCGCCCTCAACCTGACGAATGTTCACAAATTGAACCGAAACATTATCGCACCATCAATAAAACGGTACATGATAAATCTCGAATGTTTTATAATTATTTCATGAATAACAGTGATACTATGTCCTTTTCTATAATTATTGCTATATATTTTACTAGCTGTTACCCGCGACTTCGTCTGCGTAGAACTACTACTTCGTGTAAATTTGTTTGGACTGAATAGGCTCTGAAACTATAATGAAACGATTCTAATGAAGCCGGCACATTGAATTATTGAGATTAACATAGGTAGACTTTTCCTGACCCTGATCCATGACTTAACTTAGTTTAATACGTTTTTGTATACGACATTTTTTGTTTTTCCTTCTTTGGTCAAAACATGTAGGTTTTGTGGACTCGATACTCGTGAGCACGCCACATACAGTTGCCCATGGGAGAAACAGTTTTTTTCTAAATGAACACCAGCTACTTTGAGTGTCTGTCCTTGAGCTTTGTTTATCGTCATAGCGAATGCTGCTTTCAGGGGAAATTGTACTCTTTTGAATTGGAATGGCAAATCGGTAGGGATTATTGGAATACGGGGAATTAACACTTCTTCTCCCTTTGCTGTTCCTGTCATAATTATTGCTCTCACAATATTGCGTCCCAGGTGTGTAATTTGTAGACGTGTGCCATTACACATTCTTGGTGCGTCAAGATTTCGCATCAACAGGACCGGGACACCTACTTTTAGCCTCAACTTATGGGAAGGCACCCCCGATAATTCTAAGGAGTTAAGAAATTCTACAGGGAACGATGTCACTTGCTCAGTGTCCATGACATTGTCTACGGACAGATACTCAACAAAATCACCTTCCACATCTGACATGATTTGTTCGTTGATCTGCCCCACTACTTCGTTTGTCGGTGCTAAAATTGCCCTTTCGCACAGCCATTGTCTGTTCTTCATATTGGTTGCAAGATCGGGATAGACGTTGTTCTTTAAGTCATCCATGTTACAGACAACATTACAAAATTCACGATTCAATGTAATCATTCCGTCACTATTTGTTTCCATACGGTCTTCTCCGATTTTCAGAAGAGCATCCGCATATTGCACCAATTGTGTATCACTGTGCAGTTGTACTCGCATATTTGTAGTCAGACAAAAATTTTTTACATGCACCCATAATGGAGACGCTTTTAAACATGCATTTATTTCATCTGCCGGCGTGCCTCTAGTAATTACCGGCAGAGTCTGTCTAAAATCGCCAGCTAAAAGTACCACCATACCACCCATGATACTTTGGTTACTCTTAATATCTTTTATGGTCCGATCTAGTGCTTCTATCGCTCTTTTGTGGGACATGGTACATTCATCCCAAACCAACAGCTTACATTGCTGTAACATTCGTCCACGGTCACTATTTTTAGTAATGTTACAAACTGGCATTTCCTCATGAGCTAAGTTCAATGGCAGTTTAAGTACTGAATGTGCCGTTCGGCCACCATTAAGTAACGTAGCTGCTATTCCAGAAGAAGCTACAGCAACAGCAACTCCTTTATCTTTACGAATTTGGGCTAAAAGTAAATTTAAAAGAAATGTTTTACCCGTGCCTCCTGGCGCATCCAAAAAGAATAAACCACCTTCGCCACTTTCGATTTTTTGCACAACATTCTCAAAAACTAATCTTTGTTCTGGGTTTAGACGCGGAACAGACTCAGTTATTTGTTGTTGTAAAGAAGCAGCATCGTAACTCAATTCTCTTATTATATCACTGCAAACTTCCCCAGTTCTTTGCGGCCTGCTCAACCCAAAATCTGACAAATCTTTCCCAGTTATAGTTATGACTTGGTCTTCTATCTTTGTTAGGGCTTCATTAAAAATGAAATCATTGTATGTAACGTTTGGATTATGATGTTGTACTCTGTGTAAAATATCGTCGGCCATTTGAATTTTGTACCTTTCCCACAGTTGTTGAGGGTTTGAAAGCCCACATGTCGCTATTAGTATAGCAAAAAGCATTCTCACCTTGGCCGCTGATCTACATTGTGCAGCCTCTTCCAGTGTTATATTCCAATGATTGTCATCCTCCAATAATCCTCTTGCCTCACATGCCTCTCGAAATGTTGAAAATTCTTGATTGTTGTATTTTTTGAGATCATTGAAAGAGGTTGGCCCACGCACATGGTGTAGAAGCATCCTTAAACAAAAACATTCCATGTTAGTAACATGGACTGTGTAAACCCGTCCTAAGGCATCTCCAGATTTGACACCAGGCCAGTTCTGAACCGAAGTTCCTTGAATTCGGCGTTTCCAAGTTTTTCTGGTTGCGTCCCATGTGTAATATCTCGGTACCTCAGCATACATAAGAGTTCTTGCAAACTCATCTCTTATGCAAAGTTCAAAAAAAGCTGTAAGGGTGGTTTTTGGTCGAGTAGATAGTCGCTCGTGGAAATTATCTTCTGTAAAATAAACTCGTTCACCGTTCTCTAAGTGTACACTTAGATGTGTAACGGTGGGGTGCCTTTCGTGCAACGGGAACCCTAATAACCGCCACACGGCTTCGTTGCTGCTAACATAACGACCAGATTGATATGTATGTACTTCATTTACGCGATTTGCAAGCTCTGTGCTCCTAAAATTGAAAATAGCTTGGTCACTGCCTTTGTTAATATATTTGCAGATATATTTGATAGCGCGCACTGAACTGCAAGCCTCAACATTTACATGGGCGTTAAATATTTTTAATAGAATAGCGGAATAAGGGACCACCCAACTATTATCAATAGTGACGTAACTCCCATTTCGTAGTTTCACAGATGCCGTTCGACCTCCGTCTGCTGGTGCTCTTCTACGATAGAGTGGGTATCCGTTTTCACTGTGGACAGTGTCTTTGTGTAATTTGCGAGGAAATTTCTTTGTGCATTTTCCATCTTTCATGCAAGGGCACTGAGGATTTTCAGGTCCACATGGACCATGAATCATGTTTTTAACTATAATATCATGAAGTGTCTTGTCAGTGCTTGGATCGGGTATTTCTGCGCTGATAATATTATCAATTTGATCGGGTCTCAACTTGTCTTTTAACCACAATAATATGTGGACATGTGGTAGGCCACGCTTCTGCCACTCTATGGAATACATAAAGCAGATCACTTCTCCAAATATTCTGCCTTTGGAAATAACAGACATAAGTTTTTTAACTTTCAACCTAAAAACTCTTGCGACTACATCATGCCTATCAATCGCGCTTTGACCCGGCATTAATTCATTTACTATTTCCGGCCATGCTGGGTTGCAAGTAAACGTAACGAATAAGTCAGGGCGACCATATGTACGTACATAAGCAAACGCATCCTGAGTATATTCGTGTAAGTACCTCGGACTATTTACAAATGAAGACGGTAAAATTATCATTCTACCAATATCATTTGGATTTAGATTAGCGTCATTCGCTACTGCGTCTTGAAGGTGGATATAATTTTCTGCTCTTAATTTAGTTTGATTTAATGTTATGTATCGTAATCGTTCACTTTCTACCTTAACGTACATATCAACATAAAACTGATTGGCCAGTTGCCTGCATCGTGATATAATATTAAAATCATTTTCTCTAATCATGATATGAAAGGCATAAAAGTCCATACATGATACCTTTTTGTTAGGCAAGGGCAGGCCAGTTACAGGATCGACTTGTGGAATTTGAAAGTGATACCCTTCTTGCCCTTTGCTAAATATTAGCGGATATTGTAACGCATCGTAAAATTTATGTGTATCCGGCACCCTAGTTAGTGTGTTATCACGGGCATGTAAAACTATATCACGGGAAGCAAACTGTTCACCACAAACCATGGCTGCGACTTCATTTATTAAAGGTGCATTATATCGTCTTTCGTGTTCCCCACTTGGTGTACGATCTGGGTGAATCACCAACTTATAATCATCTCCCGGCATTCTTTCTAAGGCTGTTGTGAAAGTGTTTATTAGGCGGTTATGTTCATGCAACATTCTCTGAATCTTTAAGACAATATCCTTTTCTACTAATTGAATGTTTTGACACCTGCGGTCAACCTCGTCGTTTTCATTTCCCATAAAATAAATCTGTAAAAATGTTGGTTGCTCATTATTTGTAGGAAGCAAAGAACCAATCCTATGATAGATTTGACCTTGGATTGTAAAAGTAGATGAAAATCCAGGCATAACCACCTCATTTTCTACACCAAATGACGTCATTTGAAAGCATGAATTATATTTCCTTATTTTGATTAAAAAACGCCGCGATTCGTTGTTATCACCTAAAAGTAAAGACTTCAATGGTTCCTCTGGTTCTCCAAGTATTGGAATTGAAACCTTGCCACCAGAACAACACATACCCGGAGTTTCTTCTTTCCACTTGAGTGCTTCACAATGTATACATTTTTTATCCATTCCACCTATGAGAAGTAATCGATGGTTATTATACTCAATCGATGGGTCATAATCAAAAGCAGCATTGTGGAATGCTCCCCATGTATACATTGTAAACGCATTTCTCCTTTCTGACTGCCGTTCAGCATTTAACACACGTCGTCTTTGGGATTCTTCTGGCATCTCTGCAGCTATCAATGATGCGTGTCGCTCAGCATCTAAAATCTGCCGGGCCTGAGTCTGTTCATAGGTCTCGGCAGCTCTTTGCGTTGCGTGTCGCTCAGCATCTATAATCTGCCGGGCCTGAGTCTGTTCATAGGTTTCGGCAGCTCTTTGCGTTGCGTGTCGCTCAGCATCTAAAATCTGCCGGGCCTGAGTTTGTTCATAGGTCTCGGCAGCTCTTTGCGTTGCGTGTCGCTCAGCATCTAAAATCTGCCGGGCCTGAGTTTGTTCATAGGTCTCGGCAGCTCTTTGCGTTGCGTGTCGCTCAGCATCTAAAATCTGCCGGGCCTGAGTTTGTTCATAGGTCTCGGCAGCTCTTTGCGTTGCGTGTCGCTCAGCATCTAAAATCTGCCGGGCCTGAGTCTGCTCCTCAGATTCTTGGGATCTAGCTACTTGCGCAGTTCGAGCTCTTTTAGAGCTACGCGCTAAATTAGATTTACGCTTGCGAGGCATATTACTTAACCAGTTACCTACCTAAAGTAATAAAAACAGGTAAGTACTTATGCAAAAAAAAATTATTTAGCTGACAAAAAAATTTAGTTAAAGGTACTGAGTACGAAACTATACTTAAGGTAGGTACTTATACACATTGCATGAAATAAAACAAAAACAAAACGAATTGCTAAACTAAAACTAAATGTTAAAAAAAATATACTATCCACATGGAATAAAAACAAAATGAATCGATAAAATTATATGCGAAACTACTGGAACTATTTTATCCACATGGAATAAAAACAAAATGAATCGATAAAATTATATGCGAAACTACTGGAACTATTTTATTCACAAAACAACATTACTTACCTATTAATACTCAATAAAAACTATGCTGACCTTCTTAGGTACCGTAACTACTTACTAAATGTGAAAAAACTTAAAAAAACCTGCCTACTAATCTACTACAATTTTATACCTATCCTAAAAAATGAATTAAAGTATTTATTTTACCTATTAACTATAATTCTACCTACTACTAACTTATGCTAAACTAATAATAACAACCAAAACAACTAAGTAAATAACACAAAATGCTTATCCAAGAAACCCTAAACACCAATGAAAACGTAAAGAAAGCGAATACGTTGCAGCTCAAAATTGTAGATATCGCATGCGTCCGCCAACGACGTCTGCCCTCACGTGTCTGCCCGTTCGGGTAAGCATACTTTGTGATCTACACTCCTCCCACCGAGCCATCCGCGTCCCCCGCACGTCTTTGCCGCCGCGCCGCGCAGCGCGCCCGCGCCCGCCAGCCCCGCCACACCACACCATGCATCGTCACACTCACACATTCATAGTGTATAGGCCGATGGGCCTGATGGACATGTCAGGCAGAAAGTATTCTAAAAGCTGGCTAGGAGTATTTGAATTATGCGATACATAACTGCACCCCGCGTTTTCACCCGCATAATTCCGGGATCGGGATCGGGATAAAAAGTAAAGATGTCCTTTCCCAAGGTTCCATCTATCTCTATACCAAAATTCATCAAAATCGGTTCAGCGGTTTAGGCGTGAAAACGAAACAGACAGACTGTCTATGTCTTTCCCCAAGGTTCCATCTATCTCTATACCAAAATTCATTTAGTAGGCATATACGATACATAACTGCACCCTGCGTTATCTATCACTCGCATAATTACGGGATCGGGATCGGGATAAAAGGTTGCCTTTGTCCTTTTCCAAGGTTCCATCTATCTCTTACCAAAATTCATTTAGTAGGGATATACGATACACAACTGCACTCTGCGTTTCCACCCGTATAATTCCGGGATCGGGATCGGGATCTGGATAAAAAGTACCCTATGTCCTTTCCCAAGGTTCCATCTATCTCTATACCAAAATTCATCAAAATCGGTTCAGCGGTTTAGGCGTGAAAAGGTAACAGACAGACAGACAGACAGACAGAGTTACTTTCGCATTTATAATATTAGTAGGGATGTCCTCAGAAACATTCCAATGGCTACCACACCACAAAATAGACAAACGAACAGAAAAACTTGCAAATCTCTGTTTGATTTGCTAGAGCACGTCTAAATTCTCAAATGCTTTCAAAGGGGGATGATCATTTGTAATAGTGAAAATATTTGCACTCCTTCTGTCAACAGATTTATTACCATAAAAAACACGGTTTTGTGGTTTCCTATAACCCAATGGTATTGTTTGATTGTATTCCGCTCCGGACAATGTTATACTTACCGTGTTTTTTTGCATTGCTACCCTATAATCGTTATTGTAATTTTACATGGAATTTTAATGGTGAGGATTCAAAAAGTGGACGGAATTTTCACTTCCTAAAAACTCTGCTTTAGTTCCTAATGATCACGCACGAGTCGAAAAGATAGTACAAGACGAGATTCGGACGTACGTGAAACTTAAACATTTTTGTTTGAGCCAGGACTTTGAAAAATATTAATGGAGCGCCGCAAACCTAAAAGCGAAGTACTTGCCCAAAGTATTCCTTCCTGCGGCCCGCTAGAGTATATAATATTGTTACGAGCTGAGGGTTCGGGATAAAATAATGGGAATCGATCTAACCAAAATAACACTTTTATTCAGCACTAAACGATGAATACACGAACTTGGTCACACGTAATCACAACACACCAATTCACACTACTGTTGCACCACTTAAAGTCACCGAAATGTTCGCACGTATAGCTTAATCCAGACTGACTCGGGAGCAACTACTGTTCACGCGAGACCCTTCCCACGTCAGTCCTCCAGGGCCTCGCTGAGACTAACTCACTCAGACTGACTGAGACTAACTCAGACTCGAGACTGACTGTCCGGCCATCTCTCCGGCCTATTTATATCGCACACATTTCGATTGTTCGAGAACGATGTCGATCCTTCCAGGAAAGGGTCGGTCCCTCGACACAATGGCCACTCCGCATTGTGCGAAACCACAAACAATAGCAACAATAACACAGCAAGACAAAAGCGTTCGAGAAGGTTCGATTATTACTCATTGTTTAACAGCCTCGGCGTAACACTGCCCCCTCCTAAAACATGCTCGTCCCGAGCATTCTTAGCCCCATATCGCGGCAGCCGATCAACACGAACAATTTAGGCGCACCTCGCGCTGAAGATGTAGCAACTAGAGGAGCCACATTGCCGTCTCCAGTACTTCAGGACACCCAGAGTCCCTTTCTCATCAGCGATCCCAATTCCAGCCTCCAAAACACGGCTCTCATGATTTCTATCTGTTCTTTCACTTCCTGGAATTACTTTCCAGATAAACCGAACGATTCCCTCATCAGTCGAGCCCAATTCCAGCCTCCAAAACACGGCTCTCTTGATTTCTATCTGTTCTTTCACTTCCTGGAATTCCTTTCCAGATGAACCGAACGATTCCCTCATCAGTCGAGCACGCTCTTATGGCCAACGTCGCTGATCTTCCTGTTGACGACGCTGCTCTTCTTTATCCTGACGTCGCTGCTCCTCTTGCAACCGAGTCTGCTCTACCTGTTCATGTCGCTGTTCCTTCTGCAACCGAGCCTGCTCTTCCTGTTGACGCCGCTTCTCTTCCTAATGCTGACGGCGTTGTTCCTCTTGCAACTGAGCCTGCTCTTCCTGTTGACGACGCTGCTCTTCTTTATCCTGACGACGCTGTTCTTCTTGACGACAAAGCATTGCCATAATAGCAGCAAGATCGCCTGTCACAGGAGCTTGCCCACGGATGATGATGATGGTGCTCTAAATGATTCGGCGGCGGCTGATTCCATCTCCATCGGCTGACGACTCTGCCGAGCTTCTTGAACCGGAGAATCTCCAAACCGCCTTTCATCCATTTCCTGTTGTCGTTGACCTCTCGTCCTGACACCGTCCACGTTATCCTTTGGTAGAACCGGCATTATTTTATCCCACTTCTGACACCAAATTGTTACGAGCTGAGGGTTCGGGATAAAATAATGGGAATCGATCTAACCAAAATAACACTTTTATTCAGCACTAAACGATGAATACACGAACTTGGTCACACGTAATCACAACACACCAATTCACACTACTGTTGCACCACTTAAAGTCACCGAAATGTTCGCACGTATAGCTTAATCCAGACTGACTCGGGAGCAACTACTGTTCACGCGAGACCCTTCCCACGTCAGTCCTCCAGGGCCTCGCTGAGACTAACTCACTCAGACTGACTGAGACTAACTCAGACTCGAGACTGACTGTCCGGCCATCTCTCCGGCCTATTTATATCGCACACATTTCGATTGTTCGAGAACGATGTCGATCCTTCCAGGAAAGGGTCGGTCCCTCGACACAATGGCCACTCTGCATTGTGCGAAACCACAAACAATAGCAACAATAACACAGCAAGACAAAAGCGTTCGAGAAGGTTCGATTATTACTCATTGTTTAACAGCCTCGGCGTAACAATATATACCTCATCCTCATCGATTTCGAAGACGCCGACCCTAACTTAGAGTATATTTTATTTAAAGAAAATGCTATTCAAAACTATACAAAAATAAAACCGGCCAAGTGCGAGTCGGACTCGTGCACGAAGGGTTCCGTACCATTATCTATGATAAATAAATAATCTCCCACGCATAACAGTGTTATGCATGCAATCGTTACACTACCCGACTTGTCGGGCCCAACAGTCCACACCTACAGCCCACATCGAAAGAATTCGTGTACCTACACATCGACATTTTCTTTCGATGTTTGCTGAAGGTGTGGAAAATCGGGCTCAACAAATTGGGAAGACGATCGCTTTAGTCTTTACTTTAAAATGTGCGGCACATACGAGCATAATATTGCAATAAATATTTTCTTTAACACAATAGCACAGAAGTTCATTGCGCAATAAGTTTAAAGAAATAAATATTATGACATTCCCTTGTCAATACATCTATGAAAATCTAATGTATGTTCACAAAAATATTAATTTGTTTAAGAAAAATAGCGATAATCATAATTTTAATACTAGAAATAAAGATAAACTCGCTGTTGCCACTTGTAGACTCCATAAAGTTAGTAAATCGTTTAAAGGGCAAGGTGTACGCTTTTATAACAAACTCCCAAGGAATGTACAAAAATTGACAATTAACAAATTTAAAAACGTAATTAAACAAAATCTTTATAAAAGAGCCTACTATAAAATATCGGATTAGTTAGAAGATAGAGAAGCTTGGGATTGAAATTGCTCCAACTCGTTCAAAATGTTACAATTTAGACGTAATTTATTTTCTGTATTATGTATTGTAAAAGGATCATTAAAAAAAACAACCAGCCTTGTTTCTTGCCTTTCTTTCCTGGCTTGGTCGCGAAGGCAGTAAAATTGACGTTTCAAAGTGATCCTTGTGATTTTTATGAATAAAAATATTTGACTTTTTTTTTGATAATTTTATTTATTTACCTTTTTTGAGGTTGGTTAAGCTAGTCCTAAATTGTATGAGCGCCCATACAACTCAGAGGACTATCTTAATAAGCGTCAACTATGTATGTAAGTACAATTTTTCATTTTCAACCTTTTTTATTTTTTGGAATTTTTCCTTTCTCTGTGCTGCTTGCTTTTTGCCAAATTTCGTGATTCTAGGTCAACGGGAACTACCATATAGGTTTTCGACCCAAAACCTATAGGGTACTTCCGCTTAGCCTAGAATTCTCAATTTTGGTTAAAAGCAAGGTAAAGGGCACAAATAAAGGGAAAATTCCGCAAACTAAAAAAAATTTGAAAATTAAGGTAAATTTAGGTACCTACAAGTTTTCGAGAAAATCTAAATTTGCCCATATCTTTTTATCGTGTCGACTCAGGACCTTAATTTTTATACATCTAATAGGGACTATAGTCCTCAGTATCTGGTATAAATTTCAACTTTGTAGGTCCACCCGTTCCTGAGAAAATCGATGGTGGCACACGGACAGACAGACGGACAGATACAAGAGAATGATGTTATAAGGGTTCCTTTTTTTACCTTTTAAGGTACGGATCCCTAATTACACTGAATTAAATTAACCGACGTTTATTTGTTGGGATGATATAGCTTTTTCAAGACCGCCAATTGTACTATCGCGTATCTAGTTTTAAGTGTTATGTATATGATTTGTTCATTTAAGTGTGGTATACTTTAAAGCGTTTTCTATCCTATTCTATATTAACATTCTAGCGTGAATCATAATATCAGTTCAGTTCTTGTTTGTGGCTACTGTGAATAGGGAAATATGGCTAATGATACAGCAGACACATTTGCAATACCTCTGCCAATCAGTCAGCCAAAGGCTGCACGGATGTCAATGCACATTAAACAGAACAGAAATCGTTTGATAGGTGCTTCAATTAGCAATATGGCAGCGTCTGTTTTTGAAGTGAAAACTTCTTTAGGCGCGTTGGGAATTTTTTGAGATGGAAAAAAACCATTGAACTCGCGACACTGTTACCTTTACCGACACCTCTGTATCTAAGTATCTGTAGTGTAGTCTGCTTTTATTCAAGTTTTCACTTCTGTCGGCATTCCCGGAGTGCCACTTATTTTTACCAATAACGAGTTCAATACTGAAAATAGAAACTTCTTTCTAAACATCCTGTAATCAAAAGAGTATGTAAATAATTTTATTAGTTTGCGTGTGAAAAAAATACACCATGTTCTAATTATGCAAATGCTAATGAGTACAAAATAAATTCGATAATTTGGGGTTATTTTTTCTCACAATCTAAACAAAAGTTTAAGGACTTTTTGAAAGTATTGTTTGAACTGTTACAATTATAATCCGTTAATTGTTCTATTCAAATCTGGAGATTTAATGCTAACTTTTTCAAACAATACTTACCTACCTACAGTTAGAGCGGACACCTTAGGTTGTTTCACTAGGGTCCGAATGGCATGTGATAGTGAAATTTCAAATTCGCCGTCATGTTTTATAATAATCAATTGTCAACCTACTACATTTTTATAATAAAAAATAAGTAAAAATATTTTTTAATACAGAAAAATCACACTAATATTATAAATACGAAAGTTTGGATGTTTGTTTATTTATTTTTTTATTTGTTACTCAATCACGTAGAAACGGCTTAACCGATTTCGATGAAATTTGGTGTGTACGTAGATTATAACTTGGATTACCACATATGCTACTTTTTATCCCATAAATCAGTTCCCATGGGAGAAAAACGGGATGTCAAAGTTTATATATGTATTTCTGCACCCCAGAACAACGCGGGCGAAGCCGTTAGCAACAGCTAGTATGATAGTATTTTAACATTGCCGTATTCCGTCATATATGTCACTCTGACAACAACAAATGCCATATGCAAATGACTATTTTTGACTATTCAAAAGAGATGCGCACCCGCTCATTGTCATTCCAATTAGGTAGCTGTACTCTCTATTACTGTACACGCCTATATTTACGTATTTTATGGTTAAAATTACAATAACAAACTAAAATATTTAGAAATTAATAGGCTTGATGAAGCGAAACAACCTTTATAAGTAAGAATTCTTACTAAATTTGGTGAAACATTTTTACATGTTATTTCGAAGTATTACCAACATGCCTCGTGTGGTGGAGATAATTGGAACTAAATGTGACTGTTCAACAGAAACTAGCGACTGTCGTCGTCCCTGAAGCAGTTATATCTGTCATCTACACTTGTATTTTGCATAATATGCAAATGTTGACAAAGTTATAGTTAAAGATATAATTATCACACACTGTATGAAGCAGCTACGATTTGAAGCATTTTACTGGTAAATAAAATGCATAGAAAATTAAAAATATGTTATTAGATAATTCAGATTATATCTATACAGCGTCATGCACCCATTATTTCACTAATTACATTCCGCTCTATTACACTAGCGGTTCGCCCCGAACTGAGATCTCGCGAGTCTCCCATAAAAACAAAAATATATTATTCGTAATCTTAGACTATCAAAATAGTGCCACGAAATAAAAACCAAAAAACTTGACCTACAGTTTCATTCAAATTACAGGTAACGGGAGTTCATATTAAATGGTTACTCTTTTTTGGGGAACAAAATGCAGTTTTTCTGGATTTCAGACTTTTGCTTATATTTGTGTCACTAAAGCTACACGAATACCAAATTTCAGCATTGTGGGGTCACTGGTGTACCCCGTGAATTTTGTCGAAATTTTGTTTTTATTATGGCTCAAAAACTACAAAGATTAAACCAAAAATAAAAACAGGATTAAAATATACTAATTATCATTATAATAATAACCTTTCATTTGACGTCCTTGACCTAAAAGTCTCATTTTCATTTATTTTTTTACCCTACTTGAACCCCAATATCTCAACAACCCCCCGACATTTTTAGCTCATTTAGTCACACCAAAATTGTGCCATTACTACCTACCTATGTATCAAATTTCACGATGATCGGATCAACGCTTCGAAAGTTATCCTCGGACAAACATACATACATACAACGTCGATTTGCTCAAGTTGATTTTGAGAGATCTCGCTTCGCTCGATCAACTAATTCATTCGGTCTTGGTCACAACGTTAATCCAACCTCAATATTAGATAGACACTAAAGTTTGTCTTTCTGTTATCAGTAGGGGTTTCAAAGACATAAAAAAACACACACGGCAGATATAATGTATTATTAATGTATCTACATTACATTCCGGGATGTATAGCTTTAAATTATCTAAATGTATCACACACACAACAGGTAATGAAATGTATCTTTCTCTTCATTCCATTGGTATATGTCCCAATTGACGCACTTTTCAGCTGTAAATAAATGTATATTTTCGTATCGCTCTGTATCTTATGATACGAAGCTGTAAAAATATACATTATAGCTGTCGTGTGTGGTCTCCTGACAATTTCTATGTACCTAAAGATGTAATGAGATGTATCGTGCTATAATGTACATCTTTATATTATATTATAGCTGCCGTGTGTGAAGCCCTTTATTTTGAAAGGGTCGTAATGAAGAATCTGTTGCATTTTTCTGTTGCTTAATCAATCGAACTAACTCGTCCCCCAAGTTTTTTGAACGCGAATATTTCAAAATTATTAAAAAGTTAGTAAAAGGTGAGCTTAGGGCGCGCGCACATTGTCACCGAATGATAGATGACTGACGCCTATACATATGTAAATATTTCGATGATGAATGTCTGTACGTCTGTATTGCAACGCTCGTATTGTCATCAGAATTTGAGGGGTTTATATTACAATAAAATAAAACATCAAAAATAGATCTTTTTATGAATAAAACATTTGTAATTAGTCTTGTTTGAAGTATTTTTGGATTATCGATTATTATTGAAATTTTGCAATATAATCTGCTTGTAAAAATAGTAAGTTGAAGATAATGCGTTGAACGAATACGATGTTGATTTATGTCGTCTGTTGTGATTATTTAAAGAGTTATTTGAAAATTATATTTTATACTAAATGTTAGCTGGCCTAAAATTATCTCTTTGATTTATATAAATATTTAATGGTTTTATTTATTTATATGTTAAAAATATATATCCTTGTCTATATGTAAGAAACACAATTTTGTTAGCCCTCATATACATATGTACTTATTCCACATTAAAACCCAAATAGTAGAAAATAAATTGACCAACCGCGAATACAACTGGCGCTTATAGCACAGGATCAACCTGGTTTAAGCAGCCAGAGAATACTTAGTGATATTTACATTTACACTGTTTTACCACCTACAAGAAGATCATTGTTATCAATGTTATATGTAACCAAGTTGTCTGAATAAAGATTTATTATTTATTTATTATTACTACAAATCATATTAAATACATACATAACACAATTACATACCTACTATTTTAATCCAATAAACCTATCACTACCAACTATCACACTCAAAACATTTGACTGGTATATTTTAGACTAGACATGGAGACCAGTAAAAGAGAGAGAGAGAGAGAGCTTCTTATTTGTACCGCAGATTACCCATTACAAACATAATATTATAATAGATTAACTTAGAAATTTTTTCTAACATAGTGAATTGTTTTATAAACCTCATTAACCAGCCTTTTTAATTGACCCATACACAGATACCAAATTAATCTTCTATCAATCCAAACCCGGATATTCAAAATATTGTCCCCTATTATTTCCGCCCAGGCGCTAGCACGCCTCGTAAAGAGTAACAAGTTTGATTTTTTTAAACGAAAGGGTTGACACAATGGTCGAATCACGTTACGATTTTTAGGGTTTCGTAGTAATTTTTTTCAGGTCTTTGAAAACCAGTGGGCCGGTGATGAACTGACACCATTCAAAGTTGTGATTGATGGAACTAATTAATTTTGTCGTACGCGTGTTTCAATGATTTCGGATACTTGAATTCCGGAATTAAAAATTGAGTTCCCATTGTTGGTATTTGACAAAAGACTGCACTTTTTGTATATATTGTATATGTGATACTGGTAAGTACGTGTCTAAATACCAGTGAAAGTTGTCTTGACTTTACGAATGCTCGTTTAAATTTTTGAAAATGAATCCAAACCAAATGTATTTTGTTTAATATTTCATTTGATGTTGATGTTCAATCAATTTCCAGATAGATTCTTTAAATCCTCTGGTAGATTATTGTAAATCTTAACAGTCATATAATGGGCCAGATTTTGCGTCATTGAAAGTTTATATTTTTGGTTGTGCAATCTATTGTCAGATCCATTCCTTAATTTTCTTACACGAATTTCTTTATTCTTTTTAAATAGTTCTGTATGCTGCTTTACAAGCTCAGCGACTTGTTTAATATAGATAGGTACATGAGAGAGGGAGAATGTTATATTGTTTAAAAAGGGGTTTGCAAGAGTCAAGAAAGTGAGCTCCGCATAATGAGTATACGCACCTTTTTGAACTCTGAATACTCATTCAAAATCTATACTGGTATCCCATAGAATTAAACCGTATTGAAGAGCAGAGCCATCACAGCAGAGTAGCAAAGTTAATAAAATGTTATAATAAGTTTTTGTTGAGAAATTACTTTTTCAAAACAAGCTTTTATAAAATTCATAATCGGAACCGCAAGCAGATTCAAATGAGCCCAAACACTAGTAGCCTACTATAATCCATTCAGAAGTTCCGTTGTCTAGCATCCGTCTCCATCATGAGACCACCTCCATGGTACCATATTATTATATAAATAAATATAAATATTGCTGGACATTTCACACAGCGCTATCTAGCCCCAAACTAAGCAGAGCTTGTACTATGAGAACCAGATAACTGATAGAATACTTATATACTTTTTTTTGTAAATACATACTTATAATATATATTGCATTGTTACCGAAGTTACTATTCCAAATTTCAACTCAATCGGTTGAGGGGAACGAGTTTAAAATTCAGTTGCAAAATTCCACCCGAACAAACATAAATATATACATTGCAAGTTAATAAAAGGATTGTAAAAACAAAGAACATAAAATAAATACATTGAAGTGAAGAACCAAATTAAAAACCATCTGCAAACTCCTGTCCAAGCGGCTGTCACTCGTTCACGCCAACACTGAAAAATTGATAGCAGCTCGTACCGAAGTGTCAATTTGTATCGCTCTTTATCACCCAGCAGTAGGGTTTCGCTTTTATTATTATTTATATCATATTTTTTTACGAAACAATATCAAGTTAACAAAATCTGTCTATAGGGTTATCTACTACAGCCAACTTTGACAAAAAATCAGAGCGAGTATTTGTATATTTATTTATTCGACAAAAAGTTACATACTAACCGTAATACATTAGAGATTTCTTTTAGTGCTTAGAGCCTCTCGAGCAGCTACACATTTTTAGATAGGTACTTAAAAACCCGTCACCTTTACCTAAAGATAATTTTATATTATTGGAAGGGCCAAACTACATAAAATTCTACAGAGTAAGTACGAAAGCAGTCTCGCGGCCATTTGAGTAACTTTAATTCACTGCATGCCAAGCGACTTTTGGGCAAAGAGAACCACAGAAAAGATCCAACACTAGACGGCGGCGCGAAGTCGAAAACCCAGCAAGAGATGCGAGACAATCTTGACTAGGAGGGCGTGTCAGAGTTGAAGAAGGAAGCGAGGCTTTTGCCCTGCAAAAGGAGGGCTATGGGCTAAATAATAAATAATAACAATAAAAATAAACCGTCAACAAGTTTTCAGAAAAGGCTTTGCCCAAAACAATGATTTGTGTTTATTGCAATCAAAAAATTAAGTTGATACATACATCGCGGTTTGTAAATGGATAAACTTTCATATTGAATTTAAATAAACACAGATTCTGGATTTCAAATAAACAAAGGAAATACATAAATAAATAATAAAATAAATATTGCTAGACATTTCAAACAGCGCTATCTAGCCCCAAACTAAGCAGAGCTTGTAACAGACAGTTATAGATAAACAACCAGACCCGGAACAAATATCTGTAGATCATGCAAACATTCGTTCCGCGGCGGATTAATATTATAAATCGAACCGGCTACCTCCTGCGTCTCAGCCGGCTATTCTCCCACTACACCACGGAGGTCGTCAAAACTGTTACAATAACCGTTTTTTTCAAAACTTAACTATTTATAAACAGATTTATTTTACAAGATAAAGCTGTTCTCCTTTTGTGTCAGGGAACAAGCGTCGTGACTTTTTCTACAAAACTACTGTTTTCCACAATTTTTACCACCTTTTTTCCTTTTTTGTTTGTGTACAAGACAAGTCACACGTAAGCGTAACCGGCAAAAGCAGAAATGTAGCTCCATTTTTGCTGGAAAACATTGTTTGCTTTCTGACTTCAATTTGCTCGGAGCAAGATGAATGAAGTTATAAAACTGTGTCAATTCTATTACATGCGGCAGTTGCAATTTGTGCCATGTTTTATGGCTCGTCAATTTGTAAAATGATGAACGCTGAAAAAAGCTTTGATTTGTTTTAAATTTTATTTTATTTGTATATTGAAACAGAAAAGGAATGAATGAATGAATGAAAACACTTTATTGTACTCAATATAAACAAAAAAAAAACAAACAAAATAGAAAACACAAAGCAAATAGTACAATGGGCGGTCTTATCGCTTAGAAGCGATCTCTTCTAGACTTTGTTAGAACAAAGATAATGGTCGGGGGTGTACATTTATGGTCAAACTACACTGTATTTATGAAGAGAGTGCGTCTAATACCAAAATAAAAACAACTAAATACTAAAATTTATAAATAAATATGAACACAAATAGAACATATGGACTTACATTATATATATATAAAGATACATAATATATAAGGTATTATACATATATATATTAATAATATGGGCTCAATGGCGCACCCTGGAAGAGACCTACGTCCAGCAGTAGACTGCTAATATGGTATAAGTTAAGCTGATAAATGCAATTACATACATAAATGAATTGTGCGATACTACGACGCTTCTGACAAATACAAACTTTTAACCCTAGCTAAGGATGAGGCTTCTCGTATTGTTACTGATAACGCGTTCCAGAGACGTAATGCACGGACGGTCAAAGAATGGTCATAAAATTTAGTACTGCGCACTGGAGTTTTGAGCAATCGATTTTCACACGACCGAAGTAGGCGGGAGAAGGATTTTTTAATGCAAGCATAACTGTTTTGCCTGCAGAGTCGATTCAATAGTGCATGAAGTCTCGACTTATTCTTCTAGCGTATTTAATGTTGGATGCGTCGAGTGTCGCAACATCGAGGAAGAGGAAGGTTGCGCGCGAATAAGCTGCATGAGCCAAATAAATGAGACCGACTTGAAATAAGGCAAATGGAGGGAGAATCATCAGTTGCACCTTGCACCGACAAGAGCGAAGCTCAACCGTCGGGTGTAGGACGTGTGCTTGCGTTAGTCGACGGTACTTTGACTATCGACTATAATCAGTATTCAGTGTATTTTTTAGTGCGGAAGAAATGGGTTAAATTATTGGGAAATTGTCCTAAGTTTTTATTTTCGTATTTCCATTATTATAATATTTGTGTGTTCTTCTCACTATATGGAATTTGAATACAGTTAATTTTAGAATTCATTTGAAACTCTACTATAATGGTTTTAAAAAAGTTACTCTAAGAGGCTTGTCTATTAAATTTTAGGTCTGTTTTTGTGCAAGAATTTGGTTCATGAAACTTTTAAACCTTTTAAGGTGACTCAAATAAAGCTAAATAATGCACGAAGCTTAACCTCTATAGCGACATGTCTTTATGGATTCAACAGACAGGTACGTTCTAAAACATGCAAGCGTATTCATGGTTCCTCGGACTTGCTATTCTGGAAGATACCGTAATCTATTTCACTGCGACCTTTATCATAATGTCTTAAGTTACGCACTGTACTTTTGCTTTTAATAAAGTGGCTGTGTCAATTCGTTCTTAGAACTGCTGTCATCAACCTACAGTCCTTCTCCGCTACTTTCAGCAATTGGGATGCAATGGTTAGGATCAGGCTAGAAAGGGGTTGTGCTAAATACACCCGTATGCGGAACGTCAGTGCTAATCTTAGAACTAGAATTAGCATTCATTGTCAGCTTTACACCGAACTTATGCTTAATCATAGTACTCTTGTTGCGTATAAGCTAGATGCCAACTTAATAGTGTCGGAGTTTTTAAGTCACTCGAAATATAGAAACGCTAATTAAAATTTTAAGCGCCGTTTACTGTGAAAGCACAGACCTTTGCATAAACTAACTTTACTCCAAATCAACTTGGGCAAATTGGCGTTGTATGTATGTATGTTTGTCCGAGGATAGCTTTCGAAGCGTTTATCCGATCATCGCGAAATTTGGTATATAGGTAAATAGTGATAGCACAATTTTGGTGTGACTCAATGACCTAAAAATGTCGGGGGGTTGTTGAGATATTGGGGTTCAAGAGGGGTAAAACCAACCAAAATGGGACTATCCGGTGAAATGGCACATTTAATAAAAGGTATTTGTGAGTACATTTCGATCCTGTTTTTATTTTTAGTTTATACTTTATAGTTTTTAAGTTATTAGCCATAATAAAAACTGAACTTTGACAAAATTCACAATGTGACCCCACAATGCTGAAATTTGGTATGCGTGTTGCTTTAATGACAGAAATATAGGCAAAAGTCTGAAATCTAGAATAACTGCAACTTCTAAAAAAAGGAACCAATTAACATGAATTCCCGTTACCTGTAATTTGAATGTAACTGTGGCACTAATTTGATAGTCAAATATTACGAATATTTTTTTTGTTTTTATTGGAGACTCCCGAGATGAACTAGTGGTTCTGGGCGGACCACTAGTTTTAATGAGAACAATTTGACATTTAAATGAACGGTGTAACATAGTAGGTGCCGGAACCATATCGTTAGCTCTGGAAATTTCGCAGTTGACGTCTTAAGATTAGTATAGTGATCATCATATAGCTGATATCAATCGGTATCGTAGGATGTCCACTACTGAACTTAAGCCACACCATGGATTCTCAAAATCGATCTTGTGCGGCACTCACCCAACGGCTCTCAATCACCTTTAATAAGCCCGTATTTCCATCTAGTTGGGGGTTATCCAACGCTATACTAACCGATGCATCATCGCCTTTCTGCCCCAACGGACATTCTCCGAGCTATGTAGTAGGTACTGCAACTTCAGCTTGCTAATCCACTGAGCTGGTATGATGATATGACATAAGATGACTGCGAAGTAACCCGAGTAACTCCCCGAATCGATATGATACTCGTATTAATGAAGGTATACCGAATGTTTCCACAACCTGACGCCCTCATTACCTTGACTTTGATGTTCAAAGGTTGCGGATGAAAGCGAATCTCTATATTTAGTAAATGTGTGAGTGTGATTTTATTTCTACCGCGTGTTGACACTTTCATTGAGTGATGTTCAAATTAGCTTTGGGTTTGTGCTTAAAGTTTGGATTACTTTAAAAAATATTATATATCCTATGGCCAGTTCGTGGCTTTCACCATACTTTTGTAAAGTTATCTGACACTAGTGGGAAACTAGATTCAAATCTATATTCCACGGTGTGACTTAAACATTAAAAATCAGACATAATTTTTAATTCAATCAATAAATGTTTGTAATATTTTTAGTGTATAAAAATATTTTATAAAAAACGTTCCTTTCGCTTCAAAAGAAAATAATAGTATTTCTTACTACAAAAACTTATCTTACACTATTTTAAGTATAAATATGTGGTATATACGCAAGCGACACTGAAACGTAATACATTCTACATAGAGTTTATTTTTATGTTTATCGTTGCGTAAATACTAACATTGACACATCCCAAACTTTTGAGATTTATTCTTTTTTTTTGCGACAAGCTATATTATAACTAAATTAAAGGTAGTAAAGCTCAAATTACAAAGCAGTGACGTGCCTCCCTTGACAAAAAGTGAGTTCATTTGCGCGTCCCGCGTGACCGTACGCTTCGTTACTCTCTTGTTCTGATTTAATTAAACACTAACGACTTTTACTAAATTTCTTAATTATTTCCGACGGAAAAAACTGTCTCTTTGAGATTATGTTTATTGAGCTCGTTATGGGGGGTTTGATGTGGCCGAGATTATCTAAAAGGTATTTTTTTACTTCATATTTTAATTAATGAAGAACAGAAAATTTATGAATGATAAACAGTTGCTTTGCAAGGCTTTTCACTAAATCAAGTATGTGATGAATTCAAAAGTAGGTAGGTACTTACTTCGGAAAAATTATGAATTTTTAATAAATCTTCTTTGGACTTACCTACTTATATTGGACAAGGTCTAACACATCTTTTCGTCTTCACCACCAAAAATAAAAGAAATCCTAGCCTATACTATCCCACTGCTGGGAAAAGCCCCCCCCCCCTTGTTCCTTTTACATGTCTTGGTCCTGTGCCAAATCCTGCCATTCTATCTGAAAAATATTAACATTGATAAATCGATACGAAAGTTTACCCTTTACCTCATCACTAGTGCACATGAGTATGACCTATCTATGAACACCTCCAGTGTTACCTATAAATGTCAATAAAAAGTGAATGACAAAATATAGAATCTGAGTAGGTACACTCAGTTTAGGTACCTACTATTAATTCAACTTGAGTAGTTGGAAATTAAATTATAAGTAAAAAAATGCAAAGTAAATTACCCGATAAAGATAAAGTAACAATTTTTTTCCCAACTGACCAACTCTTTATCGGCCTCCAAGGCCGATACAGCTAAATCGAACTTTTGGCGAGCGCAGAGCGGGCGCTCAGCCCAGTGATTTTTTTATCAGGCAACTACCGAAAGGGCTTATACCCTTTCGAACCACTTATAGGCACGAATCTCGGCTTGGGACGTTTTCAGTATCGGAATCGGGGGATCGGAAAGAAACGCCCAGTTACATGTTTGTACCTTATGTAAGCGGCAACAAAAGAGACTTCTCGACCCCGCCGGCGGGGTCGGTGTGTATTTGAAATGTTTTCTCAGACGAATGATACTCCATAGCCTGATTAGCTTAATACGTAAGTCAGTCGCTGTCGGCCTCCAGTCGCTCGGGTCTAGCCGTCCCTTTCAAACCTTCAGTTCGTATCTTACGTGTGTAAGGTAACGTGTGTAAGGGACGTCCTGACTCGAAAGCTTGGCAGGCGACAGACAATCATTGATGGACTACATTAGTACACAATACAGTTACATTTTAAGACAGAGAAAAGAGAAAAAAAAGAAACAATGAAATAGTATTAACCTAAAACATAAATAAACAAAACTTGGTAAATAAGGCATCTGAACTCAATCAACTGGCTGATAAAGGCCAGCAGTTAAGTCTTTTCGAAACGCAAAAGCTGCTTTCAGCAGTGTGCTGTTCTAAGGTAGCCATTATTTACTTGGTCCCCCCGCCATCAATTCTTGGTTGGACTAGTTTACAAGCTTCAATGCGCGGTTAATTTTAAATTGGCTGTCGCAGCCGGGCTGGCTCTTAGGCAGATCACACACTAAACAACCAGGCTGCAGCAGCCAAAATTTACAACATAGTTTTTAGCTACAATGAGCTGTCATAATGTTAAATTAGCTGCCACAGTCTGACTGCTACAGCCAAGCTGCCTACTATGCGTAAGGCCTAACACTCAGTGGCTTCGCGTACCTACTCTTTTATTTAGGGTTCCATCATAAACAAAAACCATTAAGACATACGTTGTCCATTAGTGGACCGTCACATTCGTGTCCTCGCAAAATTTATCGCGTCAATTAAAATGTACAAAATGCCACTAATTAAGGCCGAAAATAAATAACTTTCGCGGAACCCTGCCGTTTGATTTGAGGAACTTTTTATTCGATTTTTACGATTGACGACACAAGTGTAACTGACTGAAGAGTTCCTCTGCTTAATGACGTTAGGGTAAAACAATCTTTATTTATTGCTCTCATAAAGATCATTTTAAAACATCCTTCAGCAAAGTGGAAAGGCCCTCTACTAATAACGGGGGAGCTCTGGAAATCTATGGGAGGTGCCTATGTTTAGCAGTGGTCGTTCTCTGGCTGACATAGTGATAAGGTAAGAGTGAGTAGGTACTTTCAAGATCTTCGTGCTTCATCTCAGACCGTCATGCTGCGTCATCATCGTGCACCATCACGTAAGATTATGGTCACAGGAAGATCCATCGATGTTAAAAATTCTAAAAGCTTCTGAACTAGATTTTGGATAACTTACCTTACTTTGCTTAAAGCATTTAAAAGTGGATTTCCTGTCATTTTGGCGATTCAATTATTTTCATTCAAGAATCATCCGGTTTTACTGGTTAGCGAACAATTCAAAAGTTAATTTGCTCAAAATCAAAGCCAACATATTTAGTTACTTTGGAAAGGAAACAGCTGGTAAACCTACTTAATTGAACATACAGATATCATAAAACGTACCTACATCGGAAAGTAATAAAATAATTTTGATATAAGAAACTTTCGGAGCTGATAACACTTTTCATCAAATCGGTCCAGCCATTTAGTCAAATAGATGAACAGAGAAATCCTAATCACAATCTTTGTATTCAATAAAATCATAAGGATCACTTTGAAACGTTAGTTTACTGCCTGTTCTTTGCCAAGGCAGGAAAGAAAGATAAAAATTATGGCTGGTTGTTCTTTATCCTATAAGAATACATAACAATAAAGAAAATAAATTACGTTTAAATTGTAACATTTTAAACGAGTTGGAGCAATTTCAATCCCAAGCTTCTCTATCATCTAAATAATCCGTTTAATTAGCTATGTTTTTAAATTTGTTAATTGTCAATTTTTGTACATCCCTTGGGAGTTTGTTGAAAAAGCATACAATTTGCTCTATAAACGATTTACTAACTAACTAAGTCTACAAGGGGCAACAGCGAGTTTATCGTTATTTCTAGTATTGAAATTATGATTATCGCTATTTTTCTTACACAAATGAATATTTTTGTGAACACACATCAGATTTTCATAGATGTATTGATAAGGGAATGTCATAATATTTATTTTCTTAAACTTATGGCGTAATGATTCTCTGGAGCCAATATTATAAATTGCACGAACAGCCCTCTTCTGCAGCACAAAAACTGTGTTTATATCTGCAGCACTCCTCCACAGCAGTATACCGTATGATATAATGCTGTGGAAGTAGCTGAAGTAAACTAGTTTAGCTGTGTCTACGTCTGAAAAAAGACTGTCTTCGACAACTCATCAATTTGAGGGCCCCATTGAAGCTTATTATCTAGGGTTATACCTAAGAATACGGTGGTGTCCACAAGAGCCAACTCCTCGTCTTTGATTTTTATATCTGCTTTAACTTGTGTAACATTAGGTAGTATTTAGTAGAGTATATTTAGAAGAAGATTGTTTAAATTGAACCTGTACGTATTGACTTGACTGAACTGTATTGAAATTGTACGACCTTAGAGATTGCATTGGTTGTTTACATCGTCAAAATCAAACCGATTTTTTTTTCGTCGCTTTAATTTAAATAAAAGTGACGTCCGCAAACAATACAACCTCCTGATCGTCCCTTACAAGATGGGGATTAATACACTAAAAGCGAAAATTTGTCCCATAATTGATCCCTGTGGTACACCCATTTTAAGCAGAGACCCCAGGGAACACTTTCCATTTACGTTGACTCTTTGCACTCTGCCACTTATATAAGAAGTGAGAAAGTTTAAAGCAACGTTCCTAATGGCATAATAGTGTAGTTTAACTGTCAATGTGTCATGATCTACGCAATCAAATGCCTTGGACAAATCACAAAAAACACCTAAAGCGTCATGAGACTTCTCCCAGGCATCAAATACGTGCGATATTAACTTAATACCAGCATCAGAGGTTGAGCGACCCCTGGCAAATTCAAATTTTTTATTAAGCAGTAAATTATGTCAATTGAAATGTCTAAGCAGTTGATTTAAAATTAGTTTTAAAAAAATTTACTTAATGTAGGAAGTACTGAGTATTAGTCTTAAATTACCAGAACCAGAGAGAATATAGTTACTTTCGAATTTATAATATTACGAGGGGTGATCTAAAAGTAATGATAATCAATAATAAACACAATGAATAAAATAAAAAAATAAATTTATTCCTCAACATAGTCTCCTAGCAAGTCTATACATTTAGTCCATCTCTTTTCTAAACCTAAAATTCCCTTAGAAAAAAAATCTTTATCTTGACTCTCAAAAAAGTCCTCAACCGCGGCCATCACGTCGCTATCATCGTCAAATTTCTTGCCTCGGAGGTGTTCCTTGAGTCGTGGAAAGAGATAGAAGTCACTGGGGGCTAGATCTGGTGAATAGGGGGGGTGTTCCACCAGCTCGAAGCCCGCTTCCTGAATGGCAGCCATGGCAATTGCAGCTTTGTGAACCGGTGCGTTGTCTTGATGGAACAGCACTCCAGCTCGCAGTTTGCCTCGCCTTTTCTCCTTAATAGCCTCCCGCAATCTTCTTATTTGTTCTGCATAGTAGGAGCCTGTAATAGTAGCCCCCATTTCCAAGTAGACCACGATGATTATTCATTTAGCGTCCCAAAAAACAGACGCCATAACCTTCCCTGCTGAGCTTGACACTTTGAATTTCTTCGGCGTCGGTTCATCGGATCGTTTCCATGTCATCGATTGTTGTTTTGTTTCAGGATCAAAATGGTGGATCCAGGTCTCGTCCATGGTCACAAAACGTGACAAAAAATTATCTTTGTCTGCCTGAAACTTTTCGAGATTTGCTCTTGAAATGTCGACTCGTTTCTTCTTTTGCTCGTCGTTTAACATTTTCGGTACCCAACGCGCGGAGACCTTTCTCATATGCAATTCGTTCGCAAGGATTCTTTGAATGCTGCCATATGAGATCCCTGTGACCTCAGCTACATGCCTGATAGTCACTCTTCGATCTTCCAATACAACTTCTTCAACTTTTTTCACATTTTCTTCAGTGAGGGACGTCGATGGGCGTCCTTCGCGGTGTTCGTCTTCTGTCGATGTTCTTCCCAGCTTAAACTCCTTAGCCCAGCGTGCAACTGTGGAATATGGAGGAGAAGAGTCCCTTAATGTTTCCACCAAGTCGCTGTGTATGTCTTTGGTACACATTTTTTTCAAGCAGAGGTATTTAATGACAGCTCTGATATCGTATTTTTCCATTTTTATGTTCACTCCTTGACAGTCCGTATTCAAATGAATGTAGCTCCCGGGAATCGTGGCCTATTTATATGATTTTTTTTTCCTGAACTAGTGGGTAACCGAGCAAGTGACTGATATTTTTTTGTATTTTTGTGTGCACTAGAAATAACTGATTATCACTACTTTTGGATCACCCCTAGTAGTAGATATGGATAAAGTAATCATAGAATATCCAAAAAACTAATTATAAATAGCGATTTAGCGGAATAAAATAATTATGTATATGAGTAGATATTTTATCACAAAATAATAAACTAAATTAAAGACCTACGCCTATACAAAATTAAAAAAAAATGTTTATTATGTACATTATTTAATTAATACAAAACAGATGGTAAAATTGCCTAATTCCCAACATAACGGTCATCATCAATTTCAATTAGCACCAATATCCATCAATATATCACCAAATCGATAAGATAAACCACTTTAAAAGTGCTGCCAGCTGGTACTTACACATATTTTTTGTCGGTAAAGCATATTAAATTACTAACGAGATCAAATTGTTTAGTTATTAGAAACTTTAAAGTTTCGTACATAAAGTTTGAAATTGGGAAGCAAAATGTGATGTAATGTCACCCATCGTTAAAATTGTATCAGACTTGTTTGCTAAAGATACAAACAAAAAGTTTATTTATCTAACTTGGTAAAAAAGGTCACCAATACGATAAAGGCCAAGATGACAATGGGCCGTAATTTGAAGTGGGACACTCAAGTTACAATGGCCCCCTTGTTACATAAGTTATGTTATTGCGAACATTCAATTGCGATTGGCACTTTTGGTCTGGGTTTTGCTACTTTTGCCTATTAATAATAGAATAGAATAATCATTTATTTCAGACAGTGTCCGTCCATACAAAATATCAACAATCACAAACAAATAAAATTAAAATCAAAAACATACAAATCAATAAAGATTAATAAGATTAATTAGATTAGATTATTTAAGATGGCATACATTTTTAAAGTGAAACTTTTATTAAATCGTCTCAAACTTTTTCGTCTGTGTGTTGCATGTCGCGTGACGGTCGGCCGCGGAGTAGGGATAAAGTGAAAGGCGCTCGTCAGAGCAGCCGAGGCCAATATGGCGGCGCCTATAGTACGCATCAGCTGACCGTGTAGGTAGTGTATAGACTATTACTCATTTGTGCCAACGAAAATTTTTAGTTAAATGTCTATAATGTGAAACAAAGTTTCACTTTTACCGTGGTTTCATAAAACCACACAATCTTTTTTTTTATGTTATGTGTGGGGAAACAGCCTTACAGCCCACCTGATGGTAAGCGGTCACCGTCGCCTACGACACAGGCAACACCCGGGGTATTGTCGATGCGTTCCCTACCCTGCAGACACCTGTTTACATTTCTCTCGAAGCGTGCCATGTCGTAGCCTAACGGGAAAACCTCAGATACATATTAAGATTTTTGCTTTTCTAGATGAAAAGAAGAAATAAATATAAATTATTACACACCAAGGGAATTAAAAAGATAATACTTACTAATAAGTAAACACAGCCACAACATAAATGCTGGTTGGTAGATACGATGAAACACAGTTAGGAAAGTAAATAGTTCCATCTGTAGGTATTTTTGAGTCTAATTTGTCGAGAAATATAATTTTGAACCTAATTTTTTTACGAGTCTAACATATTGTCAGATGCTGAAGTTACCAAGCTAGGGCTAGCTATCTGCATAATTGAAGTTTACCACCATCATATCAGCCATAGTGCGTCCACTGCTGAACATAGGCCTCCCCCATAGATTTTCATAGATAGATTTAAGTAATCTTTCTACCTAGTCAGAGCCCTACGCTGCGCTTTCCAGGGCGTTGTCTCCACTCTAGAAACTTTCTGCCCCAATGGCCGTCAGTTATTCGAGCTATGTGCCACTGTCACTTCATCTTGCTAATCCTTTTGGCTATGTCTCTCTGTGGCCTTGTTTGATCTCCTCATTACTTATTCGATTTCGTAGAGAAATACGAAGCATACCCATTTCCCAGTTTGAATTAAATATCTGCATATTTTAGCAAATAATGATCCATCAAATGAAAATATTAAGGTCATCAATAGCATTTTTAAAACTCTCACTGTCACTGATCACTACATAATTAGGTACTGATTTAAACTTGTATTTATCGCGAATGTACCTTTTTATTTGTTATCCCGATGATTCGACACTGTTGCAACAGCCATAACCAAAAGGTGCTACGCGATATACTATACCCGTTTAAATCAGTAATTAAGATCGTCAATTTCAAACTACGTAATTATTCTTACATTTTTTACTTGCTGCTTAAATTTTAACCTAGTTTTCGGTTATCACTTTCGGTAGTAAATGAGAGGATGCCAAAATACCCGATTTCTTAGTTGCCATAAATCTTGAGTTTGAAGTTTCGTCGGTTAAACCACAGGAAACTAATATTCGCTTCACATCACAGGAAATCAGATCGTGAGAACCCAACGTGGCGAAAAGTAAGATTAAACAAGTCCAGTGGAGTATTTATGGTAAATTGAGATTATAACAAAAATACATGTTATATATTATTAAAACATAGATACGAGCTTTTTGATTTGGTTTTGTTCTGTGTCCTGTATCAAAAGGTTGTCTGGAAGAGATCGTTTTCAGCGATAAGACCCTTACTTATCTTAATTTTTGTGTATTTCTTTGTCTATTTAATTTTGTTTGATGGGTAATAAAGAGTATATCTATCTATCTATTATAATAATATAAAATAATTAGTAAGGATTCATCCAAAATCTAAATTGTCATGCCACGTGATATTTCTAGACGACCTCCGCGGCGCAGTGGGCGAATAGCCGGCTGAGACGCAGGAAGTAGCGGGTTCGATTCCCGCCGCGGAACAAATGTTTGCAGTATCTACAGATATTTGTTCCGGGTCTGCTTGTTTCTCTATATATTATTAATATATATTTACAAAAAAACTGTTTATAAGTATTCTATCAGTTATCTGGTTCCCATAGTACAAGCTCTGCTTAATTTGGGGCTAGATAGCGCTGTGTGAAATGTCCAGGTATATTTATTTTTATTATTTATTTCTGTATCACGTGTTGTACATTATGTTGAAAATGCCTAATATAATTATGTTCATATATTCATACCACTAGTGTTCATAAAACCTAGACTCACAAGTTTGAACAAAAGCTGTCTTCAATCAAGCGGGAAACTAACTTGCGAAACATTGGAATACGGAAACATTCTTGTTATCTTTACTCAGCAAGATAAAATACGTAGTACGGAGAAAATGTGTTGGTATCACGAACATAATAAACCAACATAATAGAGATACAACATTTTCAAAACAACAGTCGCCAACTGGGAATGAGCTTTTTTATGGTATACCGCTAAAGTTGTATCTGTACATTTCGTATGATAAGGAACGGAATGTTTGTCGGGATTTTTTTAGTCTGTATAAAATACAAATGGTATGTTTATTTTGCATCAGAAATTAAATGTATGAGCATTGTAAGCCTTGGGGGGGCGGGGGGGGGGGGGCGGGGGGGGGGGGGGGGGGGAGCGTAAAATAATCAAACTTTATTAGAATGCGAAGGATGTTAAGTTAAATGGACATATGTGTGATTAGCTAACGCCCTGACTGCTAAACTAATAAAATTTATAATAAATAAGATATCTACGTATATTTTATAAAGAAGATAAATATACAAAACATGTTACTAATACTAATTTCCAGTGCACAGTGGTCGATATTAGACCAAAATTATAATTATTATTATTAAATTTTTTTTACATAATTTTAGCATTGTCCCTTCTTTTTCAATATAATTTATAATCATGCCAAACTTCACACTCCTCCGGGCGCGGAATAATCTTATTAATTACTAAATATAATATACATGTATGTAGATACCTATGGACACTATACAACCTGTTTTGATATGTTCGCCATTAATTTAAAACACGCATCCGGAATCGTTTTACCTGATTTTAGAGGTAGGTTTAATTTAATACCGGTAGTAAAAATATATTATTATAAAATTTATAAACAAATATAAATATTATTTATAAAATTGCAATTATAATTTATACTTGTTTTATTATTTATTTATAAAAAATGGTTTATTGGTAATGTATCGATTACGTTTTCGTTCGTTTACATTTCGTTATAGAACAGTTTTTTAACGTAAATCGGCGGCGCCTTTACGACGATGGCGCTTAATCAGTTTAACAGGTCCTAATTACATGATGAATGAATATTATTTGTTTTATCTATTTTATACAGGATATTTCATTGATATTTTAGGACTTGATATAAAGGGTGTTTAAAAATTAACAGAATTCGGATGGTAACAAAGGTAATGAATTTCAAGGAAGCAATTTTCAATAAAAATAGCCATTAGCCCTATCCATGTTTTCCGTGTTTTCATATAATGTCGTACATAACATAACACGTAGTATACAGGCAGAAGAGAAAATATAAGTACGTAATGAAGCAGATAGGTACTAAACGAGATTACAAAAGATTTTGCTTATCTGTAGTTCATGACCTGGAATAACATAAAGGCAATAAGCCTTTATTCTAGTTCCTCACGTGAACAAAACCGTAACCAAAAACTACATAATTTACGTTACAGCTATAAAATGGTCACAAAACAAGGACAAGTTCAATAAATAAACTAATCTAAGCTGAATTGGTGATAAAAACCCTTCAGCCATAACTTTATGTCTTGTCGAAGGTGAAATTAAAGTGTACACGGCACTTCCTTTCAACGATGTCCATATTTTATCGCCTAATAAAAACTTTGCTACACAATTCGGGCTTACTTTTATTATGTACAGAAATTATTGCCATTTTTATGGCTAGAGCACGCACGGCCCGGACGTTATATTACGCGAACTTTTGCAGTAGTCGCGAATATTTTGCCAGTGAATTTTCACTCTAGTACCTTTGCAATAAGATCTAGTTTGTAGAGGTCGTTTTATCAGTTTTTGTTGAAATTGCCAGTGAATTTTGACTGTAGTTGGTTAGAGTAAGTAATTAGATCTGATTTGGTATTTAACTAGTTAACAGTGCATACTGCACAGTGATCAAATTGTACTGTTATTTTTATTATAATAATCCTAGTTTTTGCATTCGCTACCTACTTCTCTATTTATACTTGCCATATCTCACACCAGTCCGTGCATGCAATTAGTTAAAAACGGGTACAAAGTCTTCTCTTCACGTATAATATAGGTACGTATAGACGTGAGCTTTTGCAAAAATCCTGAGTGTGTAACCAGTTTTTCGATTTTAACTTTTATTTGTACAGGTTAAGATTTGATTTGGATTGGCTGTGTTGTTCTGAAGGAAGTCTCTGAAGTGTTACTTTGAGCAGTTGGTGGTTACCGTTCACTTTTACGTAAACTGCGGCTTCCACATTTTTTTGGTTCTTTTCTTGTAGAAACTCAAAATCTTTTGTTCTTTCTTGGCCTCCTTGTAAAGATTCTAAATATGTATCATGTCTGTCAGTAGAAAACCGTAGATCGCTCAGGCCTTACAACTAAACAAAAACTAGATAAGTGCGAAGACTCGCACCGAGGAGGGTTTCGTAAAAATGTTTTATTTATGTGGTATACATACTACAAATTAGAACTACAATTTTTTTTGCCTTTACTTGTGCTTTACCTTGCTTCTTGCCAAATTTCATGATTCAAGGTCAACGGGAAAAACCCTACTGGCTCTGATTTATTTGCGAGCAAAATATACCTCAAAAATGCCAGTATTTTTTGATTACTTTGACATAGAAGCTTGATTTTTGATGTGAAAACTTCTTTAAGCGCGTTGGGCATTATTGACATGGGAAAAAACCATTGAACTCGCGACACTGTTACCGTTACCGACACCTCTGTATACAGTGTGTCCCTGGATAAAGTGCAACCCCGAAAGGGGGTGAAACTAGATCAAAAATTATCGACAAAAAAATAGAAAAAAAAAATTAAAAAAATTTAGTATATACTTTATTGATGAATTAAAATTTTTATTGCTCACTAATGACTCTATTTAATAAAAAAATGATTTCTTCCAAAGTAGTAGGTCTATTTTGTTAAAATAAAAACCATAATCATGTCAGATATGTGACGATGACGATAAAATAACAAATAACTCACAAACAAGTGGCTATCGTGACTTAAAGTTTAATTTTTGTATTAAAATTACATTTTTTAGGCTGTTTTTTTCCAATAAACTCCAAAAATCTTAAAATTAAGCCTATAATACTAGAAATTTTTATGACTTTTTATTATTGTCTATCATAATAGCTTTTAAATAAAATAAAAACCTACGTTCTAACATAAAAAATGTGCTGGCTAGGAGCATTTAAAGTTGACACGCCAGCACATTTTTTATGTTAGAACGTAGGTTTTTATTTTAACAAAATAGACCTACTACTTTGGAAGAAATAATTTTTTTATTAAATAGAGTAATTAGTGAGTAATAAAAATTTTAATACATCAATAAAGTATATACGAATTTTTTTTTTCTATTTTTTTGTCGATAATTTTTGATCTAGTTTCACCCCCTTTCGGGGTTGCACTTTATCCAGGGACACACTGTATAAGTATCTGTAGAATAGTCTGCTTTTAAATTTTGAATACCTACCCAAACATTGAGCGCTAAATTTTTCACTTCTGTCGGCACTCCCAGAATGCTACTTTTTTTTTACAACTCCAAAGGACCGTGTTACTTACCTAAGTATTTGATATTAATTTCAACTTGATAGCTGCACGCTTTTCTGAGAAAAAGGGTGTTGACAGACAGACGGATAGACAGACAGACTGTCGGACAACGAAGTGATCCTATAAAGATTCCTTTTTTACCCGTAGTAAATTTACATTTTACCAGATGAGATCTCTTCACCCAAAAGGAAAAGTGCGGATAATCTTAGGATCGGCTGCTGATCCATCACACATAAACTAGTTAAACTAGCTTTGAAAAAACCTCCCCCGTATCAGTCCATCCGCTTGGGACTTGGGAGCTACGATGACGGAGAAATAGACATATGTATATGTATGTACAGACAGACGCACTAGGCGTCAAACTTATTAACATCCCTCTTTTTGCATCGGCGGTTAAAAACAGCCCTATACCAAAGTTAAGAAACAAATTGTA
The DNA here is from genome assembly GCA_963924445.1 of Philereme transversata. NCBI lineage: Eukaryota > Metazoa > Arthropoda > Insecta > Lepidoptera > Geometridae > Philereme > Philereme transversata. Next base: position 8,756,671 of record OZ004343.1, read on the forward strand.
TTATATTGTGGCTCATCGTATCAGCTTACACAGATTTATCTTCAAAATATTCGGGTTTCTGTTGATGGCTTAATCCAATAGGTACTTATTTGTAATATCTTGTAGCACAAACAGGAAAAGGATTAGTGTTAGTTAACAAAGAGCTGCTACTATAGACACTGGCTTAACCGCAAGTTATGTTTATATTAGAGTATAGTAACAAATATTAAAACAAGCTCAAGTTATGTATACATGAAGCAAAATGTTAAAAAACAGTAATTTCAAAAAAGTTTTATTTACCCCTTATACAATATATGTATTCTCCAAAGTACACCGCCATCCAAAGGTTGCCTGGAAGTGATCGCTTTCAGCGATAAGGCCACCCATTGTAATGCCTTATTTATTCTAGCCTAGTACTTATTTTTGTATTATTTATATTGGTGTGGTGATTCAACAAAGAGTTATCTATCTATCTACTAGTTTCTTCCGTCTGCGTGGTTTGTCTTTAAAAAGTAGATTATACCTTAATTCAAGTTGTAATCTATCTTTAAAGTTTAAACCCAATTTATCCGAAAACAGTTCAGCCGTTTAGTCGTAAAAAGGTAACAAAGAGACAGAAGCTTACATTAAGAAGCTTAAGTCAATAAAATGTAAAAAAATAACCGGTAATTTGAGTTTTTTTTTTTCAAAATAGATTTCAATCACGTTTAAAATATTAAAGATATAAAAATCTAATTTATCAAAATTAACACCTTAAAAAACTAAATCGCCAATTCAATCGAGTCATCGACCTGCACCCTAAAAAAATCAAAAATATCTATTAGTATCATGGACTCTATCTATATTAACATAAGGATTTCTTAGTAAGAAAATACATACTGAGTCTACTAGATGTACGCGTATAAACTTTATTGTTTATGAGATAAGGCTTAAGAGTCATTGTGAAGTTCAAGTAAAACTTTTGCTTTGAACCCCTATCCTCACAATGTTCTTACGAGCGAGTGCACAGATTATGCAAATACTTGTAATAACATCAAATTAACAAAGGTGCCGTGGTCGGAAAACGAAATAAAGCTAGTATTGTTAAAATATTGTTATATTCTTTCACCACAGCTTTTACTTAAATTAAAAGGCATATTTTGAATGTGGCCTCTTTTATTCATGGAGTTTTTATTTCAGTTTAGTATAGAATGCAATGAGCCTCATTATTTATTCAAATTAACTTACGGCCCTCGGGGCGTAAAACGCATTTACGCATTAGTTATCGAGTTAACAATGACCAACTTTCAGAGAATGAGTGATAAACAAATATAAACGCAGTTTTTATCATCAAATGCAAAATAAATAAATTACGCACACCTTGATAATCTCATTACAAGTTTGCGTGTTATCTTTTTGAAATTACACGAAAATTCATGTAATCCCAGTCTGGATTATCAAAATGAAAGATCTATTGTTACGCGGCGCATACGTGACAAAAGGGGTGCAGAAGAGGGAATTTTAACTATAAAGCACATAGTTTGATAGCGATTGGTGACAGACAACGCAAGTTGATTATCCGGGAATATTTTGTTTCGTAATGGCGTAACGGCTTCAACGGTTTGGATTAGAAATTAACAGTTTGTGAAATATACCGTTTTTCTCATGGTGTACCAATTGTGCCATGCTTGGCTTGGCAACAAAAAGCGTTTCGAGTATTAATGAAGCTAATATTGATGTAATGTAAGCTGTTAGCTTGGGGGATTTTCTTGAATGTTGACAGTTCAACATTTTGCAAACATAGGAGCAAAAGCAACTAAAACATTTACGCATAAATTCATGTCTGAATATGAAATAAATGGCATGATGCTTCTTTTTTAAGGTTCCGTACCCAAAGGGTAAAACGGTGCCCTATTACTAAGACTCCGCTGTCTGTCTGTCCGTCTGTCACCAGGCTGTATCTCATGAACCGTGATAGTTGGACAGTTGAAATTTTCACAGTTGATGTATTTCTGTTGCGGCTATAAGAACAAATACTAAAAACAGAATAAAATAAATATTTAACAGCTGTTGTATGGGATGTCTTTGCTCGTTTTTGCTCGATATTGATAACGGCAAAAGCAACACGCTTGAAATATTCACAGAAAATTTAGTAATAAATTTACTTTAAAAACAAATAATAAAATTAAAATAAAACAAATATTTAAGGGGGGGCTCTCATACAACAAACGTGATTTTTTTTGCCTTTTTTATAGATGATGGTACGGAACCCTTCGTGCGCGATTCCGACTCGCACTTGGCTGTTTTTTTTTATACTACCTGGAGATGGAACAAGCCTATGGCTCACCTGATATTAAATGGTATTTATCACCTAGCAAAGTATTGCCTCGTAAGTCACGCACCTTAGAAACGTGCCCTACGATGCACTGCCCTACATCCGTCAACTTGAGGCATACAGATGTAAAGCCTCATGTGCCTGTAATTTCACTTTAAAAACCATACTCTTCAAACCGAAACCCAGCAATGCTGCTTGACGGTAAAAATAGGTATTTCTTTAGGGCTTGTTTTTTATTTGTTTTAAATAAAGTAGGTATGTGTTGTTGTTATTATATCCCGCCATTTTTTGTTGATGTTGTTTGTAAGCTATGTCGTGAAAATACACGTTTTCGTTTATTTTCAACTCACAGATACTGAATAGAATAGAATATTGTTACGCCGAGGCTGTTAAACAATGAGTAATAATCGTAACTTCTCGAACGCTTTTGTCTTGCTGCGTTATTGTTGTTATTGTCTGCGGTTGCGCACAATGGAGTGGCCATTGTGTCGAGGGACCGACCCTTTTCCTGGAACGATCGAGATCCTTCTCGAACAATCGAAATTTGTGGATATAAATAGGCCGGAGAGATGGCCGGACAGTCAGTTGTGAGTCAGTCTCAGTCTGAGTCTCAGTGAGTTAGTCTCAGCGAGGCCCTGGAGGACTGACGTGGGAAAGGTCTCGCGTGAACAGTAGTAGTTGCTCCCGAGTCAGTCTGGATTCAGCGATACGTGTGAACATTTCGGTGACTTTAAGTGGTGCAACTGTGGTGTGAATTAGTGTGTTGTGATTACGTGTGACCAAGTTCGTGTATTCATCGTTTAGTGCTGAATAAAAGTGTTATTTTGGTTGAATCGATTTCCCATTATTTTATCCCGAACCCTCAGCTCGTAACAATATATTTATTTGACACACACAAAGAAACACAGAACGGATCACAAACAAAATAGTAGACAGACAGGAAAAATACAGTAGAATGTGATATTATAACATAGGTAGAACACATAGGTACTACCCAGCCAGTAGATAGGTGTACTAACTAGTCCCACTCCGAGCCACGCATGGCCAAACAGGTCCTGCCTCAGCTTTAAGCTCCTTTGCAATAAATAATGCAAAGCAGCGCTGTTTTTCAGGCAGGGCCTTATGTACTGGCGTCACTCGAGTGTTGCACTTTACGTGCGCGTTCATTTACGGATGTTCATACTTTGCTTTGCCACGGTTCGTGGTAAATGAACATTAGCGGTCAATCTACATATTATTGCTCTAAGACTAACCCTTTTCTAACGCTTTTTGGAGAGCTCCTGAATTCGAACAGCCGTGGTCAATGTAATTTGATACTTCACTTTGAATACGGTATTGTGTGAAATCACGTTCGGGAACTTTTAATTATCTGGTGTCATAAAAGTAATGTCTCAGTTAGAATAAAAATGCTCAATGATTTTATGGGCTCTTGAAAGTCAGTGTCAAACAGAATTAGTTAATACAAACAAATAAAAAAAATATCCCCTTACCTGGAATTTCTCTTAAGTCTTTGAGAAAAAGTTGTCATTGATTTTGGTCAACTTCGATCAAATTGAATAAAGTTGAAGCTGAAAATTTTAATTGAATTTCTAGGCACCACAATTTTAGTGATTCCAAATTTTTCGGATGCCAATCGGTCGGTATTCATCTCTCGAAATTAAAAGTTCTCGGTTTATTCAAAAACGACCTACATTCCGAAATCAATTCAGCTCTCCTGGGCTCAGTATTAAATCACGAGGTGGGAATACCTATTTCAGGTTGAATACAGTTGTACGTAGGCAGAACCTGGTTGAAAATCAACCATAGGTATCGATAATTTCTAACTCAATTATCTTAATTAAACCAAATTGTCAAATATGTTCACCAAAAGGACCTATAGATGTCTATATACATACTAGTGGTTCGCCCCGAACTGAGATCTCGCGAGTCTCCCATAAAAACAAAATAAATATTATTCGTAGGTAATCGATGACTATCAAAATAGTGCCACGAAATAAATAATCAAATAACTTGACCTAGAGTTTCTTTCAAATTACAGATAACGGGAGTTTATGTTATGTAGTTATTTGGTTATCCTTTTTTGGGGTACAAATTGCAGTTATTCTGGATTTGAGACTTTTGCCTATATTTGTGTCACTAAAGCTACACGCATCCAAATTTCAGCACTGTGGGGTCACTGGTGTACCCTGTGAATTTTGTCAAAGATGAGTTTTTATTGTGGCTAATAGATCAATAACTGCAATGACTTAATGTACCTTTCATTTGACGTCCTATTTGACCTTATAGTCTCATTTTCATTTGTTTTATCCCTCTTGAACCCCGATATCCCAACAACCCCCTCAAATTTTTAGTTCATTTAGTTACACCAGAATTGCGCGAACATTACCACCTATCTATCAAATTTCATTATGATCAGATCAACGCTTCGAAAGTTATCCTTGGGCAAAGAAACATACATACACACAGCGCTGATTTGCCCAAGTTGATTTGGAGATCTCGCTTCGCTCTATTATATATGTAGGTATGCTTTTGAATGCTGAGATTTCTGAGCTGTTGTGGTCTAAACCTGTCAACTTGTATTGACAGATTTGCTTTTTTGTTGCTATACATATTTTTTTAATTATGTAGATCTATTTTTAGTTCACTTTTTTACCACTAAGGTTTCTAACAAGCATACGGGCCACCTGATCGTAAGCGGTTAATATTTTAACGGTCAAAATCCGTAAGTAGGTATAGGTTTGTGATAATGGTTGCTGGGGGCCGTTGGTTGGGTGCAGGTTGCACAATAACTCGCTCTGCAAATCTTTGTGGAGAGAAACATTGTCCAGCAGTGGAATTTATACAGTGTGTCCCTGGATAAAGTGCAACCCCGAAAGGGGGTGAAACTAGATCAAAAATTATCGACAAAAAAATAGAAAAAAAAAATTAAAAAAATTTAGTATATACTTTATTGATGAATTAAAATTTTTATTGCTCACTAATGACTCTATTTAATAAAAAAATGATTTCTTCCAAAGTAGTAGGTCTATTTTGTTAAAATAAAAACCATAATCATGTCAGATATGTGACGATGACGATAAAATAACAAATAACTCACAAACAAGTGGCTATCGTGACTTAAAGTTTAATTTTTGTATTAAAATTACATTTTTTAGGCTGTTTTTTTCCAATAAACTCCAAAAATCTTAAAATTAAGCCTATAATACTAGAAATTTTTATGACTTTTTATTATTGTCTATCATAATAGCTTTTAAATAAAATAAAAACCTACGTTCTAACATAAAAAATGTGCTGGCTAGGAGCATTTAAAGTTGACACGCCAGCACATTTTTTATGTTATAACGTAGGTTTTTTTTATTTAAAAGCTATTATGATAGACAATAATAAAAAGTCATAAAAATTTCTAGTATTATAGGCTTAATTTTAAGATTTTTGGAGTTTATTGGATAAAAAACAGCCTAAAAAATGTAATTTTAATACAAAAATTAAACTTTAAGTCACGATAGCCACTCGTTTGTGAGTTATTTGTTATTTTATCGTCATCGTCACATATCTGACATGATTATGGTTTTTATTTTAACAATATAGACCTACTACTTTGGAAGAAATAATTTTTTTATTAAATAGAGTAATTAGTGAGTAATAAAAATTTTAATACATCAATAAAGTATATACGAATTTTTTTTTAATTTTTTTTTCTATTTTTTTGTCGATATTTTTTGATCTAGTTTCACCCCCTTTCGGGGTTGCACTTTATCCAGGGACACACTGTATAGTACGAGATGTTGCCCGTGACTTCTTACGCGTTATGGCGGGTTCCTATATCCGTCCTCAACAACGACTCGTATATCCTTGAAAAAGTGTCAAACTAATATCAAACTTTTGACACGTTTTCAAGGAGAAACGAGTTGTAGCTGGTTACTGACGGATATAGGAATCCGCCATAAATGTGTAGGTAACCTAGAAATAAAGCTAAACTCGCTGTTGCAACTTGACTTGACACCCCATTTTTACCCCATGGGACCTGATTTGAGGGATAGAAGTAGCCTATATGATCTATTAGATCATCTAAATCTCTTCCTATCTTTAAAGCTAAGGTATACAACCATTTCCTTTCTTTGTCTACGCACTGCTAGCTTATCGTTATGTTTATCTCCTTTATTGTACGAGTAGTTTATATGCATATATTATTATATTTGTAAGTATATATATTTAGTTTATTAGTAAGTATAGGTAGTTTATGTAGGTCTATGAACATACTCGTAGATACGCCGCCGTCTTTTTGATTTTGCTTTGTCATGTCCATCCAAAGGTTCTCTGGAAGAGATCGCTTTTAGCAATAAGACCGCCCATTGTACTTACCTTAATTTTTGTGTATTTTTATTGTATTTTTAATTTTGTTGGTGTGCAATAAAGAGTATTCTATTCTATTCTACTCTATTCTACTCTATTCTACTATATTCTATTCCATTCTATTCCATTCTATTCCATTCTATTGCATTCTATTGCATTCTATTGCATTCTATTGCATTCTATTGCATTCTATTGCATTCTATTGCATTCTATTGCATTCTATTGCATTCTATTGCATTCTATTGCATTCTATTCCATTCTATTCCATTCTATTCCATTCTATTACATTCTATTCCACTCTATTCCACTCTATTCCACTCTATTCCATTCTATTCTATTATATTCTATTCTATTCTATTCTATTATGTTCTATTCTATTCTATTCTATATGGTTATCCAGGTTATAATCTACGTACATACTGTATTTCATCGAAATCGGTGGAGCCGTTACGACGTGATTGAGTAACAAACAAATACATAAACAAACATCCAACTTTCGCATTAATAATATTAGTGTGATAGTGTGATGACGATGAAGTTATTACAAAAATTAAGGTGGTTAATTTAATAGACTTTGATGCCAGGGTTGAACTCAATACTTGTCGATTGTTTTAGCCGTACTCGCCGTTTACCAAAATTGGTAAGCATTTTTTTAAACACGCGTTAAACAGTTATTTATCTTTTTTGTGGTAACAAGGTAAGTATGTACTTTTTATAATCATCTAACTATTGTCCTTTCTAATCATAGCTTATCCTATTTGACCTGGACAAAAACGACATTGCAAGCTACTTTTTCAAAAAAATGTTCTAGCATCTTACAAGTCACACAAAAAAGCAAATCTGTCAATACAAGTCGACAGGTATTTAAATAAAGCGTAGACCACAACAGCTCAGAAATCTCAGCATTCAAAGGCATTGAGACCGCTTACCAGACAAAGGATAAAGAGCTATTGTCAGTTCGTGTCAGTAAATGCCTTCAATTTCACCTTCGAATGGAATGCCTTTCTGTTGAGGTGATGGATGCTCTAATTACGCCGTTAATGTGGAACTTGTAAGTCATAAAATAGTAGGTGCTGTTTGAATAGTATACAACCTGTTTTAATATGTACGACATTAATTTAAAACACACATCCGGAATCGTATTAACTGATTTTAAGTGTGGGCTTAATACCGGTAGCTTGAATATTTATCCAGTAATCGATACAATTCCAATAAACATTGGTTTACGTAAATCGGCGGCGCCTTTGCAATAATGCCGCTTAGTCAGATTAACACTTACATGATGAATGAATTTGATTTGTGTACCTATTTTATACAGGCTGTTTCATTGATATTTTAGAACTTGATATTATGGTTGTTTGCAAGATATTTTTTTTAACGATGAATATGAAAATAACATATTTTACAACAATACTAGCCATTAACCCGTGTTTTCATTTAATGTCGTACATAACGAAACACGTAGTATAATAATAGTAGGTCGTAAATATTTTATATCTTCGTCCTCCTTCGTTTTCGTTTTCGTTTTCTTTCACTCATTGCTGAGGAATTAGTGATTCTTTTGTCAGTTGCATAATGAAAAGCTGCACTGACTGGCATCTCTAGCTTTTCAGATACCAACGTTTTTAAATAGTACCTACATATTTTTACCCTACCTTTATTCTTCTCTTTCATTTCTATTTTCAATCATTCGCATTGTGTCCTATACCATCCTAGACCGCACACTACAAAAGCGGATCCAGTTTTATTGCCAGGGGTGAGGGGGGGTCACATAGTCGTGGTCAATGTCATGTGTTATGTTCCAGTTAGTGGTCCATCTAGGTCCTGGACCCAGCCCCGGGGGGTGTCATGACTCCCATGACCCCCCTTCCTAGATCCGCCCTAGGCACACTATAATTCACTAGGGTTTTAGAAACTAAGTATACCTTGATACCACAAGACCTATGAATACCTTCATCTAAACAGTTCCTTCCTCATTCCAAAACATACACAATCTTATTGCTCCCACATCAATATTCATAGCACAATAACTTAGAGCGGTTGAAGGGGTAGAATGAAAGGTCACCGAACTTCATAAGGGTTTCTGAGATAAAAGGGTTTCCATGACGTTGTTTCGGTCTCATTCTCATTTAACGAGAATAGTACCACCTTTATAGAGATTGTAGGACACTTGTCGCTACACCTTGCTGTGTAAACTAGATCTTGTGTACAGGATGTTTATTTTTTGATATTTTTGTAGAAGTTTTTTAGAAAATGTTTTTTTTTATACTACGTGTAGATGGAATAAGCTTATGACCCACCTAATGTTAAGTGGTAACCATCGCCTGTAACAGAGAATTGCCTCGTAGGTCACGCTTGTTAGAAATGTGCCCTACGATGCACTGCCTTGCGTCCATTGAATTGAGGCATACAGGTGTAAAGCCTCATGTGCCTGTAATTTCACCGGCAACCATACCCTTCAAACCCAAACACAGCAATGCTGCTTGGCGTCAGAAATAGGTATGGTGGTACTTATTCCCCGGGCGAGCCTTTTCTCAAGGAACTCTCTACTCTTAAAAATGTAATTTGGAAGCTGGTCTTAAGAGTCCCAATGATTAAAAGTTTGCCTGCATTTTCTGACCATATGGGGCGGCCTGCCATCAAAGACCTGCACAAAAAGAACTTAAAGTTCTTAAAGGGAACTGCGAATCTGTGGGCTATTGCAATTAACTGGCAGACTGATATCTGCCGGCGGACTGTTAATCAGTGGGACCCTTCATAATCATTCAATACCGTAGAGTGGATGCTTTATTTTTCATTTGTCGTGTATATTTTACTGCACAATAAATTCTGTACCTATATAAATATTGTTTTACTTACGTGGTTCAGACTGGCACAGGATCGGGACGAGTGGTATAAGCGAAGAGTAGCTTGTTTTTAGTACCGGTTTGACACATGCTTACATATGATTATGATGATGATGTGTATGTAAAGCATGTGGAACTTTTAACACAGTGTTTACCATGCTATAAATAGTAATCTGAATAGTAGATTTTTCTGATGAAATAGTAGTTTAGATTCTTTCTGTTCCAAATTATATCTAAACCAAAAATTAGCAAAATCTGTATTAATCTAATACAGATTTTGCTAGTTTTGCTGCTGACGGTGCTGATGCAAGCTGGATTGAAAACTCTCAACATAAAAATGTTCTCAAAACGACCTCATTTCTATTGAAATAATTGATCGAGCGAAGCGATCTCTAAGTCAACTTGGGCAAATCGGCGTTGCGTGTATGTATGTATGTTTGTTTGTCCGAGGATAACTTTCAAAGCGTTTATCCGATCATCGTGAAATTTGGTATATAGGTAGATAGTGATGGCACAATTTTGGTGTGACTAAATGAGCTAAACATGTTGGGGGATTGTTGAGATATTGGGGTTCAAGAGGGTTAAAAAAAATGAAAATGGGACTTTTAGGTCAAATGGGACGTCAAATGAAAGGTCTTCGTTAGTACACTTCAACCCTGTTTTTATTTTTAGTTTAATTTTTGTAATTTTTGAGCCACAATAAAAACAAAACTGACAAAATTCACAGGGTACACCAGTGACCCCACAGTGCTGTAATTTGGTATGCGTGTAGCTTAAGTGACACAAATATAGGCAAAAGTCTGAAATCCAGAATAAGTGCAATTTGTACCTACCCCAAAAAAGTAACCAGATTACATGAACTCCCGTTACCTGTAATTTGAATGAAACTATAGGACAAGTTATTTGGTTATATATTTCGGGGCATTATTTTGATGGTCAAAGATTACAAATAATATATTTTTATTTTAATCGAAGACTCGCGAGATTTCAGTTCGGGGCGAACCACTAGTAATTAATAAATAAAAAACCTTTATTTAAGACAGGCCTAAATAGTTTTTGTTAGTAAACACACAGAAAATTCGTACTTAAAATTATTGTTTGTCGGTACACAAAAAGATAAATCATAAAGTAAGGCAATACTGAAACACCAGACATGTAATCGGCTTAAGCAAAGAAATCCAGCGCCTAATGATAGATGCGCTTATGTTCCCGGGAACAACTTCTTCAAAACTTCAAAACCGGGAAAGTTGGTGCTTCCACTCATGCAGCTCACCAGGGACGCGGCTCTTTTTCGTATGATGGCGTAGAAATCATCGGTTCGCGCGTCTGCAAACATCCCTGATGCGCTACAGAATTTAAGCCACCCTATACAGGTGTTTAGAATACTAATCATATCATCCTTTCTCTCAATCATGGTTTTGTTTAAATAATAAAGAATTAACTGTGTGAATAACAGCATCCTTTTGTTATCCTATTGTAGTTTTGTGAGAACGTTTTCTTGGTGCCAGTGGGTCACTGTATAATAAAAAGGTCTATTGTGGTCATTGTTCGATAAACATTAGCGTGCCCGAAAATGTCACCCTTTTTTATTAGACGTTGACCAAAGGGTAGTCTTGCATCTATGAATTTATTTAAAAGCAGGATTTTTTTATTAATGTTAGTCAAGCGCTTGACCACTACCTTACCTGGTGGTAAGTGATGGTGTGGTCAAAGTTAGAGCACGCTTGCCTAGAAAGAACCTATTCACTCTGGACTTCAAGAATCCGAGATTATACTGGTATATCAATTGTTAGCATAGGATGGTTACAGTAGAGTGAACAAGTACGATCCATTAGAGTTGTAATTACCTAAGAGAAACTTTTTCATACATCAGTAACATTTTTTAGATAGTTTGGCATATTTAAAATCCTTGCGAAGTTTTCTTTTCAAATTCAGACATAATAATAGCAGCACTCTGTAGCTTTCCAAAATGTACGATCACAAGCGAGACACGTTCTCGACTGATAAGATTCGATATGTATTTTATTTGATCATACATAAATTCATACAATACAAGTACCGCTAGAAAGCTATCCACTGAATGTAAAATATAAAGAAGTGCCTCGAAATACTTTCGTACATATTCGTTTAGTTTAAAATTTGTAAACTAATGAATAGGTCTTGTCTATAGGTATTAATAAAACACATTATAATATAATGCCACACACAGGAGTTGACTCATTAAAACTTAGTTACATAATGAGGTAAAAAACGTCTTTTTTATTTATTTAAGTATCATAAGTTTAAACGTCAAAACTAGAAGAATTTAGTCTTGAAAACTAATAGTTAAAGCAATCTTTCTAAGAATAGGCAAATCCATTCGAAGTATCCAATACAACTGACAATTACTTTCTCCTATATCCATTATGCGTTTCATAACAGCATAATTACGGGTTTTATGAACCCATTCCAGCAGAAGGCTTCAATTATGGGCAAAGTCTTGCTTTAGGGCTTAGGGAACCGAAATCATGGTACGAGTATGTGTCTGCGAAATCAAACTAATTTAGATAAAGTTTAGAAACTAAAACGTTATGATAAAAAAGCCAGACAAAATAACTTAAATTATGTATTTAATCAAAAACAGTGTTACTATGATTGTGTTGCTATGCCATGTTTGTAGTAATTTCCAAAGACGATGTTGTGACTATGATGTCGAAGATAGAGCATCGCATCTCAGAAGAAATTAGATTGTAAGATAAGGATGTGGTCACTGGGACTCCGGTGTCACTGCTGGAACAGAAGTCTTAGCATAAATTGGAATGTAATGCTGGCGCCTCACATTGGCTATGTTGGCTCCAAGTTATACTGTTGGATCCAACACACCAATGTGAGGATCGATCTGAGGCCGCAATCTTGGTTGCAATTATTGGCCATTCTATTCGTAGCCAACGTTGGAACCAAGTCATAAGCCAATGTGAGGCGCCAGCATAAGGTAAGATACGGTATAGTACGCCCCATTTCTTCGACAGTGTGGTTCAAGTGCAACAGCCATACATGATAGAAGAATTGCAAATAAAAAAATACAAATTAGAAAAAAAAGCATCCTAGTGAACTAAGGGGTGTGTTGTGTGTGAACATGACCAAGGAATATAACCCGGACTTTGTTTAGCAACCCTAATACATTTCTTAGGAGGAATTTATTGAACTGTGAACGGTGTAAAATCAAATAGTAAATAATCTAAGAAGCGATCTCAACTTGGAAAGTTTTAATTGAGGCGTTGATGTCATACATAAAGCGTAAGCATTTTAATTTTAACCCTGAAATAATGGGTGTCTTATTTCCTGAATCTTTGGGTGAAGTGGCTGGAAACGCATGTAATGTGTAAATTTAAAGCCCGGGTAGGTAGACGGTGTTACGAGGTATATGGAAGAATGATTTAAAATTTCGATCCTTCGTAATCATAAAGTAGGAAAAAAATAGTAATAAAGTTGTCAGCAAATATTATAATTTAATTATTATATAATCATTGATTAATAAAAATTAGGTTGATAAAATCATACATCAGTAAGGAAGACAACAAACTAGTTATTTGGATATGTGCCATTTCCATGATTGGTAATAATTTGTCATTTGTCAAATTCACCATCCCACAACACTAATTGCCATCCATATCCACATTAACCTGATTTAGAACATTCAGTTTTGCCTGACAAATTTTCATGGCAATGAGATGCAAATCAAATCACTGGGATCAAACTTGATATTTCTCTCATCGGAACAGCAAATGATCAACTGGTTTTAATAGTGAACTGGTTGCCAACAATTGAAGATCACAGGTTCAACAATCCGGTTGCAAAAACCAGACTGCTTTATGAATTTATTTGTTGCATAATTTTAGATGACCCTGTGAACTCAATTTTTGTTTATGGGTGAAGAGATCGAAGACCTGTTCTAGACAGGGTCTCAAAAAAAGATACTCAAGAGACGAGACGTTTGACGTAAGATTCGCAAACTCAAAATAATAAACGCAACTTGATTAATGAGTAAATTAAATAGGTTTCGTTTTCTCCTTTGTCTCTTTCTTTTAAAGTTAATACCAATTCTTTTGAAGAACACAAAATTATATGACCGTCTGCTGACGTGTCCGTATTCTATGGTAAACATGCAAGTACTGATTTTTTATTCCTGGACGATTTCTTTACCAGAACTTTGCATTCGCCAGGTCACTAGAGTAAAACTCACGCACAATTAAGTATTATTATAACAATAATGTCTTGCTCCGCTTACTCCGTTTCACTTGTTAATATCACATTAATACACTTTCTAACGCCAAACTTTTTCTTGTTACAGGTAATGTTATAAAAGCAAACGTTTATTTATGGAGATTGATGCTGTGGGGTGAGTGGTAAGACGAACATTACAGGATAGTTGTCAGTTATTATTGTATTTTGGTTTAATGTTGTTTTGTGTCTTTTGATTGCGGGACTATGTTGGATAGTCTAGTAGAGAAAATAGTCATCGGGGTTGTAAGGACGCCTATATTTGATTACGCATTGATTTTTGATCGAGCGAAGCGATATCTCCAAATCAACTTGGGCAAATCGGTGCTGTATGTATGTATGTATGTATGTTTGTTTGTCCGAGGATAACTTTCGAAGCGTTTATTCGATCATCGTGAAATTTTGTATATAGGTAGGTAATGATGGCACAATTTTGGTGTGACCCAATGAACTAAAAATTTCAGAGGGTTGTTGAGATATTGGGGTTCAAGAGGGGTAAAATAAAATGAAAATGAGATTTTTAGGTCAAGTGAGACGTCAAATGAAAGGTCTTCATTAGTACCTACACTTCGACCCCGTTTTTATTTTTAGTAAAGTTTTTGTAGTTTTTGAGTTATTAGCCATAATAAAAACTAAACTTTGACAAAATTCACAGGGTACACCAGTGACCCCACAGTGCTGTAATTTGGTATGCGTGTAGCTTAAGTATCACAAATATAGGCAAAAGTCTGAGATCTAGAATAACTGCAATTGGTACCCCAAAAAAGCGTAACCACACCTAACCTAACATGAACTACCGTTACCTGTAATTTGAATGAAACTGTAGGTCAACTTAGTTGGTTATTTATTTCGTGGCACAATTTTGATAGTCAAAGATTACGAATAATATTGTTTGTTTTTATGGTAGACTCGCGAGATCTCAGTTTAATTTTTATCTCATTGACCCACGGTGTGACGTGGGTCGTACGTGGTTCAGACTGGCACAGGATCGGGAAGAGTGGCAGAAACAAGGAGAGGCCCAGCAGTGGGTCGACACGGGCTGAAAATGATGATGATGATGATGATGAGTCACACCAAAATTGTGCCACCATTACCTACCTTTATACCAAATTTCACGATGATCAGACAAACGCTTCGAAATTTATCCTCGGACAAACAAACATACATACAACGCCGATTTGCCCAAGTTGTTTTGGAGATCTCGCTTCGCTCGATCAATTAATTAGCATAAGACAATTGTTGTAATTATCTGTCAGTAATTTTGCATAATTGAAGAAACTTGATCACGATGAACACCTACGCATTTGCAAAGCAAGAAAAAAAACCAGCAGTCTTTTCTGTTCCAACCTTTATTCCTTCTTTCATAGAAGGAACAGCTTCATAGAAGCTTGGAACCGAAAAAACTTTCAAGTTCACATGACCAGTCATTTGTCCCCAAAAGGTCAAAATCGTTAAACGGCAAGCACAAAAGCTAACAATCTAATTTGTTTGAAAAACGATTGAAGCGGTTTCCATACGGAGTTAATTATAGGTCGTACGTACTGTACTGACCCTTTTGAAATGTTACGACAAAGAAAGACCTCAAAGAGACGAGGACTTTGAACTTTGCCAAAGAAATTGTGAGAAGAATTGTGATGTTGAGTGAATTGAAAACAATTATTCGAATCAAGAAATTTTGTTAATGGAAATGAAGAAACTAGCTAGCTAGCTAATTGGGGCCACTCTGATGCACTCTGTATGCATCCAGTTCATTTCTCCATCTCTCTCTGAGCCTACTACGCGGCCGCCGCCCGTTTGGAACCCATTCTGTAGTGGTTTTCACTCATTCCTCTGGCATACGATAAACGTGTCCAGCCCTGTCCCACTTCAATTTTGCGGATGTCAGAGCCATGTCAGCTACCGTCACCAGGATGCGAGGAAAGAGGGAAGGGAGGCCAAATAATAATAATAATAAATTACTTAATTCAGTCAAAAATTAAAAAGTTACAGGATACTAATTAACTTATTCTATGGACTATAAAGATAATTATATATTATATCTTTGCCCTGCAATGGGACTCTACGGGCTGATAACAATAATAAATGAAGAAACTCTTTATAAAGCTTTTTTTATAATTTTTCACCCCGGCGTGTTTTTTTGACCCAGTCGATAAATATCAATGACATTGTAACAACCTGAGAAATATGATGGAAGAATGAAGGTCGCTTCATCGTGTCGTGATGGAAAATTATTTCCAGTCGTGTATGTATTTCGATGACTATGACGATCATCATCCAAATTTTTGAGTCTGTAAGAGTCTGTTTGGCAAGGTCATTGACTTCATCCAAGCTTCTTCCAAGAAATGCATGCTTACATTATGACTGCATAGCCATTAGTACTTTTTTACGCGCCTTGCTTTATTTTGGCAAATTTTGAGATTTGATACTCTCCACGAATATCAAATTATCGAGAAAGACGTGCCGACTTAATTTTTTTTTTATTATAACTTCGTGGTCAACGATGATGACATCAACGTACCCAAATAAGCATTCATATTATAAAAACGAAGTGGTGCCAGCTTATAATGCAATGACCTACTGATTTTTATGTAAAAGCCGTGATACCACATGTATCATTAAAACAAACCTGATCTACTTAGAAACAAAAGGCAAATTGCAATATTTTCAATACACACCTACCTATCGATTGGCTCATAACATCGTCTCGTCTGTTTAATTTCCCAAAATTGTTTTACTGAGTCATTTGATATATCAACATAATTAAATTCTATGGTATTTCCAAGATCTAGACAAAAAACTTAACCACATGATCATTAAACATCGTATGACAACTGATATCATAGTGCATTTAAAAGTTGTAGACATCGGGATATCGATAGCGAAAAACGATAGCCTTGATAGATACGCTCAGATGGGCAGCGGGCCACGCGTAGGCATCTGTCGATCACGTAGGTAATCATTGCTTATCATCGCCATGATTTCACCATCACTAGCAAACATACTGGAAAGTACCATCCATACTTGGCGTTCCAGCTTCTCAAACCAAAAGATTCACCTGAACTTCTTTTTTATAAACACACTAATATTATAAATAAATGTGAAAGTTTGGATGTTTGTTTATTTATTTATTTTTTTGTTTGTTACTTAATCACGTCGTAACGGCTGAACCGATTTCAAAGAAATTTGGTATATACGTAGATTATAACTTGGATTACCACATACGCTACCTTTTATCCCATAAATCAGTTCCCATGGGATAAAAATGGGGTGTCAAGTCAAGTTGCAACAGCGAGTTTAGCTTTATTTCTAGGTTACCTACACGTTCAAGAATGTAACGCGTACGAAGTCGCGGGCAACAGCTAGTGTAGTATAAGTAAAGAGTGGAACTCGCTATCGGCGCCTGTTCTTCCATATCATAATAATCTCGGAGTCTAGAGTGAATTGATTCTTTATAAGCAAGTGTGTCCATCGACCACACCATCACTTACCATCAGGCGAGGAAGTGGTTAAAGAATTGCCTATAGGCAAGAAACAAAAAATATGGTCTCAGATATATCGATATCCATTAGTCTAGTGTAGACGATGACGTGAGTCTCGCTTGCGTATGCGCATTACAATGCACTTTGTATAGGGACAGGTGTTATTGCTAATTTACTTTGGTTCTGTGAAATATGTATCGCAATCGCAATTAAATTTATTAAGGAAAATAAATTTGGCAATGCTGATTCATACATTCGTGCTGCGCGTGATGTACTTTGAAGAGATGTTTTAATTAGGAATTAACCTAGGTATAAACCCCTGATTCATTTAACTTCCTTCTATGAGTCAGCCTGCACATATTTTTCTTGCAGTTAACTTTTAATTTCGCCTAATTCCGAATACCTAGTCCATAAAATTCCATCTATACCCAACCTGGAGTGTTGAGAGCATCCACATTTATTAGTCCTTTGGCTCTCGTATCAGAATACAAAGTCAAGGCTTCAAGATGCTGTAGTAACTAATGTTTATACTGTGGCATGGCAGTATGACACTCTTGGGACCCTAGAGATGTGTCTAAATTGGCACTGCGACACACTTTCGTGTCGGATTGTCGCTTTAGTGTTAGGATTAAATGGAAACTTTTGTAATAGCGGTGTGATGACCTCGCTTTAGTACAATATTTTTCAGGATATTCACCGTCATTTGAACAGACTATTAGTTTTATCATTGCTTGGCTTTCACCGGCAAAAGATAACTTCTAGCAACTTTATACCTATGTCTGCATCTTGATCTAATTTAATTTTCAATTTATGATACATGATTTAGCTCGTAATGAAAAGTAGATATATTTTTTTTGTTTGAATTCATTCTGTTGTTTATACAGGGTGTTTAATAATATACGCATAAAAATGAAAGGGGCTATTTTGATGAGCATAATAAATAAATTTGAGAAATGTTTACCATAGATATATAAAAAAATTTTTGGCATGTAAAAACAAACACTTTATTAAACTTATTTTGTGCTTTTGAATAATGCTTGCCATCTAACCACAGATACTGTAATGGTGACGTCTCGAGATACTTTTTGTTGTCCCTTTCTAACCCAAAACCCGCAGCCATTTCCGAAAGAGATATCAAATCGGCCTTTCTTTTTAGGTGTCGATTGCAAGAGTAGGCAGTAAGTTTTATATCGAATTAATCACCTAAACTTAAACGATTTTCTTTAAAATTTTAAAATATGTTTTGAGAAACCGTCACTTGAATATCGTCAATATATTACCAAACACCCTGTATAGTACCTGCAAATATCAAAAACAATATTTTACCACTTACTCCGCTTACTTACCGCTTACTTACTCTGTATATCCTAGTTCTAATGTAATATAATACCTATAGTTGTAATTGCAATAGATTTTTTAGCCAAAGCTTAACGTTTTGATTACGACTCTGATGAGGTCTTAGGTTCGAGTCCCGTTCATTGTAAGGTTACTAAAACAATCAACCAACGAACAAAGTCAAGATCAGCTCGAGTGTATGTAAATAGTATGCACTACGGCTATGGACGTGTTCGTGAATACGAACGAACTAAAGGCTTTGTGCCAAACAAAGGCAAAGCTGCCGGTTTAGAAATTCTGTGCAGTTTTAGATAGGTCAAGCACAATGATGGATTTATTAAATAAAATATAAACTGCCTGGTTGGCAGCTAACCTTGTTATATGTCTTTCTGAGTAGATTACTGAAAAGGGTGGTCCTGGATCAACCAAAAAACAATCAAAGATTGCTTCATTAAGATATGGAATGGTGATGTGTACTTTCTATAGCCTTCCTTCTAAGGTAAGATCAAACTACGACAAAAAATACAAACAAATCTGTAATCATTAATGTTCAATCTCCATGGTATTCAATTATCCACGTAGCTCTTTTCCAACAGAAAGCAATACCTATCCTAGCAATAAATCTTCTTTGCAAACCGTCATAAAAATCCTGTTTATGATTATCTCAAGAGCCACTTTCAGACAACAATTCAAAATCATAAATCGTTTCGAAAGCGGCATAACCAAACACGCCTAGCGAGCAGCAATTTCTCACCACTCCCTTATCAAGCTACAGGTGTTCAGTATTAGAACAGTGACCCCGTTTCACAACGGGCATGCACCATGATATTATAGCGATCTTTGCATTAGGATGCTGAGCAGTAGAGGCGTGAATAGGGGGAATCTATCGAAGTTTGATATAATGAATGTGGATAAGGTCCTGGATATTATGTACTTTTGATGTTAAAGTGGTCTAAAATAACTCAATTTGTTATTGACCGAGCGAAGCGAGATCTCCAAATCAACTTGGGAAAATCGGCGTTGTATGTATGTATGTTTGTTGTTTGATAATAACTTGTCCGAGGATAACTTTCGAAGCGTTTACTACATGACTAAATGAGCTAAAAATGTGGGGGGGGGGGGGGGGGTTGTTTTGGAGTTCAAGGCGGGGCAAAAAAAATAAAAATGAGACTATTAGGTCAAATGAAATGTTCTTCATTAGTACATTTCAACCCTGTTTTTATTTTTAGTTTAATCTTTGTAGTTTTTGAGATATTAGTCATAATAAAAACAAAACTTTGACAAAATTCACAGGGTACACCAGTGACCCCACAATGCTGAAATTTGGTGTTCGTGTAGCTTTAGTGACACAAATATTGGCAAAAGTCTGAAATCCAAATTAACTGCATTTTGTATCCCAAAAAAGGATAACCACATAATATAAACTCCCGTTACCTGTAATTTGAATGAAACTGTAGGTCAAGTTTCGTTTATTTCGTGGCACTATTTTGATAGTCAAAGATTACGAATTATATATTTTTGTTTTATGGGAGAGGCTTTTTCTTTTCTTTTTTGGGTGTTTTCAGTAGCATCAAAGTCTATTTCATCGGACACTATCGGGTAATCCATCCAAATATAAGTGTTCTTTGGTTGATTTCTGACTCATCAGCTAGTGTCATTTACAACTTTAACTATAGTGGACTTTTGCGATCGCAGAATGTGCCCAGAATTTCATAACCTTTTGGGTCTCACTTTCCATGATGAAGTATCCATTAACCTAGAGTGTTCCATTAGTCCATTGATTCAATCCAATCGTGTCTCCTGCAAATGCAAACAGTGCCCACACATGAGGTAGAATATTGAGCAGGAACGGGTTCTCGGTGAAGATTGCACATGTACTTAGTAAGCAGGTACGCAGGTTAGGACGGGACAATCAAAACAGAAAAGCAGGTATTATTAGATATTTATATTAGCATTTTAAATATATATTTAACGAAACGCAATCGGAAAATATTTTTGGTATAAACTTCTATGCTCAATTGCATTGCATCCCTTTTTGTTAGGACTTAAATGCCAATGATTAAAATACATATTAGTGTACCTTTATATCTTAGGACACAGTAAACCTACAATTCTAATGAAATTAATTGTATTTTACATGATATGATGACCTATAACAAACATACAATAAAAATAAGATTACTCAGTGAAAAAAGCTCAAGTTTTGAAGACGGATATCTAGAAACCCTCACAGATGAGGTAACAGTCAATTTGCAGGCCTTACCACTGCTAATGTGATAGTTACTATCAGTATGACATTAGTATGCAATGGTAGAACTGAGGAGACATGGTGCATTCGGAAGATGTAGCGGGTTGTGAGTGACGGGCTGAGTCATGGGAAGTTGGCAGTACACCTGCCTATCTAGAAGCCACTATGGTAAATGTGCAGCTACGAAGGTAGGTTGGTTGGTGAGATGAAGTACACTTATCAGCTAACTGCTAAGTGATTGTTCATGGTCCGACTAGGATACGCAACTATGACAAGAAAGACTCAGACTTTCATTTGTTTTTCATATTTAAATTAACGTTTAACGGGTTGGCACTTTGAGATGAAAAATAAAATCTACCTAGTTTCATGAAAAAATTAACAATTAATCGGACAACTCATATTTTGGTTGATTGAGTTGAGTTGATACGAGTAAATAAAAGTGCTGACTTTAAGTTACTTACAAAGTGATCTTTTTCTGTTATAAAAAAATATTATTCACACTAATGACTAATTGAATGCGATATTGATAATCTATTCAATTCATAACAAAAACGCCGCCGTTTCACGATTGCATTGATCAAAATTCAAAGGGTTGAATCAGTACAAAAACAACGGATGCGCACGCGTTGATCTCGCTCGACCGATGACCGGGCGAAGGGTTTCAACCAATCAGATCAACGGATTCAGTGGCTCACTATGATACTCATCCAATCCATCAGTTAGTTGCCCGCTCACGACCGCCGCGTTAGGTTGTACTGCTCGGTATGTCATTTCGTATTTCGAACTTTTCGAACATTCTTTCGTTTGTTGACTTCGGGAAAATGTGCATTTTAGTGGAAATGTGCTTGGTTTCTCTTGATCGTTGATGGATTGATTTGGTCCTAGTGTAAAACATTTCGACTGGATTGTTTACTATGGTGATCGTTAGCGTTTTTAGCAGGTCAGTGAATTTTAAAGAGTGATTTGGATGCATTTGCATGTACTTACTGTTTTTGTTTGATATAATCGTATTTTTGTAGTCATTATTTATGCTGTGTTATTCAGTGTCTGTAATAAAGCTCAACATTTTTGTCAACTATCGTAAGGTACTTAGAATCTAAACAAATTCGAATTTATTTTGAATTTATATTTAAAGTTTAGTTATGTCTGAGTTTTGAATATCTATCTGAAAACTTATCCTTATTATAATAACCGCCAGAGAAACGAAAACATCTTTCTTTGCGGGAGATCATAGGTGCTTGTACCTACTAGGTACTAATTATGTAGTCAGAGGAAAGGAAAGAGTGATAAAGTTCACAAGACATATCAATTAAGAAGATCAATATAATATATCCTGTTATTTTCTCTGTTGGTTTAAACTATTCAAAATAATGTTACTTCGTTCGAGATTTTATTATTATTTTAAGTTTTTGTAGGTTGTAAGGTAGGTACCTATAAATAGGTAGGTATCAATCATTCCATTTTCCCCAAATTGCGCTTACTTATTTGATTTTAGTCCTACTTATCAGTTAGTTTCTCTAAGTTAGAAGAAAGCTAGTCAATAATATCTGAATTAACCAGAACTACCTACCTATACCTACCTACCAGTAACTGTTATCTAATCTCTAAAACAAACAGTAGATTTATAGGTAAGATAAGTACCTACCTACCAATTTGTGTAATCGTAAGGTCCACTAGTCAAGGAGCAAGAAATACCTATTTCATAAGTTCGATTATGAAGGCATTCGAGTCGCATAATCGATTGTAAATATGCATACATTTCTCTACATGTGACATAATGATAGGCCACAGTTCCTACAGGAATTGGCAAAATAATGTGTTAAACGTCATTGACACGGTAGCTCACTAACCAATATTTGGCTCTGCAGCTGTCAATTATTTCGTGACGGTGTCTATCACTTTCTTCCGCGTTCAACACATACCACCGTCACACTCTAACGCGTGCAATATGATTCCAAGTATTTTTTTAATTTCCTCTTCATTCGCGAGCTTCCTTAAGTAATTAAGAAATGAATAAGTCATTATCACAGCTTGACAGGGGATTTCTGCAGTAGTGTTACTAACTTTAAGGCTTAGAATTGATTGGGTTAATTTTATCGCAGTTCCGATGCATTTCCGATTACGCATGCGAAATGGAAACTGATCTTTGAATATGTATACTTGACGCTGCACACTTCCAGTCATGTAATAGTTTGTCGCGGTCGAGTGTTTGTCTTTCCGATGTATCTGTGACATAGATATCGGCCATTAGCATCGTATAAACAAATATCACTTAGGTATTCTATGATTGATTAGGTGCATCACAACGGCCAAGTTTAAATATAATTAACTAGTGGTTCGCCCCGAACTGAGCTCTCGCGAGTCTCCGATTAAAACAAAAAATATTTTTTGTTATCTTTGACTATCAAAATAGTGCCACGAAATAATAACCAACTAAATTGACCTATAGTTTCATTCAAATTACAGGTAACGGGAGTTCATGTTATGTGGTTATCTTTTTTGGGGGACAAATTGCAGTTATTCTGGATTTCAGACTTTTGCCTATATTTGTGTCACTGAAGCTACACGCATACCAAATTACAGCACGGGAGGGGGGGGGGGGGGGGGGTGTCAATTGTGTAATCCTGTGAATTTTGTAAAAGTTCAGTTTTTATTATTATAGTAACTCAAAAACGATTAAGACTACTAAAAACAAAAACGGAGTCTGAATTTACTAATAAATACCTTTCATTTGACGTCCCACTTGACCTATTAATCTCATTTTAATTTTTTTTACCCCTTTTAAACCCCAATATCTCAACAACCCCCCCACATTTTTAGTTCATTTAGTCAAACCAAACTTGTGCCATCACTACCTATGTATCAAAATTCACGACGATCAGATCAACGCTTCAAAAGTTATCCTCAGACAAACAAACATACATACATGCAACGCCGATTTGCCCAAGTTGATTTGGAGATCTCGCTTCGCTCGATCAATAAATATTATAAAGTAAACTTCGGTATCCTAAGCGTCAGCTTTATTGAAAAATCGACAGCGTGTTCTTTAGATCAAACATTTTCATTTTCAACTTTGTAGTAGGTAAACTTTAATTTTACCGAAATGACTTGTAGATAAAACATCTATGCGGTCACGCTCAGTGAGTTTATTTCATATATGTATACAACGCCGATTTGCCCAAGTTGATTTAGACATCTCGCTTCGCTCGATCAAATAGATAGAAATGACTATCGATGCCTTAAAGTTGCCAAAGATTATGAGCATAGTTTAATCGAATCGTATCCTTTAATTTATGTAGCTACTAACATCGGAAGTACAGAGAGAGTAATTTCTGGTCAATGCACAGTTCTCAAATCAACTAAACTTCCGTAAAAATTAAAGAGATAAGTACAAGATAAGTCTAATAAATATACCAACATTCAAACCAACTCAAGCTATTAAAACATTAACCTAAAAAGAATATGAAATTACTTCTCATAAAGATCACATTTCATTTTTGAAACGACTGTAAATACGCTGGCTTACTTTTTCTACGAGATTTCTCAGATGCTCCATTAATTTTAATGATTATTCTACACGTGTAAAGTACGCTTTGCTAAATTATGTAAATTGCAAGCAATCAACATTTGGATTTTACAATTTTATATGCAGCCTCTGCTTGCGCTTCTCTTTGAACCAAGACTGCCGACTTCTATTTAACTATTATTATCTTACTGCGTGTTACTGTTAAGGTCTTTAAATTATTTCTTATCCAGTATACGTCATTTGGCCATTTGCAGACATCGTTTTCCAAAATTCTATAAATTGGTTTTCCTAAATTACTTAAACCGCCGATTCCGGACTGAAATGTTTATAGCGCCTTGTAGCATTATAAAAATCAATCTCTATCATTATTCTTTATTGCACATTTAAAAATACAGAAATGTAGGTCATGCACAAAGGCGAACTTAACTCTAAGAAGAGTTTTCTTCCAGCAAACCTTTGAGGCTAGAGAGAGAAATGATTTTAAAGGTAGGTAAGTGTACATAAACAAATAAATACATTCACCCAAAACTACTATGAAGAATACCTAACGTATGTTATAATATTAAGTATAATTTTAATAAATAAATTATATGGAATAATAACCTATATACCTAATATAAAATAAGTAATAATATAATTATTACTTAAATATTTTATCGCATAAACGGTGAGGAGAATAGACTTCGAGAATCGGCATGGAACACTGCGAGAGATAAGAAATTCAAAACGCTCACGGAGGTAGGAAGGAGAGAGTGGACAATAGAATACTTTGAATATAAGACGTGAAGATCACGGCGAAGACGAATAGGGAGCCATTTAAGTTGAATCAATTATTTAAATTCTGCGACTATTAATCGGTTCGGTGGTAAAGAAATAACTGTTTGACTTATGTCTGTATCGGACCTCGAGACTCGAAAAAAAGCTAAAAAAGAAAAAGCTATTACGGTCCACTTAGTGACTTATTTAAGTCTAGTTCTACCGTAATTAGTTTTGCTCGAAGAACAGTTAACCAATTGTTTTCTAGAGGTTTATTCCACCGTTTAATCTCACTTTGTTTTTAGAATAGGACGTCTGCGAGTAATGAATCACGTACGCGCCCACTAGCATATTTACCTCGCAAAGTGTCCCTCATTGATAGGCAGCAATATAAAATTAAACTTTAAAATGAAGAGTATAAGGTTTAGTTAGAGCAAGCAATAAGCTGTTGCATCGAGGTCATTCACTGCACCTACCACTTGCATATTTAAAAGAATCAAATTAGTACTTTGACCATTGATTTCCTCGTAATTAACTGTTTATACGACGCGTATCAATACTTTCACTCCCTTTGAATGTGTAATATAAAGGCAAGATGATACAATGATACTGTTTTTACCCAACAGGTTTCAAAACTGGAATGCTTGCTAGTGGAATACCGGTTCGTTTTCGATTAGGATTAGAAAATTGGGTCACATTAGAATAATGAGATTCTCGCTCAGCTGTATCAGGTCCCTATGGAACGTACTGCACAAAACTGAACTACTTTCTAGAATATTGTCTTTGGCAAAAATGCTACTATCTCTTTTATATATCTACAAACTGATGACCAAGTTCCACGGTCCATTAATTAAAATTAGTTTGCTCAGTGAAGTTGACCTATGATCTGCAATTGCATGGAAGAAATTGACTCAGTTCTTGCTACAAAATGCAAGTTCAAATTCTGTTAACGGAATCATGTTATGCATTTATCTAAAGAACTTTTTGGACTGTACCTTTCACAAATCTACTTTGTGTGGTTTTCTAAAGTAGCACTAGGTTTTACCCTCAACAAGTTATAGAAATGCTTTTGTAAATGGATTAAGGTTAAACATTCTTCAACATGTCATTAGCCAAGTACTGACTGAGCGAGCAGCCTCGCGAGGCTGCCTCGGACATTTGCCGCAGTACGCATGCCGCGCGAGGCGGCCTCGGTCTGTAAGTTTTCTAATCCGAGGCTGCCTCGCGCGGCAAGGCCGAGCCACCATGAGCATCGACGCTCAGTTTAACTTGAAGTCGAATAGAGACCGCGCGTGCGTATAGTTTTCCCGAGACCACCATGAGGCCGCATAGCATAGGCATACCAATTCGAAACATATATTTCACCACGACCTGCAATATGAAATAAAAAAATATATATTAGAAATTCTATAAAAACCGGTGTAACTTTGGATATAATAAAATGAATGTTGTTAACCCTAATCATAAACATTAAATAATAAATACTTGATCCTGTGATTCGGCTTTTTTTTTTCTCTTGACTTTTCCCTCCTGTAAGACCCTAGTAAGGAGTCCATTTTTTTCTTTAATTCAGCTATTGGAAGGTTCATTTCCTGGCTTATTTTTCTCCATGCATCTTCCCTTAGTCGTCTATATTCACCATATAGTTGTATTAATTTAAGACACTGTTCTTTATCCATGACGCACAACTAACACGCAACGAATAAGCGAGGCAAAACACTACCGTCTTGAGTGAGCGCGGCAAACGTACTGAGGCGCCTTTGAGCATCGACAGAAACCGACAACGCTCGGCTCGGGCCGCGGCACGCTCGGGTGAGGCAGCGCGTGCGTTTGCCTCGGGTGAGGCACGTCTTGACCGACCGAGGATTTGCCTCGCGAGGCAGCCTCGCGAGGCTGCTCGCTCAGTCAGTACGCGGCTATTGAGAATGATAGCCCCTTCTAGCCGCATTTCACTTTCAACGATTAGGCGTGTTTACCGCAGTCTGCATAGAAACTGTCATAAACCGCAAACCATTAAAGCACGGAAATGGTGCTTTCCGAACTAGGTCAGAATGAATCCTTATTTAAAATACAAATCTACTTCAATTTGCGGTTTTGCGTTGAAGTTGCAACTTGTGGGATATTTTATAACCTGGGCTGGTTTATGATCTAAATTCTAATGCAGTAGTTATTCAAATATTTACACGCCATTGTGGGTGATCGATAATAAAGTATTTCATCACGCTATCGTATATTTTAACTGATGCTTCCCGTACAAAAAGTACAATAACAGCTTATTTGTACGTGGGTATCTTATTGGTTATCACGCTATGAAATGGCTAATGATTTCTGATTATCTTGAAATAATGTCACTGAGCGTGACCGCATAGATGTTTTATCTACAAGTCATTTTGCTAAAATTAAAGTTTACCTACTACAAAGTTAAAAATGAAAATGTTTGATCTAGAGAATACGCTGTCGATTTTTTCAATAAAGCTGACGCTTAGGATACCGAAGTTTACTTTATAATATGTATTGATCGAGCGAAGCGAGATCTCCAAATCAACTTGGGCAAATCGGCGTTGCATGTATGTATGTTTGTTTGTCTGAGGATAACTTTCGAAGCGTTGATCCGATCATCGTGAAATTTGATACACAGATATCATCATCATCATTGACAGCTTGTATTTCTACACTGCTGGGTCATCATTAAATAAATAAATAAATATTGCAGGACATTTCACACAGCACTATCTAGCCCCAAAGGTAGTGATGGCACAATTTTGGTTTGACTAAATGAGCTAAAAATGTTGTTAAGATATTGGGGTTCAAGAACCTATTAATCTCATTTTAATTTTTTTTAACTTACCTTACTTGAGTAAGACGTCAAATAAAAGATCTTCATTAGTACATATCCGTTTTTCTTTTTAGTAATGTCTTTGTAGTTTTTGAGTTATTAGCCTTAATAAAAACTGAACTTTGATAAAATTCATAGAGTACACCAATAACCTCACAGCGCTGAAATTTGGTATGCGTGTAGCTTTAGTGACACAAATATAGGTAAAAGTCTGAAATCCAGAATACCTGCAATTTCTACCCCTAAAAATTCTAACCAAATTACATGAACTCCCGTTAGCCATAATTTGACTGAAACTATAGGTCAAGTTAGTTGGTTATGCTTTTCGTGGCACTATGTTGATAGTAAAAGATTACAAATAATATTGATTTTTTGTTTTTATGGGAGACTCGCGAGATCTCAGTTCGGGGCGAACCACTAGTAACTAGCTGTTGCTCGCGACTTCGTACGCGTTACACGACTAAATGTGTCAAGCTAACCTAGAAATAAAGCTAAAATCGCTGTTGTAACTTAACTTGACACTCCATTTTTATCCCATGGGTCCTGATTTCTGGGATAAAAAGAAGCTTATGTGGTAATCCAGGTTATAATCTACGTACATACTAAATTTCATCGAAATCGGTTCAGCCGTTACGACGTGATTGAGTTGTATATAAACAAATAAATAAACAAACATCCAAACGTTCGCACTTTTATTATTAGTTTGATTAGTGTGATGATAATGTACGTTAAAATAACTTTATCATATTCCTCTATCATTCATCTTACTTTTTACTCAAATATCACGCAACATTACTCGCTTGTGTTAAGACAGTGCATGCTACCCGTTCACATTGATTTCCCCCGGTGAATAGATAGTTATGCTTTCTAGCTCTGTCACATTGTAGTAAAAGTGAGAAAATAATTAATACCCTACCCCTTAATTATCCAAATCACTTTTTACTATACTGAATCACGCACAATAGTTTTGGCATTCCTCAGATTGTTTTCTCTTTACTAAATATCTTTAGTTGTTATTGAAACCTTTAGCTGATTTATAATATGGGCCCCAAATAATCATTACGCAATAAGTTTAAAAAAATATATTATGATATTCCCATGTCAATACATCTATGAAAATCTGATGTATGTTCACAAAAATATTAATTTGTTTAAGAAAAATAGCGATAATCATAATTTTAATACTAGAAAAAAGATAAACTCTCTGTTGCCACTTGTAGACTCCACAAAGTTAGTAAATCGTTAAAGGGCAAGGTGTACGCTTTTATAACAAACTAAAAACGTAATTAAACAAAATCTTTATAAAAAAGCTTCTATAAAATATCGGATTATTTAGATTATAGAGAAGCTTGGGATTGAAATAGCTCCAACTCGTTCAAAATCTTACAATTTAGACGTAATTTATTATCTGTATTGTTATGTATTCTAAACGGATCATTAAAAAAAACAACCAGCCTTGTTTCTTGCCTTTCTTTCCTGGCTTGGTCGCGAAGGAACAGGCAGTAAAATTGATGTTTCAAAGTGATCCTGTGATTTTAATGAATAAAAATACTTGACTTTGACTTTGACATTAAGATTTCAGAGCGTTTTGTTTGATGATTAATAATAACAATCAAAATGCATTGACAGTAATCCGGAAATGTCATCATTATCGGATGAAATATTGAGTTTTTGATCATGAATACGCAAAAATGCCCCCAAAAGTATGATCGGATCGATCGGAAATTGGCTCAACAATACTGTGCATTGTCGGACCATCTGTCATTGATGGATTCAATAACGCGGTAATCGTAGGTTTGCAGCACACGTATTGTACAAGACCTACCTTTTATTATTAGAAATACGAGCCAATAAATAGTATTTTTGCGCACGCGAAAGCAATTATTGGATCCTCTGCAGATTTTTTTCCATTGATCCCTCCCCACAATCCGATAAGTTTATTTATTAGTGGATCTAAAATTGGTGTAAGGGTAGGTTTACGATTGAAGTTTGTTTTGTTGAGTGAGAGGGGGATCTATCCCGGGTTGTCAGTCAATGTCTCCTTTGTTAGTTTTATCGTTAATCTTAGCTGTCGATAGTTTGAAATTATCGAAGTTTATTGGTTTCGTGGTGAGGCTCAACTATTTGGAAATTGGATTTGTCTTATCTTATAATAAACAGAAGGGCATGTGGTAGATGTAATGTCTGCTTAATTTTTACGACTAATGGAACATACTTAATTTTTATGATCGCTAAGCAGATGTTCATGTATACATACTGTTTTTATGTACTTTGCAAAACACTTCAAAATTAGTTTTCATCACTCATGAGAAATTATAAGTTACCGATACTATCTCATTATTACTGATGATAAACATAACATCCTTACATTTTATCTGCAGTTCACATTATCAGGTTATTAACAGTTAGCGGTGACATCTTTCGAAATTCTGGACGTATATTTGATTGTAAATAAGGTTTTTGTTGTAAAATTACTTTTTTAAAACAAGCTTTTATAAAATTCATAATCGGATCCGCAAGCAGATTCAAATGAGCCCAAACACTACTAGCCTACTATAATCCATTCAGAAGTTCCGTTGTCTAGCATCCGGCTCCATCATGAGACCACCTTCATGGTACCATGTTATTGCATTGTCGTCGAAGTTACATAATATGTATTCCAAATTTCAGCTCAATCGGTTGAGGGGAACGGGTTTAAAATGCAGTTGCAAGATTTCACCCGGACAAACATACATGCATTGCAAGTTAATAAAAAGCTTGTAAAAAAGAAAAACTACAATGTGATGCCATTTCCTACTTGATACATTTACTTTCGTTCCCTCGTTCTTTGACAAGTTTATAATCCTTAATTTAAATGATGTCAGTGATATTCTGTGGACAACAAAATAAACTTAAATTTTGACAGGACTACCATAATTTTGTTTTATTACACCCAGGCACACAGTTGTCATTTTACTGATATCAAATAAAAAAAATTTACAGTTGATGTCAACAGTATTGCCACAAGTATCTTTCAAATTTCTCGCGCTTTTTGATCGAAATATACGATTAAATGATCAATATGAGTGCCATTGCCCAAGTCAGCTACCAACTCCCGCTCTATTCTTTACGCAAATGGTATGCGATGGTTTACAATAAAACCGTCTATAAAATCCTATCCTTCATTACGTAGTAAATATTCTAAGGGTTATAGACATTAAAGCTTATTAGCGAGACTTTTTGCTCATTAGTGCGACTGTAAGCGCACTAAATTAATTTAATTGAAGTAATGTGCAGTAGATACCTATTTCGTTTAGCTGTAACAACGTTAGTTGGTATCAACACTAGGAACAAGAATAAACTGGTAGGTATTTCCAAATACCAGATTGACTAAAATAAGCAAATCATTTCTTGTTAAATGCATTAGTTTTTACAACTCTACCAGAGTCTTTAACCAGCCTAAATTAAAAAATGTTAAAAACGAAATTAATAAGATTCTGTTGCAAAAAGCCTAATATAAGATTAACCGCTTGATCTTTTTTCTTCTATATAAAAATCAATTGCTGCTCTTTAAACTCAAAAACGGCTCGACCGATTTTGATGAATTTTTGGTGTGAGTGTTTGAGTGAGATAGTTCAGATTCACAATTGGATCCGGTAGGTGGCGCTGTTGTCGAGATCCAGAAAATTGTAGACAAAGTCGCGGGCGTACAACTAGTTGATGATAGAAAATGGTGGAGGAACATTAGTTTGTAAAGTAACCAAAATAGTAATGATCGTTTTGACATTTGTTTTACACCTGTTTGACATTTATTATTATTATTTAAACTCACGTATAATTATTTTGTCTAATATTATTTCAAATAATTCATTTTATGATTTGGGTTTTCTTCCTGTTGTTCCATAATATGTCTCTATTCATTAAATAGTATTTTTATTTTATACTGTTATCCGCACACATACGGAAAATGACGTGAATTAGCCTGGTAGCACAGTTGGATTGTGCATCCTCGTACCAAGTGAAAGGTTGTGGGTTCAAGTCCCGTCTAGGCTTGACATTATTGTGATGGTTTTAAAAATCTATTCATTTTGACATTTTATCCTTGAAATTTTGATTGTTACTTTTATGATCGTACTTAATAATTATGATGTTAAATCTTAAATTGTTATACCTGCTAAAAATGTTAACTATCTATTTTATGACGTTTGTAAGTGTACCTATACATATATATATATATATAAGTAATATATATATAAGTGTACCTATATCTAGTATAAGAATGTACCTATCACGAATAAGTAAATGAATTATACTATGAATTTATTTCAGAATTTTAGAGGAACTTACATAACTAATTACATTTATGATGCAAGTACATGCAAAAGTACATACATGTATGCACTGATTTCGATAAAAAAGGAGGTAGAAGTATAATAAATTATGAATTAATCCCGGTACCTATATGCGAGCGACGCCGCGGGCAAAGGCCAGCTATAATTGTTTTTATTTATTTTGCAATAAGTACTAAATGTTTACCTATGCTTATCAAACCAGTTTTTTGCAAAGAGTTCAGATGAATCATTTCATATTTTAATTCTCATTGACGTCAGATTCTCATCAAAAAAGTTCATTCTCCGATTTTATCCAAATAAATATGATGTAATCATTACCGAGGGGATATTGCTACGAACAGAACTAGTACTGCATTGGGGTGTATTGACTCATGGCTATTGTGTCCAGAAATTATGAATATTTTATGGTTTCTCCAATATTTGGCCATGAATGCGGTCATTGTTTGAGGGCCGGGTGGTAGGATCATTCCGGTCATCTGGCAGTAGATGAGTTAAAAAAAAAATTAACGCTAAAAAATATGGTTAACCTATTTGACTAATAATGGACATTGATGGATATCTAATAGTTTGTCTAATAGGGCGTGTAACCCTTTCCTGCATCATTAAACTCATTTTCAAACATTATTGGTAAGTGCCTACCAAAAATCAGAAAGCATAAACAAGTATGTATTTACAAAGATCAGCGAGAATCTATTCACAGATTATAATAATAATTAAATATAGATATTATATTATTTCTTAACAAATCAAAGCCTTTCCAGGTCAAAAATAGTAGCAAAGCTAAATGGTGCAAAACCCAATACCTAATTGGACAATTTTCTCAACATTTAACCTTCATTTTATCTGTTAACGATGTACGAGTATTTCTTACCCACAGACATGTTTTTACCCATGCTTTCATAATAGCTTCATAATATAGTTAACACTTACATAGCTTTTTTAATCAATAAAATGCTCTGTAAATTATAATTTTTTATTACTTAATTTGAAAGTATAAGATATAAATAAATAAATATTGCTGGACATGTCACACAGCGCTATCTAGCCCCAAACTAAGCAGAGCTTGTACTTGGGAACCAGATAACTGATAGAATACTTATACCTTTTTTTTGTAAATACATACTTATCATATATAGAAAAACATCCAGACCCGAAACAAATATATGTAGATCATGCAAACATTTGTTCCGCGGCGGGAATCGAACCCGCTACCTCCTGCGTCTCAGCTGGCTATTCGCCCACTGCGCGACGGAGGTCGTCATATATATATAATAATTATTTATTATTAACCTCCTATTTTTTTTTATTATAGATTATAGTCTAGCGTTTCACCGTTTTTATTTTTTGTATTTTTTGTAAAATAAATAAATAAATAAATACTTCTGGACATTTCACACAGCGCTATCTAGCCCCAAACTAAGCAGAGCTTGTACTATGGGAACCAGATAACTGATAGAATACTTATATACATTTTTTTTGTAAATACATACTTATAATATATAGAGAAACAACCAGACCCGGAACAAATATCTGTAGATCATGCAAACATTTGTTCCGCGGTGGGAATCGAACCCGCTATCTCCTGCGTCTCAACCGGCTATTCGCCCACTGCGCCACGGAGGTAGTAAATATCTCTTCACACTTAAACTAGAATCCATAAAACATTTTTTTTTCTGCTTAGCTTTACTCGTATGGTAGGTTATTAATGGTCCTCCTTTAATCGCAGGACCATAGACCTACGTACCTACGTATTTGATATTCATTTCAACTTGATATCTCCACGCGTTCCTGAGAAAAAGAGCTTGACAGACGGACAGACCGACAGACAGACGGACAACGAAGTGATCTTAAAGCCTTCCTTTTTTCCTTTTGTGGTACCCTAAAACATTTATTTCAAGCAATTAAGTAGCTCACTTGGCTTGACGTGGTGATGACAGATGGAGCAGGGCAGTGACTGAATGGTGTCCAAGGAGCGGGTATAGAAGGGTAGGACGCCCGGCGAGATGGGTGGACGACATCGTTACGGTCGCGGGTCGTCAGTGGATAAGACCAGCGCAGGATCGTGGTGAATGGCACAAACTTGGGGAGGTCTATACCCAGCAGTGGGTGAAGTCAGGCTATGGATGATGATGATGATGATGATGTAGCTCATAAAATTAATGAACCTTCGTTATGAACCTACCTTCTCTTATATAATATATATGTAAGTATATGTTATACTTGTGTCGGTTCAATTTTTATTTGTCTCTTGTTTAATGTTATATCTGTGATGTTCTGTGTGTCAAATAAATAATTTACTTATGTACTACTTTATGAGCCCTTGTTTATCGATAAATCGGCATTCCAGCTTACGGTATCTATGCTAACGGTAGTTGATCGATGTGATCAAGTACAAATCGATACTTTTTGTTCGATTCGACTCGAGCCAGCTAAATCCAATCGCATTGTGGTTTGTTTAGAATTCGCTTTGTAATTAAATTACGGTTGGTTTAATCCGAATAGACTTTGTATTCGATTTTCCAATCGGATGGAAATCGATGAATGATGCGATAGGTATAAATTATCGTTTAGGGGAGCTATGAATGAAATTGAAGACAATCGGTTTTTATTTGTTGATTTTACTTTCGCTTGCTATTCCTAAAATTTTGCTAAAAAAATAAATATCATCGAATTCAAAAAAGTTTTCGCTTCGTGATTTTTTTCTGTATATTTTGTGTTAGATGATTCTTTAAGTCATATAAACCTACCAGAACAGAACCTTCTTAATACGACGCAGTTCAAAAACTATTAAACTAGAGGTTCGCCCCGAACTGAGATCTCGCGTAATCTTTGACCATCAAAATAGTGCCACGAAATCACTAACCACATAACTTGGCCTACAGTTTGATTCACATTAAAGGGAACGGGAGTTCATGTTAATTGATTACCATTTTTGAAGTGCAAATTGCAGGCATTCTGAATTTCAGACTCTTGCGTGTCTCTAAAGCTACACGCATACCAAATTTTAGCACTGTGGGGCCACTGGTGTACCCTGTGAATTTATCAAAGTTCCGTTTTTATTATGACTAATAACTCAAAAACTGCAAGGACTAAACTAAAAATAAAAACGGGGTCGACATATACTTACAAATACCTTTTATTAGACGTGCCACTCGACCGGATAGTGCCATTTTAGTTTATTTTTACCCCTCTTGAACCACAATATCTCTACAGCCCCCCCCACATTTTTAGCTCATTTAGTCACACCATAATTGTGCCATCACTACCTACCTGTATACCAAATTTCACGATGATCGGATAAACGCTTCGAAAGTTATCCTCAGACAAACAAACATGCATACATACATACAACGCCGATTTGCCCAAGTTAATTTAGAGATCTTGCTTAGCTCCATCAAATATAGGTAGGTAGCCTGTTTTTAAACGACTTATTTTACGCGTAATTTTTTACTGGGTGAACTAATTTTTATAGTTCTTTTTTAATTGATGGGTTTTAACTCTTGAGTTGCCCTATTTTAGTTACATTGAAGTAAAATAACTTTGAAAGTACTTTAAAGAGGGGATAAAAAAAATGATGCTTGCCCCTGTGTGTTAGAATTGTTGAAAGCTCTTTTAAAATGAAGGTTTTAATAATCAATTTTTTTTCTATTTTCTGTTTTCATGTTTTGTTAAAATGTTAATTGTTATTTAAAAAATTGGCATATGTAGTCCGCGCTTTACTATACATGTAGTCACTACGCTTTGCCAAATTACTATATTACGAAATATGAATTCGCTAAACTATCTATATCATTATGTCTTTAACTTTGCGTAACATTTTAAAATAAATAACGTAAGTAAGTATTTAATTGTGCTATCTTATCAAAACGGAAAGGTCGAATGGTGGTCAAGCTTCCGAACATTATTTGATGCAATGTCTAATGTACTGTTGGTTAAACTTTCGTTAAAATATGTATCTCATACAACGATCATGAATATTAGGTACTAGGTATTTCTTAGTCTTTAGAAATCTTGATATAATTTTATAAAAAAGGTACATGCGCGATAAATACCCGTTTAAATCAGTAATTATGTACAGTGATCGCGAAAGTTTGAAAAATACTATACCGGACTATATCGGATTTACGCCGCCGGCCGTCTTTATTTTGTTCACATAGATCTTGCCCATCCAAAGGTTGCCTGGAAGAGATCGCTTTTAGCGATAAGGCCCATTGTACCTATTATTTAAGTGTATTTTCTTACAAATGTTTGTATTTAAATGGTGTGCAATAAAGGAATTATCTATCTATCTATCTATAATTATGCAAACAGAGAGGCTTATCTAGTCAGGTTTATATTAAATACCTAATCACATTTTAGAGTAATTACCTCGCAACTCATTAAAATAAAATATGACCTATTAAAACCATTGCTGTGCCTTCACGGGGTGAATGTTAAGGGATTAAATTAAATTAGAAAATTCTTTATTGCACTAAAAAAATAATACATAGGCGAACTTAATGCTAAAGTCAAAGTCAAAGTCAAATATTTTTATTCATTAAAATCACAAGGATCACTTTGAAACGTCAATTTTACTGCCTGTTCCTTCGCGACCAAGCCAGGAAAGAAAGGCAAGAAAACCAGGCTGGTTGTTTTTTTTTAATGATCCTTTTACAATAGGTACATAATACAGAAAAGAAATTACGTCTAAATTGTAACATTTTGAACGAGTTGGGGCAGTTTCAATCCCAAGCTTCTCTATCATCTAAATAATCCGATATTTTATAGTAGGCTCTTTTATAAAGATTTTGTTTAATTACGTTTTTAAATTTGTTAATTGTCAATTTTTGTACATCCCTTGGGAGTTTGTTATAAAAGCGCACACCTTGCCCTTTAAACGATTTACTAACTTTATGGAGTCTACATGTGGCAACAGCGAGTTTATCTTTATTTCTAGTATTAAAATTATGATTATCGCTATTTTTCTTAAACAAATTAATATTTTTGTGAACATACATTAGATTTTCATAGATGTATTGACAAGGGAATGTCATAATATCTATTTCTTTAAACTTATTGCGTAATGATTCTCTGGGGCCCATATTATAAATTGCACGAACAGCCCTCTTCTGCAGCACAAAAACGGTGTTTATATCTGCAGCACTCCCCCACAGCAGTATACCGTATGACATAATGCTGTGGAAGTAGCTGAAGTAAACTAGTCTAGCTGTGTCTACGTCTGTAAAAAGACGGATCTTTTTGACTGCGTATGCCGCAGAACTAAGTCTCTTCGACAACTCATCAATGTGAGGGCCCCATTGAAGCTTATTATCTAGGGTTATACCTAAGAATACGGTGGTGTCCACAAGAGCCAACTCCTCGTCTTTGATTTTTATGTCTGCTTTAACTTGTGTAACATTAGGTAGTATAAATCTAATACATTTTGTTTTCTTTTCATTTAGAAGTAGATTGTTTACATTGAACCATTTTACCACCTTAGAGATTGCATTGTTTACATCGTCAAAATCGGTTTGTCGTCGCTTTAATTTAAATAAAAGTGACGTGTCATCTGCAAACAATACAACCTCATGATCGTCCCGTACTAGATGGGGAAGATCATTAATATATACTAAAAACAAAAATGGTCCCAGAATTGATCCCTGTGGTACACCCATTTTAACCAGAGACCCCGGAGAACGCTTCCCATTCACGTCAACTCTTTGCACTCTGCCACTTAAATAAGAAGTGAGAAAGTCTAGAGCAACGCTCCTAATGCCATAATGGCGTAGTTTCCTGATTAATGTGTCATGGTCTACGCAATCAAATGCCTTGGACAAATCACAAAAAACACCTAAAGCGTCATGAGACTCCTCCCAGGCATCAAATATGTGCGATATTAACTCAATACCAGCATCAGTGGTTGAGCGACCCCTGGTAAATCCGAATTGTTTATGATGCAGTAAATTATGTGAATTGAATGTGTGTTTTGTGTGAATTTTTGTGTGCTAATTAGCATTTCCAGCTAACCTTTGTGTAGTGTGGAGAAAGTGGTAATGCCAGAAAATACGGGTTTTAAATGTCCGATTTTTCGTAAGTTATGTAAAAATTCACTCGTGTTTCAAAAACGATGAGGAATAAGATCTTCCCATCATTTAATTAATTGACGAGCCCATGGATCAAGCATCAAGGTCAAGCCCCATTCAAGTAACGTACATAATGCATGGTTCGTATCCATCCATCAGCCCGCCTCATGACCACGCGACCCGGGAAGTAAGAGAATGGTTCTTTAGTACCCTAGGACTTGTGTGCTTTAGGTTAGGAACTGAGGACTGAGCTTAGACACACCTTTCTGCTGTTTGATGGTGTTGTTAAATAATCAATCACATGAACTTAATTGATCGAGCGAAGCGAGATCTCCAAATCAACTTGGGCAAATTGGCGTTGTATGTATGTATGTTTGTTTGTCCGAGGATAACTTTCGTAGCGTTTATCCGATCATCATGAAATTTGGTATATAGGTAGGTAGTGATGGCACAATTTTGGTGTGACTCAGTAAGCTAAAAACATTGGGGGGTTGTTAAGATATTGGGGTTCAAGAGGGTAAAAAAAATGAAAATGAAACTATTAGGTCAAATCGGATGATAAATAAAAGTTTTATTATTAGTACATTTGAACCCCGTTTTCATTTTTAGTTTAATTTTTGTAGTTTTTGAGTTATTAGCCGTAATAAAAACAAAACTGACAAAATTTACAGGGTACACCAGTGACTCCACAATGCTAAAATTTGGTATTCGTGTAGCTTTCGTGACACAAATATAGGCAAAAGTCTGAAATCCAGAATAACTGCCATTTGTTCCCCAACAAAAAAATATCCAAATATCAAGAACCCCCGTTACATCTAATTTGAATGAAACTGTAGGTCAAGTAGTTTGGTTATGCATTTCGTGGCACCAATTTATTAGTCAAAGATTAAAGCCGGTATGCGCAAAGATCACTAAACGTATTTAGCGACTAAACATTTTTAAATTCGAAGTTTTTGTGTGATTTGACAACACCTTAAATCATATTTAGCCACTAAATACGATTAGGCATCGTTGTGCAAGTCGCCCTAAGAATAATATTTATTTTGGGAGATTCGCCAGATCTCAGTTCGGGGCGAACCACTAGTTATACATTTTGTTGTTTTTAAACATTATATTACTTCATGGATGTAAGATGAGAAGAGCTGAGGATCGGGCTCAATGGCGCACCCTGGGAGAGACCTACGTCCAGCAGTGGACTGTTATAGGTTAATGATGGTGATGATATTACTTCAAAAAGTACAGAATAACAAAATACCTCTTCATCTACAGGTTGTCGAGTAGAAATTGCTTCAAATCTAGAAATCAAAAACAATATATTTGTTGCACAAAGGAAAAAGTACAACCGCCGTTGTACTTTTTGCTGTGTTTTATATTTTTTGTTGTAAATTTTTAATGGATTTTGATTGATTGTGTTTGTGGCATCGTAGTTCTCAAACGGATGGACCGATTTTGACGCGGTTTTTTTTTAATAGAAAGCTTAGTTCTAAAGGAGGTTTTTTATTTGTTTTAATTTACGCTTGCTAAAACAATAACTCCAAATTCACTAGACACGCACTGGATAGCGCAGCGTGGGACGATCCTTCCACTACGAGTAGATGTAAAGACGATCTAATAAATATTGCTGGGAGCCGTGGGTGCAGGCTGGACAATATTGATTGCTCTGAAAATCTGTAGGGTAGGTCTAGGTGCTTTTTTTAACATGAATCGTTCGTTTCACCACAATATCACCTGATGTTGTCTAAGATGAAGCACGAAGATCTGGAAGACACCTATTCACTTTGATTGAGACCCGAATCTTTAGGAAAAACAGACGACGTTAGTGTTCCATACCTTAGCTGTACGCATGTTCAGTGGATACAGTGGATGATCATGGTGGTGAACTCCAAACAGTCCACCACAAAACCAGACCCACAAAGAATTCCCTGTCTCGCGTGTTTAGAAACTACAAGTAGAAATATTGGTACAACAACACGCACCTGTTTAGTGGACCCTAAAAGTTCTTTACCTCTTTAAACAATTCCATCCTTATTACTCTACCTCCATATACACCTCCCCCTCCCTCCCCCCTCCCCCCTCTTAAGAAAACCAAACAGGGTTCCGTAAAACTAAAATTGCTGGAATTAGCGGATGCTCGTATAGATTGCCTCTCATAACGTTAATACGACCCATAAACGGAATGACCATCTACAAATTCTTCAAGCGTATTGCTTTTTTACGGCCGCAATGATATAGGCATTATATGGGAAGGGTAAAGGTTTGAAGGTCGAGAATATGCGTATAAAAGAGCATATTTGCTCGGGTATGCTTCCAACGTAGGTTAATGTCAGTCGTATACGCGACGTAGACACAGCATAGCCGCAGATAATACCGCACGTGGATGGCGACGCCCGCTGCCACCGCCGCTGCCCGCTGCATTAGTAACAGCGTAGATGCAATGTAGACACTGGCGGTATGTCGCGTAGACCCGAAGCACACGCTACGTTTCAAGCCGAAGGTACAGGCAACATCAAACAGTAGACGATAATGGATCAAGTTTCAAAAGTGTACATTGACAGCTCCGAATACTTTATAAATGAGTACTAAAACTAAGTTACATCAGCTTCTTGATCAAAATCATGTCTAAATTAAATTCCGATAAAGTCATCTAGTTCTGATGCTGACTGTACTCATAGAGAGGCTCTAAATTAGAATTAAAATTAGCTAAATAAACTAGTGGTTCGCCCCGAACTGAGATCTCGCGATTCTACCATGAAAACAAAAAAAATATTATTCGTTATCTTTGACTATCAAAATAGAGCCACGAAATGAAACCCAACTAACTTGACCTACAGTTTCATTCAAATTACAGGTAACGGGAGTTCCTGTCAATTGGTTACTCTTTTTTGGGGTACAAATTGCAGTTATTCTAGATTTCAGACTTTTGCCTATATTTGTAATACATAAGCTACACGCATACCAAATTACAGCACTGTGGGGTCACTGGTGTACCCTGTGAATTTTGTCAAAGTTTAGTTTTTATTTTGACGTCTAACTTGACCTAATAATTTAAAATAGTCTCATTTTAAATTTTTTTTACCCCTCTTGAACCCCAATATCTTAACAAACCCCCAAAATTTGTAGCTTATTGAGTCACACCAAAATTGTGCCATCATTACCTATCTATGTACCAAATTTCACGATGATCGGATAAACGCTTCAAAAGTTATCCTCGGACAAACAAACATACATAGATACATACAACGCTGATTAGCCCAAGTTAATTTTGCTCGATCAATAATCACTTCGTCCCCGAGATGTAATATAAACCATAATTATTTTCTTCATCTTAGTAGAAAGAATCTGTGTACTAAAAATCGTAAGTACCAAAATCACTTATTCCAGCTTGACACAAACAAAGCTAACATTATAATCGTATTTCTAACAAGGTATGGCATAATGTTTACATAGATAAGCAATATGCAATGGAAACGTTTAGATGTCTGTAGTGGGCGTATAATGGCTGATTTTAGCTGATATTTTCATATTAAGTTATGGTTATTTTACTCTGAAATGACTACGGAGTAATATTTGAGTCACGAAGATCAACCACCAATACTTTGTATTCGTATCTTAACATCATTGGTGGAATTAATTCAAAATGTCCCTTCCCTGTTTTTTATGAGATATCAAGCCCTATAAAGCCAATCCTAAGGATATCTGAATACCAGCTTCAAAGAATTTTAACCGAGCCATCAGCTATTGTCTTTGAAGCAGGACTTGGCACGTCAGGTATTCTGGCTATCTCCTTAAGGAATACAATACAAGTTTCATTGTTTGCGATGTATTTGAATGGAAGATTGTATCTTTGGTGACGGCTAGAGTTTTCCTTGAAAGCTATTGCATATAGCTTTTGTATCGGCGTCACGATGTCTAATAACCAACTTATTTATATTCTTTGCAAATCTTGTTCATTCTACTTATTGTAAAGTTGCACAGTTTTGTATCTGGTCTTAGCTCTGGTTCTGTAAAGGAATAAGTTTTCCTTTGAAGAATATTTTTATTTTAAGTAAATAAAGTGTGGACCACACTTTATTTATCTTTGTTACGTATGACTTACGTACGACTCTTTAGTTGGCAGAGATTGGAAGAGAAGCGTCAAAAATCTGATTCAGGGGTGCACCTTGGTAGAAACGAACCGTGAACCTACGTTTAACAAAGGACCTCTCGTTGAAGTTAATAAATTTTTTTTATTGTGTTTAATTGATAGTCAAGCTCTTGACCACTACCTGATGGCAAGTGATGGTGTGAACGAAGATGGAGCACGCTTGCCTAATAAGAACCTTTTTACTCTGGACTTGAAGACTCCGAAATTAATGCGAGATTATTGAGTAACTACACTATAATATTTATTTACCATAATTTGCTTAAAACGAAAGCAATTTTAACTTCCAAACATTATATTTCTGGGCTTATCTCGATCCGTTTCCTTTACGGTCGATTAATATGCCTATAAACCATCGTTTAAAACCAGTGATTAGTTCCGGATTTAAGGTATGTTTTGCAATAGGCTTTGCCCACGCGTCTAATCGATCTTTCTATATGAGTCATCGATTTTAATCGATTCACGCATCGATTTAATTCGATTTTATTGCGATGCAGTCGTTTCTGTTTACATGTGGATCAGTTTGTTTAAACGGTTAGTAATAGGATAGGGTGTGGGCTGACTGCAAGCCACCAGTAATGCGGTTTCTCAAGCAAATAAACACATCTCAATGTAAACAGTTGGCTCGTTCTAAATATTTTTGTAGGTTTTGTGTGCTGTCAAAACTTTTTATGATATAGCAATTGCGATGGCAGATGCTTTTTGTGCAACAGACAACTTTTTTGCAACGTATTTGAATTTATTAACAGATAGATAAACTTACTGGATGATGATAACAAATTATCGTACTGGATTGTATGGTCCTATGAATGACAAGTAAAGATATAATGTGGTTAAGGAATTAAAATAATTAAATAAATATTGCTGGGCATTTCACACAGCGCTATCTAGCCTCAAATTAAGCAGAGCTTGTACTATGGGAACCAGATAACTGATAGAATACTTATATACTTCTTTTTTTTGTAAATACATACTTATAATATATAAAAAAACATCCAGTCCCGAAACAAATATTTGTAGACTTAACAAGGTTTTTATCTCTCACAACAGTTAAGAGATCGTTTGTGTCATCTTCATTCATGTAGCTATCTGATGGCCCAGACTTATTCAGCTACTCGGCCAAGGTTCGCACAATCTTGATCACAAACACATGACTTATTCATTTGCCAACTCAAATTGTACTTATACTTCAAATGTATGAATGATGCAATCAAAATGTGCCTACTTACTTGAAAGCTTTTTGCGCCCATAAAATTTAATCTACATATGGGTATCAATATCACTGATCAGGAAATTCAATATTAGATCATTCGTCTTTGGGCTTACAATTAAAGTGTTGGGTATAATGGTTACTGCCCATTTATAGA
This sequence comes from Philereme transversata, assembly GCA_963924445.1. Classification (NCBI taxonomy): domain Eukaryota; kingdom Metazoa; phylum Arthropoda; class Insecta; order Lepidoptera; family Geometridae; genus Philereme; species Philereme transversata. Next base: position 8,800,504 of record OZ004343.1, read on the forward strand.
GACTCGAACCTGTTATCTAAAGGTCCGCCTCAATGATCTAAAGCATTAGCATATAATGGCATGGGTTATGTAAAATTGTTAATCGATAAGTGGGTGTGTACAGTGAAATGACAAAGTGAATCAATATGACAAATACGCCAAGGTACGCCTTGTGTCTACGAGTATAAACATTTGAGAGAAAAATATTTTCAGTCGTAAGAACTGTTTCCATTTTCTATATAATTTGGCCAACTTATACTTCTAATTTACTTTAATTCTACATCGAAATACGACGCAGAACCAAAGTCGTGGATGTGGGTAGAAGGATCAACCAGCTGAAGTGGAGATGGGCTAGACACTTGGCAAGGAGGAAAGACGGAAGATAGACGAGGGCAACAACCGAGTAGTGGCCGCGAGAAGGGCGCAGACCAATTGGCAGACCACCAGCCAGATGGTCGGACGACATCGCGAGAGTTGCGGGAAGGCAATGGATGCGCTTGGCACAGGACCGGAGAGAGTGGCGTGATAACGAGGAGGCCTATGCCCAGTGGTGGGTGGATGTGGGCTGAGATGATGATGATGATACTTCTAATTTATAAAATGTTTATAAGCTACAAATAAACAAACTTGACAAGGACCAAACAGTATCAAATAACAATATTTTAGGACCATTCTTCCAAAACTCATTGTAAAATTATCTCCATGCAAAGATTGTTACGAGGAATAACTTCTAAGCTGTAATACCACCAAATTGTAGCCTTAAACTTTTATGTTTGCTAAAGTTGTTTATTTATTTTGTGTAGCGCCAAAGTTTTTTCATTTTATCAAATCTTGATATATAATTATTATATTATGTTAAAGTTAATGGAATTTCAAATATTACGCAAATTAACGCAATTGGTAAAAAATCACTGCAGCGCTGATTAGGCACTTGTCTCACCGCCGGCGTATTAGTTATCAACTCAAATAGAGTAAGCGATTAGTTATCAACTATTTTTTCGCTCAAGAAACGATGGCTGGCCGTTAACACTGCCGCTGGCGAGAACTCGCTCTCCACTATTTTGTCGCAGCGACTACAACACTCGCTCAGTGATACTCGCTTGGCGGTCAGAACAAACGCCGTGAGATGATGAGTATCCCCGCCGCACTCGCTCACTCGCTTTATAGCCCTGCGAGACAACTATACACTCGCTTCTCGCTGCTCGCCAACTCTTTTCTAGTTTCTAGCTCTACTCGCGTCTCGCTCATCGCCGGCGGTGAGACAAGTGCCTTAGAATCAAAGATTCAAGTCTCGGTTGATATTTTGTATTGCATTTGAACCATTTTAAAGAGAATAACATCGTATGATAGATAGGATTACCACTAATGCAAACATCACCTGAGCTTGATGAATGCAATACCCGTACATTCCGTATAATACGGAAGTCACGCCCTAGACTAGACATTAAAGAGGAAGTCGCTTTAAACAGTTGCAAAACTGCACACTGAAATGCAATAGCAATATTTAATCTGGAAAGTGAGGCAAAACTAACAAGCACAATTGCAATTTATACATGCCATCAGCTAATTGGCATCATTTTACAGTAAACTTAACTGTGGCGCTTACATAATACAGTCCATTTCTCCTCATAAGCTTTTAAAACCCACCTCTATTTGTAAAGTACTAGTGGCACTAATTACTTTTAAAACGACAAACACTTATATAATGGTTATTAATGCAGCCTAACCGAGAAGTAATTGGTTAACTTAACCTTATAGTTGTAATACACGCCAATGTAAATATGCGAATAAGCTCAGCACTGGACGTCTTTTCGCTATTATGATGATGATAATGAGAATGAACTATAGTGATATTTGATCTGTTTATTGAAGTTCACCAGCTTTTTCGGTTTTGTGCGTCAACATCGTCATCAATCAACACCAATTTACCACAACGTTGGGCCACTCGGCAAAACTGCTCAAATGACCACAACCACCTCTGGCCAGATGTACTGAATAACTAGTGAGCCCATTGTTGGAACTAGCCATTTATCTTCAATGACAATCATCCAGCGCCGTAGGACGTCCACTGTTGAACAAATGCATCCTAAATGGATTTCCATAGCGATCTATCTGTTTTGTTATAATTATATGACAGTAAATATAAATTATTGAATCGTGTAATTATTCCTCATACTTTCATATCTATTATATCCCCCGACCATATATATATAACAAAATCCTCTCATCAAAAGGTTGTCTGTAAGAAATCGTTATAAAGCGATAAGCTCATCCATTGTACAAGTTGCTTTGTGTTTTCTATTCTGTTGGTAATTTTTTATTTTCATGGTGTACAAAAAAGTGTTTTCTTAGTGAGCGAATAGCCGCCCGAGACGCAGGAGGTAGCGGGTTCGATTCTCGCCGCAAAACAAATGTTTGCATGATCCACAGATATTTGTTTCGGGTCTGGATGATTGTCTATATTACAACTAATATATATTTACAAAAAAAGTTTTTTTTTTTTTAAATTGGATAGAACTTCGTTTGACCACAATCTCACCTGATGGTCAGTGATGATGTGGTCTAAGATGAAGCACGAAGATCTAGAAGAAACCTATTTACTCTTACCTTAAAAGAGGCCCGGATTGTATTCTTTAGGAAAAATAAACGACGGCAAAGTGCTTTGCTGTACGCATCAAGAACGTAGAACCAAATCAGTGTGTGCGAATGGGTGGTATATCGACTAGGTACGGATGGTAGTGAGCCGTGCGCCTGCTTGTCCTTTGATGGAAGGGAGATGGTGGGATCAGATCGTATTGTTCCTGGGCACATTCCCCAAAATGTATTCTGTAAAAGATCGATAGACTTGCAACTTTACGGCAGTTTATATAAGTATTCTATCAGTTATCTGGTTACCATAGTACAAGCTCTGCTTAGTTTGGGGCTAGATAGCGCTGTTTGAAATGTCCAGCAATATTTATTTATTTATTAATTTTAAACCTTCGTTGGAGTTCTTATTTAAGCTCATACCACAAACAGATAACAAAGACCATGGCTAAGGAAGAAATTATTATTCTCTTACACATCCAAAGTTCCAGCTTGTGTACTGATTCCACAAGCGCATTGTTAGCTGGCGGGTATTGTAACATAGGCTAAAACCTTTATTCTCGGCTGGCAATAGATTAGCCGTGGGTGCTTCGCGAGATTTATACGCGGAGAAAATAGCGGAGAGCTTTTAAGGTGAAATTAATACGTTCGATTTGTTCTTGAGGTGAGCAAAGGCGTGAAGTGGTGAAAAGGTTAATAAGTTTAATTTTTAAAGCCGTTATATGCAAAAGGAGAAGATACAAGATTACATAGTATTTTGTGAAAGAGACAAGAATACATGAGACTGTTAAAAATTCTCTAATAATTCAATGTTGATTGATGGAATTCAATATCCTAAGCTAATAGGTACATAATATTGACATTAATATGTAGATAATGTATATAATTATTATCCTGATTATAACAATTTCACCATCATCATTATATCTTTATACGTCCACTACTGAACCTCCATCATTGATTTCAGAAGGGATTTTGTGCGACTTGCGCCCACCATCAGTTCCATTAGCATTTTACATGTGGTGGTCTCTCTCTACTTGAAATACTTTTTACCACAACGATTGTTAGTTTTTCTAGCTATATAAATAAATCTTCTTTCATGTCAACGGCAGAGCAACTTCCATACGCCCTCTCTGTGCCTGGTACAAGTTTTCTCGTGTGCAGGTGGTTGGGCACAGAGGACATGAGAGCAGGTGGACCATAGTTTGTAAGGTAGCCCCGCAGTGGCACTGGCTCCGGAGTGGGTCGATGTAGCCCCACCAGATTGTCTCGGCAGAGGCCAACTTGAGTGCGCGAATATAATATAAATAAATAATGCTGGACATTTCTCACATCGCCATCCAGCCCGAAACTAAGCAAATATTGTACTGTGGGAACCAGATATAATCTTACTACGTTTTTTGTAAATACATACTTATAATATTATATACTAGTTGTCCAATCCGCAGCTTCGCACGCGTATTTTTCCATAAAAATATTACCCTCCTGCGCAGCTGGGTAAAAAGTAGCCTATGTTACTCAGGGATAATGTAGCATTCTAATGGTGAAAGAATTTTTGAAATCGGTCTAGTACTTTTTGAGTTTATTCGTTACAAACATACAAAAATACAAATCTTTCCTTTATATAATATTAGTATTATATAGATTTAGAAAAATACCCAAACAAGGAACAAATATCTGTAGACCATGCAACATTTTTTCCGCAACCTCCTGCGTCTCAGCCGGCTATTCTCCCACTGTGCCACGTTGAAATAAATGTCAAAAATAGATGCTAAATCTGGACTCAGTGAGCGTGATTTCAGTTATAAGCGTCTGGAATATGGGTCTAAGATTTTACCTGCTGAATAAATACCTACTTGAGTTATAAAAATAAGTCAAGAATTTTTCATAGAAAAGTTGCGTTCACCCAAAGCATTTTACTCGGCTTCAGACCAAAATAATAGTTTCCTTTTCAACTTAACGTTGGCAGGTAATAATGGGGTATGGACTCACATGAGGCGAAACTATTACTGATGCTATTATTTAAGTTAAGTTCATAACCGTAAGACTTGCTCCTATTTACATTCCATTACGTCTGAACGATGCTTTTAAAGGTTCAAGCTTAGAGTACCTAACATAGAATGGATATTTGGCTAAGCTTGAAAGTAGTGGTAGTAATTGATTGATATTTTGTTAATTGATCGAGCGAGGCGAGATCTCCAATTTAACTTAGACGAATCGGCGTTGTATGTATTTATGTTTGTTTGTCCAAGGATAACTTTCGAAGCGTTGGTCCGATCATCGTGAAATTTCATATAAATAAATAAATAAATATTGGTGGACATTTTACACAACGCTATCTAGCCCCAAACTAAGCAGAGCTTGTACTATGGGAACCAGATAACTGATAGAATACTTATATACTTTTTTTTTGTAAATACATACTTATAATATATAGAAAAACATCCAGACCGGGTACAAATATTTGTAGATCATGCAAACATTTGTCCCGCAGCGGGAATCGAACCCGCTACCTCCTGCGGCACAGCCGACTATACGCCCACTGCGCCACGGAGGTGGTCAATATAGGTAGGTAGTGATGCGGTGAATGATGAAGATCTTTATTAGTACATTTCTTATTTTTTGTTGAGTCTTTGTAGTTTTTGAGTTATTAGGCATAATAAAAAAAAAATTTAGACGAAATTCACAGGGTACACCAGTGACCACGCAGTTCTGAAATTTGGTATTACCACGAGAGGTATCAGTTCAGGGCAAACCACTAGTTTATCAGAATCTTGTTTATTGTTTATTATAATTAGCTTACGCCCATGGCTTAGCACGCGTGGTTTGTCTTTCAAAAGTAACCTATGTTTTAATCCTATATAATATTATATCAATAATATTATATCAATATACCAAATTTAATCGAAATCGTTGCTGCCGTTACGACCTGATTGAGTCAAACAAGACGACGAGAGAGACAAACAAACAAACATCCAAACTTTCGAATTTATAATATTAGTGTGATACTACATTATTGGTTTGGTTTTGTTCTAATACTTTTGCCGATAGCGCATATAGCGCGAATAGGCGATTTTTTTTGACGTTTTTAATGACTCCAAATTTACATATATGTACTTCCCAATTTAGTATCAGCTAAGGTTTTAATCTAACACACATACTTACAAAATTACAATGATACGGCTTTGTAATCTATTGCTCTTTTATGTACAACAGGCGATTACATATTGCACAAACAAATATGTGCAGAAACAGATACGAGATTATGCCTTGGAGAGATATAAATGCGAATTATATCAGTAAAGCTGTACTTAAAGAGATTACCAACATAATACTGGATCGGAACATTCAATAAACTTATTGTGATGTATCTCGCGACCCTCCGAATTTAGTCCAGCTACTCTATGTGTTCTAATACATATTTCCTTAACCAAAGCCTTCTGCAGTAGGTTATTTGATAAACGTTTCGCAACGTCGGCCATTGCACCCACGAATATTTTGGCACTTGAATTTCGTTGTCCAAGATCTAGCTTTGTCTCGTCTAGACCAGTGCTTTCTAAACTTGGCAGCCCATTCAAGCAGCCGGGCCTGATTCTAAAGTAAGGACGACAAGCTCAACATACTTAATACTAACATTTTATAAATAGTTTTTTTTTTAATAAGCTATACTGTCCCACTGCTGGGCAAAGGTCTCCCCCATTTGCTTCCATTCCTTGCGTTCTCCAGAAATCTCCTGCCAGTCAGAATGGAACCCATCCAGATCGTCGCGCCAACGTTTTCGCGGTCTGCCTCGTTGCCGTCGTCCTGTAGGTTGCCAGTCGGTGGAGATCTTAGTCCACCTTTCAGGGTGCATTCGAGTGACATGACCCGCCCAGTCCCATTTGAGTCTTGCAGCCTTGTATCCCACGTCGATGATTCTGGTCATAGAGCGTAGAGTAGTGTTGCGGATTCTATCGGTCCGCTTAACACCTAAAATGCTACGCTCCATCGCTCGTTGGCATACCCCGAGTTTGAACTTTTGTGAGTCCGTCAATGACCAAGTCTGAGCACCGTAGGTTAGAATGGGTAAGATACACATGTCGATGAGTTTTCGCTTAAGTGACAGTGGAAGGTTGCCCTTCATTAGCTCTTTCATGGACCAGTAGCTCTTCCAAGCGTTATCGACACGACGGTCTACTTCTCATTCTTGTCTGTTCTTGAAAGAGACTATCTGGCCCAGATAAATATACTCATCGACATAGTGTATCTCTTGCCCATCTACCTTGACCCTATGTTTCTTGCTATTCTCTATTGGTCATAACTTGGGTCTTTGACTGGTTCATCATCAGTCCAACCTCGAGGCTTGCCTTGCTCAGGTCTTGGAGCATTTGTTCTAATTGGGGGGCACTGGTGGCAAAGAGAACTGTCGTCAGCGAACCTAAGGTTTGTAAGTTTTTGGTCGCCGATTTCAATGCCTGCATTTGTCCATGAGGCTGGCAATTGTCTAAAAACCTCTTCTAGAGTGCTCGTAAACAATTTGGGAGAGAGCGGGTCACCCTGTTTGACTCCCTTTAGTTATACCTAAAAATTTGTAATATCTTCTTTAGGACGTCCAATGCTGAACAAAGGCCTCTCATAAATTTCTAGAGCGGCTGATCTTTGATGCCTGCACCCAACGATTCCAGCAACATTTTTAATAGGTCATCCTATGCTGTGCTTTCGTGTGCGCGATCTCTACTTAAGGCCGATAGATCCATTTTCTTTATCGGAAAAATTCCCACGAAACGGTCGTAAAATTAAATGTAGGCTGGAATAGGGGGTTTCGGTTGACTGCTTAGACATTAAAGTTTGTTAACCACTGGTCTAGACCTAGATTTACGGTGGACGCTTCGCGTAGGAGTGGTTTGCCTTGGACCAGTACGAATCCCACCTAAACAATAACTCAGCCGGTACAGAGAAGTGTCACGTTTGACAAACGATTTATAACTTGATATTTTGTGAATTTCTGGCATGGCTGGTTGGTGGACTCCATTTTCCGCATTCGAACTCTGTATGTGTTCCATTATGCGTGAGAAAGTTGATTATATGGATATCCTAACTCCGACCAGAAGCGCAAAAGCTTCCTGGGGTCTTCACAGGCTTCACGGAGTGACCTTAATTTCTCCAAGATTTCTGCACGTTGTGTTGTTCACGTATTCTAGGACTACGTGGGTAGCTGATTTTTCTTCGGTGAGAAATCTCCTGCAGAGTTCGTTTGTAAAGAGCGTCGATGGTGATACGGGGCATGGTGATAGGAGAGTTAAGAGAGATAAATCGCAACACCAATAAATTAGTTAAATTTTTAGGCATTATTATTATTATTTAATGAACTTTTTCTGGTGTTTGATCATCACCATCATAACAACTCGAAATCACCACCCGATTTCATTTCCCTTAAATTCTGCCAATCATGTGCGTCTGTCTGTGCACGGAATACTTCTTAATTTCTTTGTTATTTTTAAGTGTTCATAAACTAAATATCTTCTGATGCTACAAAAAACCACTAAAATAAAATCAAATTTTTATTATTTCTAATTATAAATTCTTACTTATTTAAGTAAGAATTGTACAAGTTCGTATTGGGAGCTCGAACATTCTTTAATTATTTAATTTACTTACGAAGAACGAACATTAAATATAGTTAAACATTTATTCGATTAAGTTGTTAACCTAATGATGTGTCGAGTCACGCACAAATGGCGTAACATTCAGAATTTACGAATTCATAAAATTTTACTACGCGTAACGATTAACCAGCGCCAATTTTATAATTTCGAATGAACAAAATTTGCATAATGATTGCAATTCATTGCTAAAATTGCAGCCAGAATATGGCTAGAATGTGAATTTATTACAATAGAATGTATTGTAGTAAAAATGAAAGTGAATTTAAAATTGGTGAATAATTTGTTATCTTGCCACCGCTGCGGTTGTCGTAATCTTTTTATTTTAACTTTTATAATTGCCACAAGTGTAATTAAGTTGTAAAGACTAAAACATGCGTGAATTTGTATTTAAAATCGAAATATCAAGAGAAAGAGAAGTAGAAAACTTTAATACACCCATAATCATGGCGCATGCAACTGTGTCGAAATATCGGGACTCAAAAACAAACAAATCATGCGAAATTTCTGTTTTTAGTAAAATAACGTACATAGCTATGATACTCCAGAGAAAAAAATAAAATAGTCTGAAAATAATAAAATAAAATATGGTCTTACTAGCTGCCGCCCGCGGCTCTGCACGCCAATGTCTCAATCCAGGTTATAAGGTTATAATATTATTTTGAAGTAAGGTTATGCTCATACTTTTGAAATACTGTTAAATAATCGATAATTATGCCAACTTATTTACCTCTACCTAAAACTGTAACTAAATAAACGAATATGTACATACTGCTAGCATAGATAATAATTAAGTTACTACAAAGTAGGATTTGTCCTAAAAAATAATAAAGCCATTAAAAATAAAGTTAGTTTTAGCTTTTCCGATATAATGTTTTTTTTAATATTATTTGTAAATAATCGGTGAAAATATAAATTAGAATTTAACAATATTCTATTATTCCATAACTAATCGACACCCAAACAATACCATTAACTTTTTAATCCTACAAAACACTAATTTTCGTTTTTAAGTTACATCCGTGGTATGTTTCAACGACGTAACTTATGTTTCAAATAAGAAAGATGACATGAAGTATGAAGCACTTAGCTAGCACTCCTATCAAAATGTATGTTTGTACGTTGCCATTTCTCAAATAGATATGGTAAATTTTCTTTCGTGCCTTGCATTAAAGTTTTATTTATTGGCCACCTCTGCAGTGGTAATGCAGTTGTCTTAAAGCTAGCGAAATGAAAACTATTGGAATTGCGTTGTTTGTAGAGAGTTATAGTTGCACTTTTTAATATTTGAAAATTTATTATTAACGTAGACTGAATCTTCTTTTGTTAAGACTATTTTGTTAAGTACGAAATTAATTTAAAACACACATCCAGAATCGTATAAAGTGGTTTTAGAGGTTTAATACCTTCAATATTTATCCAGTAATCGATACATATCGAATATATATTTTTTAACGTAAATCGGCGGCGCCTTTGCGACGATGCCGTTTAGTCATTTTATCAGGTACCTACATAGTGTTCATTTAATGTCGTACATAACAAAACATATATGTACTATATATTTTGTAAATACTTACTTATAATATTCCTATAGAGAAACATTTGTTCCGCGGTTGGAATCGAACCCGCAACCTCCTGTGTCTCAGCAATTCGCCCACTGCGCCAAGGAGGTCGTCAAATTGTTGCATAGCAGACCGTACGATTCCGCAATAAAACCAACCAACTTTAGAACATTTTGAACTCTGGTCAATTATTATTGATAGATTATCTCAGCGACGGATGTTCGGAGGCGTATCTCCTAGGACAAATTTTGGTTATATCCGTGTCAGATAAATTTTATAACATTAGGGCAGGGACAATTTCAACAATGCATTAAACAGTTTAATGATAATTGAATTAGAGAATAACGAACTAAAAAGTACGAGATAAAAGATCCCACACAATTTAAAATGTAAAAGAAGAGCACAAAAAGGGTACTAATGAGTCAAAGATTTAATAATGACCTTAATGAAGCTTATTCTCATGTGATGAAAGAATGGTAGCTACTAAATTATGTAGTAAATTATTAACAAAAGTTAATGTGTGTTGTGAGAAGACCTAGAAAACATGCATATTTGACCTTAGCTTTACTTAGAAACAACAATGGTTGGAAAAACAATGATAAATTACTTTAAAATTACTCATAAAATATTATTAAAATGTATAGTCTTATCAGATAAATCATAAAATAACTCCATCACTAGAAGCTACTGTTCTTGTGATGAGTATGGAAGATTTTAAAATATTTTTTATTGTTCGACATTCATCACCAATCTCATTTAAGGTGTTGGTATTGGCTCAATTTGGAATAGCAAATTCAAATTCAACTTTTTTTTTAAATTTATACAATCACAAATTAGTTTTACTAAGAATCCTAACTAGGTTATTACCTATAGATTATAACCTGAGTCAATTAGCGCTCAAAAAATTAAAGCCGAATTTGAGAAACTCCGCAGGTAGATCAAAATTTTATGCTGTTTACAAATATAATATTTATTTCATTTTACAATACAGTTAACCAAGATTGACTACGTGACTGACTAAACACGTCTTAAAAACTGGCCATATATAACTTTTTGTCTAACTATTAAGTAAAGGGAATCGATCTAGACAAATACCGAACTGCATTTGCAACTATTACTTAATCAAATTGTCGAAGCTATCCATCAATTAGCCACATATTTGCAATCTTAGATAGTAGCTTTGTATGCCTGATTTGTAATCGCTTCTGATTCTGAATGAAATTTCGCAACGCATAAAATACCTTTCGATACTCGGTTTGCATCACAAGTACTCAATCAACGATATTGTTTAAATGGAGTCCATTGTACACCTTTCAATACTCCCACTGCGTACCTATTATAAAAATATTAGCACATGATTTATATTGAATTATAATCATACTTGATTTAGTGGGACATAAAATACAGTAAATCTATGACATAGTATGATACATTTTGACGACCTCCGTGGTGCAGTGGGCGAATAGCCGGCTGAGATGCAGGAGGTAGCGGGTTCGATCCGCGCCGCGGAACAAATGTTTGCATGATCTATAGATATTTGTTTCGGGTCTGGTTGTTTCTCTATATATTATAAGTATGTATTTACAAAAAAAAATGTATATAAGTATTCTATCAGCTATCTGGTTTCCATAGTACAAGCTCTGCTTAGTTTGGGGCTAGATAGCGTTGTGTGAAATGTCCAGAAATATTTATTTATTATTTATTATTTTTGGATTTAGTTAGGAAAGTTAACAGCATAAAGCAATACTAAAATGATAGATAGGTGATTATTAAGCACTGTTTCTGTGGGTTCCAAACTAGACATGCCCTGTTTCTTAGAAACCTTCACTTGTTATTGTTGTTCGCTTAGATATGCAACATCATCATCATCATCAACCTATAACAGCCCACTGTTGGACGTAGGTCTCTCCCAGGGTGCGCCAATGAGCCCGATCCTCAGCTCTTCTCATCCAATCCTTGCCAGCCACAGCGCGCAAATCGTCACTCCATCTACCATCTAGTCCTACTCTTCGCTTGCCTAGACGCTTTATACAGATTATTGGATATACAGATTAACTCAAACATGTACAAAAACTTACGTATCTTAATTAACTAAGAACAATAAAAATACACAATGTGCAATAGCGATTTCGTCTAGACAGTCTTAGAAGACTTTTATGAGCTTAGGTATCGTATAGCCTGGACGGATATCTAAAACTAATCTATTATTGTCTATTGTGATTATATTAATCTGTAGTCAAATTTTGTAAGCCTGATATAGTTTCCCGTTATAATGAAACGCCACTAAACATAGTGATAATAGTAACAATACTCGTATATAAATTGAACAATCTTAACGAGCGCTAAAGCGTCCCGCCATACAGACTCATTTAATAGTAGATTATTAAACGAGGGGATAAAGTAATGTCATGCGTCACGGGCGCTATACCTATTGAATTCCGAACGTAACGAAGATTTCTAGAGTTAACGCACGATTGGAACGAGGGTGTTACTAGAATCCTAAGTGCAGAGAGGGATACAAGCACGCCCAAGATGCAGACAGCTTTATCCACGAGGAGATACTCTACTTTTCACACTTTCTGCGAAACAATAAAAACGAAATCTAGGTTGGTGCATTCTGTGCAGAGGTTAATTCAATTTACAAATAAGTTCTAATTCTCTTTGGTAAAATTTTAATGCGCATGAGGTTCTAAATTCAAATCACATTATGCCCTCGAGGAAATAATTAAATTCTGTACAACTTTACTCCCGGCTCAGCCGTAGGGATTTAATCACCTGCTTTCGGTAAAGTTTACATGACATATAATTTGACATTATCGAGCAGGTGGTGTGAAAAATCATTACCTGGTAATGAAGTTGTCAAGTTCAGAGAACAATGGGCGTAGGACGAACATTTGTTATGGACACTGTCGGTTACTCGACAACAGAAGGGCAGTTGATAACATTACTATAAGATAACGCAATTGTGATAAATACATTGTAAATGTTTGAATAGTGTAGAAATTGGATTTATGGAAGAATATGACAAATAATTTTACGTAAGGTAAATATTAGATAACATCTTATTTCTCTTATTTCCAGCCGTTCTCGAACCGAACGGTCTGATACGTGACGATGGTAAGCGGCATGTCGGTATGACACTTGCCTTGGAAGATGGATAGGCCTTTGGTGTGGGACGCCACGTGCGCCAATACCCTTGCGACATCTCATCTGTCTGATACAGCAATTGGGGCCGGTGCGGTGGCTTGAGAGCTTACGTATTTGAGCTATTTGGGGTCGAGACCCTGGGTCCATGGGGTAACGGGGCCCATCGCGTTTTAAAAATTCTTTCTGGGCGTCTCGTCGAAGCAACGTGTGATCCGAGAGCTCGCGCTATCTGGGTCAGAGCATAAGCATTGCAATTTAGCGGGCAATGCAGCCAGTGTCTTAGGGACACTTCCGTCTGGTAGTGATCTGGAGCAGTTGAGTTATCTATAGATCGTTTGTAACGCTGATTCACCTGTTTCTTCTGTATTTTAGTCATGTAAATAATTGTATATTCTTTCTTATTTCTTAAATTTTAAATGGTCCATAGATAGCCATAATCAAATGTACGAAATGTATTTCATGAGTGTTGCGGTGAAATTATAAACGCAAAAACAAATTAAAATGTGCATACTTGAATAGAATATTACTCAAAAAGTAATGAAAACATACCTGTCCCATCGGAATACGTTGCATATTTTATAAAAGCGTTACCTTAGCAAGCATGAACCTTTGAAACTTAAAACAACGAACACAGTTGATGCAAATTTTGTTCAAACATTTGCTAAGTGCGCTAACCGGAGACTATTTTAAGTCTTGCTTAATTTTACCTGGCAAGTAAAGCTTGAGTAAGTTTTTGTTTTACTTTGAAACTTGGTTTAGCATTTCAAAAATGTATTATGGTGGAATGCTCGCCGTGTCCTTGCGAACGTGATCCTTGCGACTTTAGAAATAGACTTTAACTTCTTACTTGATATTTAAGTAATATTTGTTGCTGTCTAAAGTGTCTTTAGATGTTTTAGGAGTTGATGGAAATAAATATTAATCTTTATGAATGGTGTCTCTGTTTCAATCCACAGTTAAATTATAACCGTTATAGTTCGGATTGTTAATTGAATATGCTTTGTAACGATAGCTAATTATACCTCTTGATAAAGTACCGTATTTTTTGCCTATCTCATAATTATAATTATATAGTACTCATCGATTTCGATGACGGCTACCCTAACTATATTTAAAAGAATAAATCTACCTTCGTTTATATTTACACTAGCTGTTGCCCGCGACTTCGTACGCGTGTCAATACTAAATGTGTAGGTAATCTAGAAATAAAGCTAGATTCGCTGTTGCAACTTGACTTGACACACCTTTTTATCCCATGGGAGCTGAATTATGGAATAAAAGGTGGCCTATGTGGTAATCTAGGTTTTAATCTACGTATATACCAAATTTTATCGAATCGGTTCAGCCGTTATGACGTGATTGAGTGACAAACAAATAAATAAACAAACATCAAAACTTTCACATTTATAGTATTAGTGTGATTCTAGCGTACTCTAATATGATTTGCTAAACCTAACTTAGTTTTAAAAATCCTATCACAGGTTCTACAATAGATACATAAGGATACAGGTCTATTGGAACTGCATGCTAAGATAAAGTATGAATCAATGAATCACCCCAGCTTTGATATGCATTTAAGGTGCATAAATGTGGCTGTCAACCAACTTTTTTTTTATAATAGGTTAGAACTTCGTTTGACCACAATCTCACCTGATGGTAAGCGATGTTGTGGTCTAAGATGAAGCAAGATCTAGAAGAAACCTATTTACTCTTACCTTAAAGAAGCCCGGATTGTATTCTTTAGGAAAAACAGACGACAGCAAAGTGTTCCATACCTTATACGCATCAAGAACGTAGAACCAAAACGTAGAACCAACTATCATATCATTTGGATAAATTTAAAAAAACAACAAACAGTTCAGCTTTAATATCTCTGTTATAAATTAAGTAAGCAATACTAAATAGATAATAAGTAGTATTTTTTTTATTAGTATAAGCGATAGTGTTTAGGCCATACCTACTATAAATTAAGCTAAGGCTATTCGTTCCAAGATGCGTCACCAACGAAGCAATACTTTGTTATAGATGTTTACCACTTATCAGTGGGCCATAAACCTGTTCTATCCCCATGTCGTCTAAAAAAAACATTAACTATAATGTACTTAGATGAATTGACCTACATTATCATATTGGCACTACAGGAAAAAGTACTTATATATTTATTTCATGGTAAATTCCTTGTCTATATTTTTTCCTTGAATAGCGTTCTATTCCTTAACTAAAGTATTGTAGTTTATTTGCCTTTCTATTGTGCGTATTTTATGCTACACAAATTATGACGAATGAGGTGAAAGCGTTGTTATTCGCATTTCCTTACTGAGTGGAGCATGTTACATCGCACCAGCGCCATTATTGTTCACTCCCGTAAATTCGGACGTTTATATGACCTTTTCCTTGTTTGTTTAGTATGCATGATTCAGTTTTACAGTCATAGGACGCTTAGCTTTGTCAGTAATTCAGTATGGGTTTAAAGCTTGCCCCGCTTACTAGTTTTACTTGCTTCCTGTAAATAAATCCTTTCAATCTTCTTTCTTTTTAATTTATAGGAGGTGCACAGAAGAATTAGTTAAACAAATCTGCGGTGAATTTAGTGAATAGACAGTAGATAAAAGTGAAGGCATCTCACCGAATGAAGTCGAAGTTGAAAAAGAAATATTTGCCCACGGGCGGGCAAAAGGAATCTTATACATTGTTATCAGCGAGAAGGAGATACATGAAGAAACTGATGTACGTATACCTTAATCAATTTTAAAGATACATAACAATTCAAATGCTACTGGCCTTTTGTAGTAATTGTAAAGATTGTCTGAAAGAAATCGCTTCTAAGCGATAACACCGCCCATTGTATTTGTGGCTTTGTGTTTTTGTATCTATGTTTGTTTCTTCTTGTGCAATTGAGTGTTTTTATTCATTGATTCATTCGTATGAACTTTATATTGAATCATCATCATCAAAACAGCCAAAGACGTCTACCAAACATAGTCCCCCCCCCATGGATTTCCGGAGCGACCGATCTTGTGCGGCCTGCATCCAACGGCTCCCAGCAACCTTTATCAGGTCTTCTTTTCATCTAGTAAGGGGCCGTCTTACGCAGCGCTTTCCAGTGCGTGGTCTCCACTCGAGAACCTTTCTGCCCCAACGGTCGTCAGATCTTCGACATGTTATATTTTAAAACCAACTAAAAAACTTATTATGAAAACTATGCCATTTTAATGTATGATATATGACTGTTTAAAGTCAGCCAGAAAATTATCAGTTACACCTACCTATTCCTGATATTTTTGATAAATGAGTTTCCACGTAAGAACCCAAGCAATTAGTATTGCATTCTTTACAATCTTTTAAATCACTCAACGGATTTTAATGTAGTTTTCAGCAATAGATAGAGTGATTCAAGAGGAAGGTTAATATGTATAACTAGCTTCCACCAGCGGCTTCGCATACGTTGTTTGACAACAAAAAGTAGCCTATGTGATAATCCAGGTTATTATCTACGTAATAATTTGAAAGTAACTCCTCTCCGTCTGTTTGTTACCTTAATACGACTTAATGGCTCGACCAATTTCGATGGAATTTGGTACCTATATAGGTACCTAGATAGATAATGAATGGACTTGAGACACAGGATACACTTTACGCGACTGCACAGAAGGAGGATAATGTTTTATTGACAAACCACGCGTACGAAGCCGCGGGCGGGTCAGCTAGTGGGTTATAAAGCGCGCGTTACTGTTACCAGTAAACTAGCTACCGTTACTTCGATATTGGATCTCGATTCACGATAAATAGCTTTCTATATCTAGGCTGAACAAGACCCACCGTCAGGCCATCTTCTATTTATGGTCGATTTTGTTACTTAGGTACCTACCTTTCAGTGACACTGTAGTTAAATAATTTTATGCCTTCTTTATTACCTAGTGTTTTTAACCAACCAATTTTCAATTAACTCTTGTTTTGAGTTTCTGGCCGTCCGAAGTTTCCAGCACTAACATTTTTTTTTTATGAATTATAGGCCACGATCTTGCTTGATGGTAAACGATGATACCGTCTACGATGGAACACGCTTGCCTAGAAAAAACCTATTCACTCGCGGCTTGAAGATCCCTAGGTTGTAGTTATCAGGAAACAGACTTAGGCAAGGCGTCCCACTCCTTGGCGGAAATAAATGTGGAAGAGTACATGTAACGTAGGCGTACCGCGGAGCGTCTGATTGTCCGATGATAGAATGGAAATGGTAGGATCAAATTGAAAAGTTCCGCTGCACACTCTGAAATTCATCTTCTAGTAAATAGATATCATTTTAGAATTTTGGTGTGTATTTTCTACCTAATCGTTATTTAAATAAATTATTGGTAATATGTTTCTGTTTACGCAATGGAATTCCCAAAGTTTTACCGTGCTACAACATTGCAATGTTATTTTATTATCAAAATAAACCAAAATACAGGCATTTAAAATACTGGTTAATTAATATTACTTGACATTTAATAAAAACAACAAAATAAATCAAATAGAAGCAGTTGTATAAATCCCACATTGCAATGTTATTTTATTAACAAAATAAACCAAAATACAGGCATTTAAAATACTGGTTAATTAATATTACTTGACATTTAATAAAAAAAAACAACAAAATAAAACAAATAGAAGCAGTTTTATAAATCCCACTAATATGACGTTCGTGTTTACACGAACGTCAGAACGATTGAACCGATTTCGATGAAATTTGGTATGTACGTAGATCATAATCTGGATTAACACATAGGCTACATTTTATTGGCAAACCACGCATGTGAAGCCGCGGGCGGAAGCTTTTGTGAACTATATTAATTGACATTCATTTAACCTATTAATTACATCCTCAAATGACTGACTTATAAATGACTCAGTATTTATTATAAATTCTCGGAATTAATTATAAAACCAATAATTGATTAAAACCAAAGGACCTGCAATTTGTTACTTGCGTTGTTATACCCCTACTATAAGTTAAGCTCTCGATCTTTACTCACCCTATTTGAGTGAGCGTTTTTGGCAAACATAATTTCCCGAATTCACTTACAGATTATATTGACCTGTTCTATTGATAATGCATTGACATACCTACTACAAGATTCTGCGCTATGTTTTAATAATAATATTATACATTTATTAACAGAAATAATATACAGTTATTTATTTTACAGTTATAATCTTAAATTCAAAAAATAATTAACCGATTAATTAAGGAGTTATCACTTAATCAATTTAATTATAAATTATTCACATGGCTACTGAATCATTGCTTTTAATCAATAAATTAATTTTTGAATTTAAGATTATTTTAACATTATTTTGAAATTAATTAAAATTGACAAGAATTTGTATAACTTTGCAAACCCTAAAAGGCAGATAATATTTTTAAGCACTATCATATTTAATTTGAAGACCTTATTTTGTAACATATTATCAGCAAAGAATATCTAAATGACTTATGACTTGTGAAAAATTTAACTTTGGAAACACAATGTACCAGAACGCAACATCCATAATATTTTTGTTTTCCTTGAACTAATTTTATAGGGAGTGAATACGATCTAGACTGACGTCCTACCCTTGTTTACGTTTTCTAAACCCTTTATTTGAATTTTTGGTTGACTTTGCTGTGAGTATCGATCGACTTTTTAAACAATAAGTACAGCTATTAATCCAAAACAGCTGCCCGTCGCCTTAATAGCAGATTATCTGAAACTGATTACACCTTCGGGTAAACCATGGTGTTACAAGACCATGATTACACCTTTCTAATACGCATGGATTTTCGCCCCCGTTATTAGAAAATAATTATTTTTTATATGAACTTCATTCGTTAGTAATCTATTGAACACATTAAATGGGTTATGGTTGTAAATTCTTATTGGGCATAAATAAAGGTATGAATGCAATGATGTAATTTGCATTTAAAATAATGTTATAGGGCACAGGACACCGACCAAACTAATAGGTTCAGTTTTGTGAAACAATTTTTGTAATAAAATATTTTTGACTGCAACAAAATAAGGGCGATATTGGTCCTGCAGGACCGCTTTATGAAAAACTAGATTCCTACCGCGGCTTCTTACGCATGGTTTGTCAATGAAAATTAGCCTTTGTTTTATTCCAGGTTAATAATCAGGTATAATCTATCTCTTTGAAATTTCATCCAAATCTATCCAGCCGGTACAACGTGATTGAGATACAATACAATAAACATTCAAACTTTCGCAGTTATAATTTAGTGTGACTTGTATAAACTGCAAATTTGTTTAGTATTTAAACGGGTTTTGTTAACTAAGGGAAATCAGGAAGGGATTTAATTGGTAAAATTGTTGTTAATAAGTTAGTAGAAGCCTAGCGTGGGTGGGGGAGTAAAGGATTTTGCAAATACTTCAACTTTTCAGCTTACTTTCTGACAAGGGTCACAAAGTTTGTTTAGCATAATTTTAGACACAAAATCCAAAATTTACGGGCAAAAATACCATAATAGCCCAGTTATGATTTTAAATTATAATATCTATCAGTAAAATCCCACTAATATTATAAACGCGAAAGTTTGTCTGGATATATGTGTGGATGTTTGTTACTCTTTCACGCAAAAACTAGTGAATAGATTTTAATGAAAGTTGGTATGTACGTAGATTACCTGGATTAATACATAGACTACTTATTATTGACAAAACACGCTTGCGAAGCCGCGGGTGGAAGCTAGTCAATAATACATTTAAAAAAGGTGAGTGTACACTATAGCATTCTCATGTAATTTAACGTTCTTCCAAATGGTATAAAACAAGCAAATTAATAAGTAGGTATAATATAATTTTTACAAAACTCTAACAATCGACTTCAAATTTACCTATTCCAGGTATCTTTGACACTGAAAAATACAGTCGAATTGAGAGCCTCCTCCTTTTTTGAATTCGGTTAACCAAACTCTCATCAAACTATCCTTGAAGTACATCCTCTCCAATAAAAAAAGAATCATCGAAATCGGTTGCCGTGATATTGAGTTATTCGTCCATTTGTCGCGCACATACTTAATGCAAATTTAAGACTTATATGGTTTTATCATGGAAGGCATTGTCAGAACTGGACCAAATTGAAATGGGACCACACGGGAAGCACCAGCTTTCAAATAAAAAGAATCATCAAAATCGGTTCACCCAGTCGAAAGTCTGAGGTAACAAACATTAAAGAAAATACAGTCGAATTGAGAACCTCCTCCTTTTTTGAAGTCGGTTGAAAAATCATTCTCTTGTAACGTAAATTCATGCGAATGTTCGACGCTGTGTTCGGCGTAATTCTCACGGCGAGCGACCGTTTACCTGTAACATTCTTTTATATTTTGAAATATCGCACGCACGTTTAGCCGTGCGATGCCAGCGTTTGCTCGTGTCTTTGCTCGACGAAATGTTACACAAATTCATTTGTTGGTTTGTGAAATCAAGTTGTAACAAAGGACCGATCGTCGTGTTCGGTTCGTGAAAGGGTGACACATTAGAGCGGCTCGATGATCTGGTACAAGCAAATGCCATAGTGGATACCTTAACTGAAGGCACATCGTCTCCTTTAATGTTATTTTTAAGTGAGATCTAATCAATTCGCTGTATTGCTGTATTTCATACTAAATAATTGTTAATTCTTAACACTATGTCTAGACCAGTCGTGCTTCCCTTCAGACGGGTTTAAGATTAAGTTGAAATATCAAGTCCAAGTTTACGAGGTTTACGACCAAACAATAAACATTGCTTGTGTCTGCTTTCATCGTTCGAGATTTATTATGTCTCAGGACAGGGATGTAGTCAAGTAAACGAAGGAAGGGGAAGGGGGATATATGTATTATCTGAGGTCCAAAATTTTGCTTGCCTGAATTACCCTTTAATATTTTTTGCTAGAAGAAAATAGGTATTTAAATGTTTACTAACAGAAAGAACATACAATAAGTAATTACATGACTAAATTACAGAAGAAACAGGTGAATCATCTAAAGACCGTTGCAAACGATCTATAGACCCAGAAATAATTTAGAAAACGCGATGGGCCCTGGTACCCCATGGACCCAGGGTCTCGATCCCAAATGGCTCAAATACGTAAGCTCTGTCGAGACTTCCATATTTGCGCCGCTTGAGATCGACGAGGCAAGGTTATCGACGCACATGGCGTCCCACACCAAAGGTCTACCCTTCTCCCAAGGTACAAGAGTCATACCGTCAGGCCGCTTACCATCGTCACGTATCAGACCGTTCGGTTCGTATGTATATGTTTACTATGTAGTTTTGCCTACAGTATATTAATTTGAAAATGATGGATTTGACTAGTAAAATACTGCAATACTATACAATAACAAGTCTCCTACCTAACTAAATAATATCATACAAATATCAATACATGAACTCCCGTTACCTGTAATTTGAATGAAACTGTAGGTCAAGTAAGTTGGTTATTTATTTCGTGGCACTATTTTGATAGTCAAAGATTACAAATACTCGTAATATTTTTTTATTTTAATCGGAGACTCGCGAGATTTCAGTTCGGGGCAAACCACTAGTAACTCTACGATATAGTAGTGTTGGCTACCCTTCTTCTGACCCCCACTTAAAATTGTTCTGACTATGGCCCTGCCTCGAGGACGAAATCTCATTACAACTGCTGTTTTTATTGTAATAACTTTAACGGAGTTTTCTTTGTTTTTTGAGTTTTCTTCGGTCTGTGAATTCTGTGATTGACAGAACTGTAATTGTGTTATGATTTTACAAGGGGTATTTTTTTGACAGTGCGCCATAACGACATCATACTTGAAATAAAAAAATAAGTCTTGTAAATTACTCTTAGGTCGAGATAAATATTCATTACTTAATACATGCTCAGCTAAGTGTCCTATCACCTTGTTTTCACGTATTTGACGTATGTTCGGTCTTAATAAATTAATTTGCACCTGTTCTTTATAATTGTTTTGTGGCATTTTGTGTGTACCAAAAAAATGATTATTCTATTCTAAGTTTGAGTATTGGTTTTGCTGATAACTCATTAATTTGTGCCTTCTTCAGCATAATACAAAAGTTCTTAGAATTCTAATTAAACTTGGAGAATTAACTTTGTTGAATCGAACCGCATTCAAAGAATCAACCTCTTTTGGAAAAAACTGAACCATAATTTATATATTTACTTTTTCTTTAGTTAACCTGCGTTCTCCCACTGCTGGGCAATAGTACCTTATCTACCTCTGCCCATTTTTCGTGGTTCATTGTGAACTCTGACCACATCTTTCGTGGTTCGTTGCGAACTCGGACCACATCTTTCGTGGTTCGTTGCGAACTCTGACCACATCTTTCGTGGTTTATTACGAATTCTGACCACATCTTTCGTGGTTTACTGCGAACTCTGACCACAACTTTCGTGGTTTATTGCGAACTCCGACCACATCTTTCGTGGTTCGTTGCAAACTCTGACCATTCTGGTTTAAATGCTCTGTACTTCTTAATTGTTTCATGTGTCATTTTGTGTGTACGTCATAAATATTTTTTCTATTTTATTGGACCTACCTCTGCTTACTTACAAGTTTAATTCGTACGTACGTTGGAAATATTTAAAGTTCCGTACTTTAAAAGGTAAAAAGTGGAACCCTTTTTTAAGATTACTGTCGTATACGTTTACTCTGTCCGTCACAGTCATGTATACCCTATTTATGTGTGATTAAATCATAAGCGGCAAATTACAAATCATATTTATCCAATAAACCGAAGCGAACTAAAACTCCCATGTCGGTAATAACCAACTTTACAAAGTTACTCGGTTACACGTACAGCGATACACCTCACCTAAATTACCTATTCATCAAGTTCGTAACTTGATGAATAAGTAATGAATAGACTTTCCTACGGTTTTAAGTGAGTTTCGGTTGACTGTCATATCATTAAAGGTTACCTAACATATCTGGGGTTCTTCAAAAAGGGCTTTTAATAGTACATTATGATATAAGTGCGGAAAGTTGAAAATTACAGCCGAGGCGATATTGCTAGCCCGAGCCGTAGGCGAGGGCTACAAGAAAGCAGAGGCTGTAATTATCAAAGCGCACGTATGTCAAACGACGTTTTATAACATATTTGCGAGGAAATAAATAAAACTCAGACTTTCTCGGAAAGAAAAAGCGCGCGGAATAATTTTTACTTGTTCACCGCGCGCATCAGCGCTTTTTTTTTAAGGCAAAGGCACAAAAACAGCCAGTATTACTAATAAAGTAAATTAATATTTTTTTGTTTTTGTTACAGGTTGTAATTTATTGTCAAAATTAATTAAATTAAAGAATTAAATGGTTATTTTTTATATTTTATCTCCCAACGATAACTTTATTTATAAAATGTTGACCACTTTTCTGACATAAAAACTCTGTGCTAAAAACTTTTTTTTTTAAAGTACCGTTTGTTTTAGACGGAGCATCTTGATAAACCGTACGTTTTACCTTATTGAAAAGAAACTCGTGCGTTTTACATTAAAATAACGCACAAGTACGTAATGACATACATTACGATATTGAAATTGATGAAATAAGAGACCCTTTACGAGCAAATGTCTTATAAAAAATTTAAAGGGTCGGCAACGCGCGATTACTTTGGTGTTACAAACGTTCATAGGCTACGGTTACTGCTTACCATCAGGTGGGAAGTATGCTTGTTTGCCACCTTAGTAGTATAAAAAAAATATTATATCGTAAGTAACGAAGTAGGTAATTTATAAAATTAGATTTAAGTACTAAAAGTGCAACTGTTTAAAGTAATACATTGTCTTACCTAACTAAATGGAACCTTACTGATCTAGATAAACATGTAGAACATAATTTTTATTCAAAACGGGTTATTTACCATAATTTGTGAGTTTTTGTGTATACCGATATTTTGACAGGGTTGCATGCATGCGCCGTGATCACGGGTAAACTGAAATCTTTGCGAGTGGATGGTTATTAGCAGAACATACGTTATTAACTACACATAAAAAAGCGTAACAATTTTATATTAGGTCAACGCAAATCTACTTAATTAAATTGGCGGTCTTATTGCTGAGTAGCGATCTTTACCAGTGGGATGAAATGGGCTGTGTGAGTTTTTCTGTTATAAATAAGCTGAAAAAGTAAATGAAGTGGACTTGCTTTACTCAGGTTATCCTTGTGAGTAAATCCTGTATAAAACTTATGTTAATAATTATTATTTATTAAGTATTATAATATTACCGGGAAAGAACCGCTACACCTATTAATTAGCAAAACCTAATCAACACACACGAATCGAATAACAAACATGAATAACAAATTGTATGTGACTATGGAACCCATCCGCATTTGTTAGCTCTCACCTTTGACCCTAACTTGGAACTTTACAGCTATGTCACATAATAACTAATAGTTAGTAAGGCTGGTTTTACATGCTAAGTGAAATCAATTTTAAATTACTAATCTAACAGCGAATGTATTTAACTATGATAATGATAATGTTTGTTTATCTTTTGACATTTACATGTATTTAGATACGTCTTATTAATCCTCTCTAATATTATAAATGCGAAAACAACTCTGTCTGTCTGTCGCGCTTTCACGCCAAAACTACGAAACCGATTTTAATGAAATTTGGTACACAGATAGTCTAGAGCCTGAGAAAGGACATAGGCTACTTTGAAAGGGGAAGAAAGGGGAGCATGAAAAGTTGTATCGAAGTATCGTCATTTTTTGAGCTAGCAGCTTGAAACTTATTTTTTAGACTGTTGATTCGATATAAATAAATATGACATTCACAGTTTGTAACTTACCATCAGGTGAGATAGTGGTTGAACGAAGATCTATACAGTTTAATATATATTTATATATATTAATATCACAGTATAAAGAAACTTAATAGGTTGTGATAATAATTTTACCTAGAAAACTTTCGTGATTTATTTCAATCGTTATTATAAATACGGGATTTATCACGTACCGTCTTATCGGTGTTTCTACCGACAGTGTTTCGGTTTAATTCGTGAACCTTCATCAGGGTGAGTGAGTGCGATCCACTCTCAATAACGTCTCGCCTCGCACTGCACGCCGCAGCCCGCCCTCTGCGCACGATTAGACTAGACTGGCGCGGTGGTGGGGATTGAGTCAACGATGGCCCAGCGCGTTGACAGGATGCATCATCATCATTATCATCACTGTTACTCTCTTCGGTAGTTCTCGGTACAGGCAAACACACAACACTAACTAATCTCTACCAGGTTCACTCACTCTTCTGTCGCTTGCATCATGAAGACATGTCCTCCAGGCTCGCGGTAGAACCCATCCTCTATCTGTGTTAAAGTTCGGCACACGACTTATTTCTATCGCCTCTCGGATCTTGCGAGGAACGAAGAACTTCACTCTCGCTAAGACCCGGGCCTTGTCGAAACGTATGTAGTGCGTCGAATCGGAATCTAGGGCATGTTCCGCCACTGCAGAACTGTTGGAGTCACCATTCTTCTTTGCACGTATGTGTTCAGTCAACCTGGTCAACGTTTCGCTTTGTTTCACCAAAGTAGGATTTACCGCAGTCACACGGTATCATATATACGCCGGGGACGCCCAGAGGGTCTCTGTCCTTCGGCGAATGTAGTAGCTTCCTCAATTGTGTTTGAGGACGATATATCGTCTTGATGTTGTACTTATGGCGGGCGTAACAAGTTTCCGATTTTATCCGTTATTCTATTCACCGTAGTAATGCGTGATCTTGTGGAAGTGTCCGCAATTCGACAGCTCTGTCTCCATCCGTAGCCGTTTTGCTCTAGCACCCCTTTTACGTGTGAGACAATGTTAGGTAATGTGATTTTAATGTTAGGTACAAATTGTTCCTACAGTGAATTCAACGCAAAATGCAATACATGCAATGCCTGAAGGCAGTAATGAAGATGGTATTTTTATAAAACTGACTATTTACACATGATTCGGAAAGCAATTTCGGTAAAATAATAACAGATAAACAGACGAGTCGTATGTACAGAGTGCTTCGGTATAATCTATGTTTTGGTGGATTTCAGGCATTTTGCAAAAAAGTCTTTGAGATTCAGACCCTTTGGAAATAAGGCAAAAGGAATGACTCTCTTTACCTATTTTTTTTTTGGGTTAATCTGTGTCACAGTGGGCTGATTGCAAGTTCACTTCTCGCCGCGGAACGAATGTTTGCATGATCTACAAATATTTGTTTCGGGTATGTGTGTTTCTCTGTATGTAGGTATAATAAAATATGGTACTTCTGTATTTACAAAAAAAATGTAAGTACCTCGTAGCGTATCAGTTATATGGTTCCAGTATCTACCAGCTTTGCCTAGTTTGGGCTAGATAGCGCTGTGTGAAATGTCCAATATTGTTTATTTATTTTCACACTCAAAATAATCTCAGGTTAAGACTTTTCAAATTCAATGTGTTTGGTAAAAATCATGTGTTAATAACAGCAGCTAATAACTAGCTGTAGGATTGTTTTAATCCAAAATGGCCATTTTTAGCTATCTCAGTAGATCTGTGATGATAACCCGCTACGAGAAGTCACATCCTGTATATGATGTGGATGGTAAATACGCCATTTTGTCTGTCTGCAAACTTTGACGCAGTGCAGATGTTTTACAAACAATGTTTTGCGATTTATTTGCTTAGCTCTGTGTGTGCCTTGGAAAATAAAATGTTGGGCAGATTTTAAGCTCCCAAGAGTATGCTGGGCCTTACTTCTGTTAAGTATAAATAAATATAGCTGGACATTTCAAACAGCGCTATCTAGTCCCAAACTAAGCAGACCTTGTACTATGGGAACCAGATAACTGATAGAATACTTATATACTTTTTTTTGTAAATATTTACTTATAATATGTAGAAAATCACCCAGACACGTAACACATATCTGTACATCATGCAAACATTTGTTCCGCGTAAGTATAGCGTCTCATTTTCTTATTCAACGAAATTTTACCAAAATGTTAATTCAACAACGATATGAAGTGAGAGAAATTAAAACATTTTAACTAGTGGTTCGCCCCGAAAGCGATCTCACGAGTCTTCCATAAAACAAAATAAATATTATTCATAATCTTTGACCAACGATCAATAAAATACTAGATATACGATCGGCCCGTCAAGGACGTCCACGCTGGAGAGTGCTTAAACGCCGCTTAAGCACTCTCGGCTCTTAGTCGCGCGCTTGCCGTCGAAGTGACAACATGCCCAAGTGCTCCGTCAAAAGTTGCAAAAACAACACTTTAACTACATTAAAAAAAGATGGAA
Organism: Philereme transversata; assembly: GCA_963924445.1. Lineage (NCBI taxonomy): Eukaryota > Metazoa > Arthropoda > Insecta > Lepidoptera > Geometridae > Philereme > Philereme transversata. The sequence continues at coordinate 8,827,704 of OZ004343.1, forward strand.
TTTCGTTTTTCCGGTGAGTATTACCTTAAAGTTTGATAATTTGATGAATTTGATTTTGAATTAGTCTATAATATGCTTTAAAACAATATTTTACGGAAATATTTGTAACTACAGACACACGACTACGCTACGCTACTGTCCCTTTCCCTCGCGTTGCATCGTTCATTTATCTGTACGTGACCGAAGACCAATGAACCGGACTACATTAAATTTCGAATGAATGGAGTCGCATACTAAAAACATTTTAACAAGTTTAAAAAACAATTTTATTAGTAAGCATTATATACTAATCAGATGCGGCCAATTCTAAAACTACCTTCATGAAACAAACAACTCTCGTGTTTTATTTTTATCAAATTCATTAAAAAAACACGCGGTAGCCTACCCTACCGTTAAATTGTGGGCAACGAGATAACTTTTCGGTACTAAAAATACAGGCATTTTTACCACCAGCGCCACCAAGCCCCTTTATCTGAAGTACAATAGCCTAATGTCAACTGCTCGTTATCTGTTACAAAATACACAATTAACAGCAAAAGAGAAATTGAAACTCTTAGCTAGGCTTACAGCACTCTATATCTTTGTCCTACTTCTTGCAATATTTACTTTTTGCTGATTTCTGCCTATACTGTTAAAGTTCTAGTACTAAACATGGTTCTGCAATATTGTATACAATACAAAATTCGATTTTATCCAAAACTAGAGGTTGCCCGGGAACTTCGTACGCGAGGATGAAAATGTTATGACCCTCCTTTTTGCATCATTGACCTCGGTCTCATACATTGAAGGGAGATTTACGATTTTATTATTGTAGAGAAGAGAATTCATCTAGGACCCGAGTAGTCGGCAAGACAAATTAATCGAGCCCAAAAACTCGATGAGGTGGCATCGTTTAATCACAGTTCCCATAGCCATCTTCTGGCTCCATCATCAGACCCTGGATATCATCTAGGTAAAGAATACTCTTTAACACTAATCGAACGAGCCCACACTTGATGTAACTATGTCATTTTATTACAGAGTTCCCATAGCCTGGCTCCGTCATTAAACCCTGACCTGGATATCATTTAGGATCCGAATACTAGTTAAGACAGATCAAATGAACCTAAAGTCGATGTTGTTGTGTAGTTTAGTTTAAGCATCTCATGATGCACCATCTTACTGCATCATGAGATCAGCTTCATGTCGCATATGCATGCAAAATTTCAACTCAAATCAGAAACCGGGCAGGTCTAATATCGCAATATTTTATTACCTATAAACGATAGACAAGACAACGAGGCACATTAAACTGAATAGGAGCCTGTAAAAATGAAAGATTTTATCAAACTATCCGATTATTAAAATATCCGACTTTTGAATTTGGTTAACAAATGATTTATCCCTACGTAATAGATTCGAAATTTCATTTCTCAACAAAAAAATATTGTGTACGTTTCTACTCCTCCACACTTCTGTTCCGAACGGAGTAATTTTACGATCTTCGAACAGCACATTTTGAATCCGACCTTATTGCCATACCGTTAAAGTCAACAGTTTTTTAAAGGACAAAAGAAGGCAATAAATTTTTACGACTTAACAGCTGCTTCATTTCATAACGTCATATCTCCAAAATGCGAATGCTTGAAATGAAACTTTTAATCTGCGGAATAAAGTCGAGTTTAGACTATTTAACTTTTGGTATTAATAATGTTAGGCATTTTCGGCACTCACACAAATGCAAGGTATCGCTCGCCGCTTTTCGGCGGTGAGTTTGTTAGGGACAGTGATTCCTGAGATTATAATTTCTTTGTCTTTGACTAATAAAATAGTGACTCGAAAGACACAACCAAATAACCTTACCTACAGTTTCATTCAAATTACAAGTAACGGAAGTTCAAGTAGATTGGTTATTCTTTTTAGGGGTAGAAGTTGCAGTTATTCTGGATTTCAGACTATTCCCTATATTTGTGTCACTAAAGCTACAAAGGTTTGTATTATTGCTAATAACTCAAAAACTACAAGGATTAAACTAAAAATATAAACGGGGTCAAAATAATTTAATAAAGACCTTTCATTAAATGCCCCACTTGACCTAAAAGTCTCATTTTGATTTTTTTTACTCCTCTTGAACTCCAATATCTCAATAACGCCCCAACATTTTTAGCTTATTTAGTCACATAAAGATTGCGCCAACACTACCTACTTATATATCAAATTTCATGATGATCGGATCAACGTTTCGAAAGTTATCCTCTGACAAACAAGCATACATACATACAACGCCGATTTACCCAAGTTGATTTGGAGATCTCGCTTCGCTCGATTAATTATTTTCTTAACCTTTGGTTTGCTTATATTCCAGACACAACAAAAATTCTATTATGTCTTTAAGATCTGTGTTTCAGTATACCAAAGGTTAAAGGCACAAAGTCCTTTCCAGGTTCCTCATTATCATCACTATTATGATTAGAACAACCGCTGCTGAACTCCTGCCTCATAGACTTTCATAGGGACCGATCTTCTCCCAATAGTTCCCAGTAACCTTTATCAGGTCATTTTTCCATCTAATATAAGACATTCTAAACTACATTTTCCGTTGCGTGGTCTTCACTTGAGGATATTCCGTGGTCCGAGGTTCCCAAGCCAAATCAGCGTAAAAATAAAATTGTTTTATCTAAGAGCATATAACACAAACGCCCAATACCATTATTCCATACTAATATTATAAATTCGAAAGTAACTCTGTCTGTTTGTAGCTTTCGATGAAATTTGGTATACAAATCGATTATGACGTAGCCTACTTTCTATTGTCAAACTACGCGTGCGAAGCCGGGGGCTGAAGCTAGTATAACATACCTGTCAAAACACCAAGAATAAATTAATGACACAAACATACTTCGACCCGAGCAGTCGGTATAAGTTGAAATGGAAGTCGGAGAGTTCAATTAATTTAAAACGTAGCTTCAAACTTTCAGTTTTATTGAAACCGATTGCATTGCATTTCGATACCGAATAGTACTGAATACCGAATAGTGCTGAATACCGAATAGTGCTGTAGGTACTAGGTAGGTTCTCTCACTAACTTTAGTTATATTTGGTAGAACAACTGTACTATCCAATATTCTTCTAATCATTAAAAAATCCGACAAGCAATCAGCAGTATTTTATGAATCTAAGTAAAGGCACAAACGCCTTGGCCATCTGATGTAAAGCGGTTTCATTCATTTTCATTTTTTATTTATAAACCATGGAGACATAATGTAACACTTGGACAACCTCCGTGGTGCAGTGGGCGGAACAAATGTTTGCATGATCTACAGATATTTGTTCCGGGTCTGGTTGTTTCTCTATATATTATAAGTATGTATTTACAAAAAAAAATGTATATAAGTATTCTATCAGTTATCTGGTTCCCATAGTACAAGCTCCGTTTAATTTGGGGCTAGATAGCGCTGTGTGAAATGTCCAGCAATATTTATTTATTTATTTATTTACTTGGTTAAGTCATAATAGGTACTGATGTAGGTATGGTATAGGCCTTATTTTATTTTATTAATTAATACTTAGATTCACAGTGACATTACCGTATATTATAAACTAATAACATAGTACCAAATTGAATCTACATTATGTAATACTAAAGTTATAAATTTGACGCGGCAAAGTAGCTCGCCTGTTAACATTAACATACCTATATATATATTTATTTAAATTTTTACATGAAAAAATAATAAGAAGAAATAGTTTACAAGAAAAATTGAGTATTAAATTTTTTAGAATATTTAAATTAATAAAAAAAGTGCCCCTTGAGCTACAATGTTTGCTTGATCGCATTTGGAGTGTGTGTGTGTTTATGTGTGTATAGTGTACCTAGTGTGTGTGGTGTGGGATGTATTTTACAGTGTTATGTCATGCCTTGGTATAATTAAAATTACATAGGCAACATTTGGGTTGTATAGTGGTTCAATGCACAATTTTTGGAGGTACTAGAAACATTGAATACACATTATCTTATATTCTAACTAGGTATTAAGAATTTTAGCTTGTTTGGACCACTGTCATTGCTTTAGGTACCTCACACGTTATGTCGAACTAAGACTTGTCTACATGGCATTGGACTGCGTCCTTCGTTCCAAGTCTGATTTCGGCTTTCGTATGGAATGCTTAGATCAATTTGCAAAACATCTGGTTTAAATTTTACTGAATATTTTGTGAGATAAAACCACTTGATCAGTTATGTCTGTACTTTACTTAAAAATAGGGTCCTAAAGAGCCTTGAGGGGTTTAAATACAGAAAAGTTTTGTAAATATCAGTTACTTTTCATTTTGTTTATTTTCCATTGCAGTACATTATAGAACACCAAGTGACGTCATATTCAGAATTTATAAATAACAATTGTAATAAAATTAACATTATAGTAGCTACAACAGACAGTATCGGGACGGGAATAATTATGTTATTATATGTCACAAAGAAAGTCAACTAAAATTAACTAGTGGTTCGCCCCGAACTGAGATCTGGCGTATCTTTTTTTTATTCGTAATCTTTGACTATCAGAATAGTGCAACGAAATGCATATCCAAATAACTTGACCTACAGTTTCATTCAAATTACAGGTAACGGGAGTTTATGTTAACTGGTTTTTTTTAGGTAGAAATTGCAGTAATTCTGGATTTCAAGCTTTTGTCTATATTTATGTCACTAAAGCTACACGCATTCCAAATTTCAGCATTGTGGGGTCACTGGTGTAATAACTTAAAACCCCACAAAGTTTAAACTAAAAATAATAACGGGATCAAAATGTATTCACAAAGACCTTTTATTAGACTTGCCACCGGATAGTCCCATTTTGGTTTTTTCACCCCTCTTGAACCCCAATATCTCAACCCCCCCCCCCCCACATTTTTAGCTCTTTTAGTCACACCAAAATTTTGCCATCACTACCTATCTATATACCAAATTTCACGATGATCGAATAAACGCTTCGAAAGTTATCCTTGGACAAACAAACATATATACATACAACGCCGATTTGCCCAAGTTGATTTGGAGATCTCGCTTCGATCGATCAATCAAAATAAACAAAAATTATCGTTACTCATCAACATTAAAAACACAGAACAAAACAATGACAAATATTATGTCAATCAATTAACCTAACCTACTAACTTAGGTAATATAATCATGAATAAAATCATCGTCAATGCCTCTGCATTTGTTCAATACATATGGCATACAAATGTTCAAAGCTGATAAAGGATATTTGTGTCATAGACCAAAATATGCATCAATGAATGAACGACGAAGGTCAACTAGTTTCCCACGACATTGCAAGTTTATACGCAGCATGTTGATTCAACTAAATAAATAAGAATAAAAACCTAAAGTAACTAGTGGTTCGCCCCGAACTGAGATCTCGCGAGTCTCCCATAAAAGCAAAAATATATTACGCGTAATTTTCGACTATCAAAATAGTGCCACGAAATAAACTACCACCTGACATGATCTACAGTTTTATACAAATTACAGGTAACGGGAGTTCATGTTAATTGGTTGTCATTTTTTGGGGTACAAAATGCAGTTATTCTAGATTTCAGACTTTTGCCTATAGGTATTTGTTTCACTAAAGCTACACGCATACCAAATTTCAGTTCTGTGGGATCACTCGTGTACCCTGTGAATTTTGTCACAGTTTTGTTTTTATTATGGTTTTGACTGCCTCCGTGGCGCAGTGGGCGTATAGCCGGCTGAGACGCAGGAGGTAGCGGGTTCGATTCCCGCCGCGGAACAAATGTTTGCATGATCTACAGATATTTGTTCCGTGTCTGGGTGTTTTTCTATATATAGTAGGTATTATAAGTATGTATTTACGAAAAAAAAGTATATAAGTATTCTATCAGTTATCCGGTTCCCATAGTACAAGCTCGGCTTAGTTTGGGGCTAGATAGTGCTGTGTGAAATGTCCAGCGATATTTATTTATTTATTTATATTTATACCTCAAAAACTACAACAACTAAACTAAAAACAAAAACAGTGTTGAAATGTACTAACGAAGACCTTTCATTTGACGTCTCACTTGACCTAATAGTCTCATTTTAATTTTTTTTACCCCACTTGAATCCCAATATCTCAACAACCCCTCAACATTTTTAGCTCATTTAGTCACACCAAAATTTTGCCATCACTACCTACCTATGTATCAAATTTCACGATGATCGGATCAACACTTTGAAAGTTATCCTCGGACAAACAAACATACATACATACATACAACGCCGATTTGCCCAAGTTGATTTGGAGATCTCGCTTAGCTCGATCAAATATCAATTGAGTCACATACGTGACTTTTCCATGTGTGTCTTTACATAAGACTGCCCTAGTTTATTTTCTAAACTGATAATCAGTTCTCAGTGAATACATAATTCTTGATATTATCTAAGAGTAGGTACTTTGAAACGTTTAATCACTGGGTGACTTTGAAAATATATAATAGAACGACTGATTCCACATATTATCAGGAATAACTACCGTGGTACCTAGTTGCTACCTAAAAACAAAACCCGGTACAAATATTTACAGATCACACAAACATTTTTCCTCACAACCTCTCGTGTCACTGACGACTACCCGTGACCCGTAGTTATAAATAAAAAAAATATGTTAAATTATGAAAGTATGTGTTTTTTAAAACACCCCGGGAAACAAGCTTAGCAACACGCAACACAAAAACTACGTGATGACAGGCGACGCACTTGGGGCTCGACAAAAGGCTTTTAAAACTGTCTGGCAACGTGTGAATCGCTTTCAAGTGTGGGTTGGCGTTGAGGGATGAAATACCATAATACATGGTTATGTCATGGGATAATAAAGCATTTTTTTTTAAACACAGCATTAGCGTAAGAACTATTCTTAATATTTTATTTTTATTTCTTAGGAAAACTAACAACACTTAAAATAAACATGTTATACCGCTGATGGCCATATATAAGTTTCCGCATATGTAAAACTCCGATTACGCCAAAATACGCTCCGAAATTGTTAGATTTCAGATTCTGAATTCCATATTTTGGCAGGTAGCTTATACTCATGACTTATTTTTTTTTTCTATACGACCTGGAGATGGTACAATCATATGGCCCACCTTTTGCTAAGTGGTTACTATCGCCTATAACAAAGTATTGTCCCGTAGATCACGCTCCGAAACGTGCCATACGATGCACTACCCTACATCCATCAACTTAAGGCATATAGGTGTAAAGCCTCATGTGTCTGTAATTTCACCGGCAACCATAGTCTTCAAACCGAAACATAGCAATGGGTTGGTGGTAGAAATACAATATAGATATCTACTTAACAAGCGTACCTATAAATAAATATAAATAAATATTGCTGGACATGTCACACAGCGCTATCTAGCCCCAAACTAAGCAGAGCTTGTACTATGGGAACCAGATAACTGATAGAATACTTATATACTTTTTTTTGTAAATACATACTTATCATATATAGAAAAACATCCAAACCCGGAACAAATATCTGTAGATCATGCAAATATTTGTTCCGCGGCAGGAATCGAACCCGCAACCTCCTGCGGCTCAGCCGACTATTCGCCCATTGCGCCACGGAGGTTACCTATATCTACACACCTATAAAGTTAAACCACTGAAAAAATTATATCTCATATGAAAGGTTTATTACGCCATATTTATTGCATTCGAAAATAATCCACATTTTTAGGATGATTCTAAAAATCTTAATAATCCACAATGGTCAATAGGTAAAATTGTTACCATAATTGTACCATGGGTATGTTTATAGTTTTTTCCCGGGCAAGCCCTTTCACAAGGTAACTCTACAACTCATGATGCTCATGTGAACACTTCCTGCATTGTTTGCTGACACATCGATCGAATAAAACTATCTAAATTCATATTATGCGTCGAAAGCACGTCTCAACTGATATAATCAATATAAGGACATCAGTGTCAAGTGTCTGTCATGTGCAAGCGCATGTGACTGACATCGATCTTGTTACTTGATCTTGGGAGACGAAGCGATATGGGAACAAAGGTAATATATCTTCAGATGAATAAATATTATTATGTTGAATAGGTATCTAATTTAGTAGGTAATGATAACAGATTCAAATGTTCCCTATCTCGCTTGGATAAAAAAAAAATATTGCTGGACATTTCACACAGCGCTATCTAGCCCCAAACTAAGCAGAGCTTGTACTATGGAAACCAGATAACTGATAGAATACTTATATAATTTTTTATGTAAATACATACCTATAATATATAGAAAAACAACTAGACCCGGAACAAATATCTGTAGATTATGCAAACATTTGTTCCACGGCGGGAATCGAACCCACTACATTCTGCGTCTCAGCCGGCTATTCGCCCACTGCGCCACGGAGGTCGTCAAACGACCTTCGTGGTCGGATAACTACGATGAAAAAACTGACCATTTATCAAACGTCATGTTTGGACTCTGCTCTGAGTGCCATAATGGAATATTTACTAAGTACAGTTTACTTACTTCTAAACAAGAGATTTAATGACGACCTCCGTGGCGCAGTGGGCGCTGAGACGCAGGAGGTAGTGGGTTCGATTCCCGCCGCGGAACAAACGTTTGCATGATCTACAGATATTTGTTTCGGGTCTGGTTGTTTTCTATGTATACTATATTATATAAGTATGTATTTACAAAAAAAAAAGAACATAAGTATTCTATCAGTTATCTGGTTCCCATAGTACAAGCTCTGCTTAGTTTGGGGCTAGATAGCGCTGTGTGAAATGTCCAGCTATATTTATATTTATTTAATTAGTATATAACACTTGGGGATAAATAAAGCCGCGAGTCAAGCTGTTTAAAAACCAAAAGGGTTAAGAAGGCAATAAAAGTAAAAATGCCTTGGGATATTTACTATCTATTCGAAAACTAAACTCATAAAGAAGAAAATTAGAGGAGACGAAAAGTCGCACAAAAAACAATTGCAGTAAAATGTATATACATTTTGGTATTTGTAAATACTTTTGTAGAATTAGACTCGTTTGACCTGCTCTAGTAGGATCTACGGAATAAAACAGTAAAATTAAATTTTAGCTTAGAGAGTACATTTTGTAAACGCTAAAATTTAATTTTACTTATTATTCCGTAGATACATTACTAGAGCACGTAAGGTAATAGTCAAACGAGTCTAACTCTACAGAAATTTAAACTAGCTCAGCTGATAATATATGATAATATTTATCGGAGATTAAGCACGCTTTCGGAATCGGTTCACTCATAAAATTACAAAAAATATTTTGTTAAAAACAATGATTTTTGCAAAGACATCTTCAGTTGAGGAAAATACAACATCGTCTGAATCGCGAGACAAAATTTGATCATCCTTTTCCCACGCTCGTCTGTCCTAAATATAATTTCAAGTTATATCTGTTACGTTTTGTCTTAGGCTGAGCGCAGATTTGAGTCAAGATAGTTTTGAGACAGACTATTGCGAAAACGTCTCTTAGACAAAATTGTCTAACACCTACAAGAACTGCAAAGCGACAAGTCGGACTAACAATTGTCGGCTTCCCTTTTGTATGTATGCGGGCGCGCACATCAAAGACAAAACAATCGAGTGACGTGAATAAAATTTTCCTTTTATGAGTCTTTCACTATATATGGGATGCACCCAATATTTACGTCTGCGTCGTTTTGCAAGTGAACGCGTAACTATGACGCTTAATACAACAGTATCTTTATACAACCTATTTGTGTTACACGTGATTTGTTTAAGTCGTATTTTTAGTTTAATTTAGAAGTAAATCCGTTTTTGGCCGTAAGTTAAGCTTAGTAATAGTTTGTTTCTATATAACTAGTGGTTCGCCCCGAACTTAGATCTCGCAAGTATCCAATAAAAACAAAAAAAATATTCGCAATCTTTGACTATAAAAATAGTGCTAAATGCATAACCACTTAACTTGACCTACAGTTTCATTGAAATTACAGGTAACGGGAGCTCATGTAAATTGGTTATCTGTTTTTGGGGTAGAAATGGCAGTTATTCTGGATTTCAGACTTTTGCCTAATTTGTGTTACTAAAGCTACACTCATACCGAATTTCAGCACTGTGGGGTCACTGATGTACCCTGTGAATTTTGTCAAAGTTTAAAGTAAAAATAAAAACTGGGTCGAAATTAACTCACAAAGACCTTTTAATAGACATGCGACTTGACCAGATAGTCACATTTTAAATTCTTTTCACCCCTCTTGAACCCCAATATCTCAACAACCCCCCAACATTTTTAGCTCATTGAGTCACACCAATATTGTGCCATCACTTCCTACCTACATACCAAATTTCACGATGATTGGATAAACGCTTCGAAAGTTATCCTCGGACAAACAAACATACATACACACATACAACGCCGATTTGCCCAAGTTGATTTGGAGATCTCGCTTGGCTCGATAAATAAGGGCTGTGGATTTTGTTAAATAAATAAAAATAAATAAATCGATGAAGTCCATTTAGATACTGAAAAATAATTGACGCAGACGGTGCGCGTCGTCGTAGTAAGCAAAACAGTTTCGTTTTGTTTTAAGGCAGACTTGTCTATTTGAGGAAAGTCTGTCTTAAAACTGTCGTGACTCCAATATGCGCTTAGCCTTACACATTGATTCTTAAAAACAGTCAGACGTAAATAAAATAAAACATTTCGATGTTTAGGTCTATAGGACCAACTTCGTAAGTAAATCTGTTGATGGAGTTCGATTTCTGAACGAAGTTCGGAACAAACTTTACTAATTGGCCAAGTTGTGAAGTTTATTTGTGTTGAAACATTATTTGGTTGTTTTGAGCGAAACAAGCGAATTTAGTTTTGCTGAAACTGATATTGGAAATCATTATTTTTGCTCGGCTACGAAACGTTATGTTTTTTGCGCGTTTATTACTCATTATTTGCCTTAAAGTTTAATCTCATCATCATCATCTACAGCCTGACTTCACACATTGTTAGGTATAGGCCTCCCCAAGTTTATGCCATCCACCACGATCCTGCGCTAGTCTGACGTAGTAGTAGTAGTGGGTACTGACGGTTCGCGATCTTTACGATGTCGTCCACCCATTTCGCTGACGGACGTCCTACCCTTCTATACCCGCTACCATTCATCAATTAACAAATATGGCGACCGCCAATTACAATTTTTTATCTCGAGTCTGAACTGGAGAGAGAAGAGTAGTAGAGATCCTTGTGAATGGGCTCGCCCGGGGAAGTACTACCACCGATCCTATTTCTGCTGCCAAGCAGCATTTCTGTGTTTCGGTTTGAAGACTATGGTTGCCGGTGAAATTACAGGCACATGAGGCTTTACACCTGTATGCTTCAAGTTGATGAACGCAGGGCTGTGCATTGGCACATATCTAACGTGCATGACCTACGAGGCAATTCTCTGTTATAGGCGATGGGTACCACTTAACATCAGGTGGACTATAAGCTTGTTCCATCTCCAAGAATATTAAAAAAATCATTTTCTTCCAAATATAGTGATATTGTTAAAAAATATCAAAAATATCGACATTGATATCGCAGTTGAGCTTTTAAAACGGCTCCCAGCAACTTAACGCGTAAGATGCACAAGATTGGCCACTCTGGAAATCTATAGCGAGGCGTATGTTCAGACATGGACAAAAATCATCATCATTATATTAGCTGTAAGACTACAGCTAATATAATGATGATGATTTTTGTTCTACAATGTTATATTCAATTTCTTTATTTCACACTACACAATAAACAATGAAATAAATAACTTACAACTATAACATAAAATCATAAAATAAACATAAATAACAGACAGGATTATTGGACTCTGGAGATACTGGACGTGCGCAGTTTGCGCTCTCGTCCAGTGTTCCATGAAGGGACAGTCGAAATCCAGCCTCCCTGCAATGAGTTGCAGGTTGTGGCTGCCGCGCACCCTCAGCATCAGGGACGCCGTTCTCTTCCGCAGTATTGCTGTGAACCCGTCTACTCGCGCCGTCTACATTAACTTAGTTTAAATTTTTATGACGCATGAGAAGTAGAGCCAAGATGAAATTGGAGATTAGTATAGTGGGCGTGTTTAGGAAATTATTTATCAAACATCTTTCACATTCATACAAATAAACAAACAATGAGCGGCCGAGACCGTGAAATAAAGTCTTATCCGCATATAAATCAAGTTAATTGCATACATGTGGCTCTGGGACGTGTGAATTGGAGTTATTATGTGTTTTTTTATCAAAATGTAATTTTTGTCTGGGTTATTATCATTCGGAAGTCATTTAACTTATGATGTAAAAAGGACGGTAGAACTCGCACCAGACTGACAGTAATTAGTGTTTAGGTTCTGCTGCGACTCGTAACATAATGCCATCTCGGTTTATGTAACGTATAGGTTTCGCTTGAAAATATAGATGATCTCCATTTGTACTAAAAATGGGATATTTGATCAAGCGAAGCGAGATCTCCAAATCAACTTGGGCAAATCGGCGTTGTATGTATGTCTGTTTGCCCGAGGATAACTTTCGAAGTGTTTATCTGATCATCGTGCAATTTGGTATAAAAATAGGTAATGATGGCACAATTTTGGTATGACTAAATGAGCTAAAAATGAGCGGGGGTTGTTGCGATATTGGGGTTTAAGGGGGGTAAAAAAAAATGAAACTATTAGGTCAAGTGGGGCGTCACATAAAAGGTCTTCATTAGTACATTTAGACTCCGTTTTTATGTTTGGTAAAGTTTTTGTAGTTTTTGAGTTATTAGCCATAATAAAAACTGAACTTTGACAAAATTACACCATTGACCCCACACTGCTGAAAATTGGTATGCGTGTATCTTTATTGACATACATAAAGGCAAAAGTCTGAAATCCAGAATAACTGCAATTTGTACTCCAAAAAGGATAACCAAATAACATGAACTTCCATTACACCTGTACTTTGAATGAAACTGTAGGTCAAATAAGATGATTAGGTTAGGCATTCCGTGGCACTATTTTTTATAGTCAAAGATTACGCTAGATCTCGGTTCGGGGCGAACCACTCACTAGTTACCATGATTTGTGAGTTTGGTGATCATGGCGTATGCAACTGTGTCGAAATATCGGGATACCATAACCATGATAGAGTTTTGTCTTTTTCATCTGAAGGCTTAGATTTAAATTGTGAATAAAGGAAGCTCTTTTATTTTCTTAATTAAAGATAAGAAGATAAAGATAATTTATTTCGGTAACAAACTTCACATCACTAGGGTACATCAGATTCAGTACTTAAGTTCAATATTAAAACCTAGTTGCAAAAGAAACATAGGCTCTCAAACTAGGAAGATCTGTGAAATGGCATGCCTATGCCCCCGCCGGAGTTACACTTGTACTGAAGAAGATTAATTCTTGTTTTGTACTTACAAACTTATACAAAAAAATGAGTTATAATTATAATATATTTATATTTATAAACGAGTAAATATAATATGTAGGTATGTATATAGTATGTATATTTACATATATTACGGTGTATAATTATGTTTTGCGTAAATGTGTGTGAAGATTTACGTTAACACAACGAGCAAGTTTTCGGTTTCTACATAGTTTTATTCGAGTAGCCAAATTTTCAGGGTAATTTTACACTTATGTGTGTTCATCGGATATTAATGTAAAATTTAATTTAATTTATTGTAAATGTAAGCTCCCAGGAAGTAAAAGTGCCGTCTTGTAAAATATGTCATCTTATTGTATTGCATACATTTTTTGGTGGTCTATTATGACGAGGTAGATTAGATTAGATAATTCTTTATTGCACACCTAATAACAATACAACTACAAAGAACACCGTAAAACTATGTAATACAATTGGCGGTCTTATCGCTGAATAGCGATCTCTACCAGACAATCTTTGGATGGAATGGACATGAATGGATTGGATGGAAGATACATTGTTATATGTGGTAGTTTTGTGAAAGAAGAGGACAAGATGAAGAATAAATGTTTGTCGTATAGTAAGGACCCTGGCTTCCTTGTACAACATTTCCGTAGTTTAACAGTTTGAACTGCTATTATAATATTAATATTTATGTAATTTTATGATTATATTATAGATTATAATTATGCATTTTATTTTATTTATCTATATTTTTTATAAATATACGTGTACTATATCGGATTTATGCCGCCGTCCTTATTTTGTTCACATAGATCCTGTCCATCCAAAGGTTGCCTGGAAGAGATCGCTTTTAGCGATAAGGCCGCCCATTGTACCTATTATTTAAGAGTGTATTTTCTTATAAATGTTTGTATTTAAATTGTGTGCAATAAAGGAATTATCTATCTATCTATCTATCTAACTGCATAACTTTTAGAACAGATCGCTAATTAAGCTGTAATCCAGCACGTGCTTGCTTTTTATAGCTTTTACAACCCGCATCGTCGATTACTACTCTATTAATAATACTTTACTGCCCTTTCACAAAGTTCCTATGTAATTTTTACTGTACATTTATTACCCTATTGAAAGACAAACATTTGAAGGTTCACAAGTCAACTCGTATATTTCTTGGTCTCCCAGACTGAAAGAGATACATAGGTAATTATATAATTAATGCATGTAAGTAATATTTTGTACGAAAGAGTAAAGAAAAGCATTTACTAAAGTTAAAATCATAAGTTAATTTCTTGGGAGCGATGCAAGTTACATACGTCAGTAGGTACTTGTAAATTCAAGTCTTTGTAAAATTCTAAATACTCTGCAGTTTCACTCCAAGCCCTTTTGACACGGCGCGCAAACCGTATGCCCTGCCTACTTTGCATGCGCCAATTTTACACCTATTCATTTTAAAGTAAATAGCTTTCATTGCGGTATGGAATAACAATCTATTGTCAGCACAAGTCAGCCCCGAATTAGCATAGCCATAGCGTTATGTTTAAATAGGACAGCTTACACGCAAAGCAAAAAACTATGAAAGTACTTATCTGTGTACAATAATGGATTGTGAATGCAAAATAAACACGTGTTCATTTTTTGTATGTGTCAAAAATGGAATGTTTTTGTGGGTACAATTTTTTTTGTTTAATTTCATTGTAATAGTTTCCGTAGTAGGCAAATACACTTCCATGTTGGTTTATTTTACAGCAAATGGTTTATTTTGAAGGTTTGCTTTTTACAAAATCAGCAATAGTTTCAAATTTACTACATTTTCTCACAGACATTCTGTTATCTTGTTATAGGTGACATTTGGTATGTAGTTTTCTATCATCATCTGTGGATGTACCTTATCATCAAATATAAGAAAAACTAAAATGCAAAAAAAAAATATTCCGATTAATTGAAAACCTCCTTTTTTGAAGTCGGTTAAAACCCCATGAGCTTTCCAACTCGCTTATTGAAAAGACAACAAACACAACATCTGCCAATCAATTTTATAGCTTTGACAATAAAGCCCTCATCGGAGAAATTAGGCAAAGCCGAAAAACAAACATTCCTTGATTGAGTTGCTGAATACCATTGAAGGGTTCAAATTGCACTGGCTAAAGGGTCGTATAGAGAGGAATTTAAGACGGACAGTGTGATATTGATATGTGGCTGACAGTCCGGCTTTTTAGTTGAATTCGATAGAACATAATTTTTTATACAAGTTTGACGAGTCATTCATTTTGTTTGTAGTTGATAGGGTTTTACACGTAGATATTTAATCCTCGAAAAGCCTGTCTGTTTGTCAGTATATCTGGCTGTCTATTGGTCCGTGATTTCAATTTCAATACGTTTTTGAAAGCTGAATTTTACAATATATTAATATAATAATGTTAATAAGTTTGGTGGAAATTCGCAGCCAATTCAAAGATTTTAAATTTGACCTAATATAACAAAATTACCTTATGTACCTACCTACTCAAAAAGTCCGGACTACGAACGTAAGTAGGTATATAATGACCGGGGACCGGTCATTCTACTTTTAAACTCTGGCATGGCAACTCTATCAGTCACATAACCGAGGGGTGCCATGAATGGTCAGTTAATTACTCTATAAATCACAGACTTGAACCATTGATAGTTTCCTCTCCCGGCCAAAAGATGGGGTCAGCGCGTGTTCATTGTCCAAATTATTTGGATAAACAATTTAAACTGGTTTACATTTTGAAATATGATGTCATCGTTTATTCCATCCTTAGAAATTTTATTTCAATTTTCTCTGGTCTCGTGCTGTTAAATGTTCGCAATCAGTTCATTTGTTTACATTTTTAGGGTAATAAATAATATTTGAGAGCGTTTTTTAGAACTTTAAATTCAATAATGATTCTTCAAAATATATATGGTTAAAGCTGCAAGGATAACATAAATTCAGTCCAGGTGAAGATTATCCTATTAGTAAAATTAGGTTACACCAGCTCTTGATTTTGAAATGTTGTTAGTTTTTTTTTCTTTTTTATTACACGACAAACTAAACCACTTCGATTGATCCGGTAAAAATATAAGTAATATATAGTAATTAATGAATAAATGTTTGTTACTTAAAGTAAAATAATAAAGTTCCCTTGCATAGCTTTAACTTAACAGCAGTAATGAGCTCTATTGTCCTGGCTTTATAGACTTTATAAAGATCTTGAAAAAGAAGAAATAAAAGACATTGATTGATAGGACTTTGATTGATGAGACGGAGCTATGAAGATGTGGTTGGAATCGCTAAGGACTTTTAAACTTAGTTAGCATAGTTGATTAAAGACTACTAAACAATATAAGTTCTATTATCTAGGTATGCACCTATTTAATGAACTGTATTAATATAATCTATTAGAAATATTCAGAAATGGGTTTCTTCATAAACGAGCAAGAGTTTGTTTATTTTCTAGAAGAAAAAACTATCACAATTTTTGCAATTGTTTACGTAGGACAGAACAAGCGTTAATAATAATTTATATTATGCCAAAATGTTGGTAGCGCCATCTATCAGTGTTGCGTGTAAACTGTAGCGTGTTTCAGTATGTTTCTTACTAAATAGTTCTTTATCTTTCCGACAGGCGGCAGCACGTGCCCGCGCCATGGAGCTCGACGACTACGACAGGAGGCACTCGCGCTCAACACGAACTCTTCGAGCTACTGGAGCGAGTGCAATGTTCGCGACTAGATGACCAGAGGGCAGTGCTTCCACCGTACTTTTCTCAGGTACCTAAGTATAGAAACAAAATATATTTTTAAGATGCCGATGCGATGCCATTAAAAGACGTTAAATAGTAAAACAAAAGTGGGCGCCAGCGCCATCTGCTGACTCAGCCTTACACTACTTGATATGAAACAGACGGTAGAAAACCGCAACCCACGCTGAACTCGCCCAACCTTGGATGCTTGTAGTTTTTTTTACTTGCCGCTAGATGGCAGTTATGAAACGATTTAGATTTGTGCTATGAGTTATTTTATTATATAGTAAAACACACCTATTCACGTAATTTGTAAATCTGTTTAGTGTAATACTGTTTTTTTGGTAGTTTTAGTAATTATGAATGCTGTTACTACCTTTTAGCAACATTTGCTTTTTAATTTTCTAGTAATTTTATTCTGTTAGGAAAACTCTATAAATAAGAGAGTTAGTAGAGCTTGCTGTAGGTAGAGCAACGTAGAATTTTAATCTGGGAAATCGGAATTTACCATCGCAAGTGTAGCTGCATCTATTTCAAGGGTCAGTGCACACCGAGTTCGTTAGCTCTGAAATAATCGACGGAAGCCGCGAAGCAAGCCGCCGGATATGGGGGTGGCAAGCAGACCATATCTTAAAGAAAGGAATGAATGGGTCAGAACTGCTAGCGTGACGGTTTGGACATTCAGTTCTGGGTAAAATTGTATGGTGGGTTATCAGATGCACCTGAGGGAACCGTGGCATCACTTGATTTCATCATACGCTTTATTAGGAACAATTCATATTCAAATTCGTTTAATACTCCAGAAATAACATTACAATTAATGGTTTACAAAAACCAAAGCATTATTACTGGTACATAAAACAATAAAAACAATATTACAAAATATAAAAATTAAATTTATAGAGCACACAAATGAAATAAAAAGTAAGTTTATGTAAAGGGATTGGGGGGGGGGGGGGGGGGATAACGAAATTGCGGCCATTTTATTTTTATATATGACTAGCAATAGAACAATCATATGGCCCACCTGATGTTACCTGATGATATTGTATTTGGGTCAATTTATCCGGCCACAACGTAAGCAACGGTTGGAGTGGCGTTTGAGGGAGGAGGCTTATCCAGCAGTGGGCTATCAGTTAAGCTGACAATGATGATGATGCTGATAGTAACAGTATCAAAATAAACCAGCTAGGTAATAAACATAATTTACAATACAATTTTCTTATCGGAACTTTGCTTGCCTGGTTTAATTTAGACAATATTAAAACAGTACCGTTTTTGGTTAAATATTAATATTTTCTTGCGCTCTGATTAGCATCTAATGAATATTTATAAACAATGGGTTTTGTTTCATTATGTTTTATTTTAGACTAGCTAACCCGCTCTGGCTTCACACGGATTTTTAAGCGCGAAAGTAACTTTGTTTGTTACCTTTACAAGACTAAACGGCTGAACGGATCATTATAAAATTTAGCAAGGAGATAGATTATATCCTGGGGAAGGATCAAAAAAAAAAAAGTAATAATATCAGTAGTATTTAGGCTTTTGGTAAGAAATATATAATTCTCACTGGAATTGAGGCATTGGCTACTTTTTACTCGACTGCGCAGAAGGAGGGTAATGTTTTTATTGACAAACAACGTGTGCGAAGCCGCGGGCAGATCAGCTAGTATAAGAAATAGTCATTAGCACTTAGGGATAGTGGTAGATTTCTATCAGTGAATTCTATATAAAAATAGTTTCAGTAGACAATTACATCTTACAAAGAAATATACAAATCTAAGGTACCTTTTATTATACTTACGTGATGATCGATGCTTGTAACATTTTTTACGATTTTTACTCATTTTACGAAAGCATTATCCTTATACACCGTAGTGGTTTTCAGTGCCATTTTATACATGACTGTTAGTAAAAAAAATTATGAGATAAATATATTTTTTTTTTATAATTTTCGCAAAATAAAGTAAGTAACTAAAAATATTTTCTCTTTAATATGGAACATACTATAAAAGGTACTCGCAAGGTATGGCATTCGCTGCATTTTTCTCGGTATTAAGATTTATCGTTCAAATATGGGGTTGAGCTCTTGTTCCGAGAAAAGGTGTGTTTATATTCTAGTGTTTGCTTTACAGAGGGAATGCTCATAAAAAATGTTAGCAAAACCTTAATTACACTTAGTTAGATCATTTCAATTGATTAAATCCTTCTATTAGTACGCAGTCACGATCTAGAAATCTTCATTACAAATTTTAATTTGTTTTTAAATAAACTAGTGGTTCGCCCCGAACTGAGATCTCTAATAAAACCAAAAAAATGTTATTTGTAATCTTCGACTATCAAAATAGTGCCACGAAATGCATAACCAGGTAACTTGATCTACAGTTTAATAATGATGAATAATGTTTTCTCTTACAAGTTATTGTAATAATAAATTCTTAGCGGTGTTTTTTTAATAGCAGAGATAAATTCTCTAATTAACCTACGATATACTACTTATCTGCGAATATAAATACACGCTGATAATACTAATTTCTAACCCCTTTTCTTTACCTTCTATCGTGTTACCACTTCCTTCCTTTGGCTGCGGTAGAAGTCAAGGAACATACTAAATTATGGATTCATGCTGGAAGTCCTGACATATTTTTTGGCACATCCTTGTTTATACGGCTTCTATATACGATTACGATATCTATATTCTTTAGACGATATACCCACGAAGGTTTATTCTCGAGATCCCCACTGCTAAATCCCTACCGTGCCTAGAGGCCTTGTAATTGGACAATTATTACAATCATATATGTATTTATGCCTCCGACCTCGTGGCGCCGTGGGCGTATAACCGGCTGAGACGCAGGAGGTAGCGGGTCCGATTCCCGCCACGGAACAAATGTTTGCATGATCTACAGATATTTGTTCCGTGTCTGGGTGTTTTTCTATATATTATAAGTATGTATTTACAAAAAAAAAGTATACATATAAGTATTCTATCAGTTATCTGGTTCCCATAGTACAAGCTCTGCTTAGTTTGGGGCTAGATAGCGCTGTGTGAAATGTCCAGCAATATTTATATATTTATTTATTTAATACGAGTAATTTTAAAATAATTTAATAAGAAATTTCCCCTGGTAAAGCATGTATGTTTGTAGTAATTGTCCGGTTACCAGACCTCTTCAAACCGGTGGGGAAGACGTAAAGGTGGGAATTAAGAGAATTATACTAGGACGTGTAATTACTTAGTAATTCATTCGTGTTACATATTGCAAACAGCCCCGGATCTAGAATTTTTCCTAACCGGGGCAGAAACTTCAGGTGGTCCCCCCTCTCCTCCAGCGTTTGAGAGGGATAGGTGGGTGTGTGTTAAAGTTTGAAGCGTTCCCTTTCAAATGAACTGCCAGGTGAACTATTAGATGGACCACGGGCAAAGAGTAGAATAATCGATAGTACGATTGTTTGTGCTTTTTGAAACAATTTTTTTTTCGAAAATATTTTTTATTGAGAATTTATGATTTTCTCACAAATATAAGATGATTTGAAACTTTTATCAAAATAAATGCTATCTCTACCAAAGTACTCTAATTTGTCTAGCAGATGTGCATTTGAAATTTATTGGAGCTCGTTTGAGGTCAGTTCAATTGCGCTAAATTATGTTTGATTTTGTAAAGTGGCTCACAAATGCTATATTTAGAAGTTACATAATAGAGTTGAATTTGTACAAACCAGAACTAAACACCCGTCCGCACCCGGTAAACCGATTTACCTTTTTGAAATCATCTTATCAATACCTTCTTATTTAAAAAAAAAAAAAGGTTTTTTAAAAGTAAATACCATAAGAAAGGCATTTTAACTTTTTTTAAATTCGTTTTATTCTTTCGACATCCCATTTATCTTGAAACACCCACTGGTGCTAGTAAAAAACCGACTAATGGTAACATTTTATAAAAATATCCCATCCTTACATATGCATCTATTTTCAGACTTGAATCGATTGTCAAATCTAATACTCGTAGTGAATGAATTTCAATGCTGCGAGGCTGCGTTACAGAATACTGTGTAGTGTCTTTAAAACATGGAATAGAGAATAATTGGAAGTGGTAACATAAAGAACTATGAGCTAGACCATTTATAGGGTATTTACTAAAACTTGAGGGGTACTATAAAATAGATGGCTCTATATACTAACCTACATACCTGATCTTGTTCAATTATAATGAAGTACAGAAAGAGGCGGTGCTAATTATATACAAAACATCTGCAAAGACACCGTAATCAGACGTATATTATAAGGATTCTGAACCGATATAGTTTTATGATTCATGATCTTGACGACCTCCGTGGTGCAGTGGGCGAATAGCCGGCTGAGACGCAGGAGGTAGCGGGTTCGATCCCTGCTGCGGAACAAATGTTTGCAAGATCTACAGATATTTGTTCCGGGTCTGGTTGTTTCTCTATTTATTATAAGTATGTATTTACAAAAAAAAATGTATATAAGTATTCTATCAGTTATCTGGTTCCCATAGTATAAGCTTTGCTTAGTTTGGGGCTAGATAGCGCTGTGTGAAATGTCCAGCAATATTTATTTTAATATTTTTTATTTTATCTTGTTAACTTGTTATGTACACTTTTTATGAAACACAAGCTGCACAATTTTACAAAAGTAATAATCTCAAAGCAGTATTAGGCTCATGTAGGGTTCCCAGATTAAACAATCGTAATTCCGGAGTAAATTTCTGACATTTGATGTAAATTCCTGACTTTCTTGTAAATATAACATTAATTTCGTTATCTTCGTGCATGTGAATGAACGAAGCAAATTCTGGAAGGATTCCCTCCGCATTCCGGACAAAGACCTATATTACCGGGCATGTCCGGAAAATTCCGGACGTATGGCAACCCTAGGCTCATGCCACTCGATAGGAACGAACTGATTTAATTACCTACCCCTACAGGCGCTTTACTGTAAGATTTACTGTAAGGCTGAGTAGAACTAATCGAGTGGGATAGGGATAACACTATACGTAAGCAATGTAGGTGATGTCTCTATTTTTTTAGCAAGCAGCGATGACGAGTATTATTTGTGAGTATTCTGATGTCACATCAATAATTTATTCGTTCCTTCATGTCGAGCTACCAATCTTTGTGGTCAAACAATGATCGGCCTTCATGAGCTTGGGTCAGGCTTGCTTTATGGCTTTACTGAGTTAATGGGAGACTCGTGAATTTCGGTGTTGTAATGACTTTACTGTATAGATTGGTAGTGAATAGGTAGTTCTTGTCGTGACGGTGTTACGAGGTTGTGGAAGTAGTCGAGAGTCAATACATTATGATACATAATGATGGTATCTCTGGGGTTTCTCAGGGCGTTCACGTTTTTGAAGAAGCCTCTTATGTTTTTTTGGTATGTTTTGTCATAAAAAAATCTCTTAAAAAGCGTATATTACATAATGATTTCATTTGTCAATAAGTTTATTTGTTAACTAGCTGTTGCCCGCGACTTGACACCACATTTTTATCCCATGAGAACTGATTTATGTGATAAAAAGTATGTGGTAACCCAGGTTATAATCTACGTATATACCAAATTTCATCATAATCGGTTCAGACGTTATGGCGTGATTGAGTAACAAACAAACAATAATTAACAATAAATAAACAAACATCCAAACTTTCACATTTATAATATTAGTGTGATACTTTGGACATTTTACATGCTTTTTTTCTAATAAAACATACAACAAAAACATTAAACGCTTTTCAACGCGTGTTTAAAAAATTCCTGTACAAAAATTGGTAAGATTTTTTTTAAACACTGATTTAACAGATGTTTAACTTTTTTGTGGTAAAAAGGTATGTTTTTATGCTACAGGCTAGAGCAGGGGTCGGCAACCTTATGCTATAGCCGGGCCACATATGTTGCCAGAGTATCAGTGCGGGCCGCACTTATATTTATATGTTCGGGCATGTATTTTTAATATTTGAAATAAAACGCATATATATTCATACAATTATCTCTTTTTTAATTGAACTACTATACTAACATAAAAGTAAGAACTAGTGAGATTTTTGAGGCTGCATTTGACTTGCAAGTTTTTTAACGTCTGCTTTCATTTTAGTAGTAGACACGCGCAGTATCGCGTCTAAATGTTCATCCGTTAACCGCGAACAATTCTTATTTTTGCGGTAGTTGAGAATTGAAAAAGTCTGCTCACACAAATATGTACTACCAAACATAGTTATTATCTGCTGAGCAAACTTTTTCAATTCTTTGAAGTTTTCAGAACTCAAACCTCCGTAGAACTGTATCAAGTCAGTGCTTTCCTTAAATGCCGTTTTAAGTGTGCTATTACTTTGCAAATCTACTATGTTCATTTGCAAATTGCTTGGTATCTCACTAATATCAATTGCAAAAGGGTTTTGGAATATTTCCATGTTAAGGGAGCTCTTTTTAAAGTCGGTGAATCGATTTACAAACTCAGTTTGTAGTTGTGTTAACACGTTTCTCATTGTAATATTTTGCCACACAAAATTATCTCCAGCTTCTTCCACGGCTTTCTTGCAATTAGGAAAATGGTCAAGCTTTTTTTCATCAATATGCTTGATAAACAGTTTCAGTTTCATTTCAAATGACTTTACATCTGTATACATATCGCAAATCAATTTATTTTTTCCCTGCAAGCGTTTGTTGAGCTGATTCAGGTCCTTAGTCAAATCAGTCAAAAAACCAAGATCGATAATCCACTGTTTGTTAGTAAGCTCTTCTACTGGCTTTCCTTTCATCTCCATGAAGTTGCCAATTTCTTTCCTCAAATCAAAAAACCGTTCCAAAACGGCACCTCGACTGAGCCACCTCACTTCACAGTAGTAAACCACGTCACCATGTTCAGCTTCCAGATCTTCCAAAAACTTTTGGAACTGACGGTGTGTGAGCCCATTTCTTCTTATAAAATTAACAGTGGATGTTACAGTATCCATTATTTCTTTCCAGGATATAACTTTGGAGCACAATGCCTCTTGATGGACAATACAGTGAAAAATCAATGGCACAGTAGATCCAGAATCTTTCACTTTGCTGATGATTCTCCCAACAACACCTTTGTTTTGACCGCTCATGTTCTTGCCTCCATCGGTAGTGACACTTGTTAACTTTTCCCAGCTTAATTGCAATGAATCCAGAGCTTGTTCCACATGGTGAAATAAATCTTCTCCCGTAGTTGTACCTTTCAAACTGCACATTTTCACAAGCTCTTCGTAAACAGTAAAGTTTTCGTCAATGCCGCGTACAAATATGAGTAACTGTGCTGTATCCGACACGTCCGTACTTTCATCCATCGCTAAAGAGAAGCAGTCGAAAGACTGCGCCTTATCCCTGAGTTGTTCACACAAATTAGCACCCAAGTCTTCAGTACGTCGGGTGCAAGTTCTTGCAGAGAGACTAAGACTTTCAAACATTTTTTTCTGCTCTGGGCATATTTCTTCTGCGATAGCTAAGACACACTCTTTTACTAATTCACTATCGGTAAACGGACGTCCACTTTTTGCAAGAATCTCTGCTACCCTGTAACTGGCCCGAACATTCGATTCGCTGTTGTCTGCCACAACCTTAAATATGTTTTGTTGATTTTGTAATGACGATTTCAAAGTGGAAATTTTCCTTTTCCGTATTTCTCCTTCAAGACAGTCAAATTTAGCTTTGTGCTCGGTGTCGTAATGTCGCTTCAGGTTATATTCCTTTACTACAGAAATACTCTTTTGACAAATCAAGCATAACGGTTTTCCTTTAAACTCGATAAAAAAGTATAATTCTGTCCATAATTCGTTAAAAACTCTTTTTTCTTCTTCTATCTTCCTTTTTCTTGAAGCCATGTTTATATAATTATTCTGTAACAATAATGAAAAAAATTAAATTCGTTGTAAAATTATATGTTCCAGTTAGCACCTACAAATTCAACTCCACATTCAAATAATAATTAAAACATGACACACTCGTAACTAACTTCATGTCATGTAACTACTATCCCCGTCCTTATAACATTTACCCATCAATCTGAAGGTTCACATTAACAAGCAGTAAATAAAATAAAACAAAATGCTCGCGAGTGCATACAACTTACCTCATACGTCGTGCGTGAGAAGCTATCAGCGAAGGGAAGAAAGGTGAAACGAAACGCGTAGCTAGCAACCAGATGAGACGTGAGTTTCCGGCGAATTTCCACAACCGAATGTGGCGAGAGCTGCGCGCGGCTGTGATTTTAACTAAAACCGGTCGCTTTGAATTTTTTCGCCGCCGCACACCTGCGTCTAATCAAAGACTGCCGCCCCGCCTATTGTCTCAAAGGAGCCGCCCGCCGCCGCACGTGCGGCGGATAAACGCAAAAGAAATTGCCAAGAATTGAATAAGTACAGCAAATATTTATTTTCGGTAGAAACAATACATAACATCACAGTCTTGATAAACAGTTCTTAAGAAATGAAATAGAGGTACATTTTTATCACCCCGCGTGGGAGCGAGCTTTCAAGAATACTCTCATGGCCCAGCAGCATGGCCGTATAAATTCTAGTGAATTTATATGGCCTTTTGCTTCGGTATTTTTTTCTTACGGACCTCAGGGTTGCGGGCCGCACCGAGATAGTCTACGGGCCGCATGCGGCCCGCGGGCCGCCGGTTGCCGACCCCTGGGCTAGAGGCAGGCAAGTTACTAGCTTAATTACTAATTAAATTGAAACAAAACCTTGCTCAGAAATTAAGTATAGAATAGAATATCACAAATGAGGTGTTCCAACAAGCAAACTTTCAAATGATCTAGAAAATACGTTTTCACTTTTACAAAGGAATAAGACGGGCCAGACATGGTCTTGAAATATAAATGACCATTGCAACTCTTGAAGGAGCTAACCTTAGAGAAGTTAACAGCTATACAGAGTGAATGAAAGTCATTAGGTCATTAGGCTGTGTTTATTTCGCATTCACTTTCTTTTCCCACTGGTCACAATTAAGACAAAATTGCCTTCATACAAGTTATCTGGTTCCCATGGTACAAGTTCTGCTTAGTTTGGGCTGGATAGCGCAGTGTGAAATGACCAGCCACATTTATTTTATTCATTTACCACAAATTAAAGCAATTACAGTATCAGTCTTGAGTTGAATATTTCAATAAATTCGTGCTGTTTTGCATTTTTGTATTGATTTCAAGGATACTCGTATGTCAAGTAACCGAGCTATTATTACTAGGTTCTGTTCTAGTTTCCGTTAATAACGGAAAGATTATTCACATTTTTAAAGGTAAAATTGCTGGTTTTCGCGCATCGAAACCCTAAAGGGACGTAGCTTAAATGTTATACAAAATTTTAGTGGCCACTTATGACCAGTTTCTAAACTGAGCCATCAAACTATCGCCTGAAGGTGTAATTCCAGTCGCTAATTAAAGTAACTGATTACAGATGTGCTTAAAAATGTTTTGTACGCCAAATGTCAAGGTTCAAGGTTCATACTCATGTTAGAAGTTCATACATAGTATTACTCTACAACTTGCTTATTTTTCAAGTAGGAAGCAGTACGTTGCTATAGGTACAGACAAACGGCGCTCGCTCGTTGCAAAGTTTTAAAACTTATATCCAGACTTAGGACTGAGATTTACTGCAGTTAAGTCAGATTCGACTGAGCAAACGGAGACCGTCATTTACACAAGGTATTTTTTTATTGGGAATAGTCAAGCGCTTGATTACTACCTCATCTGATGGTAATTACTACTCCCAGCAATTTGAAGGGAACAATTTTATGTATAATAGTGTGAGCGTGAAAAATAATCAAATTTTCATGCAATTGATTGAACTCAGCTATTTTTTTTAAATCTTGGTTTGGCCATTGTCTCACCTGATAGTAAGAGATGATGCGATCAAAGATGTAGCACGAATATCTACTAGACTTACTTTAAAAATACCCGGATTTTAGTCTTCAGGAAAAAACAGACGACACTTGTTCGTGTTTGTCGTTGTTCCAAAATGATTCCACCCTAATTCAAGAAATTATGTCTATTGTCATATAATCCGTCAAATAACGGTCACTGCTATTTTGAAAATAAATTCAGACCCATTTTAATCATGAGAGTTGTTGCTATTCTTATGAGACGTCCTCTTGTGTTTTATTCAAGCTTTCATTCATTTACTATCCTCTACAAATCTACAAATCTTTGCGTAAAAGTGTTCTCACAAAACTTTGCTCCGATTTTAAATATATGAAAAATTCACACGGTCCATTTCATGGCTGTGCGATCTTTATCAGGTTGTCTGGTAAAGATCGCTAGCAATAAGACCAACAATTGTTTATAGTTACGTGGTCCCAATTTGAATTGTACCATAATTATAGTTCACGATAAGGTATTTTTGTTTCGATCATCATCACAGGACGTCCACTGCTGAACCTCGCCCATAGATTGCCAGAGCGACTGATCATGTGCAATCTGCACCCAACGGCTCCCAGAAACCTTTCCATCTAGTGGGATGCCGTCCTACGCAGTGCTTTCCAGTACGTGGTTTCCACTCGACTATTTATATCGATATACCTACATAAATGTGGTTACATCTGTCGATACCATCTCGCAACTTGTTCCTAGTATAGGCGTTGCATTATAATGTTTTAAACTAGTAGGTAATACCGCACCTAGACGAAGGACTCCTAGAAAAAATATGTAATTCCTCGCCATCCAATTTCAGTTGAGGCGAAACCTCGTATTTTCTGGTGGCAGGAACTAGTACCTGCGCTGCTCTAACGACCGCCAAATGAGGCGCATGCACTCGCATAAGTGATGCATTGCTTACATAATCACCCATTCGCTAGTGCAGGCGGTTTTATCGATGAAATTAAACTATCGATATCAAGCAAAATATTTATTATATTAGTCTGCCCGCGACTACGGCTGTTCCATCACAATCGAAACGTCGGATTTTTTTGAACTAGCCTACATTTTCCCACTGCTGGGCAAAGGCCTCCCTCAATTCCTTCCACCTATCACGATCCTTGGCAAATTCACACCATTCTCTCTCGAATCTATTGATGCCGTCACGCCAACGCTTTCGCGGCCGACCCCGACGTCGCTGTCCATTTTCCGGTACCCAATCTGTTACAATGTTGGCCCATTTCTCCGGAAGCAATCCCGCTTGAGCTTCGTGGTTTTGGCTCCCACATCGGCAATGCCAGTCAATGAACGGAGCGTGGTATTCCTCACCCGATCGGCTCTCCGGAATCCTAGAATGCTGCTCCATTGCCCTTTGGCAAATCTTGAGCTTGGACTTCTGCAGCTCGGAATAACAAATAAAAAAGATACATACACGATAAATACCCGTTTAAATCAGTAGTTATGTACAGTGATAACGAAAGTTTGAAAAATACTAAACTAACTACTAAGTGTATCGATAAAATGCCATATTTATTCATTTATCTATAGATTTTTTTAAAACTCCGGTGCATAAAGAGGTGTTATAAAATTGACGCCGGGGGTTTTGCGTCAAACACTTCTCTGGCTCGTAGTTCTTAAACCGAGGGATAAATTCGGCAGCGGTTTGTATAGGTATATAGAAAGTTACTTTAACTGGGGTGGTTCTTAGCTTAAGTGTGATGAAAATCAGGTCAGTTGATCCAAAGATCACTCTTCCATTTTAGTGAAGGCTGTAAAATCAAAGCTTTAAAATATAAACTTATTACTTATAAGTATCAGATAGTTTTATAAGTATCAGGGGTTTTTGATTTTTTTATTTTTTCTTGTCAACCTATTTGGTTACTAAAACTTTTAGTTAACTGGTTCTTTTACGATGATGTTAGGAATGAATGAGCTAAATGACATCTATCGATAAATTCTTTTCTAACGGTCCCATCACTACGAGACACGTGATCTTGCGTATGCAAAACTACATCCCTAGCCAGCTCCTAGCACTCCCAGGTCCAATCAGTCACGTCTGAATCCTTCGATTATTATGTATTCTATGCTTCTGCGTTACCTTTTTTGTCTTTGATTGAACACTGGATTTTGTACCTTGAGTGATAAATTCCCAAGGCTCAGATTTGCATTAGCATTGATATTATGTTGATATTTACTAATCATAAATTTAATTTTATTTGTTTTAACCCTTGACGTAAAAAGGGGAGTGTTAAAAGTTTGAAGCCTATGTCTGTGTGTGTCTGTGAAACCGTAGTTCCTGAGCGGATAAACCGATTCGACGTAGATTTTAGGCTAGTTTAACAGTTGGTTCCTAGGCATGTCTGTTTTACGGGTTATTTATGTGTTTGTATTTTTTTAATTGCCTTTCATGGCTACGTTTAGTCTTGAGGCCCATTCGTGGAAAAAATCTATAACTACCAGTTTTCGCTATTATAATATTCGCCTATAGTTTTTCTTTGAATAGCTCAGGTGTGAGGAAGATGTCTTTCAAACAATATCATTATACCGTTATGCGGTTTTTGCGATAAAATGAAACGTTGAGCCATTTGACGCGTTTCATCGCATTGATCTTGTCTCCAAGAAATCATTGATAGTTTCACACATTAACCACATTTATACTTCTTGCCAACACTTGCATGCATCGTTGTTACGTATTTATTTGTTTATTGATCGAGCGAAGCGAGATCTCTAAATCAACTTGGGCAAATCGGCGTTGTATGTATGTATGTATGTTTGTTTGTCCGAGGATAACTTTCGTAGCGTTTATCCGATCATCATGAAATTTGGTATATAGGTAGGTTGTGATAGCACACCTGTTGTTGAGATATTGGGGTTCAAGAGGGGTAAAAAAAAAATGAAAATGAGATTATTAGGTCAAGTGGGACGTCTAATGAAAGGTCTTCATTATTATATTTGAACCTCGTTTTTATTTTTAGTTTAATTTTTGTAGTTTTTGAGTTATTAGCCATGATAAAACTAAACTTTGTCAAAATTCATAGGGTACACCAGTGACCCCACAATGCTGAAATTTGGTATGCGTGTAGCTTTAGTGACACAAATATAGGCAAAAGTCTGAAATCTAGAATAACTGCAATTTTTACTCCAAAAAAGAGGAACCAATTAACATGAACTCCCGTTACCTGTAATTTGAATGAAACTGTAGGTTAAGTTATTTGGTTACTCATTTCGTGTCACTATTTTGATAGTTAAAGATCAGGTACATATAATATGTTTTTATTTTATGGGAGACTCGCGAGATCTCAATTCGGGGCGAACCACTTTTAACATAATAGGTACTTTTTTTACATAATTATATCATTACTTCTACTATTCCAAATCTCACACTCTGTGCTCGCAATAAAAGGTGTACAAATTCTCCTCACTTTTTTTAGATATATATGTTTTTTGCGTAAACAAATCTTGCCTGTAAACGATTTTAACTCCATTTCATGAAATAGAGTTGCAGTTTTTATTTTGTTAACACAGAATGCAATGTGTTTTGCGGTAAGCCCGGGTAGACCAAATGTTTATTGCACAGCTATTTGACATGGAAATAGGTGAAGTAGCATGCGTTCGGTCGGATTACATTAATTTCTGTAATATGATACTTATTAGTCTTTGTACCTAGTACAGGCATGTGCTGCTAGATTTTCAAATCAAATCGAATAATCAAATAAGGTTTTTTGGTATCGTATAGGTAGGTATAGTTGTTCTATCTCACGAAGGCGGGTTGAAAATAAATATTGATCAGGAAAAATATTTATATTGCACTACAAATCTGAACGAAACACAATTTAATTAACTGGTTAATAATTAACTGTTTAATTCAAGTATTATTTTCAACCCGCCTTCGTGAGATAAAACAATTATAGACAGGTGCATTAATATTAATAAAATAATAATAAATACATTTTGGTGGACATTTCACAC
Organism: Philereme transversata; assembly: GCA_963924445.1. Classification (NCBI taxonomy): domain Eukaryota; kingdom Metazoa; phylum Arthropoda; class Insecta; order Lepidoptera; family Geometridae; genus Philereme; species Philereme transversata. Next base: position 8,858,713 of record OZ004343.1, read on the forward strand.
AGCACTATCTAGCCCCAAACTAAGCAGAGCTTGTACTATGGGAACCAGATAACTGATAGAATATACTTATGATATATAGGAAAACATCCAAACCCGGAACAAATATTTGTGGATCATGCAAACATTTGTCTCGCGGCGGGAATCGAACCCGCTACCTCCTGCGTCACAGCCGGCTATACGCCCACTGCGCCACGGAGATCGTCAATATTGTTCAATTATCGTAGATAAACAATTAACATTAACATTAGGCGTACACAAATAACATTAGGCATTCTGCATTCACTATTATCTTAATATAATAAGTACATGAAAATACATCACACTAATATTATAAATGCGATGGTTCGGATGTTTGTTTATTTATTTGTTGGTTACTCAATCACGTCGTAACGGCTGAACCGATTTCAATGAAATTTAGTATTTACGTAGAATATAACCTGGATTAACACAGGCTACTTTTATCCCATATATCAAATCGCATGGGATAAAAATAGGGTGTCAAAGTTTCTATAGAAAAATAATTTTGGTATTTGCGCGTGCGAAGCCGTTGGGGGGTCAGCTACCTACATAAATTATGAATAGAATTTTGTACTCTTTAACTTTTTGGATTTATTTTAAACGAGTATAGACCTAACTTAATGCTAAATATCATTGGAATATAATAGTGTAGTCGTTAGCTTATCATTTTTACGATGTGATGGTTCCATCTTGAATATCTCAATTATTTTAAAGATTTGTTCGTAACAAATAAATCCAAGACCAATTCTGTATTTGTATTATAATTTTTCTCATGAGAACGAATCTACTACCAATAACGTTTTACCCAATTTGGACTTTATTCTCTCGCAACACGTGTGTACGAGTACACTTTAATTTTTTATCACGATCTGTACCACATCCTTCCTCCACCAATATGGCATCGTGTTCCGTCTTTGTGGTTCTCAGGCTTCGGAAGCAGCTGCTAAAGCGTTCGGGCACCTGTAAAACCTTTTGTTGCCCTTCTTAAGTGTTCACAGATTACTTATTAGCTACTGCGAGCCTGAGGGCACAGACAACTACTTCAATTAGGCCACAGATGATAATGATAGTTGATTATCGGCCGTCACAGATAATGTGATAGTATAGTAAGAGGGTGGGTTTGAGTAGGTGCCGGATGTTCCCACGCAATTGTAACGTTTGAATTTAGAATTCAGAATTCGGGAGTGTAAGTATAACGGTATTTTTGTATTATTGTATACTCGCATTAAATAGGTGTAAAATTGACTCTTTCTTAGATGCTTCTTGTAAGTAGGTCAAGTAGATAATACATTTTATTTAATGTATTTTCATTAAAACTTAAATTCACAGCAATGCATTATTTGAATTATAAATCCACAGTATTTTAATAAAGGCATTCAATGAATTTATTATTTAAAATAATAAGTTCAATCAAAGCTGTTCGTGCGTGCTATTACCAAATAATTTATTAGCTTCTAAAAATTAACGTTACGTATGACTTGATAAATAGTTTTTCTCTCGATGATTGATCTTGACTCGAGTTCCATTTCTATAGAGTTTCGCTAAACAATAGAAAATCGCACTAGAAACGTTTGAAAAGTTTTTGTTGTCTTCCCCGGCATTTACATTCACCTGTCTTGTATTTGCTCCGAAGGTGCAATGCACTACTTGTCCTTGTCTAATGTTTAGTGATATCGCCTCGAAGAAAGAGACAGGGTTTTCTCAGCAAGGCTCCGCTGTCTGAAAGCATGTGGCACGCGCCGCTCCATTCGGTTTTGGAACGCAAACCGCGCGGACGTAGAGCCGTCTCTCCGGTATTTGAATAGTTGCGATTTTATCGTGTTTTGACAGCTCAAATAATTCGACTCGCGATTATTTCACACAAACTGTGTATGAACTTTAAAATACTGCCTGGATTGCTTACAGTGCTGTGTGAAAAAAATCGGACTTGCATCTAGTGAACAGCGGTGTTGACGTTTTTGTGAATAAATCAGCAAAAAGTTTTACTCAACCCACATCGAGGACGCGAAGTGAAAGTTTAAACAGCGATTACTCGTATCGGTGTTTGGACAACAGTGGACTCCGGAAATTTTTTTTAGATATACCTAATTGAAAAAGTTCCAGACGTTTTATGGGAAAGGTAGCAGCTGGGTGACCCGAAACTGTATTAAAAATAAACGATTTTCTGGAAGATTTATCTCGTTTGAAGTCTGATACCTAACATGATTAATAGTGCGCGTGTTACGATGCGTTTTGGGGATCGCTGAGTTGCAAACTGGCTGGAACTCTTGCCTATATGAGGGAGCGGAGGTCTTTCCCGATCAGCAGCGAAGTGGCGCTCAAAAGTGATAAGGATGGAACTGGGAAGTTGGGCGTGAACTCTGTTTTATGTGGTGTGGTGGATGAACTGTCTAACGGGAGGACCGGGAGGCGAGGGTCGTGGGTGCGTCACGCCGTCATGGGGGTTCTCAGGTGGAAAGACCTGACAGGGGTCAGGACTAGTACACCTACTGATCAGAAAGAGGTAAGTTACAATAAGTAACTTCTGTTGTGATCCTTATCCATAAAGCGGTAGCTTGTTTATCACACTAATATTATAAATGTGAAAGTTTGGATGTTTGTTTGTTACTCAATCACGATTGATTTCATTGAAATTTGGTATGTACGTAGATTATAACCTGGATTAACATATATGCTACTTTTTGTTGACCAACAATGCGTGCGAAGCCGCTGGCGGAAGCTAGTTTACAATAAATTAACTAGGATAACTAATGTTCATCGCGGTTAATATTAGGATGCTCGACTGTTCCTGTGTCATTTGAAATTGATGGTTAACCCGGCTAACGTTAACTTCTGCACTAGGGTTGGATAGTCCCATGGATATTTCTCGACATAGGTATCTTCCGATAGGCATCACAGAAGCCCAAGTATTGAACAATATATTACAAAGTCGTCCATCAAATTCTCGCAATCGAACGTCAATCAAGTACTCCGAATGAATATAGCAATTGAAAGGTAAGATAATCATTGTAACAACAACTTATAAGTCCGGTGTTAAGTATTACGTCACTGATGATGTTATCTGTGAGGTTAGACCACTTTAATAAATGGTAATTTAGGTCTAGTCGTAAATCTGTCAATTCATAGCTTGAATCACTTCTTCAGGGCTTTGTTATCATTCTAGTTGATATGTATTTTATCTGCAAATTTTCCAACCCAGGTTTTAAGTTTAGTTTCCTGTTTAATCATTCTTGATACGAAGAATTCCAACAGTATTTTTTGGAATTTTATAAAAATTTCGTCTGGCTGTTTCTTAATTTTTAGTACTTGCTTACTAATTTATTAAAGGTAATTAACAAATTCTGTTTACACCTTTTCCTCATACCTAAACATCATTATCGCTTCAATTATTGTTTTGTTGTTGTCGCTGGCAATTGTTTTATGATCAATTATGTTTTCATCTGAGATAGTTATTGCCAAGGTCCTTAAATATAGTTTGTAGAATAGTTAACTAATGTTTAGTTTCCGTGATTATTACTGTTGGTTTATTAGCCTATCTTCTTGGAAGATAAAGTAATAAGTAACTTTAAATAGGTAATATTGTTTCATCCAGGGTTGCATAGGAAGAAATTAGCTATTGTTTTGCTTGTTTGATGTATTTTCTTGTGTTCTATGATCTTTTAACTAAAGTAACTATCTACTTCTCTGTTCATCTCTTACTTTGTTTTTATGTTAATGTGTTATAATGTTGTATGTGGGTTCAGAAGTAACTGATCTGATAAGATTTTTTGGTGACTCTTTCCAAATTGATTTTATTTTATAGTAGATTATTTTATATTAAATATATATAATCAATCAAGTGCATATAAACTTTCCCAATCCTATTATAGTTATTAGAAGTCGTTTTCATCTAAAATGTTTTGGGCTTTTTAATACCATAATCAATATGGTTATGGCATACATATATAGTCTATCAAAAAATAAGACACTAAATCACACATTATTACGTCAACAGAAGATGTCAGCTGTTTAAACCTGTTTTTAGTGAGTCACATTATGTAAATACGTGACGATTTGTGAAAATCAGTCTTCTAGGCCGACGGATGTTCTGCCAAGACTTCGCTTTCATATCTCGTCTCACCTACTTTACCTCTTTCAAGGTTATTTGCTAACGTACATTGATCTATAGGAGATGAAGTGAGTGTCTCAACATAAGCATCATCTATATGTATGTTTTCATTTAGCCCTGGTCGAGAACTTCAGAAGAATGAAATGAAAATGTTGAGTATCATTGAAAAATTATAATTATTATTATTACACCATTGTATTCCAAATTTCTACATAATACTACTTATCGCTAGTTGTTATTCTTAATCTAATTGTGAGAGATAGCTCCTTTCTTTAGTAAAGGTCTCCTCCATCTTCTTCCACGACTCTGTCGTTTGATTTAATGATCCAGACTTTCCCAGCAATTTGGATTACATCATCAGCCCACCGTCATACGGTCTGCCAACATTTATTTTGCCGAATCATCATCATCGTGTGGTCTGCTAAAATTATAAAATGTCTATTCATAATTCTCGAACCAAATCAAGTTGAATTTTAGAACGGGCTTTAGTCACGGACTCCTTTAAAACCTGAAATCTTACTTGAAATTCGTTGAGCATCTCAAACCTCTTTTAGTATTCGACATTTAATATTATCGAGATCAAAAATATTTTCCTCCAAAGTATTTTTATAGCACTGAAGCTTTTTACATTCAAACTAGTTTATAGTCTCTCTAGAGTCTAGACTGTTTGCTGAAAGAACAATATTTTTGGGGTAAGCTTGCCTTCCTAATAATAATAATTGCATAACCTGTAAGGTTATGCAATTATGGTCAAGAGTAGTAGAGTTCCTTGTAAAAGCGCTCGCCGGCCAAATACTACCATATCTATTTATGCCACCAAACAGCAGGGTATGGTTGCCAGTGAAATTTCAGGTCTCAAGTTGCTGGACGCATGTCAGTACATCGTTGGGCACATTTAAGGTGCGTGACCTACGAGGCAATGGTTACCATTTAACATCAGGTAGACCATATGCATGTTCCATCACCAGGTCGTGCAAAAACATTAACATCCTTCTTCGTAGTCGGGTAAAACATACTTTATTGTATACCATAAACATACAATTAAATTAGGACAAATATACCTACACTTCGCTTGCTTAGACGTGGTCTCCACTCCAGAACACGTTTACCCCAACGGTTATCGGGTCTGTGGCAGATATACCGGCCCACTGCCACTTCAGCTTGCTGACCCTCTGAGCTATATCGATCACCTTGGTTCTCCGGCTAGATGGAGTGACGATTTGCGCGCTGTGGCTGGCAAGGATTGGATGAGAAGAGCTGAGGATCGGGCTCAATGGCGCACCCTGGGAGAAACCTACGTCCAGCATTGGACTGTTATAGGACGCTGATGATGATGATGATTCTATATATTAAAAGTATGTATTTACAAAACAAAAGTTTATAAGTATTCAATCAGTTATCTGGTTCCCATAGTACAAGCTCTGCTTAGTATGGGGCTAGATAGCGCTGTGTGAAATGTCATGCAATATTTATTTATTTATTATTTATGATGATGAAATGTACCTAAATCTATGTGATATAATTGGCGGTCTAATCGCTAAATATATGATTCTTATTAGACATGTAAAATAATAACAGAATGACAAAAAACACAAAGTGTTCTATCATAAAAAAATGAACCTATTAGAAGTTTCAATCTTCTAGCTTGCATTTATACTAGGTTAGGTACAATAAAATTTTATTTTATGCTGAAATATGAAATGTTATATTGCAGACATATAACATATACGCGCATGAATAGGACTTCAATCAGTGTTTTATTATGAGTAAATTTGTGGAGAGTTTTGTCGTCAAGAAACAGTTTTTGGTCATATGTAATTTATTTTATTGTTAGTGCAAGTAACAAGTAATCCTATAAAAATGTTGGGGGGTTGTTGAGATATTGGGGTTCAAGAGGAGAAAAAAAAAATGAAAATGGGACTATTAGGTCAAGTGAGACGTCAAATGAAAGGTCTTCTATAGTACATTTCAACCCTGTTTTTACTTTTAGTTTAATCCTTATAGTTTTTGAATTATTAGTCATAATAACAACAAAACTGTGACAAAATTCACAGGGTATATAGTGACCCCACAATGCTGAAATTTGGTGTTCGTGTAGATTAAGTGACACAAATAAAGGCAAAAGTCTGAAATCTAGAATAACTGTATTTTGTGCCCCAAAAAGAGTAAACAAAAAGAGTTCCTGGGAAAAAGGGTCTTGACAGACGGACAGACAGACAGACGGACAACGAAGTGACAAGGGTTCCTTTTTTTCTTTTGACGTACGGAATCCTATTTATAATATTTTGCCCTACATAGTAGCATGACCGCCGTAGAAAGTTTCTCTCTATGGAAGAATAGAGTCAAATGATATTTAAATGGTATATATTAGGAACATTTCTATACTTTTGTGTTTTTCTAAATGTAATTTTTCGCTATCCTCCTACAAGTTGTTTTTTTAATGTTATTTGTGGGGAAACAGGCTTACGGCCTACTGGATGGCAAGCGGTCATAGTAGACACCGACAACACTCGGGGTATTGTCGACGCGTTCCTTACCCTCTATCAACCTCATTACATATCTATTCTAGGGTCGTTTTGGTAGCCGTATATACAGTTGTAAAATTTGCTAGATTTAAAGTCATTCTAGATTCTTCGTAAACGTGCTTTGTAACTTTACCCTGAATTGTGCGGTTTTGCCTCGATGTAACATTATCACATATTTAATATGAGTCAATATATTGAATAAATGCTAAATATAATTATCAAAAAAACATTCAGTAGGTAGTTATTTATATTAACTACACTGGAAAAAGGCTAACAAAAACTTTAATATTACTAGTGGTTCGCCCCGAACTGAGATCTCGCGAGTCTACCATAAAAACAAAAAAAAATATTATTTGTAATCTCTGACTTTCAAAATACGTGCCACGAAATAAATATCCAATAAACTTGACCTACAGTTTTATTCAAAATACAGGTAACGGGAGTTCATGTTAATTGGTTATCCTTTTTTGGGGTACAAATTGCAGTTATTCTAGATATCAGACTTTTGTCTATATTTGTGATACTTAGCTACACGCATACCAAATTACAGCACTGTGGGTTTACTGGTTTGAATTTTGTCAAAGTTTAGTTTTTATTATGGCTAATAACTCAAAAACTATACAAAAACTTTACCAAAAATAAAAACGGGGTCGAAATGTACTAATGAAGACCTTTCATTTGACGTCTCACTTGACCTCGTTCTCATTTTCATTTTTTTTACCCCTCTTGAACCCTATCTCAATAACCCCCCAAAGTTACTACCTTTATACCAAATTTCACGATGATCGGATAAACGCTTCGAAAGTTATCCTCGGACAAACAAACATACATACATACAACGCCGATTTACCCAAGTTGATTTGGAGATCTCGCTTCGCTCTATTAATTAATGTAGTTCATATTATGCCCAACAGTGGGAAGAAAAGGGTTGAATATAGGTAACTACAATGTTCTTCACATTATCTTAGAAATACTTATTGAATGAACAATTAATAAAACAAAAAGAAGAGAAGAAGAATTCTTTATTTGAAATTAGAATTAGAATATTCTCATTCCGTGTTTGTATCAGATACATTTATTGCAAAATCCCTACTAACGCGTAAAGCACCCCTACACAAGGAGAGTGAAAGAAGTCGTATAACATGTTACAGTTTAATGTATTCCTTTCTCCTATTACTTATGCAGTAGATTAGGGTTGTCAGTTACGTACAATTAAATAGACCGTCAGACCCAGAAGATCATAGTCAACTAATTTTACTGGCACGCCAAATTGACAACAAGTCAGTTAAGTTATTTAATTGAATCGCAATAGTTGTCATTATTTGTTGGATATAACCAATAGTTAAAATATTATAAAACAACTAAGCATCAAGTTAAACAACTTACACCAACCTGTTACAACATGTTTTAAGTTCAAAATGTAATGAATGCAATCTATAGAAACTGGTTTATCAATGAATTTATTCACGAAGTCCTGATTAAAGCCTGATATGATATGACTTGCGAATGATTGTAATAAAGGAAATGATAGAGTTAATCTGATAACGCGCGATAGTCTACTTTCTTTCGCCTGTGGCAGTGATTGTGACGTCATGTGTGACAAATCGCGTGTCAACCCTAGGCTCATTACCATAGATGCGAGATGGGCCGACACCGAGATGAAATTGTATTTTTTTGATCCCCTTGGACATTTGTGTTATGAAGTGTCGGATTAGGGTAGAATTTGTGTTATGATCTTTTTATTAGGATCATTCTCTTACTTGATTTGATAGATAGATAATTTTTTTACCCCTCTTGAACCCCAATATCTCAATAACCCCCCAAAGTTTTTAGCTCATTGAGTCACACCAAAATTGTGCCATCATTACCTTTATACCAAATTTCACGATGATCGGATAAACGCTTTGAAAGTTATCCTCGGACAAACAAACATACATACAACGCCGATTTGCCCAAGTTGATTTGAAGTTTGGTGTTTGGCAAGTTAATAGTATCAAAGAGATTTAATACAGAGGAATACTCCGACGGGCGTCTGAGGACGACCTCCGAGGCGCAGTGGGCAAATAGCTGGCTGGACGCAGGAGTGAGTTCGATTCCCGCCCCGGAACAAATCATGATCTACAGATATTTGTTTCGGATCTGGATGTTTTTCTGTATATTTTACACGCACATAGGGCATATAGGGGACAGTGCGACAGCAATAGATTTGTTAAATACCTATTTTCCAAATGTCTTGCTTCCTCTTAAGTTTGGTCAGTGACCATAACAAGGTAGGTTTGGAATTATTTTCGTCTGGGCACAATTATGCCAATTAGCATCATTAGAGCTAAAAATAACAATGATTAAAATGTATTTCATTAGGCGTAATAAAGACTTATTTCATAAATATCGTTTTGTATTGAAACATTCAGTTAGTTATTTTTCCTTCATATACCTATGACTTAACGTAGTTATTCTGAATTATCTCTTGTGGTCTCAAAATTAAGTGAGCTATTTTGTTTTTGTCCACCTATATTGTTGCACTTCTATGCAAAGGTCTCCCCCAAGTTCTTCCATCTATCTCTATCCTGTGCGACACTCCACCACTCCTGCTCGAAGGCAACAAGATCGTCTCGCCAACGCTTTCTTGGCCGACTCCGACCGCGTCTTCCATCAGGGCTCCAGATTGTAGCTAGGTGCATTCTGCTAATGTGTCCCGCCCAATCCCATTGAACCTAGCTGTCTTTTCCAACATCTGCAATGCCTGTCAACGAACGCAGCGTGGTGTTTCTCACTCGATCAATCCGTTTGAACCCGAGAACGCTGCGTTTCACTGCCCTCTGGCAGTTTGCATCTTGAGTTTGGAGCTATTTTGAATTATAAAAAATTATTCAATTGTTACGTTACACACGGAAAACAGTTCTGAAGACAGTACTCTGTTTTTCATCGAATAAGGCTCAGCCGTACGTAATATGCGTGCTGGAAGACGGTATATCAAATATAGTCAGTCAGGCTTTGCAGTCAATTAACCATTTAATGTCGACCGCTTCTACCCGTCTTCCCCCATTGAATATTCAAAATGTAGACCGCATTTACCTCAAGCTCTTTATTACGTGACGTGTTCATACAATGTTTGTATGGGTATCTAACTCGCAGACTTGCCCTAGTTCCAATATTACGTACATACTGCATTATGACAACTGCAATTCGGTAATACGGTCAAACACTTTGCTTCCAACGTTCTAAAGTTTGGACGCGACTTGGCACATTGACAAGTATTTCACGGCATTTGCCCGGTGTTGTCAACCCGGTCAGTGACTCGCGTTAGGTTGCTTTTAGATGATGATAGTGGCTCGAAATCAAGAATTCTAACTTTCGAATGTGGAATCTAAATCCATCAATTCGTATGCGATGCGAGGTTGGAATACCAGATTGGTAAACTTTAGTTTGTGCTAACTTCCTTAACGTGGAAAATGTAAGTTTTAGTAGTTACTGTCATAAACACGTATTGAAATAGAGAAGCTAGCAAGAGTTGAAGATTTGGCGCTATTCCAGACTAATAATGTCTTCTAACTTGTCACATGGGTTTCAAGACATTTTTCTTACGAATTTATATAGATAAACTCTAGTCTTGCTTTGATGTAAACCATAATATGCATGGACTTTCAAGATCTGGTTGTGGCTAGTACAAACACTTGCCTCGTCAAAAATAGGCTTGATCGTCATAATTCTTCGTTTTGGGGGCAAAGTGATTAGAACATATAGACCGCAGTATTCAGTAAACTTTATTTATTAGAAAATACCTGTTTTCTATGAGTCAAACAAAACATCATATTTAATGTTTATATATGTGAAAATCGTGCAATAGATACGAGTACATGACGAGTAGTAGGTACATATGTTTGAAGTGGAAAAAATAGCCAGTGCTCTTTTATATTCGACTGCTCCGAAAGATAATTTGCCAAAGGAACCTGTCAATATGTTTCGTTTGAAGTGAGCTTTATTATGTCAAACTATTCAAAAAAAGAAGTATCAATTCCATTTTTAAGTGGATATGCTTCTAAACTATTTTAAAAAGTAATTCCATTAATAAAAGACTGTTATATTAATCTTTTGTTTAGAAATCCGTTCGTATTCTTTTCCAAAATTCAACGTTTCATTTGATTTACGTGACGAAATAAGAGTTCAAAGATTATAGTCAACATCCGAATTGTTTATGTTTCCTCAATAACATAGTAATTGGGACTTCAGGAAGCATTTCATTCTCGTATTATAAATAGAGTGAAATGTGGAGGCAACTGCTGCTTTTCTGGGAATAATGCTTGGAGTTATAGAAGTCTACTGCTCGCATAGTTTACACTTTATCTGATGTGAATGCGGCATGCGTTATTAAATTGCTTAGTGCATACCCTACAAATAACCAATACCACTATATATACGCAGTAACTGTCATGTTTGAATGATTCACAGAAGCAGTAATTTTTTACTTTCTACCTTGCACGAAGGTAGTAAACACTCTTTAGCTTCGATCAGTGATGTCCCACTTTGAGGGATTTCCGACAAGTCTTTATAAAACTTCGTAATGGAGTCTCCGAAAGTATTTCTCCTCCTCACGTGTGGCCAGTCATGCGTATCACGAACTTATCAAGCAAAAAGGTTAACGATCTGCCGTCAACGTTAAAACTTAGATAGCATTGACAGACAGATGATGAATGGTTTCGAGTTGACGATGCAATGTTGACGGTATATTGGACGTTTTACTTGGTTTAAATCAAATCAATTTATTTGCTGATGGTAGGTACAATGATGGTTAACTTGTAATAACTAGTGGTTTGCCCCGAACTGAGATCTCGTGAGTCTCCCAAAACACAAAAACAAATATTCTTATGGCAACTCGCGCAACGATGCCTAAACGTATTTAGTGGGTAAATATGATTTAAAGAGTTGTCAAATCATACAAATACGTAAAATTTAAACATATTTAGTCGCTAAATACGTTTAGGGATTGTTGTGCAAGCCAGTCTTAATCTTTGACTATTAAAATAGTGCCCCGAAATAAATAACCAACTAACTTGACCTTCAGTTTCTTTCAAATTACAGCTAACGGGTGTTCATGTAAATTGGTTACTCTTTTTGGGGTACAAAATGCAGTTTTTCTGTATTTCAGACTTTTGTCTATATTTGTGATACTTAAACTACACGCATACCAAATTACAGCACTGTGGGGTAACTGGTGTACCCTGTGAATTTTGTTAAAGTTTAGTTTTTATTATGGCTGATAACTCAAAAACTACAACAACTTTAATAAAAATAAAAACGGGGTCAAAATGTACTAATGAAGATCTTTCATTTGACGTTTCATTTGACCTAATAGACTCATTTTAATTTTATTTTTACTCCTCTTGAACCCCAATATCTCAACAACCCCCCCACATTTTTAGCTGATTTAGTCACACCAAATTTTTGCCATCACTACCTACCTATGTATTAAATTTCACGATGATCGGATCAACGCTTCGAAAGTTATCCTGGGACAAACAAACATACATACATACAACGCCTATTTGCCCAAGTTGATTTGGATATCTCGCTTCGCTCGATCAATAAATACATTACGTATGTGTTCATTTCGTTCTTCTTGTAATTTATTGGTATTCATCATCATCATAATATCAGTCTCAGGATGTCCACTTGACACAGACCTCCCCATAGATATATTCAATTTATAAAACACTCTTCTCAGTATTTTTACAGATATATATATATACATATATTTATGTTATTTTTTTGGGAAACAGGCTTATGGCCCACCTGATGGTAAACGGTCACCGTCGCCTATTTACACCGGTAACACCCGGGGTATTGTCGATGCGTTCCCTATCCTGTAGAAACCACGTTACATTTCTCTTGAAGGGTGCCATGTCGTAGCCTAATGGGAAAACCTCGATGGATGTAAATAAGAAATAACAATCATATATTTTTATAGTCCTGATTATTTATTATGTCGTGGTGGTTAGCTATAGTACCACAACGTACAAAGCCGAACCAAATATTTGCAGAAATATTTGCAAATGATTATGCAAACATTTGCTTCCTTTGCGTCTTATCTGTCCGTTGTGCCACATAGTTAGAATACTGTGCAATCTTGCAAAATGACGTTTTCATTTTGAACTGAAATTATAGTCTCGCCTCTCGCGTTGCACTAGCGATTTGATGTATGTTCTAGTTTGTGCACATTTGCACACTTCAACGGTTTTTACGTGCGCGAATCTCATAAATATTGATCTAGTCTAAGTGTGAACTTTTTATATTCAAATTGTTAGTGAACCGCCGCAGCTTAATCTATGGAAGGAAAAGTCTTCAGAAAAGTATATTATATGACTTTATCGCTGAATAGGTACCTGCCGTAGCCGGTTGTGAAATGATATGTGTTTTGTTATTTACGACATTAAATGAAAACACGGGTAGGGTTAATGGTTAGTATTGTTGTAAAATAGGCTTTTAAATGTGTAACATCTTTCCTCTCGGTTTGTGGGAGTGATTTTGACAAAAGGGACGCAAATGTGTAACAGAAAACCGGGGAAGCGCTTTGACAAATGAGCGCGCGCGGTGGTCAGATGTTTTTCACTACGAGACTATATTATGGCCTCTTTCATTTAAAAGAAATAAGGATTTGTCATGGAGGTTGTATTTCATCATATCATATTATGAATACTATGAGCCTCATTCTATTTTTAAATTTACTTACGGTAATAATAGCATTTGCGGAGCCACTATCGAGTTTTCAATGACCAGCTTTCAGAGTGATGAATTCGGTAGATAAGATTAAGATTTGCTTTGTGTTTTCTATTTTGTTTGTAATTTTTTGTTTATATGATGTACAATAAAAATGATGTTAAACATCATATGCGACTAGGTAGTAAGGCTCGTATTTTTTCAAGTTCATTATTATAGAAAATTTTATTTTTTTAAACATCTTAATATCATGTTCTAAAATACCAATCAACCCGTATCAATCAAAACAGCCTGTATAAAATAGGTAAGCAAATCATATTCATCCATCATGTAATTGGGTACCTTTTAATTACACTGATTAAGCGGCATCGTCGCAAAGGTGCCGCCAATTTACGTTAAAAATTGTTTTATGGAAATGTATCGATTACGGAATAAATATTCAAGCCCACCGACTTCACACTAAAATCAGATAATACAATTCCGGATATTTGTTTTAAATTAATGTCGTACACAACAAAACAGGTTGAACATGTATCGACTTTGACCTCAGATAGGCCGGTTCAGGAAGAATCTGTGTCGATGGGGTATAAGATACCCTATTTTATGCTGGCAACATAGGATCATGCTTCATCAGCCTCCTAATGTTCGACTGTAGGGCATAAAAGCCCTACCACCTGCACAAAGCACGACCATATCCGGACTGTTAGCGATTTGCCCCTTACTTTACCCACTTCCATTATATCCCCCCTTAACTCAAAAATAATCATTTATTCGTGTTTGGTTCATAAAAAACTTAATAAACCTAACGATCCACTGCCAACCAGATACAATAGATAGCAGTAGCTCGTTAGGTTTTTTTGTACCACCCAAAGTAAGAAAGGTGGGAAAGTCGCGAACAGACTCCTAAGCCGAACCACACAGAAACCCATCGAAAGTGCTAATTTCTATTCATCTATATGTGATTGTTGACCAAACAGATGAATAGAAATTAGCATTGACCAAGGACTCGAGAGAAGAAGAATATTCAAATGAAATCGGCGAACGTATAAGAACATGGGACCCAAATACATTTACTAAGTAACCACTCATCTTTGACACATATTTTAAACATTTTTTGAGAATAAATTATTTAAGAAAGTCTCTGAAAATGTACATACCACATAGTATCATTACATTACATAGTTGTAAATTTTGTTTTTCTATGTTTGGCTTATATTTTGTAAGCCTAAACATAGTGTTATTTTATGTTCGCACGCGTAGTTTTTCAATAAAAACATTATCCCCCTTCTGCGCAGTTGGGTAAAAAATAGCTTATGTTACTCAGGGATAATGTGGCATTTTAATTGTGAAATAATTTTTGAAATCGGACCTTTTTATGAGTTTATTTGTTACAAAAATACAAATCTTTCCTCTTGATAATATTAGACGACACTTTAAATAAAAAAATAACTATATCAACCAATTTACATTGTGTGTGGTAGTAATCATGAACGGGTTTATATTACTTGGGTCCTGTTTCGCCAATCTTTTTACTCGTTATTCGATTGTATTCGTTTCCGTTAGACGTAATTTATATCCATCTATATATGGCAGGGAAATGGACCATAACCGGTGCGATATGCTCTACTGTGAAGCATTATTGGTCGTCACGAGTTTCGTGTTTGCTGCAATGTAATGCGGCAATCGGTGGAGACTGTTCGATGAATAATGCATATAACTTGTGTCTTGGTTACGAGAAATCCTGAATCTAGATAAGACAGTTATAAGATTTTATACTTACTTTCGTAATTTAATGAATTATTATTATTAATACGGGATTAATATACCCTAATAAAGGTTTCCGAATTGAATTTTCGGTGTTTGATACGCACAAAAATGAAAGGCGTTATTTTGATGAGCATAATAAATAAATTTGTGAAATGTTTACCATATAAATGTAAAATTTATTTTGGCATGTAAAAACAAACACTATTTTAAACTTATGTTGTGTTATTGCATAATGCTTGCCATCTAACCACAGATACTGTATTGGTAACGTCTCGAGATGTCTCTTGTTATCCCTTTCTAACCCAAAACCCGCAGCCATTTCCGAAAGAGATATAAAATTGGCCTTTATTTTTGGATGTCGATTGCAAGAGTAGGCAGTAAGTTTTATATCGAATTAAACATCTAAACTTAATCGATTTTCTTTAAAATTTGACAATATATAACTAGTAGTTTTTTCGAGAAGTCTTTGATTATGTTTTGAGAAACCGTCACTTGAATATCCTCAGTATATTACTAAACAACCTGTATAATAAGTCATTTTAAGATTGTTAGTATCAGCTAGTTGCTTTTAAAGCTTATCTTAAAGTACGTACAGATTTCGTTATGTATAAATTACAGCTACAAATAAAAACAATCATCATGATCATCATCTTATGTGAATCGGATAAATTTCTGTAAACACATACATTAAATAGGAACAAATATCAGTAGATCATACAATCATTTGTTTCGCCACACAATCGAAGCCCAAGCCTTCTGCGTCTCAGTCAGCTATTCGCCCATTGCGCCAAGGAGGTCGTCATTATTATCAGTGCCTATGAAATTGCCTCAACAAGATTATTATCAACTTTTCAGTCATTACAAGTTAATTTCTAAAAATTAAAAAACCCTAAAAATTTTGAAAATTTTGAAGTAAAAACTTCTTTAGCATCGTTGTGATTTGAAAGTCGATGAAACGAAAAAGCGACAGTAAAAAGAGACAGACACAAACTCATAAGATTTAACGTGGGAGAAAATGAGATAGGAAGCATTATACATTGTTTCTTATGTTCGTGGTTCTCTTTGTGCTTTGCTTCGTACTCCCTCCACTCGTGTTAATAATTATCTAACTTTGCATCACTATGATCATTACTATAACCTACAATTATCATCTTTCCGAAATTTTACATTCGTCTCAGTATCTTTAAACCAAAATTTTTGAAGGTTTCACTTCTACCACGTGTGAGTTGCACACATGCTTTGTTTTTTTTTTGCTTCGGTGCTTAAAACAGACATATCTAAGAACCATCCCAATTAAACTAGCTGTTTATTAAAACAAACGTGTCCGAATCGGTCCACCCGTTTGGAAACAACGATGCCACAGATCAACAGACAGGCGAGAAACTTATAACACCCAATTTTTCGTCAGGGGTTAAAAATCGTTTGGTCGTTAACTAAGTTCGTGACAAATCAAACTTCCTAGAGGACAGTAAAGGTTTAAGACCCTAAGTTAAAATCTTAACTTTACGTCCTTCTTAAACTGTCGTAGTCGAAGCGCTCTTATCAAATCGTTCAATAAAACTTAATCTTAGAGCAATACAAGTGATTTTCAACTCCTTTGTGACGTCACAAAGCGGGCATTAGATAACTTTTGACGTTCACTCTGTTGTTGGGGAAGTTTTGATTTGTCTAAAGTTTTGCAAGAACCTTGGATGTTGAAAGATTTTGTTACAATAATTGGTACAAATAGGTTGTTTGATAATTTAAATTTTCATAATTAGATTTTTGGTTAATTTTGTTACCAGTGTTCTAACAAAGCTCGTTAACATATTTTCAAAGTTAATAAATCTGTATATTTCGTTATATTTTGAACTTTTATAGGCCTAAATTGCAAATAATTTCAATCACACTAATATTATAAATGTGAAAGTTTGTATGTTTGTTTGTTACTCAATCACGTCGTTACGGCTGAACTGATTTCGATGAAATTTGGTATATACGTAGATTATAACCTGGATCACCACATAGGCTACCTTTTATCCCATAAATTAGTTTCCATGAGATAAAAATGGGGTGTCAAAGTTTCTATAGAAAAATGATTTGGGTCTTCGTTACCCTTTTACGCCAAAACTACTGAACAGATTGAGCTCAATCATTGCAAAAAATCAGTTCAAGACCTGGAATAATATATAAGATACTTTTTAATCTCATAAATCAGTTCCCATGAGGTAAGACTGAGTCGTTAAAGTTTCTAAAGAAAATATATTTTTTCTTTGTTATCCCTTCACGTCAAAACCACTGAAGGGATTGGGCACAAACTTTGCAAAAATTTAGTTCTTGACCTAGGACCTATATAGGCTACTTTTTATCTCATAAATCAGTTCCCATGATCCATTATTATTGACAAACTACGGGTGCAAAGCCGCGGGCGGAAGCTAGTTGCAAATAATTTCAATTACACTAATATTTATAAATTTGAAAATTTGTATGTTTGTTTGTTTGTTACGCAATCACGTCGTAACGGCTGAACCGATTTCGATAAAATTTAGTATGTACGTAGATTATAACCTGGATTAACACATAGGCTACTTTTTATCCCATAAATCAGGTCCCGTGGGATAAAAAAGGGGTGTCAAGTTGCAACAGCGAGTTAAGCTTTATTTCTAGGTTACCTACATAGTTAGTAGTGTAATGCGTACGAATTCGCGGACAACAGCTAGTCAGTGATACAGTAATCACGTCTAAGATAATTCGATATGTTCTACTGTAATTGCTCCTAACCACTAGGATACATACAATTACTCGTACGTATAACTTGAATGACAAGTGCCTAAATTAACCTTCCTTTACATCTAAAAGAGACATCGTTGCTATTTCTTTACTGTTCTTAGAGACTACGCCGAGTTTTCTTTGTCATAAAAAGTTTTAATACGAGTGTTTTAATTAGCGTATTTTCTAAATATGAACCAAATAAAAAAAAGGTGGTACTCCGGGAGCGCCGACAGAAGTGAAAACTTGAACA
This sequence comes from Philereme transversata, assembly GCA_963924445.1. Taxonomy (NCBI): domain Eukaryota; kingdom Metazoa; phylum Arthropoda; class Insecta; order Lepidoptera; family Geometridae; genus Philereme; species Philereme transversata. Next base: position 8,876,846 of record OZ004343.1, read on the forward strand.
ATTACGAGATACTCATATATTGAGGTGTCGGTAACAGTAACGGTAACAGTGTCGCAAGTTCAATAGTTTTTTCTCATCTCAAAAAATGCCCAACGCGCCTAAAGAAGTTTTCACTTCAAAAATACCTTGACTAAACGTTCATTTTAATGTTTAACATTTTTTGGTAAATTACCTAAATATTTTTATACAATATTAATTTTATTTACATTCTATCTTAAAGGCATAAACAATGAATCCTCAACATTGTTCATTCCCAACACGAACAATGAAAAATGATAGGTACTTGATGATGTGCATTGAGAATTCGAACAAAATACCTATTAAGCATTCTAAAAACTTTGCTTATCAAAATGTACCTGACCACAGTAGGTTGTAATAATATTTTATCCAGTTAAGTATATTATTTAATAGCCCAATCAAGATAACGAGTTTTCATTTCAAAGGCCTAGATATAAACGTGAGATAAGAAACCTTATTTGTTTATTGAAAGTAATTGAAATGTTTCGTCATAAATAAATTTAATTAGTCGCATATTTTATTTACCTACCTATTTGATTCATCATCATCATATCAATAAGATGTGCACTGCGTAAAATAGGTCGAGATTTATCACGTACCGTCTTATCGGTGTTTCGACCGACAATGTTTCGGTTCAATTCGTGAACCTTCATCAGGTTAAGTGCGATCCGCTCCGAATAACGTCTCGCCTCACACCGATAGAGTACGTGATAAATCCCGTATTTATAATAATGTTTGAAACAAATCACGAAAATTTTCTAAGTAAAATAGGTCTCCCTCATAGATTTCCAGAACTATCGATCTTATGTGTGATAATAATGATCTTGGATATTTGGATCAAATCCAACTTAATTTGTCAAATATTTTGCTTATATTTTTGTACATATTTTAGTTGAGGACAACATTTATCTGAACCGCTGATTGTCTGCTTTTACATTATTTCAGGTTTTTTTTTATATTCCTCAATATGTATTACTCCTAGATAAAAGTTCAATAATAGACAGCAACGTTCTTTGTACACATGGCTACACCTCAAGCTATATTTTCCAGCATTTTATAAGCAATAATAAGCATTTCCAGTATAAGCTGACCTCGCATTGTGTAGGTTTTCCGTACAATGAGAGGTCAGCATAGACTGGAAATGTATAGCTTGATGTGTAGCCGTGTGTACATTAGAAAGATACAAAAGACGCTACAAAAAACGGTAGATGGCGCGATGACATTAAGCATGTTCCATTGGCAGGATTTGGAACAAGGAGGTCAGGAGAATGAGAAAAAGACCTTTGCCCAGTAGTGGGGTAGATAATTCTTGATTGTACTATCATACCAAACAGAAATAAAACAAACAAGTATTATGCTAAAATCAAAACAGAATTTGCTTGTAAAAGTTTAGAATTATTGCCTAATCTTTATCAGTTTTCCTTTCGAAAAATGGAGTGTGGCTGTGTCATGGACGTGAATACGTGTACGTAACAGGTAATATTTTCTATACAAAATATAAAATACGTTATTATATGTATGTTATAATCTTGTTTAAACACTAAGAAATCCATCGGGTCATACTTAATGGAAATCTCGAAACGCAGCAAAATTACCTCAAAATGGCGGCCTTCCCACTCCACCGTGCGCGATGCGTCACAGTCTCACAGAGTAATTAAATTTTGGATGGAGGTTGTAGATATGTACCTCAAAAATCAAACTATATCCTCTGATTTTGTTATCATTCGTTTTTTTAATTGCCTCCCACTATGGAAGCAATTTTAAAACCGTATTCACGTCAAAAACTCCTAACTTTTATTCTTAGAGCAGTAAACATCATTTTACTATCACCAGTCTTCGGTCTTTAGTCACGATTGGCTGCATATTAAATATAGCTAATTAAATATTATCTTTGCATAATCAACAGATGTGGTAGATGGCAACGCTTTCTTTTGTGAAAACGATGTTTTTCTACCTCCCCTTTTAGTCATGCAAAACTAATTACACCACTGTTATTAAGGCGGGGTTTAAAGACGATAATTGTTTGACGTATTTATAATGTACAATATTGATTTCAAGAAGTTCCGTGTTAATCAAGAACATGTTTATCGGGAGAGTATTTTTGACTCCCGTTCTAATTATGTGATCTTATACATAAATTCATAAATATGTTGTAATACCTTATTTTACGAGCGATGGAGCGTAGCATTTTAGGTGTTAAGAGGAAATCTGGGCTGCGTTTCGCCCATACAAACGTAGTACCATGTTTCCTCTCTGGATAGTGATACTAGAGCAAATATTTTTTTACCATACAATCTACAAGTACCACGGTCATGTCCCTACGTTTAGTTTTTCTCCATAAATTAATTATTATAAGAACTAGGAACCTTCTAAAGTCACAAAAATTGCTAATTTTTACTGCCCCTTTTCAGACATCCAGCAAACAAATTTGACGAATATAAATAAAAAAAACAGTGATTTTAAATAAGAATATTCAGTCCGACCTGCAGTTGTCTCTATCGCACGCACATAGGGCATATAGGGCACAGCGCAACAGCAATAGATTTGTTAAATACCTATTTTCCAATTGTCTTGCTTCCCGGATTTCCTCTTAAGCGAACCGATAGAATCCGCAACACTACTCTACGCTCTATGTCCGGAATCATCGATGTGGGGTACAAGGCTGCAAGACTCAAATGGGACTGGGCGGGTCATGTCACTCGAATGCAGGGTGCATGAAAGGTGGACTAAGATCTCCACCGACTGGCAACCTACAGGACGACGGCAACGAGGCAGACCGCGAAAACGTTGGCGCGACGATCTGGATGGGTTCCACTCTGACTGGCAAGAGATTTCTGGAGAACGCAAGGAATGGAAGGAAATGGGGGAGAACTTTTGCTCAGCTGTGGGACAGTATATGTAGGTTATTGAAAAAAAATACCTTATTTTAAAATTTAGTCTCATCTGCACCATTCGTTAAATAGTAAGGTTTATATTCCAAGGATTAATCTTTTGGGTTTTCAGTTTTATCCAATAGTTGAACGGAACAAATTGGTTTTAAGGTATAATACCGTCTGCACATATGATTCAAACAATAGGAATTATACTGTAGTGTTGCCTATATTTTTTTTTAATGATCTATAATATTATTATGGTTGCTTTTTAATTAATTTAAGAGCAAGGTGTAGATAAAGTCTCAAGAGTATGCGAACACAGATAGGAAACATTGTGTTACAGATGTTCGCTTTCAGTCAGCCCAACCTTTACTCGTTCACTGTGCAAAACATCGTGGGATTAAATTTTCTCACATGGCATTTGTTTTGTGTGAATATCGCGATCTTCATTTGTCATTGTTGTGATGAATGTAATGGTTTTGATATTTTTTTTTGAGTCGTGCTCTACGAGGTTTTATATAACTACTGTTGTTAGGTACCTATCGATTTATATGTCAGTTTTTATTAAATGTTTCTTTTAAATAACCGATAGGAACCATGATCGTGAATTACCATTTTGTTTATAAAACATTGGCTACTATTTTCACTAAAACGGGATGTACCGTAATAGTTTCTAAATTTAAAACGGTTGATTTCACCAGTTAGTCGTATATTTCTATTTGACAGATAAAATACAAATGTTGTCTACATGAGACAAGATTTATGACCATTAAATTTTCTCAAAAAATCCTTTGAGCATAAATAACATCCAGTGCAGATATTTCACACACACAACTTATTATTTCTACAACAAATAAATCTTCTCGTCCTTCAAAGGCCTTTGTATCCTCAACTCGAGTACTAGAGCCATTGAACTTTCCTTGAACCCTGTATTGGTATCATAGTTTGTAAATTATAAGGTCAAAGCTTATATTGAGAATATTAACAAGGGTAAATAAAATAATAATAATACGTATTATTATATGTATCTATTTATTTCATAACACAGGTTATAGGCCTGGACCTTTACAAAAGCATTACCTAGGTCGAAGCCAACGAGCAAGAAGCTTGTTTAGTTCTTATAAAAATCACTACGACAAAATGGAGGTGAGACAAATGGTAGTACTATTGCAACACATGGGTTAGAGTTCGGGCTTTCGTTAGAGTAATGCTTAAGGAATGGATGTTGGGTTATGGGAGAGATGAGATACGGCACCTGCCAATTCCGCAATATCAAGCATGATTGAGGCAGGTGGTGACTAATCACTAAACAGGCCTACAAGTGCCGCCAGTAGAAGGCAGCGTAAGGGTCAACGTTGGTGTGGGCGGTTAAAGGGTTTTGAGAGGTTTGCTGCAGTTTCACTAAGCGCTACTCCCAGCTTTATGCCTTTAATACTTCAACCCTTGGAGCATAGGTTCCGCTCTTGCGCCTCCACCCTTGACCGGATAACTAAGGCATAGCAAGGGTCAGGGGCTTCTGTCAACCCCAGGGAGTAATGGGGCTCCGCGGTGTCGCCACGAGCGTGCCCTGCGGTGAAAATTATTAATATTATTTATTTGAACACCAACATAGTATAAATTAACACATTGTAATAAATCAATAAATATTTGTAGGAGATAAATGTTGTATGTGATTTATTGAGCTGTTACTTGCTCTACTGAAAAAATACAAACTACAAAAAAACACCGAAATAAATAAAAGACACAAACACACATTGTACGAGTATGTATCTAATTTGCCACCATTTTAAATGTGGAAATTGAAAGGGATATGCATAATTTCAGTGAAAGATTTCTCACTTTTCTTCAAGCTCTTAAGATAGACTACTTAACAATTATCTTGAATACGTTTGCTACGCAGTTGTTGAACTTTTGTTTACCACCTGAATAACAACGCTCATTGTTTTGTACGACCTTGAGATGCGACAAGCTTATGGCCCACCTGATGTTAAGTGGTAACCAATCGCCTATAACAAAGTATTGCCTCTTAGGTCACGCATCTTTGGAACGTGCCCGAAATTGAGGCATACAGGTGTAAAACCTCATGTGCCTGAAACACAACAAGAAATAGATATCGTGGTAGTACTTCCCCATTTAAACCGTCCGCCCAACAACACAACCACTATAAAAACGCGTAGGTCGATTGTCAACTTATTAGATTATAACCAAACCAGATCACAATCTCGAAATCGTGTACCGAGACCATTAAGTTCTAATAATTCACTATAATTCCATTTAAACAAAAACGTTACTCGTAGACAAGGTCAGGTCAATGCTTTTGATAAGAACTTTTGATGATAGATTGTTTTCTTTGTGATTTAATATTAAATTAAGAATAGATAATAGAAATCAAAAGAGATTGGTGCCATACGTTTTGGTTTGTAGTCTGGAGACCAAAATATTAGCTGTCTTTTGACTTTGATGAAGTTTTTTGGATATGAAGTGTATGAAGATTTTTGACCTCCACATAACTTAGGCAGACTAATACTTAAAAGAGATTTACCGATACGTAAAATTAACTACTGAAACTCTAATCTATAATTATTGTTTTTGTTAAGGTTTGTATTTTGAATTGTGTTAATTTTATTGATTATTTTTGCGTTTAATGTGTATGACTATTATATGGCGTTTGAAATACATATGGTTAATTGTTTTTATGAATAATAAATGAAATAAATAAAAATCATCAACATCCACAACCTTAACATTAATTTGTAATAAGTACTCTCTCTATTCCAAACACCGTAAACATCTTGCCTGTATTGAATTGTTAAATAATTAATTGTTTAATAGGTGTTTAATAAATTTTATATTACAAAAATGAAAGGGGTTATTTTGATAAGCTTAATAAATAAATTTGTGAAATGTTTAGAAATGTGAAATTTATTTTGGCCCGTAAAAACAAACTTTTTATTAAACGTATGTTGTGCTATTGCATAATGCTTGCCATCTAACCACAGATACTGTATTAGTGACGTCTCGAGATATCTCTTGATGTCCCTTTCTATATCAAATCGGCCTTCATTTTTGGATGTCGATTGCAAGAGTAGGCAGTAAGTTTTATATCGAATTAATCACCTAAACTTAGTCGATTTTCTTTAAAATTTGATAATATAACTAGTAGTTTTTTTCGAGAAGTCTTTTATTAGTTTTGAGAAACCGTACCTTGAATATCGTCTGTATTCACCCTGTATAAATGATGATTGTGATCGGACGTCTCTGTAGTGGATTATACAGTCTCAAGCGACTCTGGAATATACATTTTTTAAACTGCTGTAAAGCACATCGGCATCTGACTTTTAGGAAAAACTATTCTTTAAAAAAAGATCTTTTTACATTTAAGAAATACAGAAATACTAAGAGGAGAGGAGAAATATTGAAACTGCAAAATACTCCCAAAAAAGTTGTAAATCGAGTTTACTCGCCTTCGTAAAAAAAATCTATGAATTTTGTATTAATCTACACATAACATCCGTCTCAGTCCTATTAGTCTCGGAGTGAATCATGCATCTATTATGCACCGCTCTATCTCCAAATCCACTTTCATCTACAGATGACGTCGATCCAATCTTGGAGCACATTGAGGTATTTCACCTACACTTGTGGTAGTATATTATTTAACTGTGCCTACACTAATCTAAAACTCCCACTCCCCTAAATACGAAAAACTAAAGTACACAAAAACAAAAGGATGGACAATAAAAAAAAAATTGTTCTGAATTTTATCGTTATAATTCTCGAATCTCAATGACACACTGAAACCCTAAGCCACCTAAGAAAAGTATCTATAGATAGATTTATTGTAATCAAACCTTACTAACGCGCTATATACTCAATCGTATAATAGTTGAACATCATCTCATTATAACAGCAATTCTCTTCGGTAAACTACGGATATTTTAGTCCAATCTTAATGCGACTATAAACGTTTCGGATTAAATCATTTACGGCCAGATCTGGCGTAAATACGGTACAGATGTGGCCACTTTCGTCATGCATCTTCAAGCATTGGGATCTCATTGTTCGAACCACTTTCGCAATTACCTCTACTATTGGTAATTTCCTAGCTACGACACTTATATCAAAGAAAACTAACTATAAGTACTAATAAGTAAAAATTACTGTAGAGATCTGCTTGCCCTTTTACGCACTAATATACTTTATTGCGCCAAAGCCGAACAATGCTTTTTTAATTTGAATATCTCTTCGTACTTTCATAAACATTTTTAACACTGTCGTAAAGTTATAGATTTTCATTACGTTGTGAATATATGGTGTTGGTTAATGACCAACACAATTTTAGGCTAGGCTTTTTAAAATAACTTTCGATTCAGCTTTAATGAGGCTTAATACGAGGCTTATTAACATTACTTTCGATTGGACTTTATGTGCAACAGTTTTAGTAGCTCTTTCGACTTTTCTCTATAAGTCGATGGTAGGGCCCATATTTAACACACTGTCCCATATTGTTTATGGTAAAGTTTATGCGTGTTTGTTTTTTATGATGAAAGTGGGCCGTGTCGGGAGATTATGGGCTATGTAAGCTGTTAGATTATGGTGGGAACTCAAAGAGAAATATTATGACTTCCGCGTGAAAAATGTTTAAGAGTTGATAACTGAGTTTCATATTTCTTCTACTGTTATTAAAAATAGATTTTAAATATTTTAAATAGAAATACTTATGTCTGAATCGTATTAGCAAATAATACTAACTATTGTAATTGTTAATTTATTCAATTGTAATTGGTACCTTGGGTCATTGATCCAAAACCAGGGCGACATAGACCGGGACGTTAAAAATAGAATAAATGCGGGATGGATGAAATAGCGATAGGTTACAGGAACAACGTGCGATCGTCGTATACCCCTTAAACTTATGGGGAAAATTTACAAGACCTGTCGTAATGTACGGTTCTGAGTGTTGTGCCACAAAAGGGACGGATGAAAGAAGAGTGCATGCGGCGGCAATGTGAATGTTGAGATGGATGTGAGTATATTAGAGGAAGTTCAAAAGTAGCGCCAGTGATATAAAAATGGAGGAGTAAGAGGCTAGCGTGGTATGGGCATATCATGCGTCAGGAAGAAAATCATGTGACTAAAAGAGTGTTAGATATGAGTGATGGATATAGAAGTAGACGAAGGCCGAAGAAGAGATGGATGGACTGTGTGAAGAATGATATGGGTAGGAAGGAAGTGACAACGGAGATGACGGCTGATAGAGATATGTAGAGGAATAATACATGTTGTGCCGATCCCGCGTAATGTGGGAAAAGGGCAGGAAGAAGAAGTTATTCAATTCTATACGTACCTACTGACCATGCAACTATTGTGTTTTTTATTTCTCATCGTGTATAAACTTTTGAATAAGTTATTTGCGATAGTGTAAGAGTACTATAAATGTGTATTAAATTAATCTGGACCATTAATTTCAGCAGCATAACTATCATAACTTAATTTTCAACATTTAAACGTGTGCCAAGTGCCATCTTTTTGGGTAAAACGCAGAAATGTATCCAAATATCTCTTTATTACTGTTGTTTTAGTATTATTTAGTCTCGCGAATTTCTGCAATGTTACACTACCTACAGAGTTTTGGGTCATCATCACTATATCAGCCACAGGACATGCACTTCACTTAACATGTCGTCTTTGTATCTAGTGGGGGCTGTCCTACGCTGAACTTTCCAGTGCGTGGTTTCCACTTGTGAACCTTTCTGCCCAGGACGTCAGTTCTTCGAGCTATGTGCCCTGCCCACTGCCACTTCAGCTTGCTAATCTAATGTGCTATGTCGGTGACTTTGGTTCACCTACGTATCTCCGCATCTCTGATTCGATCTCGGCACCAAGCATAGCATAGATTTTTGGGTAAATCCACCAAATATGTTTTCTTGGGTGTTCAATATAGGTTAAACATTTGTGATATATCTCAAGGTGACGGTTAATTCTACAAATCTGTGCGAAAATGTAATTGTTATTCGCAGCGATAGCCATCGAAAGAAAGAAAGAAAGAAAGAAAAAACATTTATTTGTGACGGTACACAACACACACAGCACACAAGTAAGGTACACACAAGATAAAATGTTCATGCACACAAGAATAACAATACCTAACAAATGTGTGTCTCACAATTACTTACATATATCTAAACGACCGACGTCACAAAAAGGCGTCCAACTCAGCATTTGTTGTGCTTTTGGCACAACGCTGATCTTCCGTTGGAACCATCGGTGCGCTTGTGCCTACTTAGTTCTCAGAATCTAATTTTATAAAAATGAATATTGAAACTTGTTATTGATAAATGGTTTTATCCATCATTATTATCATTGTCATCCACAGCCCCACTTCACCCACTGCTGGGTATAGGCCTCCCCAAGTTTGTGCCATCCACCACGATCCTACGCTAGTCTCACACATTGACGGCCTCTTCCACTCCTCAGCCACCATTCGGTCGCTACCCTGATCCGAGAAAGGTTTCCACTTTATACTAAAAGCCAGATATTATTCTGCAATTTGTGATTTCGGATTGCCTTTATGTGTGTTTTATGTATTAACTAGCTGACCCGCCGAACTTTGTACCGCCTTGACATGCATATGCTGCGGGCTGCCAACGTACGTCGACCCGGTAGAATTGTGAATCGGCCATCATTAGCTGCATCTATGTTTGAGAAAATGAATTCTCTCCATAATTTTTTTTTTTTCGTGAAATTTTCCGATATTTTAATAATTATTCTGCCATTCGTGGCAGAGACAAATCCAACAAATTAAAGATCTTCAAAATCGGTCCAGCCGTTCTTGAGTTATAAATGGTGTAACTAACCGGACTTTGTTTTATATATATAGATTATTAATACTTTTATTTTATTATTTCAGGTAAGATTCCAGTTTCAAACCATGGGTAAACCGGCAAGTAATATATTTATGCAACAGAAATATAATTTAGCGTAGATTGCTCCTATCTCGCACAACCTATCAAAATATACCCCATACCGATATTTATTAAGAAATAAAATTTTATTAAGGTGCCGATGAAATGGGGCACCGTTAGCGATATTTGGAAATATTGTACCTAATCGATTTACTCTACTGTATCGTGTCTGCAGAAAAGTATAAAAACCTGCTAAAGTAAATAAGTTCGTTTCAGTTTTTGTGGCTTAATATTATACGTGAAGAGAGAGATTTGTACCCCTTTTTAAGCATATTGCGAGCACGGAAAAGTGTAAAGTTTAAATGGAGAAAAAGTGTAGAAAGCTAAAACAAAATATTCATGAATTACGGTCGTTACCACTGTGCTGGTAACTTGTTATTAAAAATACAGGATTTATACGGTTTTGTCGGCGTTACGATTAAAAATTACGTTTCACGCGAACCTTCATATGGTGAGTGTAACCCGCTCCGCACTGAGTCTCACAAGCATTATTATAATACCGTATTTATAATAATGACAAGGTTCTACCCGCGGATTTGCACGCATGGTTTATATCCTTATAAAATATTCGTATACGAGTATATTCGTAGTATTATAAGAGTGCTATGCTTGGTGTTTCTCTTCGAGGTCGAATCAGAAATGAGGATATTCGTAGACGAACCAAAATCACCGACATAACACAAAGGATTAGCAAGCTGAAGTAGCTGTGGGCAGGGTACATGGTTCGAAGAACTGACGGCTGTTGCGGCAGAAAGGTTCTCGAGTTCTAGATTCTAGATGGTTCTAGATGGAAAGACGACCAAGATCGGCCGCTCTGGAAATCTCTGGGCGAGGCCTATGTTCAGCAGTCGTCGGACTTTGTATCTCATAAATCAGTTCCCAAAAATGCGTGCAAAGCCGCGGGTGTCAGCAACTTTATAATATTGGTATGGATTGAAATAAATAACAAAAGTTTTCTTAGTAAAAAGTGAAGTACCTACTGTCCTCAAACTTTGCTTCATAGCAGTATACAACCTTTCGGTGCTATAGACACGCAAGGCCAAGCCTACACGTAATTTCTTCATTAGACAAGTAAAGTAACAACACAATGCGGCTAGATTTTTTCAATTCAAATACAGCCTTGGCTTTACGCCGATTAAAATAACACGATACAAAACCTATAGAAGTGGTTCAGGTAACGAGTCGTTATGAGATTATTGACGTTTCAAAGTGATCCTTGTGATTTTAATGAATCAAAATATTTGAATTTGAATATGAATACTAGGAAAAGGTATTCATAGCATTTTTATGTACCGTAATTATCATAATTATGTGGTGCCCTTTGCACTAGCCCCATCCTAACAGGCTGAGCGTCATCTGCACTCGCCAATACCTAACGATCTTAGTGATCATTCAACATTGGTCGAATTAGATAAAAAACTATAAAGGTTCGAATTCGAAACCTTAAAAACTTATCTTTGTACATCTTATCATCTGATTACAACTCTCTGTTTCCCTACCCGAGTACCTAAAACCGTACACAAGTGTAGCTAAGTCTAGCTATAAATGTACCTATACAGGGTGTGGTGTAATGAGTGGATAATAGGATACCTGCGGGTAGGGGCCATTGTGGCGATTCAGAAAAATATTTGTTATGCTCAGTAAAAGTGCCTCGGTTTTCGAGATATTGGACATTTTCGAAATTTAAGAAATATTTCACCCTTCGTCACTATTTTTGGCGCCAAGACTACAAATTAATTTTTTTTTCTATCTGTTTTTTGGATAGTAGGTATTCTTGGATAGATGTGCTATCGAATGGAAACTATTATTTTTATAACACAAGCACAGTTATGTTTTTAAAATAAGATTTCACTAAAATTTTACTTGCTTTCGTTTGTTTTCCTGACCTTTACCCTTCTGTGGTGTAAAAAAAATGTATAGTCACTTGAATGCCAAATTTAAAAAAAATTAGCCTATTTTACTAAACCGCCACAATGGCCTCTACCCGCAGGTACCCTATTATCCACTCATTACGCCACACCCTGTATGTATAAATGTAACCTAGTAGCTATTCATTCCTTGGCCAAATGCTATATAAAGTATAAGTCCTTTCCAACATGAGGGTGTCTGGAAGAAATCGCTTTAAATGATTGCGCATTTCTGTTGATAAAACTGTTTGATTATATCTATGTTTAGTAATTAGTGTTATGTACAATATAGTTAATTGATCGATCGAAGCGAGATCTCCAAATCAACTTGGGTAAATCGGCGTTGTATGTACATATGTATGTATGTTTGTCCGAGGATAACTTTCGAAACGTTTATCCGATCATCGTGAAATTTGGTATATATGTAGGTAGTGATGGTACAATTTTGGCTGTGACTCAATAAGCTAAAAATGAGGGGGGGGGGGGTTGTTGAGATATTGGGGTTCAAGAGGGGTAAAAAAAATTACATGGGACTATAAGGTCAAGTGGGACGTCAAATAAAAGGTATTTATTGATACATTTCAACCCTGTTATTGTTTTTAGTTGTTGAGTTATTAGCCATAACAAAAACAAAACTGGCAAAATTCACAGGATACACCAGTGACACCACAATGCTGAAATTTGCTATTCGTGTAGCTTTAGTAACAAATATAGGCAAAAGTCTGAAATCCAGAATAACTGCATTTCTTACCCCAAAAAAGAGTAACCACTTTATATGAACTCCCGTTGAATGAAACTGTAGGTCAAGTTAGTTGGTTATTTATTTCGTGACACTATTTAAAAAAAAAAATTTAATTTTTGACTATGATTACAATTTTTTTTGTTTTTATGGGAGACTCGCGAGATCTCAGTTCGGGGCGAAACACTAGTCTACCTATAAACTCGTTACTCAAAAAAACATAAATTAAGTTTTCGTTACTTAAAACCTACCGGTTCATCGTTAGAACATAAATATTTACGAAAACGCGGTACTTCAAAAGCAATATGATCAAGTTCATGCAATTATTTCCATCGTGCTGCTCACAAGGTTATGTTACGTAACACTAATTTGGTTTATGTCTTATATACGTTAACTTCCAAACAGTCGTCAGTTAACATCATCATCATCATCCACAGCCTGACCTCACTCACTGTTGGGTATAGGCCTCACCAAATTTTTGTTGGATGCCACAAACTTGGGGAGCCCTATTACTTATAATTAATAGGTAACTAGTGGTTCGCCCCGAACTGAGATCTCGCGAGTCTCCCAAAACACAAAAACAAAATATTCTTAAGCATCTAAACACTGATTAATAAGTATGTAGGTACTTAAGATTATAGCTGCTGCAAGAGAGGCATTGTCAAAGAACTGATTATAATACCTAATTTGAATTCTAAATTGCAGCGTATGTCAATAAGTAACAATTATAAATATTGAATTGCATTAGTCATTCAATACATATTGAGGAATGTCAAGAAATGCATTTTATAATGTCAAATCGTAACTGCTGTAAAAAGGCACTTTGACAACACACAAATCTACGTTAGAAAGTGAAAATCGATGATACTTAATTCGCCTTAAGTAGAAATAATACCACTAGTTGTTCATTTAAATATCAGATTACTCTATTGGTTATGATATAGCTGGTGTTCTCAAAGATATACAAATAACAATAGAGAAATAATCAAAGTAATGGAAATATTATTTATCAGCCATAATAAAAAAAAAAACTGACAAAATTCACAGGGTATACCAGTGACCCCACAATGCAGAAATTTGGTATTCGTGTAGCTTTAGTGACACAAATATTGGCAAAAGTCTGAAATCCATATTAACTGCATTTTGTACCCCAAAAAAGTAACCACTTAATATGAACTCCCGTTACCTGTAATTTGAATGCAACTGTGGGTCAAGTTTTTTTGGTTATTTATTTCGTGGCACTATTTTGATAGTCAAAGATTACGAATAATATATTTTTGTTTTATGGGAGACTCGCTAGATCTCAGTTCGGGGCGAACCACTAGTTTAATTACAACTTTCAACTCCTAATACTCTTTACTCTTTGACCTCGTCTGAAACTGGTGTACATTATTCACTTTGTACCAAATTAAATAAAACCACACAATTTGCGGTCACAACAAAACGAGGTATGGTTTTCTAACTTTTCTCTTCGTATTACAAGTAACGTCGCTAGCGAAAGTGCAATTTGCTTTGCTATTAGAAAGTAAACAAATATTGAAAAAGTCGATCTCGATTCACAATACATCATCTGTATCATTCACGATCATAATATCTATGATATAATGGTATGATTTGTGGGAGCTTTCTAGGCAATCAACAATATTTTATATAGTATTTTTCAAACTTTCGCGATCACTGTACATAATTATTGATTAAAACGGGTATTTATCGCGTATGCACCTTTTTTATTTGTTATCCCGACGTTTCGACTGTGTTGCAACATTGAACGGGTTGAAACCGTAAATACCCGTTTTAATCAATAATAATATTTTATTTTATGAGAGGTACAAACGATGGTACTCTTAATAAAAATAAATAAATAAAAATATTTTATTTCAGATAACATAAATTCATACGTTGTTAGTTTGTTACTTAAAGACTTAGTACTTAGATTACTAGAACCGAGTTAGAAGGCCGACTCGGCTCCGACTCGGTCGTAATCGTCTTATTTTTTTTGTTACCAAGCGGTAATAAGTATGGATGCCGGTGAAATGAGACTTTTCATCTGTATTTTTCATGGTGTGAAACGTTCATAGGCTACGGTAACCGCTTACCATCAGGTGAGTGGTATAAATTAATATATGAATAATGCTGGACATTTCCGACCACCGCCACAGAGGTATGCTCGCTTACTACCTTAGTGATAAAATGGCGTTCAGCTTATGCCACAAAACATATATAATTTTATTTATACTAGTGGTTCGCCCCGAACTGCGATCTCGCGAGTCTACCATAAAAACAAAAAAATATTATTCGTAATCTTTGACTATCAAAATAGAGCCACTAAATAAAAAACAAATAACTTGACCTACAGTTTCATTCAAATTACAGGTGAAGGGAGTTCATGTTAAGTGGTTACTCTTTTTTGAGGTACATATTTCAGTTATTCTAGATTTCAGACTTTTGCCTATATTTGTGATACATAAGCTAAACGCATACCAAATTACAGAACTGTGGGGTCACTGGTGTAACCTGTGAATTTTGTCAAAGTTTAGTTTTTAAAATGGCTAATAACTCAAAAACTACAAAAACTACTAAAAGTAAAGACGGGGTCGAAATGTACTAATGAAGACCTTTCATTTGACGTCTCACTTCATCTAATAGTCTCATTTTCATTTTTTTTTACCCCTCTTGAACCCCAATATCTCAACAACCCCCCAAAATTTATAGCTCATTGAGTCACCAAAATTGTGCCATCACTACCTACCTATATACCAAATTTCACGATGAACGGATAAACGCTTCGAAAGTTATCCTCGGACAAAAAAACATACATACATACATACAAAGCCGATTTGCCCAAGTTGATTTGGAGATCTCGCTTCGATCGATCAATAATTTTTCTTCGTCAGTAAAATCTGTATGTAAGTAGGTATGATTGTTCTGTATTTGTTCTGTCTTGAATGGTATGTCCTGTGTGTGTGTGTCAAATAAATGTATTTTCTTTCTTTCTTAAAACAAGAAGATGAGCGTTCAATAATGTATTAATAAATAAATAAGGTAATACTCATGGGTTAACATTATCGATCGTATAAATTATACACCTTATTTTTTCTCCAGTAGAAAAGCTTGTTAGATACGACTAATGCACAAAATCTCCGTACAATTTATTCTCGCCACTTAAATGGTACTTCAGTCAAAGCTTTGTTCCCCCGTACTCCTTTATACGTTCGATTTGGTTACCAAAACAGGGGCAAACAAGTCTCAAAGGATAAACTTGCCCCTTACAGCAAAGTGGTCCGATTGAAAAGTTTTCCAAGCGAAAACCCTTAAAACGAAGTGCCACGATGCACTTCGTATTTTTTCTCACGTTGCCGCGTTTATTAACAACATAGTCTTGTTAGACGACCTCCGTGGCGCAGTGGGCGAATAGCCGGCTGGGATGCAGGAGGTTGCGGGTTCGATTCCCACCGCGGAACAAATCTGCATGATCTACAGATATTTTTTCCATGTCCGGTTGTTTCTCTATTTATTATAAGTATGTATTTACAAATACAATTTATAAAGAATACAATCCGGGCCTCTTTAAGGTAAGAGTGAATAGGTTTCTTCTAGATCTTCGTGCTTCATCTTAGACCACATCATCACTTACCATCAGGTGAGATTGTGGTCAAACGAAGATCTATAAAGTTAATAAAAGGAAAAGAATGTATTTACAAAAAAGAGTACCTATATAAGTATTTTATCAACTATCTGGTTCCCATAGTATAAGCTTTGCTTAGTTTGGGGCTAGATGGCACTGTGTGAAATGTCCAGCATTATTTTTGCTTTGGCTAGAAAAAACTTTCTACACTGTAGACTATATATTCAATATTATAAAATCGAAAGTAACGCTGCCACTCTGTCTCTCTGTCTGTTTGTTACGTTTTTACGATTAAACTGCTGGACCAATTTCGATTAAATTTCGTATTATAATAGATTATGGCCGCAATTGAGACATAGGCTACTTTTTACCCGACTGAGTAGGAGGGTAGTGTTTTTATTGGCAAACCACGTGTGCGAAGCCGCGGGCGGGTCAGCTCTCGTAACATTGAGAATGTTATTTCTATGCTATTCTATTTTACCTATCTACTTGCTTAATAATGTCATTTTTAAAAATAAAAAATAAAATTAAACACTGTTTTGTGCGTGTTTTAAAAAATCCTATACAAAAATTGGTAAACATTTTTTAAACACGCGTTAAACAGTTTAACTTTTTGTGGTAACAAGGTTTATCTTTACGTTGTATCGCGACTTTATATGTACTCGTACATCGGGACTTTATATTTACAAGAGGCAGACCAACTTTATTAATTTTGAAATTCTTTGTGAACAAAGCCTGGCAAAGTTGGAAATATAAAATGTATAAGCGAAGAAAATAGTGCTTCAAAGATAATATTTTTAAAAGTATCAAGTTTTGTAAGTTTACAGAAATATATTTGCTATTACTTTTTTTAGTTATATAGCTTCGGAGATCGAAACGGTAATATTAATCTTCAAGACCTTTTTCACCAAAATTTTGAAAGTGAAAAGAAAAAAAATAATTATGGTTTTACTGATTAGCGTTATAGTCAAGAGTGAAACATAATTTTGAAAGTTTTAGATATAATATTAGGTATATAGGTACCATTAAAAGCTACGCACAACTCCTATACAACATTCTATATTGCGTTTCCTTCAACACGTCAGCCATTGCGATAACCATGGCTAAATTTTCGATTAAATACAACTCAAAGGTTCTTCAGATAACTTGGCACACGTTCAAGCCCCTGAGGAAAATAACAGATATCCGAGCACACATCAACTGTAGGCGTACGTAAATCACGTAACGCCAAAGAAAATCACACTTACAGGCTTAAAGCGGCAAGCTGCATTCTTGTAGGTCGTCTAGAGTTCGCTAGTCTGGAGCAAGTAGGCTTCTCCTGACGCAAAATCTTTTGGTTTTTACTTCGTATAAAGCCAAAAGAAACATACATGAACTAATTTTATTTGCTCTGTATAAGTATTACTTGGCTCTGTGGTATAACCTCTCATCCCAATTATAAGTTATGTTTAGTTCCCTGCAGTAAAACATTGGAGTGAGCACGTGATCAGCTTTTCCAATTTGAATACCTACACTGAACTGCTACTTCACTTATCCACGATACGTCTTGTCGATTTTTTTACAAGCAAATATTCAAATGTTTTTTGCTAGTAAAGATATTTCAAATTCGGTTCGTGCTTCATCTTTTCATTTCAATTCCATTATTCCAAAAAGCTTAAATAACAATTCCTCAAGTGGGTAAGACCCGCTGTCGAGAGCTGATGACTGAAGAATCCCTTTCGAGCAGTTTATTAAATAACCCTCCACCGCTCTTTGTCTTTTTTACCTCTTCTTTATAAATATTAATGGTACCCGCTGTTTGCCACACGTACGTAGATATATGAGGGGTTTCACAATTTATTCGGGGCCGAGTCTCATCCCGAAAATGAGTACAGCGCCATCTATTTGTCGATTGGATCCATTTGCTGACGCGGGTCACTTGTGTTTATGTCCAGTGCAATTTACAAGCAGTATTGGTAAGATCTCATACATATTTACAAAAGTCACCGCAAAATATTTGCAAAGAACTTCGAAGATTGGTCCTAAGTTGGGATTTCTAAGACTAAAGAATGTTGCTGAAATATTTTGGATGATTTTTGAAGAATATTCCAAGTATTTAATACAGTCAATAACTGCTTAAAAATGCATATTAGTAATACATTTTGCTAGGCTAACATATTTATAAAGTCTCAAAGGAATTTTGTCTGCGAAACGTTGCTAACATGTTGCAAAAGGAAATCGATGAACATGACATGATAAGAACTAAGAAATAAAATGGCTACTAAAATATTATGGTATGATGATTTTTGAGTAGGTTGAAGATCTCGTAGTGGAAATTGCACAGCAGTTGTTTTATAAGTATGTATTTACAAAATAATTTCCTTTGTTTCAAATAAAATAGTATCTCTAGTTGGACTTCCCTCAATTCATTAACTTTTCTTCCATCGACGAGTGGATATCCGTGTGATTTACGCTCTTGAACTTCGGAAAAATCGAATCGTCATGTCTTAGGTCTAAGGTTTAATTTTGCTTGTATAGTTTTCTCGTTAGCTTTGTTTAGATTGGTCCGATAATGAGTGTGAGCTCTGTTTTACGGTGTTAGAAAAGTAAGTATTGCTTTGGGAACGTATATTTACTGCGGTATATTACGGGGCCGGTTGTATGAAATGAATCTCTGTGTGAATTATAATTGGGGTTTTACTATTGTCCTCTCATATTTATATATTTTAAAAATTAGGTATAACCTCGTTACAGGATACAGTATACTAACGTTAGCATCCTTGTTCACGTGTAGTGGTTTTCCTTAATGATGATGCCAAAATATGCTCATGAAGAATGCGGCTGAAAAACATAGGTTCATAACATTAGTCAATATACTTACTGTCTGTAATACAATAATAATAATAATAAATATTGCTGGACATTTCACACAGCGCTATCTAGCCCCAAACTAAGCAGAGCTTGTACTATGGGAACCAGATAACTGATAGAATACTTATTTACTTTTTTTGTAAATACATACTTATAATATATAGAAAAACAACCAGACCCGAAACAAATATTTGTAGATCATGCAAACATTTGTTCCTCGGCGGGGATCGAACCCACTACCTCCTGCGTCTCAGCCGGCTATTCGCCCACTGAGCCACGGAGGTCGTCAACAATATAAAACTCTGACTTAGCTCTGTCTATCCTTAGTAAGAGTGTCTTCAAATTACGCCTTATATAGCATATACGTAGCTGTATATCTATTATTTCATGTAAGCCATGCCCATTTCCAATTGAATGCATCGGAAACAGATGAAGTGAAAACCTTATAATGAAGTGAATATTTAACCGACTTGAAAAAAATAATGAGGTTCTCAATTCATCAGAATCTTTTTTAACGTATGTTCCCCGATTACTCTAAGACGCCTGGACCGATTCGAGAAATTCTTTTTTTTTTTGTTTAAAAGGGATCCCATTGGCACCAAGTCAGGATCTGATGATTGGATTCCAAACAAATCGAGGGCAACCCTCAAATTTTATAGGGATGCATAATTGTTTTATGTTTTTACCTCAAAACTCAATTATATCAACTCAATTTTATCTCTGTTTATCAACCGATTTGGAGAATTCTTTTTTTTATTTGAAAGGATATACTTTCATATTGGTTTCATAGAAATTTCATAGAGAAGTTACTTGAACTTGATACAAACATTACTATACATACTAAATACTACTATGCTGTTAATTATATTGATACGTGCAAAACATGTTTAAAATCACGTAAGTTAATACTAAGAATAGATGATCTTCGGATCGGCTGACCTGATATCCAAAACACATAGCTAAAAACCAACCAGTATAACAAGCTTTCTATTTAAAAAAACTTTATCGGAATCGGTCCATCCGTTAGGGTACTATGATGCCATAACTAGACAGACAGACACACAGCCACTTTGAGGGCAATCTCTTAACACAGACCTATTATATAAAGTGTATTTTCTATTATTTGTTTATTTTTAATGGTGTGGAATAAATGCATTATCTAATCTTATTGATGAGCGAAGCGAGATCTCTAAATCAACTTAGGCAAATCGGCGTTGTATGTAGGTATGTATGTTTGTTTGTCCGAGGATAACTTTCGAAGCGTTAATCGGATCATCGTGAAATTTGGTACATAGGTAGGTAGTGATGACACAATTAGTACATTTAGATTCCGTTTTTATTTTTAGTAAAGTTCTTGTAGGTTTTGAGTTATTAGCCATAATAAAAACAGAACTTTGACAAAATTCACAGGGTACATTGACCCCATTTGCTGTTATTTGGTATACGTGTAACTTAAGTGACACAAATATAGGCAAGTCTGAAATCCAGAATAACTGCCATTTGTACCCCAAAAAATATTACCAATTAACAAGAACCCCCGTTACATCTAATTTGAATGAAACTGTAGGTCAAGTTTTTTGGTTATTTATTTCGTGGCACTATTTTGATAGTCAAAGATTACGAATAATATATTTTTGTTTTATGGGAGACTCACGAGATCTCAGTTCGGGGCGAACTACTAGTCTAACTTACATACAAGCAGTGACCCCCAAAAATCATAGCTTGCAAATGAATAAGTTGAATTGGCACACAAAATGCAAATTATACCGTTATCAGACTTATTTTCCTGGTAGACAATATACATAGACACCTCTTGATATCAGTCGAGTACATTACATACCATTGTAATAAACTTTTCGTGCCACCATTTTCCTCTGACAATTCACAACGAGCAAACGTATCGTGTTTTTTTTTGTATTCTTAAAGCTGAAAACTTTTTGTGATCATTGGATTTGTTAGTATAGTGTCTTGTATTTTCATAGAAGTGTAAAGTGAAATGGGATAAAGTGTTCGTTATAGTAAAAATGTCGAACTATAATCCGTATAGGAGAAGGTCTCTCAATATTTGGGTGGAAAAGGTTCTGAAGAGGAGGAACTCTAAGGATGCTTCGCCACTCGGGTCCCCTCTGTCCGATGAGGTATGTTTTTTAATTATTTGTCCCAAAAAAATTCTTATATTAATCGATTTATGAAGTTGAGATTGCAATACAATAAATAGCTTTAACAAGTAACAAAATATAATCCACAAATCCATACCTTTGATAGTTTGTGTCCGTTATAATAATTCGGTCGGTCGTGCTTTTTGACTTTTATCGAAATAAAAGTAAATATTAATGCGTAAATCGTAGCTACTCTTGAAATTGTGAACGTTATCGGTGACTGATTACAGAAATGATTTTGGCTATATCATGTTATGATATAACTCTCCTGTTTTAGTGACTTTGATGAGATAACTAGAAGTTTGCACAGAGAGTATAAAAGTTTTTACTATATATCCAAACGAAGCATAAATTGTCGTTTAGTTCCGACTTCATAGCTGGAATAGATTCCAAATATATGATAACATAGGAAAGTAATCAAAATCACTTTGTATCGCTTTGTAGATACAAAAACAAAAATGTTTTTTGTCATGATCATAGTTAATTGAGTCACCAAACTATTGGACGTTTATAACTCGCCTTGGCAGATACCTAATAGCATGTAGCATTGGCTGTCTGCCTTCTTCTAGCTGCGTATCTTGCCATCGATTTAAATATAACTTTTTAATCGGAAGTTTGTATATTATTTCATGACACTGGTTCTTCCATGAGTTATACAATTCAATTTGAAATCCTATTTCTACCACCAAGTAAAAATCCTCACATTACTAAGGGGGTAGTTGGTAAAATTACAGGCACATCTGTAGATCTATATATCTGTAGATCTGGAGACTTCATCTGTATTTCTCAGGGCGGCAAGACAATCGGCCAAGTAAGATGTAAACTGTGAATGAAGAGAGAAGTAACCGGTTAACAACATAGCAACGTTTTTCGTTTTTCAGACAATGTCTATCAAATATGGACTGTTACTTAACGCATCTGCTGGGTCCTCTTGTAACTTCGTCAGCGCCTAGTATTCAACTTGACTTACCAATATTGAGATTTCGTACTTAAACAATTTATTATGAGAATAAAATATAGCATTCAAGAATAGTGTAGTTTTTTACCAGTGAAGTAATTAACACTGTAATTGTCTTTAGCGTTTACAAAACAACATACAGAGTTTACCTCTTTTTGAAAACAGTGCAGATAACTATGTCTCATCTGATTTTGATAAGGAAGACAGGATAAATGATTCTTTTTATCATAATACCCAGCCATATTGATGCAAATAATTTGTAGTGTATGTTGGTAGTTTTAAAAATATCTGGGTGAAGCCTTTGACGTTCGATAAGCACCGGATATTTATATACATGTAAGGAGTATCTTGCGAAAACTGGTCGTCTTCCGGTGTTTATCGTGTTCTAAATAACGTCTTAAATAGGCTTAAGAATGCGAACTTGAATGTTGAGTGTGTTGCTATTGCTAACCAATGAACCATAGCCTAAAAGTTATTGCAGGAAACATTTAAATTGGATGCGTAGTTGCAAGTTACACCTATCGCCTTATTCTTTAACATTTCTAAACTTTTTGACTTAGAATTAGAAACATAATCATTCATCTAAGAACAATAATATGAAGGAAATTTGTTTTCGATAGCCTGTGATGACAACTTCTCGTGTTTTATTAGACTAGTGATTCGCCCCGAACTGAGTGAGCTCACGCGAGTCTTCCATAAAAAACAAAAAAAAATTATAATCTTTGACTATCAAATAGTGCCACGAAATGCATAACCACTAATTTGACCTACAGTTTCATTCAAATTACAGGTAACGGGAGTTTATGTTATTTGGTACACTTTTTTGGGGTAGAAATTTCAGTTATTCTGGATTTCAGACTTTTCCCAATATTAGTGTCACTAAAAATAAAACGTGGTCGAAATGTACTTACAAAGAACTTTTATTATACCTGCCATTTGACCCATTTTTACACCTCTTGAACCCCAATATCTTGACACCCCCCCTCATTTTTAGCTCATTTATTAAAATTATATCATATATTACTAAAATTATGCCATCACTGTCTACCTATACACCAAATTTCACGATGATCAGATAAATGCTTCGAATGTTATTCTCGGACAAACAAACACATACTTACATACAAACAACGCCGTTGATTTCCAAGCTGATTTGGAGAAAAAATATAGGAATATTGACTTCGCAACCATGCAACAATGCCTTGACAAGTTGAAAAACGTCTAATAGACGTAACCTACCTTTAAGCTTAACAAACTCGAGCAAAACAAAATTTCAAGTTGTTATACTAACCGTACCTCCCATTGTTACCTACCTAGGTACTACCTCATAGGTGTAATTCCTAAAAGTGCGATCGATAGGGTTCATCGCCACTACCGAACATGTATTACAAGGTCGGGCAACCTTGGCGCGATAGTCCCTAATCCTCATATGCACGCCTATTGATAATGTCAACATAACAGTTACATGTCTGGTTCACCTTGGAGATACGGTTTGTTGGCACTGAAGTATTAGACAACTGGAAAGAAGTGACATTTTTTTACTAGAGAATCCATCGCTTTTTAGAAAATCTTGTTCATTTAGTTTCGGGTTAGTTGGTTGGTATCGCGTCCACGTCGCCTCATGGTCAACTAACCGAAACTTTTCAAGTCGATTCATTCGTTTTGATCGCAATTATTTTACCAGTTCTTTTGTTCTTTGTTTGTTATTTCTCTAATTAATTTAAAGTTTGATTATGAACAACGCGATATCGATATTCCTAGGCTTGTTTATTAATGGAATATTTATAACCAATAATTAATTTATACCGCACCATTGCGGTAAAAGAGTATAATTGATAATACATCATTGACAACTCAATAGTAGTCAAACACGCCGCTGAATTTTAACTTAAGAAAAAGAGGATATTCTTAATTCGACTGTATTTTTAGGGACTGTATTTTTACACCGGTCGTGCGCTTCCAAAGGTACTTTATGCAAGCTATAAAAGTCGGCAAGCTAATAGAGTGGTCTAAATCTTCGACACCAGAGTTGGCAACCAAATAAAAAAGTGGCACACCGGGAGTGCCGACAGAAGTGAAAACTGGAACAGTTACGAGATACTTATATACAGAGGTGTTGGTAACGGTAACAGTGTCGCAAGTTCAATGGTTTTTTCCCATCTCTAAAAATGTCCAACGCGCCTAAAGAAGTTTTCACTTCATAAACTTTCTGAAGGTACCCGTGGTCCTCCTGCGCAGTTAAAAAATAGCAAACAGAACTTAGTCAGAGGTCACATATTTATTGAAAAAAAAAAGTCCTATGTCAACATCAAAGGCCACATGAAAGTAATTATTAATATGAGGCCATTACCGTTTCCCCTGTGTAAACTTGACGTGGATGTTAAAGTAGAAATATAATTGTTTTCATAAAGCGCGTCACAAACGATCAAGATACTATAATATTTTATGTTAATACTAGCTGACCCCCGGAACTTCGTACCACCTCGACATGCATATGACGTGGGCTGCCAATATCTCCCCGGTAGAATTGTCAATCATTAGTTGCATCTATGCATGAGAAAATGAATTCTATTCATAGTTTCTTTTTGCGTGAATTTTTCTGATATTTTAATAGTTATTCTGTTATTCGGTGCGGAGACAAATCCAACAATCAAAGATCATCAAAATCGGTCCAGCCGTTCTTGAGTTATAAAGGGTGTAACTAACCCGACTTTGTTTTATATACACTCAGCGGCACAATTAACCGCCCACCTTGATTTTTTACGATTTTGGTTAAAAAAAAAGAATTGTGGCCTTACTTGTGAATGTTATTTTATAACGTAGGTATATTGAAGTAAAATGAAAGATAATATTGTTTTTAATTATTACGTTTATTTATAAAAAAGTCTGAAAAACACTTTGATCGTAAATTAACAAATGTGATGAAATGGCTTAAAAATAAAAAATCTGCTGAATAAATGAATTCTAATAGTGCGTATTTCCACCTCTAGCCCTCATGACTTCCATCAAACGGTTTGGCATGCTGTCGATGACATCTTTGATCTGTTGTTGTGGAATGTTCTGCCACTCCTCAATCACGGATTGTTTTAATTCATCTATGGTGGTTGGAGCTGGTATGCGGCTTCGAACACGTCTTTTTAAATTGTCCCATATGTGTTCAAAAGGATTTAAATCTGGGCTCCGGGATGGCCATGTTAATTTTCGAATGCCGACGGTATCCAGGTACGCGGTAACAACTCTAGCAACGTGGGGGCGAGCGTTGTTCTGCATTAATAAAAAATCTTCGCCAATAAATGGAGCAAATGGCATTACATGAGGTTCCAACACTTCTGTTACATACCTCTGAGCATTTATTCCACCTCTTTCGAAGATAACCAAGTCGGTGCGTGCTTCGTAAGTAATGCCGCCCCATATCATGATAGAGCCACCTTGGTAACCTACTGTTTCCACAACAGTACATGGTGCAAACCTTTCATTCTTGCGTCTGTATACACGCTGGCGACCGTCAGGACCGTGCAAGCATATTCTTGTCTCGTCAGTAAACATAACATTCTTCCATTGTTCCATATTCCATTCGGCGTGCACTCGGGAAAAACGAAGTCTTTCTCTCCGGTGGCCTACGAGCAATTGTGGCACTCGAGATGGTCGAAAAGCTCCAAGGGCATTCTCTCCTAGTCTTCTTCTCACTGTTCTTTCAATCACTTGAACATTGCGAACCTCACGAAGTTGGTTTCGTGCCTCAACAGCTGTAGTGAACCGATTTCTTAGAACATTGGTCACAAGAAATCGGTCGTCACGAGCGGAGGTGCATCTTTTTCGGCCCTGTCCTGGTCTTCGCTCATAAGAGCTAGTTTCCCGAAACCGTTTCACTGCATCCCTTAAGGTGGTACGTGCGACACCAAGCTTCCGCGCCACGTAACGCTGACTAAACCCTTCGTCGATAAGAGCGACGGCTCTCGCCACTGAATTAGCATCAAATGGCATGTTTGTGATGTCCAAATACTAGCTTTAAGTTACGAAACCAAAACAAACTCAAATTGTTTACTTTTAATGCCACTGAAGCAATGTAAGCAATATGGCAACGATAACGATAATGAGACGAAGTTCGATATTTATCCTATTCACAACTTATGCGTAAAAAAAACAAAGTTAAGTGAGTAGTTTGTAATTTTTTCGTCACTACATTTCTTTCACACTTGACTTATTTATGCTCAATAACTTACAACTGCGATAACATCAAAATTTGCCACTTTAAAAGGGTGGGCGGTTAATTGTGCCGCTAAGTGTATATAGATGCATATATCGCTCGCCATACAATCCATTGTAAGATGAAAATATATATTATCTTCGCCGTGTGTGGTGGTCCATTGGATCGTATGGCGAGCGATATTTTATCTCAACATAAAATATTATAGCATCTTCATCGTGTGTGACGCGCCTAATTTGCGTGTCAGTCAACTGCGATGTAACAAAGTTTACTGTTGAAAACTTATTTGTTCAAAATGTTCTAGAATAGAAAGTGATGTAATTTATTTAGCTTTTGGATAATCAATAGTAAAAATTCTTTATAAAAAAAATGCCCAAAAAAATAAAGTTATTTTTAGATGCTTGAACATAGGTTACATAATGGTATTTTTTAAATAAAATTTGTCTTGAGTTAGTAGGTACCATATGTAAAACTAATACTTTATTTATTTATGATTTTTTTTTAGTCCATCCATTAGCTTGAACAAGTATGGCCCACCTGATATTAAGTGGTAATCATAAACAAATAATTGCCTCGTAGGTCACACACCCTAGAAACGTGCCCTACGATGCGCTGCCCTGCGTCCATCAACTTGTGGCATACAGGTGTAAAGCCTCATGTGCGTGTACAACGGCAATCATACTCTTCAAACCGAAACAGCAATGCTGCTTGGTGGCATAAATATGTAGGTTTAGTGGTAGGACTTCCCCGGGCGAGTCCTTTCACAAGTAACGGGACTAACTCCGACTAGGAAGTAAAAACTCGGTCTTAAATTTTACAAAACGTTATATTACGTATAAAATTTCGTTTCATTCGATAACACTGGCCATATGTTTGATGCGGTTGCCATAACGACAGTTGCGCGTGCGCAGGTGTTTTAACAGCTGTCATTCGCATTCACCAAATTTGGGACTAAACAAACACTTTGAAACACATTTGAAAACTAAATAAAACTGGTGTCCAACTAAATTCCCAGCAGTTCTACTGATTAACTCTGTTTTTTAAAATTATTTATATGATTTGGACTAGCTGTTGCCCGCAACTTCATACGCGTTACATTACTAAATGTGTAGGTAACCTAGAAATAAAGCTAAACTCGCTGTTGCAACTTGACTTGACACCCCACTTTTATCCCATGGGACCTGATTTATGGGATAAAAAGTAGCCTATGTGTCATTTACGAATATACTAAATTCGTCGAAATCATTCATGTTTCATGTATCATTCATGGTTAAGCCGTTACGACGTGATTGAGTAATAAACAAACGAAGAAATAAATAAACAAACAAACATCCAAACTTTCGCATTTATAATATAAGTGTGATTAAACAAACAGTAACACAATTCGTATTGACTAAAATATAATTAAAATGTACCCTTCTAAATTTGGATAATTGTCAAAAATTATTTTAAAAAAAATATTTGATAAAAGATTGTAGGTATAATTACTATAATTAGGATTTGATAAACATCCTTACAGGAAAACTATAACCATTGACGTCAATCGAAGCCCGATACACGAGCTGTATGTGTTGTAGAGTATTTAAGTAACAAATCACTGTATATATTGTTTTGTGTAAGTTTTAAATTTTGATAGTGCCCAGGGTCATCGTCATATTGGCCGAAGAACCTCCGATGCTGAACATAGATCTTGCCTTAGATTGCCACAGCGGATCACTCGCAACGGCTCCTAGCGACCTTTACCAGGCTGTATTCTATTTTTATTTTTTTATAAGAGCTGGAGTTGGAACAAGCGTATAGCTCACCTGATGTTAGCTGATAACCATCGCCTATAACAAAGTATTGTCTCGTAAGTCATGCATCAGAAAGCCGCCCTACGGTGCACTGCGTCCATCAACTTGAGGCATACAGGTGTAAGCCTCATGTGCCTGTAATTTCACTGGCAATCATACCCTTCAAACCTAAATACAGCAATGCTGCTTGACAGCAGAAATAGGTATGGTGGTAGTGCTTTGGAGAAACTCTACTACTCTTAACTGTCCATCAGTAGATGTTCAAATTTGTATAACACACTGGATAGTAATCCAGGGTGTTATACAAATTTCAGCATCAAAACTGTGTATAACAATACTGTGTAGTGAAAAATCGTTATAAACTTTTTATCAAAAAAACAAACCGAACAGCCAGGATAAATAAATTAATAGTAGTATTTTTAATTTGTTTTTGCGGCTTTAATATCATTGCGGCCACGAGGCCTCGTATTGTGATCGCCACTTATTTTTATGTCGCCCCTCGTTCATGGGGGCGTTCAAAGTTCACCACTAAGGTCTACAGCTGTTAGAAACTGTAGGATATTCTAGGGTGTTAACTGCTCTTCCGGGCTAATAATGTGTTTGCCCAGATAAATTCTACGTTTGCGCACTAGTGGACCTAGTGGACTAAAAAACCTAGTAAAAAAAAAGAAATAAACTTTTAAGAAGCGACATAAAAATAAGTGGCGATCGCAATAGTTCTCGTGGCCGCTGTGTTTAGTAAAGACGCAAAAACCATAATGTGTTAAGGACAGTCATGTCTTCTATGTCATGTCGCCCCTAGTTCATGGGGGCGTTCAAAGTTCACCACTAAGGTCTACAGCTGTTAGAAACTGTAGGATATTCTAGGGTGTTAACTGCTCCTCCTGGCTAATAATGAGTTAGTAATTAGTGGTAAGGAGATGATATGACTATTCTTAAAAGTTTATTTGTTATTTTTAAACTGGATAGATTTTCGTTTGACCACAATCTCCCCTGATGGTAAGCGATGATGTGGTCTAAGATGAATCACGAAGATCTAAAGGAAACCTATTCAGTCTTGCCTTAAAGAGGCCCGAAAAAACAGACGACGGTAAAGTGTATACCTAATAAGTTTTAGAACCCTAGCTTTTAAAAGAGAATATCACCGCTTTATCATATACACCTTTACTTGCAAAACTTTATGAAGGATTGTCAATATTATACATGAGCATGCGTGCATGACAGGCGTTAGCGCAAAATAAATTCCAATAGTTGACATCGACCTAAAAACTGGCAAGACTATGTTCGTGCTGATAATTAGTAATTAGGTTTAATTAGTAGCATCGGCAATCGGCATACCGAAGGGTAATGTCTACATCTTTACTTCACACGTTTTAGTGCTTACATATGTCTTTACTTCATTAGCTTTTTTCATTTTGTGCATTAATTAGGTTTTGTAACTTGTTTATAAATTTATTAATAAATTGTTGGAAGTCTTCTCTTATTGTTTAGTATAATTTCTATCAAAATATATATGTTTTTATAAAGTACAGTTACCGTTTTTGTGGCTCATTTTTTTATTTAATATGTTACTAATCAAACAATATATGTATTCATACTAATATTAGAAATTCGAAAGTTGTTTGTTAAGTTTTTTATTTATTTATTGACAAACCATGCGTGCGAAGCCGCGGGCGGCAGCTAGTATAAATATCGAACCATAATCCTCTTTGGAAGCTAAAATTAATATTCAATTAACTCCTAAATGCTTATATCATTATTATTTAGGGTTTAAATATATATGATATAGAATAGATGAAACAATTGACGTCGCTACGATTAATTTTAATGTTTGCGAACAATATATAGGTAAACCTTTGGGATTTTTGAAGTTAACACATCAGTGTTTACCTATTTTTTTAATAAATATTAATTTATAAATAAATCAGCTATATTGGGCAAATCTAGAAAAAACTATATAAACTGTGTTCACCTTTTAAATCTAAACATAATTTAAATATATGCGTTTTCGTTTGAATTAAGGACTTGTAATTTTGATATATTTCAGGTATATTTCATCCATAGGTTGTATTATAGAGATTGCTATTTAGCGATAGGACTGTCAATTATATCACTGTTTTGTATTATGGTGTGCATTAATATATTTTCTATATATCGATCTCTGGCGAGAGTTTTAGAAAATAACTGTTCACCTTCAACATTTTATTTTTCATTCCGTGATACGGCATGAATTCGTTCTCGAATAAGAGACACGATTTTCTTTACAATATTCCAGCTGCAGCTTATTCCAGTATCCAGTAAGCTGGTATATATCTGCATGTATCAGAATATATGGATTTATATTGAACATCTTATCGTCTGTCTTTAGTGTTGTGGAAATGTCTGGCGGAATCCTGGATATATATAAAAGGATTTCTGTGTAGGAGCTACGCTTCAGAAGTTTGTTCGTATTGTGTTCGTAAAAATAGATTTGTGTTGGTTTACGAGGTCATTTTTAGTAGCATCTACCTGTTATCATATTTTTTAGTTATTTCACTCGCTATAGATACAATAACTTGATTCATGCTCTGACAATAATTTCGCATTGAGTGTTTACTTTTGGTCTTTATTTACTTAACCGTCGTTCTAAGAAGGCCAAATTCTACGTGCAGTATTAACACAAGTGATGCATCAATATTCATTATTTTGCACCTCGTTCAAATGTCAATAAGTGTTATAATAAGGTAGAATAGAATACTCTTTACTGCACACCAAACAAAATTAAACATATAAAAATACACAAAAATAAAGTTAAGTACAATGGGCGGTCTTATCGCTAAAAGCGATCTCTTCCAGACAACCTTTGGATAGACAGGACAAAACAAAATCAAAAAGACGGCGGTGTATCTATGATCATAAACCTATATAAATAACCTATAAATAAAAAAAATAATAAAATAAATATAAACTACATTAAAGGAGACAAACATAACGATAGACTAGGTAATAGTGTGTTTAACCCGACCTTTAATGTTTTTCGGCTTGTAGATGTTTAAACACTAATTAATACATTTAATTTGCGGGTTCTGGATTGACGTGTTTCAGTTTCCGAACAAATGGCAAAATGGACTGATATTTTAATTTATTCGTGGAATAAATTCATCATCAGAATATGATAAATTGGAAAGTAACTCTTGTCTGTTTGTTACGTTTTTACGACAAAATGGATCGATCGATTTCGATAATATTTGGTGAGTAGATAGAATATGACCTCTATTGAGATATAGTGTAGTTTTTATCGACAAACCACGTGGTGGTGGTATATGTTGCATTTTAATTTAATTTTCTAATTTTCCAGTGAGAGGGTTTTTTTTGTGCCATGATTATGAATTCTATCTGTTAGCGATTAAAATATGTATCTTTCATTAGGTTTCTCTGCCATATAAATAAAACCATGCTTGTATTTTGTTGTGAAATAAATAAGTATTCTGTAAAAATCTAAATTCTGTAAGTAAAAAGTAATCTAAGTATCTAAATCTAATGATTCAAGAATACAGGAGCATAGGATCGCCTGTTGAAATCTCTCGAGGCTCATTAGCGCGGTGCCAACAAGCAGCAAGCCAGTTATTATAAAATCACGTTGATTGGCATCTGTGATACTCATAAGTTCGTTGACACCGAAATAATTGTTTTCCTTTGAATAGAAATTGTAGTTAAAACCATTATTGATCGAGCGAAGCGAGATATCCAAATCAACTTGGGCAAATCGGCGTTGTATGTATGTTTGTTTGTCCGAGGATAACTTTCGAAGCGTTTATCCGATCATCATGAAATTTGGTATATAGGTAGGTAGTGATAGCACAATTTTGGTGTGACTCAATGAGCTAAACATTTTGGGGGGTTGTTGAGATATTGGAGTTCAAGAGGGGTAAAAAAAATATTATACCATAAGGTCAAGTGGGACGTCAAATGAAAGGTCTTCATTAGTTAATTTCGACCGTTTTTTAATTGGTTTAATCCTTGTAGTTTTTGAGTTATTAGCCATGATAAAAACAAAACTTTGACAAAATTCACAGGGTACAGCAGTGACCCCACAATGCTGAAATTTGGTATTCGTGTAGCGTTAGTGACACAAATATAGGCAAAAGTCTGAAATCGAAAATAACTGCATTTTGTACCCCAAAAAAGAGTAACCACTTTATATGAAACTCCCGTTACCTGCAATTTGAATGAAACTGTAGGTCAAGTTAATTGGTTATTTATTTCGTGGCACTATTTTGGTAGTCAAAGGTTACGAATATTTTTTTTTCTTGTTTTTTTTGGAGACTCTTGAGATCTGAGTTCGGGGCGAACCACTAGTTATAAACACGGGATTTATCACGTACCGTTTAATCGGTGTTACGACCGACAATTTTTCGGTTCAGTTCATCAGGGTGAGTGCGATCCGCTCCGCTCTGCGTCTCGCATCAATCTACGCGCCGCAGCCCTCTGCGTGCGAGTATACGGGCGCGGTGTTGGGGGTCGCCCATCGTGTTGAAAGGCTGCATCATCATCATTATCATCACAGCTGTTCTCTTTGGTAGTCCTCGGTACAGGCAAACACGCAACGCTAACCTTGTTTCTACCAAGTTCCCGTATTTATAATAATGATTGAAATAAATCACGAATGTTTTCTAACGAATTTAATCATTTATTCGTGAACCGTGAATCTAATGTGTTGATATTTTCCCAATATTACCATTATATATTAGCTACTCCACGATACGACATAATAACACTGAATCAATGTCAAACGTTTATAATTGTCAAAATGTAGGATATATCACAATCATTATATCGACAGTTGAACAAACATCTTACCGACAATTGATGGTTCTACTTACAATCTAGTTGACCTCTATTCATTTACTTACAGAAGGGGCATACCCCATAGGTATATAAAAATATATATAAAGCAAACAACCCCAACACTCATGCCCCTAAACTCGAAAAGTTTCAAAACTCGCTTTGACATTTGATGCGTTACCTCACGTCTTTTCAACCCTTCTCTACAAACGCTATTACAAAAAGATATAAGATCAGTAAATGAGTCAGTCTGATGACTCAGTAAGTTTCCCTTTCGCAAGCCAGTTTTGATAGTAACAAAGTGATCTTTGCGGTTTGCCGAGATTGTTCTCTAAGTCATTTATCGTCTAGATGGATGATTCATTGATGGTTCGATATCACAACACTAAGTTTACGATCGAGTGAAATGTATTTTCTTACCTAGTAAAGTCTTATGGTAGGTCTCCACGACCTTGACGTTTTTGCGTCTAATCGAGCAAGATAGAACGTCTAAACCTATAAAACATTAGACTAAATGTGTAAAGTCGAACCGAAATGCTCTCAAAACGTCAAAACGTTGAGCACACTGATGTTCGATTATACCTAGGTGCTCTGCGTGCCCGAACGTACATGTAGAGGGACCATTAGTCCGCCTAATGTTTGTAAACTAACTCGATTCTATCACCCTTACAACTAAGGGTCGGTTTATACTAGGCCAGAGTCGAAGCACATCGAAGCGTCAATCCAAAATTTAACATAACAAATTCAACCTTAAAGTCCACAGCGTAACGCACACATTACTTCTTTATTCTTTATTGCACACAAGAAAATACATTTATAAATACAGAAAAAGAGGTCATGTACATGTACTTCTGAGATTTTAAAAAGACGCGCGCATTCTTCGAAATTCGTGCGTCTGCGCGCGACCAATGCTGATTGGTTCGCACGAATTCTCGCGTATCCACGCGCCCACTAGCGATTCTACGTCATCAGTCGGAATTTGGCCTGCGCCGGTGTTGATCACGATGGATTCGGACGAGAAATTAATTTACCTGGTGCAATAGTATGAATGCCTATTTAATCCGAAGGCCAAAAATTATAGTGACAAACATTCAATAGCACTGCTGCTAATGTCCATCACTACACGTAAAAGCGTGCAGTAATTCGTACAGTTTCGCTTTAGTTGTGAAGAATTTGACGCTTCGATGCGCTTCGACTCTGCCCTAGTATAAACCGACCCTATGTAAGTGTGGCTGCCAAAACATACATAATAATATATAGTCTGGCAATATACACAAATTACAGTTTTCCACCAGACAAATGTAGAGTCAACTCCTATAAACAAAACGGGCCTCCAGAGACAGGTATAAAGTTTGCCTCACTATCTGACTCATAGGTGCCTATCATTGCGTTCAGACCAGACATCGTGCCTTTTCTTTAACAAACTTGACATATCATTCGACCATAACTGTTTAATAATAAGGATTAATTTTGAATGGCGGTAAGTGATCTAACCTCTTTGGAGCACGTAATCGTCTTGTAGCTTGAATAATAGGTAGTGTCGTAACTTTGTGTGCAAATAGAATATGCAATGAAATGTGCAACAAAATTTTCTGTTAGTCGAAAATCAGTATTTTGATTAAATGTTACGGGTAAATCGCTGAATTGGATGTTGTTCCGCTAAATTATTATGGGAATCAATAATACTTAATAACCTACTTTTGGAACGTGTTAGTAATTAGGATAAAAAGAGTTTTTTCCTTCAATATTAAAATGATGATGATTAACAGGAAACACAGGAAACGAGAAGATTTAAAATTAATTGATTATTCATCAATGAAAATGCATATTTGGTACGACAATTTTGAGTACAAGGAACTACAATGATGATTAACGAGACGTTCATCATCATCATCATATCAGCCATAGGACATCTCCTGGTGAACATAGGCCTCTATAGATTACCTGGGCGACCGATCTTGTACGGCCTACAACCTTTATCAGCCCCCTTTATCGCCTTTACATCTAGTAGGTATGTCTTTATGGCTGTCCTACGCTATGCTTTCCAGTGCGTGGTCTCCACTCGAGAACCATTCTGCCCCAACGGCCATTTTCTATGTGCCCCGGCCATAGCCACTGCCACTTGAGATTGCAAAAACACAATCCTTAGTATTATTTGTACGTAATATACTATGTTGTATTAAATTATTATGCGCCCACCTCATTGAGCCTATTAAGTATTCAATACTTCAACATTTATTCAGTTTTAAATAGTTTCAATTGTATGTAAATTCATTGCTATCTTATTCACACATTTTCTTATGTGTCGTTACTGCATCCTCCTATATTTTTGTCTAGACAGTATTGTCGGGTTCAAAAATTGTATACGTAGAAACATTTGTAGTTCCAATATCAAAGTAACTCACTATTCTTCTATTTGAAGTGATAAATCATTTTTGAGCGGTTATAACAATATATTTAAACAGTCTTGTACTTGGAGTATCGTAAAATTCGAACTTTGCTCATGAAAACTTCACAGCATCTGGTCAATGTTCTTCCATGGCCAGCGGTCTTCTAAACAAACTGTACCGAGAGTATTATAATCAAAGGTGTTTATTGAAACCCAGGTAGGATCTTGAACTCTGAAAACCAAACCTCCGTCAACCATGAATTGCTTTTTAGATTTAACGTAACATTAATTCAGTCCATTACAAATGAATTTAACGTAAACCCTGATAATATTTATGTTATTCAAACCGTTGTGGTTAAATACACTTCTAATTATTTCGTCGGATAGAAGTATAAATAAAACCGCAAGATTCCTATTCAATTTTATGTATATTACAATGATGTTCGGGGCTTGTTTTATTCAATATTATACTCGCTTAGCTCGTCTTGGGCTACGCAACCACATATTTTAACTGTGTATGTAATCATCGGTTACCAGTTGCAATTGTGTTCGCCAAGCGTCAGCTAACTCTGCTATTATAGCGCTCATATGTGTATAACATTATAATATCGTTATTGAAAGACTGTCGTTCACGCTCCATGGATTTTGGCGTTTCCTTATAATATAACCAGTTACTTGATATTTTTAAAATGTTCGCACGTGTTTTATGTGTTGTGATCGTGAATTTATAAAATGGATCATCAAGAAGTGTTGTTCGTAAATGTTAGTAACATTTTAGTTAATAAAACTCACGAAATAACCAAGACTCACGAATGTTAACGTTGTTGTATGTAAACTAGCTGTTGCCACTTGTAGACTCCATAAAGTTAGTAAATCGTTTAAAGGGCAAGGTGTGCGCTTTTATAACAAACTCCCAAGGGATGTACAAAAATTGACAATTAATAAATTTAAAAACGTAATTAAACAAAATCTTTATAAAAGAGCCTACTATAAAATATCGGATTATTTAGATGATAGAGAAGCTTGGGATTGAAACTGCTCCAACTCGTTCAAAATGTTACAATTTAGACGTAATTTCTTTTCTGTATTATGTATTGTAAAAGGATCATTAAAAAAAACAACCAGCCTTGTTTTCTTGCCTTTCTTTCCTGGCTTGGTCGCGAAGGAACAGGCAGTAAAATTGACGTTTCAAAGTGATCCTTGTGATTTTAATGAATAAAAATATTTGACTTTGACTTTGAACGGATTTCATCATTTCCTTTGTTTCGTACTAAAAACGGGATATTTACCATGATTTGTGAGTTCTTGAGTGTCCCGATATTTCGACGCAGTTGCATGCGCCATGATCACGGGTAAACTTAAGTCTTTGCGAGTGGATAGTTATTGGCAGATATAACGATCTACCCTCTTTATTAGTCTCTTAGGAATGAATTCACTAATACTATCACTACTACTGGTTTCATTCTCGATCATAACTCGATTCCGACACACAACACTCACGGTATCTGGAGCGTAATTGACACTACACTTCTTCGGTTCTTACACATTCTCACCACAGAATTCCAGGCTCCAGATAGTTGAAAACCATCTTCACGATTGAAGTTCTTGTGTTTGGTAATCTCAATTGCCTATTGAACCAGTCTTGGGATGTAATGTCGCTCAGTTAAGATTACTTGTGGGTTGTGTAGCTCGATCCAGTGGTTTGAGCCTGAATAATATCGGGACGCTCAAGAACTCACAAATCATGGTAAATATCCTATTTTTAGTACAAATAGTGTTAATAACCATGATAGTTTCAAAAGTTATTTCCTTTGTTTGTTTTCATAAATTAACCTAATTTTTTCCTGCTCCCGTGGAACTTTAGTATATTTTTGGAAACTGCATTTGGATGGAATGATCGATCGGACACGACTTCCGCGAATAGAACTGTGACCTAGTAAAGAGTTAAAAAATTTAAAAGGAAGTTGATTCTCACGTTCATATTCGATCATTTACAATACAATATCTTTAAGTACATAGTATAAAATTAAGTCGCTTCCGCTGTCTGTTCGATTAGATCATTTAAACTACTCAACATATTTTAATTTCAGCAATAGATAGAGTGATTCAAGAGGAAGGTTTATATGTAATGAATGTATAAGTAATGCCATTTTGCAAGGAGATAGATTATATCCTGGGAAAGGGCATATGCTACTTTTTAGCCGCCTGCGCAATATGAGGGTAATGTGAAAAACCACCCGTGCGAAACCGCGAGCTGGTCAGCTAGTTTACAAATAAAATACAGTTTTTGAAAAATAATCAAGTTTAACTGTGATACAAGTAATGTGATAACATCTTCTTGCATTTATAATGTTTTGTTGCTCCCTCGTAAAACAATCATAAATTGCCGTGGAATCACGTGTGTGGCGATATTGTCTGATACTTACTTCGAGAAATCGACTTTCCTTCAGACCCATAAAACTTTCCACTGTACTCGTTGTCTGCGGTACATTCTAAATTACTCCGATATTGCGAACGATATGAGCTACTAGAAGATTAAATTAAAATTTCACATACCTACATACACTGACAATGAAAACAACCCCGTATGTTCACGGTACCAATAGGCGATGGTGACCGCTTACCATCAGGTGGGCTGCAAGCTTGTATGCCCACAAATAACGTTAAAATAAAAAAACCGGCCAAGTGCGAGTCGGACTCGCGCACGAAGAGTTTCGTACCATTATCCATAAAAACGAGCAAAAAATATCACGTTTGTTGTATGGGAGCCCCCCCCTAAATATTTGTTTTATTTTAATTTAATTATTTATTTTTAAAGTGAATATATAACTAAATATTCTGTGAACATTTCAAGCGTCTACCTGTTGCCGTTATCAATATCGAGCAAAAACAAGCAAAAAAATCACGTTTGTTGTATGGGAGCCCCCCTGAAATATTTATTTTATTCTGTTTTTAGTATTTGTTGTTATAGCGGCAACAGAAATACATCATCTGTGAAAATTTCAACTGTCCAACTATCACGGTTCATGAGATTCATACTATCATGGTGACAGACAGACAGCGGAGTCTTAGTAATAGGGTCCCGTTTTACCCTTTCGGTACGGAACCCTAAAAAACACCAACGCACTCATAGAAAACGATGTCGATAAAATGATGTTTGAGAAAAACTGAAAGACAATAGCATCCGATAGATTGAGTATTAAAACCACTGCCCTGTCTGCTTGAGTGAGTTCTCCTTTTAAGGACAAAGACGTAGAACAAAGTCTTTGAACTATTATGACGACGGTCAACGTACAATAGATTGACATCATGCAATCTGAGATCAGTCAACCAGCATGATTGGATAATTACAGGTTTTTCTAAAAATACATGATAATTGACCAAAGAATTATCATTTGTAATATCTCACTACAGGTGTCATAAAAAGTGTTTTGCGTTGTCGTCGAGTTGCGATTTGACAATTTGAAATGTATTCTTTGGAACTCCTATCTACCTATTGTTTGTCGGCATCTATTTGTCAAGTTTATTGCAATCGACTTACTGGTGACTTGACAACTGGTGTTTACCCCACAGGATTTCTATTCATCGTAACCGGTACAAGTTATAATGCGATTAACTTGTTGTAAATCAAGTATTGGTCGAATGAGCACACATGACGTCACGGCTTCAGTCCATTCCCAATAAGTTATTTAAAGTTCAATACAAAATGGGCTATTCAGAGCCACTAGAATAGAATAATTTACCCGATTGAATTCCCATTTTGCTTAACCTGTTGGTGATTTCCTGAATAAGAAGTACTTATTTGTGTTTGAGTGGGATTTTATGTTTGCTAAATGCCTACAATTTATTATTGTACGAGTTAATTTAAGAGTTATAATTTTTTTCAATGCTCTTTCTCATTTTATTGCTTGGTTATATGATTTACTAGTTTTGTGTTTACCATTAGCTTTAGTATCATCATTATTATTATGTCCTGCTTTGAGTTCTTCATGCCTCTCGGCATCGGCACCGTAATATATCTTACTTCTCAATTTGAGCCAACCGTAACAACTTGATTTACCTTTAATGCATGTAACTCAGCAAAAACGGCCATATTACCGTAATCGCATTTGTGTTCACTGAACTGTTGTTTTCGCTTCTATCATTAAACAGAAATTACACTTGAGGGATGCAATACGCCCAAGCATTATATTATTATTACAAACTAGATAATTGATAATTTGTATGTATATTGTCATTGTCTTATCTTTTATATTACTGTAGCTGTGCTTTTGCTGTCAACTTTCATCATTTAGTTGTACTTAAAGAAGGTAGGTACTTTACATTTATCTGCTTTTAATTTTAGTTTACTCGATTCTTAAACAGTTTTGATCCTGTAATCTTCTTCTTCTTCTTTCATGTCGATGTCTCAGGCTATAGCCATTTTGACCAGTACGTCTCCACGTTCATGGCAGCGTGGAAACAGATCATCAGTTGCTCCATCGTGCAGGTGGTAGGACAGAATGGGCACGTAAGGACGTGTGTTATTATTTGGAGCTGGGCACCACATTCGCATTGCGTCCGATTTGTCTATAATACCCCATTTACTAAGATAACACCTGCAACGGCCGACTTGGGTACGCAGTCTGTTGAGGGTCCTCCACACTGGCCAAAGAAGGTGTTGACCAGGGGACCAGGTCCTGTAATAATAATAAACTTATACTTGAATATTTTTATTTACAACCGACTTCAAAAAATAGGAGGTTCTCGATTAGAATGTATTTTTTTATGTTTGATACCTCAGAACTTTCGACTGGGTGAACTGATTTGGATGATTCTTTTTTTTATTTGAAAGCTGGGGCTTCCCCTGTGGTTCCATTTCATTTTGGTCCAGTTCTGATGGCATCCATGAAAAAACCATATAAGTCTTAAATTTGCATTAACTATGTGCGCGACAAATGGACGAATAACTCAATATCACGCCAACCGATTTCGATGATACTTTTTTTATTGGAAAAGATGTACTTCAAGGGTAGTTTGATGAGAGTTTGGTTAGGGTTTAACCACTTCAAAAAAGGAGGAGGTTCTCAATTCGACTGTATTTTTCAGTGTGAATATTCCAGGTAACTTTGAAGTCGGTTGTTAGATTTTTGTAAAAATCATATTATTCGCTATACGTTGTTATATTGATTTGTAAAAAAACCCTGAATGATTGGCCTAAGGTCTTTGTCACAAAACTCGCATTCACCGCCCTAACATTAATGGGACGTCACTATTTATAGTTAATTAGATGCTTTGAGATTGAGATGAGACCCACTTCACAAGATGAATCGGTGTCGTAACTCACGGTTACACAGAATAGTCTAAATAGTCGTCTAGAATAGTCGAAAGTGTTGCTGTATTTGTTTACAAATATCCTCGTATCTCTATTTATAAGAAAGTCAATTGTATGTTCAATATGTTAATAATATATATGTTAATTTGACGACCTCCGTGGCGCAATGGGCGTATAGCCGGCTGAGACGCAGGAGGTAGCGGGTTCGATTCCCGCCACGGAACAAATGTTTGCATGATCTACAGATATTTGTTCCGTGTCTCGGTGTTTTTCTATATATTATAAGTATGTATTTAAAAAAAAAGTATGTAAGTATTCTATCAGTTACCTGGTTCCCATAGTACAAGCGCTGCTTAGTTTGGGGATAGTTAGCGCTGTGTCAAATGTCCAGCAATATTTATTATTTATTTATTTATTTACTAATGTTGCATCTTAATTAACATGTTTGATT
Organism: Philereme transversata; assembly: GCA_963924445.1. Taxonomy (NCBI): domain Eukaryota; kingdom Metazoa; phylum Arthropoda; class Insecta; order Lepidoptera; family Geometridae; genus Philereme; species Philereme transversata. Next base: position 8,917,918 of record OZ004343.1, read on the forward strand.
TTTCTGAAATAATTACATTTGACAAAATGAGACTGAGCTAAATGTTTCGTATCTGCGAGATTTCATTTATAACTCGCAAAAACAGTTGCTAAAGTTTTCACAGAAAATTCTTTACTTAGTAGGTAAACTGTTTATATACAGCTCGACGGGAAAAAGTGTAAAACTAAATTAAGGTTTATTTTCCCGGTAGTTTTTGCTAGTAAATGTTTGGATTCTAGCGACCTTAATGAATGCTCTTGTGCGTCGGTTTTACCTTGAGCCTCGAATGATTCCGCCCTCTTATAACTTAAACTCACGGGATGATATTCGGTAGGTATCTAGCACTCGGTTGTTTGTGTTTGATGCACTAAGATTCGCCTGCATTTTAAAATTAGTACAGGTGTTATGAAATGAAGAATTTGGCAAACAGGTTTTATTAAATTTAGAATTTGGCACATCTTTTTTCGTGGTATTATTTTGTAAAACTAAATGTTTGACGACCTCTGTGGTGCAGTGGGCGAATAGCCGGCTGTGACGCAAGAGGTAGCGGTTTCGATTCCCGCCGCGGAAGAACTCTTTGCATGATCTACAGATATTTGATTCGGGTCTGGATGTTTTTCTATATATTATAAATAAGTATTTACAAAAAATAAAGTATATAAGTATTCTATCAGTTATCTCGTCCTCATAGTACAAGCTCTGCTTAATTTGAGGCTAGATAGCGCTGTGTGAAATGTCCAGCAATATTTTAATATTTTATTTATTTAATTATTTCATATTTTGCTCTTGCTCTTAATAAAAAATCCAAGATGTTACAAGTTCACAAGTTTAATGTTATATATCTAAGAGAATAAAGCGCCGTGTTGTTGCCTCAACATGGCCTAATTGCAAAACGCGTATGGCACTCGTTTATGCATAAGGGATGAATGTATGCTCATGTCAGTTTGAGTGGTTTCAACGCATGATCATCTTTTCATTTAACGAACCTACGAGTACGAGTAGCACAAACGCTAAAATCATGACCTCATATGAAATCCTGCATGAAATGAAGTTGAAGTTAGTATTTATGAGTTCACAATTAGTATTTCATTAATTTACGTATGAAATGCTAACTCATAAAGCAAAAAGTGTACGTAAAATGAGTTCTTTGTTTGAAATACTCGTAGCATCTGAATACTTGTATAAAATCTTGAAATCATATTACACACAATAATCCGTTGTAAAATAGATTCTAACATAGCAAGATAAGAGGATTTCCGCAAATCCGCTGTGTTTTATTCGCACTAAACTGCTTATTCTACGACAAGTCGGATGTAAGACGGCTTATTGTAAAATCGACAATGAATTCTCCCATTCTTGGGCAGGTGTGAAAAATTTGGCGTGGAAATGGGAAATTTTTATCATTTTTCTCGCCACTGTAGCTGAACTTGTGAAATATGGTTCAAGTTTTAAAACATTACGTCTAAGTTATTTATTGGTTAGGTCGTTTTACTTACAGGTAGATGTGATTTTACTTAGAAAACTTTCGTGATTGGTTTCAATCATTATTATAAATACGGGATTTATTGCGGGATTCTGTGCGAAGCGAGACGTTATTCGGAGCGGATCGCACTCACCCTGATGAAGGTTCACGAATTGAACCGAAACATTGTAGGTCAAAACACCGATAAAAAGTGATAAATCCCGTATTTATAATTGATCGAGCGAAGCGAGATCTCCAAGTCAACTTGGGCAAATCGGCGTTGTATGTATGTATGTTTGTTTGTCCGAGGATAACTTTCGAAGCGTTTATCCGATCATCGTGAAATTTGGTATATAGGTAGGTAATGATGGCACAATTTTGATGTGACTCAATGAGCTAAAAATTTTGGGTGGTTGTTGAGGTATTGGGGTTCAAGAGGGGTAAAAAAAATGAGACTATTAGGTCAAGTGAGACGTCAAATGAAAGGTCTTCATTAGTACATTTCGACCCCGTTTTTACTTTTAGTAAAATTTTTGTAGTTTTTGAGTTATTAGTCATAATAAAAACTTAACTTTGACAAAATTCACAGGGTACACCAGTGACCCCACAGTGTTGTAATTTGGTATGCGTGTATCACAAATATAGGCGAAAGTCTGAAATCTAGAATTAATGCAATTTGTACCCCAAAAAAGAGTAACCAATTAACATGAACTCCCGTTACCCGTAATTTGAATGAAACTGTAGGTCAAGTAAGTTGGTTTTTATTTCGTGGCACTATTTTGATAGTCAAAGCTTACGAATAATTTTTTTTTTTGTTTTTATGGTAGACTCGCGAGATCTCAGTTCGGGGCGAACCACTAGTAATGGTAGATTTGAATTTATTTAAAAAATCCATGTAGGTACTCTCTAGTTTCAAAATTTTAAATTGTGTTATTTGCTTATCTCGCCATAACAGCCTTTGTCACAGACAAATCCAGCTTACGTCCACAGAGGCCTGCATTCTACTGTTTATTACACTTAGTTAATTCTACTCGAAGCTATTGTCGTCGGATTTGGCTACCATTGCCGTACGCCTTCCATTGTGCCTTATTAGGTTGCCATTCGATATCTTATGTTATTGGTGCAGTAATACTGTCTATTTTACTTTCGATATTGTATGTGTTTTCACTTTTGTTGTTGTTTGTTCAGTTAAATATTTAGGATATATTATTTCGATTGTTTGTTTTTAAACTTTGATTAATTGCTCGAGCGAAGCGAGATCTCTAAATCAACTTGGGCAAATCGGTATTGTATGTTTGTTTGTCCGAGGATAACTTTCGAAGATTGATCCGATCATCGTGAAATTTTATACATACATAGGTAGGTAGTGATGGCACAATTTTGGTGTGACTAAATGAGCTAAAAATGTTGGGGGCTGTTGAGATGTTGGTGTTCAAGAGGGGTAAAAAAAAATGAGACTATATTAGGTCAAGTGGGACGTCAAATGAAAGGTCTTCATAAGTAAATTTAGACTTCGTTTTTATTTTTAGTAAAGTCTTTATAGTTTTTGATTTGTTAACCATAATAAAAAATGAACTTTGACAAAATTTACAGGGTATACCAGTGACCCCACAGTGCTGTAATTTGGTATACCTACGTGTAGCTTAAGTAACAAAAATATAGGCAAAAGTCTGAAATCCAGAATAACTGCAATTTGTACCCCAAAAAAGTGTAACCACGATACGTGTACACCCGTTACCTGTACCTGGACCTGAAACCGTAGGTCAAGTTAGTTGGTTATTTATTTTGTGGCACTAGTTTAGTAGCCAAAGATTAAAACCGGGTTGCACAACGATCCCTAAACGTATTTAGTGACTAAACATGTTTAAATATTACGTATTTGTATGATTTGACAACTCTTCAAATCATATTTAGCCACTAAATACGTTTGATAAGAATATTATTTTATGTGTTTTGGGAGACTCGCGAGATCTCAGTTCAGGGTGAACAACTAGTATAATAATCATATACAGTTATGTGCCAAAATTTGCCTAGGCTATGTTTAATTTGTTATGTCTAGTTTGGTACCGACGTGGTACTCATTTCACAATCCCTCTACACTTTTGTCTATTTGCAGGTTCTCACTTCAGTTCTTTTACCCATAGATAAAAATCCATTGTCGTTCGCAAAATCACAATCTTTCCCCTCCATTAACATTAGAAGGTGCTTAGATGTTATCTTTGTAATTGGTGTTCCCGTTTTCGTATTCCGAAAGATTAGCCGGTTTGCCTTTGGGCCTGGTTTTGCAGTGATCGCCTTTATTGGGTAAATTATAACACCGTTTTGTATAAAATTAAAAATGTAGAAAGATCACCAGGTGGCCAATAACGCAATAAGTTTATGTTTTAACAAGTAGAAGAATAATTAGTTGACGAACTATTCCTACAGTGGCAAACCAAATTTAAATTTAGATGTGATTTCAGTACAAAAAACATACCTAGGTACGTATGTACAAAAATATACTGTTAAAATTAATGTGTGTTCAAAATAAAAGCCAAGATATAATTAACAATCAATAATGACTAAAACTGGGCAACAAAATTGTTATTTTTGATCATTAATTTGATTAATACGTAAACACATCGACATACTAACGACAATCTGTGAAATTCTATACAATAATAGTGTAATGGAGTCCACCCATTATCAGAAACGTACTAATAAGCAATGTTAAAGATACATAGTATCTTATAGTTTTGTCGTAATGTAGCATTTCTGAGAAACGGAAGTAAATTACACTAGGCCAAGTATTGATTTTGATCGAAGTGTCGTAATGTTTGGTAGTGATACGTGATTTATTCATAACTTGGATTTCAAATCTTTTTCCTGCCCTTTTACCACATTAGGCGGGGTCGGCACAACATCTATTCCTCCTTCACATCTCTCTATCAGCCGTCATCTCCGTTGTCACTTCCTTCCTACCTATATCATTCTTTACACAGTCCATCCATCTCTTCTTCGGCCTTCCTCTACTTCTATATCCATCACTCATATCTAACACTCTTTTAGTCACATGATTTTCTTTTCTACGCATGACATGCCCATACCACGCTAGCCTCTTTTTCTTCAACTTTTCTATCACTGGCGCTACTTCTAATATAGTCATTCCTTATCTTATTCATTCTCGTTACCCCACACATTCATCTCAACATTCGCATTTCCGCCACGTGCACTCTTCTTTCATCCGTCCCTTTCGTGGTCCCAACACTCAGAACCATACATTACGACTGATCTTATGATCGTCTTGCAAATTTTTCCTTTAAGTTTAAGGGGCATTCAAGGATCGCACGTTGTTCCTGTAACCTGTCGCCATTTCATCCATCACGCATTTATTCTATTTTTAACGTCCCGGTCTATGTCACCCTCGTTTTGGATCAATGCCCCAAGGTACCGAAAGTCGGAGCAGACTGATAGGGATACACCATTCAAAGCAATATTGGCAAAACTGGAGGGACCACCAACGTCACAGAAGAAATGCTCGGTTTTTGTTCTGCTGATGTTCAATCCAACACTAACCAGTTTTTCCTGGCATTTTGCCAGCCTGTTCTGGACCTCGAGTGCATTTTCACCGACAAGAACAATGTCGTCGGCGAACAGCATGCACCAGGGTGCCTCCTCTTGTATGTCTGTCATAACTTAGATTTCAAATATTGTCATTTAAAAACGCATTTGAGGAAGTAATAATAGTTTTGAGCCTCTAACTTCAGTACCTTAACATAATTAAAAAGCATTTATTGGAAATTATACTATTGATCTATTGCCTTCCTACTTTATACAAACCACACTCAAAAGTATTAAAATATATTTTTTATAGACTTTTTATATAGACCAAAATAAAAATTTGCGAAGACTCGACTTTATAATGTTATCAGAAAATTGGTTCATAAAACTTGCACGAGCACCTGTGTGCGTTCCCTAACGTTCTACTAAAATCTATTTTTCCAATATAGACAGGTTTTGATCGAGTTCCAAATATACCTCATTCTATCAGATATTTATTGTCCCATTTCATACTTGCATAACAGTATATTTTCTTTATAACATTGCTTTCAAACTTGCCAAGTATGGGTTGAATTTATGTTTGCAAATTCAGTTTGGGTATTACATACCGTGAACTTTGGTTGTGCTGACAAAATATTCATGGTTATTTAACTTTAAGCGTTATTTATAACTTTTTACGTGAATGATTACTTGTTTTCTTTAAGATTACGTCTTCTTACATAAATAAAATTTTCAACGAGGTATATTTTGCATTTTAACCTACAATTTCAGGTTTGTTTCTTTATTCTTGACGGCAGTACATACTGTTTTATTTTTATTTGATTTAACTTATTTTCTTTTTTTTCGACTATAATAAAATACATTTATACCAGCTTTAGCAAACAGGAGCCTTCGCACTTTAGATGTTTTATGATATCAATACAGCTTCAGATAAGCTTCCTTACCTTTATTTCTTCGATTTATTCATGCTCCCGCATAAATATTGCCTGATAAGAGGCTGAGATACGGCTATCTTGTGGTTAAAAATTCTGTAGAAATGTTAATGCTGCTGATGGAATGTACCATACTCGTATGCGCTAGAGTTGCTTTTAAGTGTCTACTAGTAAATCGTATTATAGAAATGGTGGTTTTCAATATTTAATGCTCGTAAATGCACCTAACTGATTTTATCTGCAAACTGCTCATTCATCAAGCATTTGGTTACATGAGTAGTAATTCGATTATTGGTGTATTCAATGATTGTATAACATGTTGTTTATAATGTATTCTATTTTGTTACAGGTATTTTGGGACAGTTCAAAACCGGTAAGCTAGCAGAAGGGATATCCAACGGTGAATTAACATAAGTCTCATTGAATTTCAAACGGTCTTTTAGTTAACAAACCTGGCTGAAAATGACAGCTTGAAATTGACCTATATTTTAGTTTAAAGTTAGCCTTATTGTTTATGGAACCTAAATATTAAGTGTTATTAGGGGAAAATTGGGCAATTTCAAGCAGGTTTCCGCGCGACACACCGATGGGAAATAGGCAATCAAAATATTGTGCTCAAAATAGCTCTGCAGTCGACGTTTCCATGGACAAACTGTGGAACTTTATTCGTGCAACTAAACGGCTGTGGGCTGACTTTTGAGAGAAAGGACTGATAAACCCGCTGATAACCTTTGCTCCCTCTGTAACTAAGGTGCAGTAAACACTTCACATTGCGACATTTAAGCGCAATGTTTTATTAAAAGGTGTCTGGTGCATGTTCCGGAAACTACTCGAAATAAAAGTCTCCCAGTTTTGTATAAAACGTTTCTTTCTTTGGTTACCGCTTTTCTGTCAGCTGGATTTACATTTTTTGTTTTCCGTTGAGGCCTCTATTCAATGTGTCGGCCGCCCTGCGTTGCATTTTTCATTTGGAACATTGAAATCTCCACCGGTATTTTGTTCACCCAAACTAAAAAAAATTTAGTGTCAGATTTATAGTAAAATAGTTTATTAACGTTTGCAACCAAACTTTTATCGAGGTATATAATGTTTTCGTATTTTTCTTTCGTAGTTTTTTGTACAAAGTTTTCGTGTTTGAAGGAGAATGCAGAATGCAAATAGGAATTATATAACGGTTGTACCTACTAGTAGGAAATAAATTGCGGTTGCATGGTTTTTTTACATTTTCCATTGCAGGTTGCCAGTGTCGCGTAAAATGGAATAGAAAATAGAAATTCGTTTCGGGTCGCATTTAAATTTGATGATCTATCGTACATGGTTAATATTTTGTGGTTTTGTCAACGGTGGGCCATCGCGTTGACAGGCTGCATCATCATCATTGTCATCACTGCTGTTCTCTTCGGTAGTTCTCGGTACAGGCAAACACACAACATTATGTCTCTACTAGGTTCATTCACTCCTCTGTCGCCTTGCATCATGATACAAAATAATCCCGTATTTATAATAATGATTGAAATAAATCACAAAAGTTTTCTAAGTACAATAGCATAATATTGGATATTTTATTTCTTAACATTAGTAAAGCCCTTAAGAGTAAATTGTCCACAAATCTGTTTTAAAGTAAATCGTAAATGACTCAGCTAGCCATGATAGCAAAACCTCCGTAAAGTTTGTAATACTTGTGTGTTGTAAAGTCACGCCATTCTACGTTTCTAAGCATAGCGCCAGTAGGTATGCCTTCAATTTTCAGAATTCCCATAGTGCCCGCTCCACTAACCTCGATATTTAGAGCTCCCTTCCAAAAGTCTAATGTCACAGGTCACTGGTATAACTAGGGCAATGAGACTGGCCAAAAAGATAGCTTTTTGAAAATAGCTGGCTTATTGCCCGCGATGCGCACTGCAGTTGCCGATATTGTTTTCTGTTGTTAAGGACCTAGACATTGTACACGCGGGCGCAAGTAAAATGCGCTAACTGATGAAAGATGGTTTGCACGGAAAATAAAGATTCGGGTAATGACGTATGCTTAGAACGGTCAGATAGAGTCATTTATGATCGCTTTTGTTATTAGTTATTTATGCTTTGTATGAAAATGAGAAACTTTTCCCACAAAAAGTCCCGAACCCTTCAGGATAAATTTTAGGGATATAATTCAGACTGTGCTCAACTGTGCTCAAATCGATTTTCAACATAGTATTCATTATCGTTACATAAAAACTGCATAAAATGAACAGAGGTTTACTAACTTTAAAACAGAGGACATTATACCTTATCCGCCGGAACAAGATAATGGAGTGTTGTCTTTGTCACACAATCCCATACAAAAGACAAGGACACAAAATGGTCAGTGAGCGTTAACAAAACTTATAAAAAGTAAAGGTGTGTTCATATGCAACATTTACATTTATTTTATATCTAACATTATTTACATTAGACATCATTACATTCAGTTGAGAAAAAGTCTCGTCTGCGCCTTTTTGCCACTGAATTACTGTCGGCCATTTTACAGATGCAAATCGATAGAAAAGGCGAACAGTCCGTTAAACAAGTGCCAAGTCTTCAGGAATAGAAACAATCACAAAGTCCAAAATACACGTTACAAAATTATCAAGAGTCCAAATAACAAGCCGAGTCAAAAAATAAAATATCAGATTGCACTAGTACAGTGAGCACGTCTGAACAATGCTAGTCGCATGAACAAACTAAAAAAACGAGCGTTGTGTACGCATCCTTCGCGTAATTTTTCTACCAATAACATGCCAGTCCATCCATCTTCCCTATTAATATCTTGTTTGCGCGGATGGACTATAGACCACGTGGTTTCAAAAAATAACAACGATTGCGACGACTTGTCATTATTATAACGTCTGCGTCTGTCCTATCACAGAATAAGTCTTAGTAATTGAAGATTTTTTTTTCTTATTCTATAAGATTATTTTTATCCTTTCAAAAGTTGGTCTGTACAATTTTAACTAAACTATATAATTATTTTAACTAACTAAGCTTCGTGCTCCATAACTCAAATTATTGTAAAACTTTAAGGCACCTATCGTGCTCATTTCTAGTATAAAATGGGAGTTTGGAAACTGGAAGTTTGCGAACTTCGGTCTAGCTGGAGTGCTCAATAACGTCGTCAATTAGTGGGAGACTTTTCAATAGTTTTCTAGATGACTCAGTCTCAGTATTGCAAAGACAGCATTCTACAGGTTCTGAAGCGGTTCGTCCAATTGATTTATCTGACAGAACAAGGCCTTAACGTTTAAAACGCTTACTGATGAATTAAACTTCATCCATCTTTCACTCGTATTATGATCTAATATGCAAAAATGCTTAAGTTCACAGCTGATTTCTATAGTGGAGCTAAGTAACCCAAGATAGTATTATCTGCTTAGAACTGTGCCAAAACAACTTGGCTAAAATCCAAAAACTTGGCCTGAATTTGTAAATTTTCCCAAAAAGTGTATGGATGGACCTACGAACACTGCATGCTCATTTATTAAAACCAAGCGGCAATGCCAAAGTTCATAATAAATTAAACTTCTGAACTATATTTTCACCGAGCACATTTTGCCCGGGAAGTCTTCCTAACGGATTTTCGGATGTTGTTTTTATTAGCAAACGGCTGAATTTATTGCGGTTTCGCGGTATTCAAAATATATTTGAATAGTTTTTTATCCATTTATGTGGCTGTTTATTTCAACAAATATTGAGATACTTCAATGGTGCATCTGCATCTTCCTTCTCTACACTAGGTAAGCTTGTTATAAGGGAAGTTCTAAGGAACACAATGATTGCAAATCCTGGTCATTGTAGTGGTTTTTTATTACGAATATATAGACGATTGAAACGCTCACGGTAGGACTAGTACACCAATTTAAGGTTGCGCAGCGAGCCATGGAACGGGCTATCCTTGGAGTTTCTCTGAAGGATAAATCCGTAACGAGATTATCCGACAAAGAACCAGGGTCACCGACATAGTCCAGCAGATTAGCAGACTGAAGTGGCAGTGGACTGGCCATATATGCCAGAGAACCGACAACCGTTGGGGTAAACGAGTTCTTGAGTGGAGACCGCGTCTTGGCAAACGTGTGGGCCGCCCGGGTAGGTGGAGCGATGACATAGGAAAGGCGGCGGACAGAAATTGGATGAGAAGAGCCGAAGATCGGGCTCAGTGGCGCGTATTGGGAGAGGCCATGTCCAACAGTGGACTAATGATAATATAGACGAAGAGATTTTGATGTCACCGTCGGCTGTAAAAACTTAAAGCACTCGTGGTACCGCAGACGCGTTGCCTATCACTAAAATACTTTTTGACACCCCTCTTGAAGGAGTTCATATTGAAGCCCCCCCGGAAAAATCTGCCAATTAATTGAGCTGCTACAACTGCCCTTTATTAAAACTAGCCCCTAGTCCCCCCCCCCCCTATGCGAAGCGTATGGCACATAAACTAAGCTCATTTCTTGCAATTTACCACGATTTTCCACTACAAGAAAGCTCTGTAGAACACAGCTTCTTTCAAATTACTAAGATTTAGAGCTCAAGTAACTCTATAGTGGGTTAAATAGCAGTTATTTAACTTCATAATGAGGGGCACTCGGCATAACCACAGGGTAAATTATAGTACGTACCTGCGGACAAAGATCAACATGTTTTACTATGCTCATTTTAACAAGAAGCTATACTTTGTTTTGATACAGTGAATGTTAAGAAGACTCTAATTAAGTCAAAAAAAACTAGTCCCGATAACCGGTGACAATTACATATTCGCGCGTTCGACTGTTTTTATTTCATATTTAATTGTGGATTTAACTTATTTTGAAATCATGTAGTGCATCGTGTAAAATATAGTTTAAAAATTCAGGTTTTTGGTTTTAATTAATTTTGAATTACGTATCACGTTCATTAGTACCGAATGTATAATGGTCGTTCACGTCTGCTCATCCACATGAATTTTCCAAGCGTATTAGTATGAACCGAAATAAAACAAGACCAATCAAGAGTGAAGAGACTCTAGCTCTCCGAGGCACCTGCCTAGATTTGTTTTAATTTAGTAGCCCCATCTAGTTATAATATGAAAATGTTGGTCCTGAACTCGAAAAAGGGTTATAAATCTCATCCACTTGTATGCCAACTGTACTTCTGCGTGAGTAATTATGGTGATCCTTGAGGCTAAGATGCATCGTCTAGAAAGTTCTCTAATTTCCTTCGTAAGGCTTAGGTAAAGCTGGAGGATTTACATGGGACGATTTTCGCCGTGCGGTTAGTCGCTTGCCAAATTGCCTCACATAGCCGCATAGCTATTCCATTTACACAGTTGACTAAAACGCAAGTGACTAGGTAATTTCATAGAACATTGCTCAAAACACCTTTAAATGGCGAGCGATCGCCTACGATACCATTTGCAGGGTCGATTTTAATCACCCGCCGCATGAGGCCTGTCATCGCAATGCAAAAGTCGAAACGTACTCTACTTTGGCGTTTTCAATTTAAGTGGGTTAGCATGCGCGCCGTGAGTCACGTATGACACGAGAAATTTTGTCGATGTCGACTAATTTCTCATTTACCTACATGCACGCCACAATAGACAAGTTTGTCGACACTCGTCTTCATTCTTTTCGTGGTCATTTTTTGTCACTATTTGATATGTGGTCACTATTTTTAGGATTCACGAGCAGAGTCAAATTCGAGTCAATAATGGTGCGCATATTAGCACAGGTAGACAGAAAGATATAGCTGCTTTTGCACAAAAAAACAAGTCCAGAAAATTTTGTCACGTTACGCATATACGTTACGCTCTACTATGGCCATTCAATTTTCGCCGCACGTCGAAAATCGACCCGTGTAAATCCCGCATAGCATGGATTGAAACTTAACCTTAAAATGGCTCAACTTAATTAATTACCAGAAATCACAACGAATAAATTATCATAGCCTTTAAGCCGTATCTTCATCGCAAGCAGTAGACGAAATTAGGTACGTACCTATTCATGATCATTTTATGAACTTTACTTTAATTTAGCTTTCGTTCTGTTGTGATTATTTTTTTTTATTCGATATCAAAAACATGTTAATGAACTGATTGTAAACAAAGCCATATTCAGCTATTTCAAAATAGTTGTTATTAAAATCATATGATTTTAAGCTTGACATTCATAATTAACTGCAATCAGACTTCCCCCACTACTGGGTAATCATCATCATCATCATATCAGCGACAAGACGTCCACTGCTGAACATAGGCCGCCCCCATAGATTTCCAAAGCGACCGATTATTTTAAGCCATCATAATCATGTTGCATTCAATTTATTTAATCTGTACTTTATCACTGCTGGGTAGACCCTATATTCCTCCATATCAAACGATCACGCACCAGCCATCCTGAAATTTAAATTAAATTATGTTGTGTGTTGTTGTCTTCCATATAAGGAGAAAATTAAACATCAATAAAATTATCCAAATTAAGGTTTTTTTTATACCATATCAAAATTTTATCATACTATAAAACATCTATAAAAACCTATTACAGAATCGGCGTACTATGGGCGGGCGGCGCTGGCATAGGCGGGCGGGGTCAATAACCCCACTAATAACTTCCGCTTACCTGCAAACGCTGCTAGTCGTTAGCCTAGACCGTTGATGACAAAGAGGTTCTGTGCAGCCGTTTAGTCAAAGTGAAGTCATTTAGGCGAATGCTTTAAGGCAATTTGACGAGGTTACTTTTGAACCGCAAAATCTTGAACATTGGAAGCTTAATTATGTCAAAAATATTACCCGCGAAGTTAAATTAATCACTCTTTGGTAGAGAGTATAAGTTTACTTTTGTTAAGTACGAGTATATTAATTAGAGATTAACTCGCACGCGTTAATTAAATGAAAACATATTTATATGATTATTTGCCGAGTGGAACCCCGACACATACCCCAAGACTTCATGGCAGACCAAAGAAAAGATGAGAGGGACGAGCTCACTAATTCCGAGCGGACTGGACCATCTTAGCGCCTGAAAGAAGTGTCTGGAAGGAATGGGGGGAGGCCTTTGCCCAGCAGTTGGACACAGTGGGCTGATAATAAAAATAATAATATGATTATTTGGTAGTATAATCGCACTAAAGTTTTACAGAACAATCATCATTTTTTGTTATTTAAAATAGGCATAGAGTTTTTTTAATTGCCGTCCAACCAAGCGTATGGAGGTACTCCAATATTTCCAATCCATAAAAATACCGATAACTGCCCTAAATACAAGCGCAACTGGAAGTCTCATTTTACAAAACAATACTGTGTTTGAATCAAAACACCGCCGTATAATGAACGGCTTGCCTGATTAAATGCATTGTCGATCAGAGACGAAAGGCCGCACTCAGAGACAACGATTAAAGTCTATGGCTCATTTAATTATAGTAGGGAAATATAAAATGAAACAATATAGCGGGGAAAAATAGTGCTTAGGAGTTCCTAAGGCTCGGACTATATGGCATTCGGGTCTCCCCGATCCTGCGAATTCGGACCATGTCCCGGTTGCTTCCAGGTAAAAATCGGAGTCGGATGGAGTCGTTGCAGGAAAAATTCAAATGTTTGGTTGTGCGACGGATTGGTCAGGGGCCGTTAAAAAACGGTCCCTGACAAGCCCGGATGCCATATAGTCCGAACCTAAGAGTCACACCATGTCCAACTGTCTCAGTCAATCCATGCAAAAATATCCGCAGTGCGAGAAGGACTAATTCAAGGCGCGAGAGCGAAACCCAAATAAAATTGCATAAAACAATGATGTTAAAACAACTATTAGTTAATGTGAAAAATCTAATCGTGTTTTCGACACACATGGTCTTTAACTTATATCCTCAACGATATATAAATATTAATTAGAAAATGCAAATGATGCAGGTATGACAGGTAAAAATATAGGATCATATGAAGCTATTTGAGATATTGTGGACTCTTAAGTCAAGTCAAGTCAAGTCAAATATTTTTATTCATTAAAATCACAAGGATCACTTTGAAACGCCAATTTTACTGCCTGTTCCTTCGCGACCAAGCCAGAAAGTCAAGAAACAAGGCTGGTTGTTTTTTTTAATGATCCTTTTACAATACATAATACAGAAAATAAATTACGTCTAAATTGTAACATTTTGAACGAGTTGGAGCAATTTCAATCCCAAGCTTCTCTATCATCTAAATAATCCGATTTTTTATAGTAGGCTCTTTTATAAAGATTTTGTTTAATGACGTTTTTAAATTTGTTAATTGTCAATTTTTGTACATCCCTTGGGAGTTTGTTATAAAAGCGTACACCTTGCCCTTTAAACGATTTACTAACTTTATGGAGCCTACAAGTGGCAACAGCGAGTTTATCTTTATTTGTAGTATTAAAATTATTATTATCGCTATTTTTCTTAAACAAATTAATATTTTTGTGAACATACATTAGATTTTCATAAGGTTAAGTTGAGCTTGGGGATTCCGGGTGCGGCCGTAAGTTCATTCTCTCACGACCTAGATCCGAAGCAATACGATTCCCAATACCACCCGCTTGGGGCGTTGCAATGCAGATTACGGGTACTATTGTTGTGAAAAGATAAAGTATGATAGATAAGTTCGTTGAACAACTGCAGACTATATAATTATTAATACATAGATAAAATGTTGAAGCAATTTTTTTATGTTTTTTTTAATGCGACCTGGAGATGGAACAAAATTAGCCCACCTGATGTTAAGTGGTATCCATCCCATATAACAAAAAGTATTGCCTCGTAGGTCACGCTACTTAGTGCCTTACAATGCACTGCCTTGCGTCCATCAACTTGAGGCATGTACGTGTAAAGCATAGGCATATGAGGCCTGTAATTTCCCTTAGCTTTATGGGACCATGTGCTAGAATAAGCTCACTAAATACCTAAATACATTTGATTTTAACCATTGATTACGTACACAATGATAATTCTTTATTTTAATATTATTTAATATTTTAACATTCACCCCGCCATATAAATTTGAAAAATGCCAAATCTCACACACCTTCATGCGCGTAATAATCTTAAAAAGGGCTTCAAAGTTTTCTCTTAATTAATACTAATATGCAACCTGTTTTGTTATGTACGACATTATTTTTAAACACACATCCGAAATCGTATTAACTGATTTTAGAGGTGAGTTTAATACCCGTAGCTTGAATATTTATCCAGTAATCGATACATTTCCAATAAACAATTTTTAACGTAAATTGGTGGCGCCTTTGTGACGATGCCGCTGCTTAGTCAGTTTAATATGATTTGTTTACTTATTATAAAGGCTGTTTCATTGATATTTTAGGACTTGATAATAAGGTTGATTGAAAATTTTAAATTTGTTACCTAATGAATTTGAATAAAACTATTTTAAAACAATACCAGCCATTAGTCTTCACCGTGGTTTTATTTAATTTCGTAGATAACAAAACGCATAATAAAGATGTTCTCTACTCTGATTGGATCCAGGTTTTTCCTGGAAACAATTTAAGTAAAAAAAAACTGAAAATAGTATTATTGTACCGAGATAAAAGCTTTTCCTAGCGGCTGTACTCTCTTTTCAAACAATTCTAGCATCTGGACTGTGCGCAATAAAGAACATATTGCAAAGCAATTGCGGCTCTGTGCAGTGCAAAGATGTTATTGAACACTGGAAGTTAATGCTCAAGTTTTGAACTTATGATGCCAATAGGTTAGTTTGGAATAAGTAAAATGGTAAATATTGGTTTACGATATTATGTCACGCTTTTATCTCGCAGGGTTGTGCAGTGACCACGGATCTCCCTTGCTACGACCGTGACGTATTTATTTGACTACATTCATTCTCATCACATTCATCGTACATGTGACATTATGTCACGCTTTATCTCGCAGGGTTGTGTAGTGACCACGGATCTCCCTTCCTACGACCGTGACGTATTTATTTGACTACATTCATTCTCATCACATTCATCGTACATGTGACATTATGTCACGCTTTTATCTCGCAGGGTTGTGCAGTAACCATGGATCTCCCTTCTTATGACCGTGAAGTATTTATTTGACTACATTAATTCTCATCACATTCATCGTACATGTGACATTATGTCACGCTTTTACCTCGCAGGGTTGTGCAGTGACCATGGATCTCCCTTCCTACGACCGTGACGTATTTATTTGATTACATTCATTCTCATCATATTCATCGTCCATGTGACATTCTGTCACGCTTTTATCTCGCAGGGTTGTACAGTGACCACGGATATCCTTACGATCGTGACATATTTATTTTACTTCATCCACTCTTATCATATTCACTGTACATGTGGCATGTTTGGGGGGTAATTGCAGTCAGCAAGAAAAAATGGTGTTGACTTTCATAGGCTAACACGCTAATGTAATTAAAATAACTTAATGTTACAAATGTCACTTTATATAAATATTGTTTTTAATTAGGCGTGGACGAATTAAGAGGGTTCGTATTTTACATTTAGTCAGCAAACAACAGAATCACCATCATTGTTTCTATGTATACTTTCCGCTATAAAACATTATTTAAAACCTAAATAAACAAGCTTATCTCGATAAACTAACCCATACAAAACAAACCATACATTTCAAAGTAATAATTGATAAAGTTAAAATTTTTACAAGTTAAAATTTCATCGAAATCGGTTCAGCCGTTACGACGTGATTGGGTAACAAACAAACAAACATCGAAACTTTCACATCTCATCACACTAATATTATAAATGCGAAAGTTTGTATGTTTATTTATTTATTTGTTTGTTTGTTACTCAATCACGTCGTAACGGCTAAACCGATTTCGATGAAATTTAGTATGTACGAAGATTTTAACCTGGATGAACACATAGGCTACTTTTTGTTGATAAACAACGCGTGTGAAGCCCGTATGCGCATAAAACTAGTAGGGTTAATATTTAGTGCGGATTTACCGTGTTATTAAGTTACAAGTTATAATCCGCGCGCTATCAGAATGGGATACCTTGTCAAAGTAAATCGAAAATGACGAGCGAAGTGCAAAGAAGTTCTGAACAATAATTATAACTTTGAAAAGTCAATCACGTTAAATTATTCTTGCAGTTGATAGATATTTCGAACAAGAACGAAGTATGCATTGATGACAGTTGACTGGATAACGAATCTAGTGATTTAGGAATTATATTATAACTTATGATTAATTATTATTAATTGTATCCATTATTAATTATTATTAATTGTAATTGACTGCCTCCGTGGTGCAGTGGGCGTATAGCCGGCTGAGACGCAGGAGGTAGCGGGTTCGATTCCCGCCGCGGAACAAATGTTTGCATGATCTACAGATATTTGTTCCGTGTCTGGGTGTTTTTCTATTTATTATAAGTATGTATTTACAAAAAAAATATATATAAGTATTCTATCAGTTATCTGGTTCCCATAGTACAAGCTCTGCTTAGTTTGGGGCTAGATAGCGCTGTGTGAAATGTCCAGCGATATTTATTTATTTATTTTATTTATTTACGTAGTTGTTTTTTTTATATGTATTTGTTTCGTGGTGTGCAATAAAGTATTATCTAATCTAATCTAATCTATGATATATTAACATAAAACATTATAGCATCTTTATCGAGTGTGATGCGTTTAATAGGCCATGTATACTCTATAGTATTTTAACTTCTTATTATTAACATACCAATTCGGAACACCTCGCTGCACTCAAGGACCGGCATCGCTGACGTCGGTATAAAGGCTGCCAAGTTGAAGTGGGATTGGGCAGGTCATGTCTTCCGCATGCTGTGGTGGGCTAATGTCGTAACTGGATGGAACCCTGTGGATGGAAAGCGACACCGTGGAAGGCCTAAGAAGCGGTGGCGCGATGATATGGACGGCTTTTATAGGAACTGGCGGGATTTGGTACAAGATCGAGATAAGGTGAGAGATGAGGGGGAGGCCTTTGCCCAGCAGTGGGACAGCATAGGCTAGATAAAAAAAAATATCAACATAAAACATGTATTATTATAATAAATTTAATAAACGGCAGCAATTTCCACACTTGCCTAGATTCTCACGAAAGCTTCACAGTAAGATTTGCGCGGTCGATTTACGTAAACGGTTTACGCGTTAAGTTTTCTATGGCAACGGGCGTAACTTTATCAATTATTACTTTGAAATGTATGGTTTGTTTTGCATGGGTTAGTTTATCGAGATAAGCTTGTTTATTTAGGTTATGCAATTAATATTTCATATCGGAAAGTATACATGGAAACAATGGTGGAGATTCTGTTTTTTAACGTATATTATAACCTGGATTAACACATGCTACTTTTTATCCCATAAATCAGGTCCCATTGGATAAAAATGGGAGATCAAGTTGCAACAGTAAAACAAAGTATGTAATAAGTAAAGTAAGTAGTAAATCGTTTAAAGGGCAAGGTGTACGCTTTTATAACAAACTCCCAAGGGATGTACAAAAATTGACAATTAACAAATTAAAAAACGTAATTAAACAAAATCTTTATAAAAGAGCCTACTATAAAATATCGGATTATTTAGAAGATAGAGAAGCTTGGGATTGAACTTGCTCCTACTCGTTCAAAATGTTACAATTTAGACGTAATTTATTTTCTGTATTATGTATTGTAAAAGGATCATTAAAAAAAACAACTAGCCTTGTTTCTTGCCTTTCTTTCCTGGCTTGGTCGCGAAGGAACAGGCAGTAAAATTGACGTTTCAAAGTGAACCTTGTGATTTTAATGAATAAAAATATTTGACTTTGACTTTGAACAGCGACATTAGCTTTATTTGTAGGTTACCTGCACATTTAGTAGCGTAACAGCTAGTTTATAATATTAGTGTGTTAACTAAACACACAACGTACATATAATAAAATATTCTACAAGTTTTTATTTAAGTGTTTAAATATACAGGGTTACCAGTTAGCGATGCTGTCTGTACCTCAACGGGACAGCATTTTCCCGTTGTGAACCCCCCTCATCTAAATATGAAACTGTGTTCATTTGTTCGATTGTTTCGACAATGTGGTTTTCTATTTTTGAGCGTCCGATACCATTCAGGGCGTTAGATTGGATTTACACGGTTAGATTGATAGAGTTACGGCCGGTTTGTTTCACAGACCCGACGGGTTTCAGGAATTGAACTGGGATTTTTTCACAGTCATCCTGTGTTCTGTACTTAATTTGGGTAATGAAATGTTTTTGAAGAAATGGTTGCGTTAAAAGAAAACAAATAACGTGGTGTGTAATACTAAATAAATAAATATTGCTGGATATTTCACACAGCGCTATCTAGCCCCAAACTAAGTAAAGCTTGTATTATGGTAAATACATACTTATGATATATATATTTGTTTATACTATGGAGATGGATCAAACGTATGGGCCACCTGATGTTAAGTGGTAACCATCGCCTATAACAAAGTTTGCCTAGTAGGTCACGCTCTTTAGAAATGTGCCCTACGATGCACTTCCCCGCGTCCATCAACTTGAGGCATACAGGTGTAAAGCCTCATGTGCCTGTAATATCACCGGCAACCATACCCTTCAAACCGAAACACAGCAATGCTGCTTGGCGGTAGAAATAGGTATGGTGGTAGCACTTCCCCGGGCGAACCCTTTCACAAGAAACTCTACTACTCTTATACCTATAGAAAAACATCCAGACCCGGAACAAATATCTGTAGAACATGCAAACATTTGTTCCGCGGTGTGAATCGAACCCGGAGGTCGTCGCATCTTACTGACTATATATATGAATACTGACGCATCTGTATCCGTAATACGGGTAGGTTACAGAAAAGAGAATGCTTTTTTCGCGTTAATTTCGCCTTTGTACTATTTTTAACCTCCAACGCAAAAAGGGGTATTATAAATGACGCTTATGCCTGTCGGTGAATGGATGAACCGATTTCGATGTGATATTTTTTAACCGACTTCAAATAAAAGAGTATTTAATTAATAAAAATGAATAACGACGAAAGTTGATGCTTTTGGTATATGAAATAGACGTCTATAGGCTACGGTAACTGCACAAATTAAAGGCCCAATTCTACTAAACCAATCGCTTCAGAATGACAATGGTATCGTCGCAAAATGGCCACTATAGATACCTTTTGATATTCTACTAACACAATCTGTTTTCATTGACCGCCGTTGCTATAACAACACTATTAAAATTTGACCGCTTAAGACAGGAACAACAATCATAATCGTTAAATAATGGTATGGCTCCATAATCGTTTTTCTTTTATAAGATTTGCTGATTTATATCAGCAGAATTGCGCCCCACTTAGGCCGTATGCTTGTTTTCCACCATAGAGTTATAAAAAAACAATCAAATTCCACAACTGAGAGCTAGATGATGATATATTATTTAGATAGATGAGATAGGTAGCTGAAATCGTATATAAAGTTTTTTTTATATTTAAATTTGAAGTTTAAGTAAATCAGATAAAACACTTGTTTAAATGTGCAGCAGTCAAAATAATTACTCAATAAGTGAAATATGTTTTTATTTATTAATTCTTACGAGACTGAGTCTGGCGCATAAAATTCAATAAGGTATGTGACACACGTGGCGCGCAGCGAAGCGATACGATACGCAAGCTTGCGTCTACGTCGTTAACCTCAATATTTGCGGGTATTAAGTTATAATGTTGAGGATATAATTAAATTTATTTCAACAATTACAAAAGAAAAAGGGACTTCTTCCTTGACATGTGAGTAATATTATTTTGTCTCAATTAGTTGAATCTGGAATCGTTCACTAAAACCAACAAACGATGGCTTAATTTTATATAGATAGAACAAGCTTAAGCTCGCGGCTTCGCGGATTTGTCCATAAAAATATTACCTACCCTCCTGTTCAGTCCGTAAAAAAAAAAAAAAAAGTAGCATATGTCCCAATCCCGGTCATAATCTATCTATATATCAAATTTAATCGAAATCGCTCCAGCTGTTTAGTCGTGAAAACGTAACAAATAGACCGACAGAAAGAGACATAGTTACTTTCGTATTTATATCACATATAAGTATGGATTGATTTTTCAAACATTTCTGTGTTACGTTGCAACTCTGGTAACGCACAGTTTTAGTTCAACATCTGAAACAATTGTTTTAAAATGTCACTTTTCATGCTTTTTTAAACCCAGCCCTTCACAACCTTTTCTATGCAAACTACCAGTGACCTATACAGCTAAATTTTCATTATAAAATTTGACACAAACCGCCATGGACGTTTTCGTACGCATTTTCAATTAAGTACCAAAATTATTCACGGCCTTTAAAAACCGAACACTCTCTTTTATTTGTTCAAATTAGGCACAAGTCGTGAGATTTCAAATTCCGAACTTCGTGTTCACGCACGTCACCTTTCATCCGATAACAATGGCTCACGCATGCCAGTGTTGCCAACTTATTATACTGTAATTATGCGTTAATGTGTGCTGCCGTGTTTTGCTCCTCGTCGAATTTTGCCGCATCACTTCTTACACGCTTTCTCTTGTCGCATCCTGTATGTAAACACCATTATGCCAACATGTTTTACTGTGACTAAGTACATTGTTTATGTCTTTTCAAAGGTTAGCACTTACTTTTTAGTACGTTGCGACTTGGGCTCGCTTATTTTCGTATAAAATAATTTGTATTCTAAAATTGAATAATATGCGAATAGGTCCGAAAGCGTCCGTTTCACACTTTTGTATGAATACATGCGTATGCATAAATGATTTGTCTAGTATATTTGCTGTACAATTGATATAGGTACATATATAGTATAGAGACAAGTATTTTAAAGTATGCTTTGCGACTACTAACCGGTTTCTACGATTATAAAACTAACATAAACAAAGAATGCCCATTAAAATGTCTCCTCAATAGGTAAAGCGTTTTCGGTAGACGAAGTGTGTCGACTAACTGTTTCTGTCGTGGACAACCTGTTACCACAGTCTGAACGTTTCGGTTCCAAGCATGTAAATTATGAGGTTGGCTGTTGCCAATGGCTACTAACTTTCCATTTTGTCATCAGTAACACGTTTTTAAATTTAGAACAAAGGTTCTTAAAGATTGTTCTGGGTCGCTGGTTATA
This sequence comes from Philereme transversata, assembly GCA_963924445.1. Classification (NCBI taxonomy): domain Eukaryota; kingdom Metazoa; phylum Arthropoda; class Insecta; order Lepidoptera; family Geometridae; genus Philereme; species Philereme transversata. The sequence goes on from OZ004343.1 coordinate 8,939,917, forward strand.
AAATTGAGATAATGTGCAAGAATATTAATTTAAAAATAAATGTCATAAGTTCAGATAGATACGAAATTTAAAAATATGTGTTGAGTTCAGACTAAGCAGGTAATATTTCTCCATATTGTTATTTTCTTTTGAATGTCAAACGGTGACGTAAGATAAGTGCAAGTGGTACCACATATCCGTTTGTTATTAAATTGTGTAACTTCTAAAGATCGTAGCATAATGGTGGCAATTCTGTTGTTTACGCTGACTAACTAAAATTGTGTAAAATACAAACGGTCTTATTTTGCTCTCACTAAAGATCAAATTACAATGAAATCTAAAGTGACATTTCTAAAATTAAGTAATTTTTGTTGTGATTGCATGTTTGCGGGCTAGTTTTAGTGATCAATCAAATTGGTGTTGACTTAAACTAGCGCGCAAACACGCCTTCTTATTTAAAAATACTTAAATTTAGAAATGTCACTTTGAATGTCATTCTAATTTGATCTTTAGTGTGAACTAAATAAGACCGTTCGTATTTTACACAATTTTAGTTAGTGTAAACAACAGAATCGCCACCAATGTCTCTATGAATCAACTTATAATAGCTGTTGCCGATTGATATACGACCTTCAGTATCTTTTAATTGACATTTACACTCATCAGTCGGAGCCTCGACCCCACACTATCATGCATCTATTAAATAGGTTCGGCTCAATGGTTATTTCTTGGTTACCTCGCACGCATTAAGTAGATATCTTAACTTTATATAAAAACTGTTTGTGTTCGTCATGCACAAAATATAATGTTTTGATCTGTGCACATTTGCCAATGGGCCTAACCAGAGATGAGTAGAAATTGTCAATCAATAAGTACGTACCTGAGTACATAATTAGTATAACACAGGTAAGTACTGTATTTTGTTTATGATTATTTGACGTATGTCATTAAAACACGGTTCGTTATAAGTCACTTCCTGCATACATCTAAAGCGAATCTTTATTCATAAAGTTCACAATCGCGATAGAGTATTTCCCTCACAAAGCAACTGCTGAGCTCCCGGATTGCATCATTGTGCCAAACAAAAATGCTGCAGTGCTAATTTCGCATGCACCGCGCTTCTTGTGAATGCCATTATGAGCTTACGAACGCAAAGCCTAGGTCTAGTTTAACGAGCACGCGAACGCAGGCTAATAAGCTACATCAGATCACGAAAAACTTCATTCCAGTGGGTAAGGTACATACAAAAACCCATTAAAAAGGAAAACGCTCCTGCAAAAAGTTTGATGACAAACTATGGCAACAGTTTTACAGTACCGATCCGGTGTTCGAAATTTAAATCTATCGGAATTTTAAATAGAATAGATTCCCGGTAAAATTTCACGCTCAATCTTTTTAGTGCAGTTTTATCTACAGCAAATATTTTTTTTGGTAGAATGTTTTGTCAGTGGCAACATTGCCATACAACAAAATAAAATTTGATTTAACATACCTGCTTGAAATACACTAACTTGACGTAAACAAAAAGTACTTAGGAAAAGGTTTTAGATAATATTATATCGCTAAAGACATTGCATTGAAAGAGGCGATTTACCCACTTACCTCATAGAATAGATCATAATATTTCTTAACTATCAAGTCTAAAACAATGGCTAATCTTGCAACAACGCGTTATTAGCCTGGATATAGCAACAATGAGTTTTGTTTTGAATAATTTATATGTTAAAGAAATTATAGTATGGTGAAAACAATAAGGAATCATTTATTTATATATTATTATGACGATAAATTTATAAAAACACCTACCTACCTACAAATCAAATTTTGAAAGAAGAGAATCAAGCAATCGCAATAAGATACCGTTCGTTTAAATTCCAATTCGATATTCAAATATTGACCTTCAATTTCAAATAAAGAAATCAAATTCGCAATCAAAGGCAGTAAAAAACAAACAATCGGTAAACAAACAGCCAGCGGAATGAAATAAAACAAAAACAACCTGATTAAAAGTTGAAACGCTCATTTAACGGTCCGATAAACGCAATTACTCAACAGGGATCTAGGAAGAGCTCTCTAGACTAGGGTTCCGGATATAAGGTGACCTTATATCCGGATTTGGATCATGATATTGTCAAATACAGTATTTAGGTATATAAAACTAATTATATTCGTCTGGGCTATTTGTTTTTTTTTATTATAAATTTTACTTCCATCGCTCTTTGGCTAACTCCTAGCGATGGATTTTGGATGTAAAGCGGATTGACCGGATTCCTGGCAGCGCTCGAAGACCAGCATCGCTGACGTGGGCATCAAGGCTGCAAAGCTGAAATGGGACTTAGCGGGCCATGACTCCCGTATGTAACCTGATAGGTGGGCTAAGGTCACAAGCATATGGATTCCTAAAGAAGGAAAGCGATGTCGAGTAAGGCCTAAAAAGCGCTGGAGCGACGACTTGGACGTCTTCCAAAGTGACTGGTGGGATGTGGCTCTAGACCTTGATAAATGGAAGGCCCTTGATAATGAAGGCCTTTGCCCAGCAGTGGGACAGTACGGGTTATTAAAAAAAAATTAGGGGTAGTTTCTCGTTATTTTATTATCTTAACGTACTAAAACAAAAAACAAAATTATCTACAAAACGTATGCTGTTTTATAATGTCCGGTTTCTTTTATTTCTGGTTACCCTGTCTTTGTCTAAGATTAAAACGTGAATTGGAACGTTAAAACCTATTCCGTGCCACAAAACCAGAACTTTAATCAGAACTGGCTCATGGTAGAATTACGTACGCTAGTTTAATATCCTATTTTGTTAAGAGAACTAAAACGATCCAATTTCTTTTTAGTCTGGTATGTTAATGTTCTTTATGACTGCTTATAAATTTCAAAACAAAATGGCTGATGATATTTTAGTTTTATCGTGAATAACCTTAATACGTTAACAAGACGCCAAAACTTTTTGCTAAGTATTGTATAAAAGATAAAAAATTAGACATCCAACCATCAAAGAAAATCGACACGCTAAAATAGTCGCACTCATCTGAAACGTCTCTACACAAAAAGGGTCGCCATTGAATGGTTACGTCTTATTTGATAAGGGTCTGTTGTTTCCGTGACTCAGAAATTTTAGTCTAGCATGTTACATACAAGACAAGTTAATAAAAGACCGCTCAACTCGGTTGTAATGTAAATTGTATAACTTGAGCGAAAATGTTGTATGGAGTTCCACAATAAATACATATTTGTAAATTGTTAGGAATCTCAAGTCTTGCCAGCTATCTGTCAGTGTAATGTGACGGTAAAATAACCCCTTCATCTGATACAGTTGAAACCGTGTGAAACGCCCTTTATCTGTATAACGAGTAAATGGTAGAGCAATATCGTTAGTATCTGACTCTGAACAATGGTAGACATCCCCTCGCTATGTAATGAACACGAGAAAGCTCAGTTACGGCACATCTAACCTGATAACACTACTGCGATGAAAAATATATTTTGTGGAAAACGGTTTTCACTGGTAGAATGCGATGCCTATCCAGTGCGAAATAAAAGTAAATTATGACATTTCATGCTGAAATATTTACCTTCCATTTACAAATTTTCAATTTTAAGCTGTCATCGAACCCTACTTTTTGAGATGTTTGAAATTGGAAAGCGTTAGACGGGACGGGCATTGACGTTAAATTGATTGATTTCTAGAGCATTGTTTTCGAGTAAAGATAATGTTATTGTATTCAACACTGATTTCATTTATACTCGTAGTGGACGTAATTTAAAAATATGTATTATATATATTCAATAAATATGTCATGTTTTGTAGGTACCAACAGGAAATATTCAACGTGCTTTTACCAGTTTTTGTTCCGATAAAATGATATTAATGAGACTGAAAATGCAATAAATTATGCATAAGTTCTGATATTTTATAATCTCAACAGTTGTAAGTGCAACGTGCTTGAATATGCGGTTATCTTTTATCGTATTACAATATATGTAGTTAGATAATGCTATATTGACACGCGTATTAACTATAACACGATTCTTTCATTATGATAGCACGTCACATTTATAAATATTGAATTAAAATATAATGGGCGGTCTTATCGCTTAACAAAGCGATCTCTTCCAGACAACCTTTGGATGGAGAGGATCATTGCATAATGGAAGATTGGCCGAGATTGATGTTTTCATGTTTCTATTAATGCCTCTATTTGTATATTTAGGCTGTTGTTTCGTTTTTTAATGATAATTGATTGTATTTTGTGTCCATGACACACCTCCTAGGTACCTATTGATAAAAATTTTATTTATAGGTCTAAAAAGTATTTTCTATTCGATTTCATAATAAGTACTCCACGCAATCTTTATTTTAACTTTTGTTTGTGCTTTGCTAGGATGCCAACATATAAATCTTTTATAGTGTTAATATTGGCTAGTAATATAATTAATTTTACTTACAAAACTTTCGTATTTGACTTCAATCATTAAAAATACGGGAGGCGAGACGTTATTCGGAGCGGATCGCACTCACCCTGATGAAAGTTCACGAATTGAACCGAAACATTGTCGGTCGAAACACCGATAAGACGGTACGTAATGAATCCCGTATTTATAATAATGAATAATATAATTTTAATAAAGTTAGCCTATATTGGCCTATTCTGGTCAAAAGCCCGTTTCGTATTAATATTAACCCCGTTGTATAAAGCAATGTACTTAACGCATTAGATACTAAAATAGTAGGTAGATACCAAATTCCTGTGAATTATGGACACCGCTAATAACTTTGACCACTAGTTTTCCCGTCAAACCCAAAAATCAATTTCCATTTTCGCCCGGCCATAATTTCAAACGGTTTGCTTTACAATACTGGCTATTTGCGATAGATATTTCGATATGAGGAGTCCTTTCAATTTGCTTTCGATCACAAACCAATCATTGGCGGCATCGGCACAAGATAGGGAGTCATATTTACCCCAAATGTTGCAAGGTCGGGGAAATATGAAAGTGCAGTGTTGTTGATTTTTTATGTCTGGGTAGGTGATTTGGAAGACGTCGCGTGAGCGATTTCTGAAATTGGACCTATAGTGTTGCTTTTACGAGTAGGGATATAGTCAATCGGAGCCGGTCTTGTTGTCCTTTGTCGGTACAAAGTAGGTGCTTACGTTTTCAAACAATATTAAAATTATTTTTTTAATAATTGTATTGCCCTAAAGAATGGACTCCAATCTAAGAATCTGTATGATTTGTATGAAGTGCTGAATTTGACTCTCGATTAGTCTTTAATCGATTAAATACCTAAAGTGAGAGAACTTATCACTGCCGAACTCTCTTAAAAAGTAATTTTTCTTCTACTAGTCTTACACAAATATAAATATTTTATACAGTTTTATAACGAATTCTATCCAGACTGACCACAATCTTTTAAGTTTTTATGAATTCCAAAGCTGCAGTTATTATGAATCATTTCGTACACATAAACTTTAATATCGACGTTCATTACCATCTTGCAATCTTGCAACTTAATATGCAGATTTTTTTTATATAATAAATAAATAAATATTGCTGGACATTTCACACAGCGCTATCTAGTCCCAAACTAATCAGAGCTTGTACTATGGGAACCAGATAACTGATAAGAATACTTAAATACTTTTTTTTGTAAATACATACTCATAGTATATAGAAAAACAACCAGACCCGGAACAATTACCTGTAGATCATGCAAACATTTGTTCCGGGGCGGGAATCGAACCCACTACCTCCTGCGTCTCAGCCGGCCATTCGCCCACTGCGCCACGGAGGTCGTCGGAAGTAATGCAGCTTTTTATTGATCGAGCGAAGCGAGATCTCCAAATCAACTTGGGCAAATCGGCGTTGTATGTATGTATGTCCGAGGATAACTTTCGTAGCGTTGATCCGATCATCATGAAATTTGGTATATAGGTAGGTAGTGATGGCACGATTTTGGTGTGACTATATCAGCTAAAAATGTTGGGGGGTTGTTGAGATATTAGGGTTCAAGAGGAGTAAAAAAAATGAAAATGAGACTATTAGATCAAGTGGGACGTCAAATGAAAAGTCTTCATTAGTACATTTGAACCCCGTTTTTATTTTTAGTTTAATTTTTGTAGTTTTTGAGTTATTAGCCATGATAAAAACAAAACTTTGACAAAATTCACAGGGTACACAATTTGGTATTTGTGTAGCTTTAGTGACACAAATATAAGCAAAAGTCTTGAAATCCAGAATAACTGCCATTTGTATCCCAAATAAATATTACCAATTAACAAGAACCCACGTTACATCTAATTTGAATGAAACTGTAGGTCAAGTAGGTTGGTTATGCATTTCGTGGCACCAATTTATTAGTCAAAATTAAAGCCGGCATGCACAAAGATCACTAAATAGCGACTAAACATGTTTGAATTTGAAGTTTTTGTATGATTTGACAACTTCTTAAATCATATGTAGCCACTAAATACGTTTAGGCATCGTTGTGCAAGTCGCCCTAAGAATAATATTTATTTTGGGAGATTCGCGAGATCTCAGTTCGGGGCGAACTACTAGTATTTTCTACTATTACGTTATAAACTCACATTATTCTAGCAGTAAAACGGTAATATTATAGCATTTATGATACTCCACACAGCACTTCCAACTTTTTCAATAACAGAAATGGGACCTGCATTTGCAAAATGGAATACACAGTAACACTGTTTGCTGTTTCTTGTTTAAAACGTGGTTCGTGTCACCTTTATGTATGTTTGTTTTAGCTTCAGGTTTTCCATCATAAAATGCGGGCATAGTTACTCTCAAGTAAATGTTGTAGTGGACCAAAAACTACTTTTTAGATATATTTATTTTTTAGATAACTGAAAATACTGTTTTAATTTTGGTATCTAAACAGACGAACTAGTGCAGTGGGCGAATATTCGGCTGAGACGCAAGAGGTAGCGGGTTCGATTCCCACCGCGGAATAGATGTGTGTGTGAGTTACAGATATTTGTTCCGGGTCTGGATGATTTTCTATATATCATAAGTATGTATTTACAAAAAAAGTATATAAGTATTCTATCAGTTATCTGGTTCCCATAGTACACAAGCTCTGCTTAGTTTGGGGCTAGATAGCGCTGTGTGAAATGTCCAGCCATATTTATTTATTTATTATTATTTATGTATGTATGTATGCGTATCTATGTGACGCAAATAAAGGAGGCTAAAGGTTTTTTTTAATTTTAACTCATAATGGTCATTACGTTGGCGTGATTGCGGGTAGGACGTTCGAACTATACGAAATTTTAGTTAGTTAGAAATCACTACCAGTACACTTTGACCTCTTAACTAATAAAGTTAGGAGAAAATTACTTTGGGCAGTCGTATAGCGATAAAGGCTAGCAGTAAAACAAGTCTGGCAACCTTGACTTGCTTTGGAGAAGTGTTAATACGATTAGGTATTTCGGCTAACCGCACTCATTTGTTAACTTTAGCAGTGAGTGAAAGAAATGAATGGCGCAATTTTTCGTTCGAGTCGTAGAGTGAATTCAATTTGGAGCATAAATTAGTATTTTTCTAGAACAAAGTGTTATTTGGATTGCTTTAGGGAGTAAAAATGATGAAAAGTCAAGTTTGAGATAGAAACAACTAAATGAATGCTGGTCGTATGAATAATAAGTACGTACGTGACAGTCACTTTCATAACGATATTGAACCAACATCAACATCATTAATTTGACCGGTGTATGTGACATTTAGGGGTAAGCACACTGCGTATTTAAAAGAGCAAAATACGCACGTTTTTTCATCCCGTAGAGGCCTAAAAAGCAGATTGCAGAATTTGTATCGATTCAAACGCGCGTACAAAGTTTTTTTGAGCAAGGCTTGCATAAGATTTGCGCAAATAAATTGTTGACATGTGTAGCCAGCGTTACTTAGGCTGACATTTACGAGAGTAACGTTGCAAAATAAAACTTTGCTCCTATAAAAACTTGATATGACTGACGTTTTAAGTTACGCTTTTGTGCATAAAACTCACCAACAGAAAACTGGCGGCATAATATTTTCATAAATAAACCAATGATTCTAAATATAAATTCTACCAAAACGTGCGGCCTAAACCACAGATTAACCATTAGTTAGTAATATAAACTCAATGCTGCTGGGACTGGTGACGAGTAACTAATTTTGGGACTCGATAGTCTATTTCTATTTTTGACATAGCCTGAACCGACTATTGGTTATCTATTCCGATGTAAAGAACCACAATATGATTATGAATCTCTGAAGGTATTGATAAACTTAAGTCAATTCAATTTATTTCAGACCAGCACTAACATTATAAGGCCTAGTCCATATGAAATACAATACAACAACAAAAAACAATGAAATATAAAAAAAAATAACATAAAATACACATAAAAACAAAAGAAAGACACATGAAAATAATAGATAGAAATAGACATTCGACTCTGGATACACTAGACGTGCACAGTGTGCGCTCTCGTCCAGTGTTCCATGAAGTGACAGTCGAAGTCCAGCCTCCCTGCAATGAGTTACAGGTAGCTGTTAGGGCTGCCGCGCACCCTGCACATCAGGGACGCCGTTCTCTTGCGCAGTATCGCTGTAAACCCGTCTACTTGAAAGATGATAATGATTGTCAAATAAAATTATGGTTTGTACAAATTTCTTGACAAAATTTACAGGATAAAAACATGCTTCATGGACAGGAAGGTTTAATCCATTATGCACGGAAACGAATAATAAAAACCTTTGGTGTTTTGTTTATTCATCAACACAATAGATCTTATCATCTTTAAAATAAGAGTTATCGTAAATGTACGTGTTTTGTTTATTCATCAACACAATAGATCTTATCATCTTTAAAATAAGAGTTATCGTAAATGTACCCTTGTTTCGCTGGTGAACAAGCTCCTGGTGTGAAAACATGGCTGGTTTACGATCTTGTGAAAGTGTAAAGAAGTGGCTGCAATGAAACACCACACTTAGTTCCATTTGTCTTGTGCTCGGTTTTCGGTTGAATTAATTATACCTACATATATGCAATTTGGAACGAAGAAAATAGAGTTCAAAACCACTTTTATGTTATATTTCAAGTTCGATTTCACTTCTCATAAATGTAATGTAAGTATTCTATCAGTTATCTGGTTCCCATAGTACAAGCCCTGCTTAGTTTGGGGCTAGATAGCGCTGTGTGAAATGTCTAGCAATATTGATTTTATTTATTTATTTATGTCTATATCTAATAATATCTTCTTCAAGCCTCTGTCTATGGTATTCCTCTTCCAACTTCTTTCTACCTTACACGTACTCCTTAGAAAATAAACCTGCCTTAGACATATATATTCATTTAGTTCCTACATAATATAGCTGATTTTTATTTTCTTTTTCAACGCATTCCTAATTGATGTTCTATTTTTTAAATTGTGCCTCATTTAGCCGGCCCTCGATTTTCCTAAAATAGTTCGATGCCACCAAAATTTGTCTTTCCAACTTAATGAGCCGGAGGGAGGAAATTATTCGTGTCGTTTATTCAAAATGAGTGTCATTATCCTGTTTTTGAAGTAAATTATTCGTCGAAGATAGAAAAATAATGAAACTTACCAATTATATTGGATATAAAAACGATATTACATATGTATTGGTAGCCGATTGATAATCAACATTGGTCCCTATTTCTACAGTATTTAGATTACCTTTACCCACTATTGCTATTATGCTAATGTAGCATGTAAGTAAATAGGTTTCAAAGAAATTAGTTTTTTCAAGTAGGTAAACGAAACTTTAATTAACGGAACATGTTGTGGTACAAAAACTCATGATATTTACATCAGTCATTACAAAGCTATTAGAAGCCGAACAAAAGTGGTAAATCGATATGTAATGCTCTGTGGACCTGGCTTAGTGGGATAGGTATAGGCACAAAACTTATAATTTTACCTACTTTTCCGGAACCTTAAACTGTTTTCAATTACATTCGATAAACGAACTTTAACTTGTATTGACCCGTTAAAAGTGATCGCCTACAATCGAACACAATGTTCCCGGTACAAAATGCGATTGTACCCAAGTGTGAATGAAGTATACAATCCATAATTACAGAATGCACTTACCCGTCTAATTAGTCTATTTTGTGTCGGATTTCAATAGTTTTAAATTCCGTTTCAAAATGTCTGACAATGCATTGGAAATGAGCGTAACTTCATGTTAAGTAGCTTCATAATATCCGGAATTACTTAAAATTCAACCTATTAATTTTAATAATGGCATCTTCTTTATAATTTGAAAGCAATCAATATTTCTTTCTTCGATTTTAAAATTAATAACTGACCGTATTTAATTCCCATGGTTCCGTGTTTCAACATGGCGTCGGTGACGTCAGATTAATTTGATCAAAGTGGAAATGGCGCGAGTTTTCCACGCTACTTGTTTCAAGTTGCTGTCAACGACTCCACTAATGCTTCCGTTGGCTTCGGTTTCCAATTTTAAACTTTTGATGGTGTTTATCGCTGGCACAATTTATGGGGTATTCGTTTTCGAGAATGATCGAATTTTCAGAGCGCATCGCTTCTCACAATCATGTGACTTACTTGTGGTTCGATTAGACTTTTATTCGGATTTACCGCAGAGCAATTTTGTTTTGTACAGTTACAGTGAAAATCAACAATGACGGAATCCCACAGTACGAGTTCAACGATCGATGCGTCACGCTTACTGGCTGCGACTGTACTAAGATTACACGATGCTACCTTTTAGTGATTTCGCCGTTGCATTCTTGATAAACATGTCAATTACTACGCCTTTGAAGAGAACCATCCGTGGTTGGTATGTTTTGAAATGGAAATAGCTTCTAGCTAGTTCATATAATGGATGCACTTTCCTCCAAAATATACGTTTAAACTCTCGTAAATATGCGTATTTATTGACAAACATATGTATTATAAATCTATTGAAATATGTTGTCTTCAAGACTATGCTGTATCTCGTACTTAATGTTATTTCATAAGAACGCAATAAGTCAGATAATGAAATCAACATTATCTGGAAGAGAATGCTCTTTAGCATTAAGTTCGCCTTTGTACTAGTTTTTTATATGCAATAAAGTATTTTCAATCAATTTTCAATCAACATCAGTTGGTTGAATTCCAAGCCATATTTTCTTTGAAATTTAACAGTTTTTTGTGATGCTTCGTATTTCGTTAACTGTAAATTCTACTACTGTAGAATTCCTTATCCACGCAAAAACTGTGACGAATCACCCTATCGAATAGCGTATCTTTTCCATAAGTTTTATACCATTTCAATTTGTTACGTTGTATTGTTCAGTGTTTTACAGCGTTCATCAATCCGTTTTATTATAAAGCTTATAATGTTTTATGATTGTGACGTCAATGCAAGTCAAGCATTTTCTCGAAAGCTTTGAAATAAGCTTCGTGGATAACTTGATCATTAAAGGCTGGTGTTGCCAACTTGCGACTTGCTATTCAGATCTAACCACTTTTTGTGGTAGTTTCAGCTATTATTTTGCGCACCTGGCTCGATGAATTTGTGATTTAATACAAAATACATTCAATAAATGACGACCTCCGTGGTGCAGTGGGCGAATAGCCGGCTGAGATGCAGTAGGTAGCGGGTTCGATCCCCGCCGTGGAACAAATGTTTGCATGATCTACAGATATTTGTTCCAGATCTGGTTGTTTCTCTATATATTATAAGTATGTATTTACAAAAAAAAATGTATATAAGTATTCTGTCAGTTATCTGGTTCCCATAGTACAAGCTCTGCTTAGTTTGGGGCTAGATAGCGTTGTGTGAAATGTCCAGCAATATTTATTTATTTATTTAATAATCATTATACCACCCGATGAGCAGTATTTATGTTATAGATAGAGGATGGTAGAGCATATGTCGCTTTTGGCTACTAACAAATGTAGAGGCGAATTTTCTGAATCTAACTACATCCCCTGGAAGTTTGCGATACTGTGAATGGCTGTAGTGTTGTTCAAAACCATTAGCTGTGGTCTGGCGACACGTAATCTTTCTGCTATCGAGCTTTTAAATGGGTCACTTCTTTAAGCCTTTGCACTTTGTATCTACTACTCGTAGGTATAAGTTTAACACTTACAAAATGTAGGTTCAAGATATTTTTTTATGGAACACGAATCTAACCTGTTTCTAGTTTGAATATTTACTCTTTGCGTGAACACCATATTTGTTTGTTCTTTCTGAAAGTAAAATTGTTTCCACAACGAACGAAATCACTTGTAAGTTAGGTTTAAATCCATCCAGTTGTATTAAAATTTAATGCTAATTTAAACGTTGGTTAATAAAATGAAAAATAATCAAAATGAAAGAATTTATATTTCTTACGTATTTTTGTATAATGTGTTATGTTTATCTGTAATGTAGGTATAGTTTATAGGTATTATGTTTAATATGTATAAGTATTTTATTTATTATGGTATATATTATGTATAACTATTAGTATTTTACTCCAATGCCTTTTTCTGTGCACGTTGCGACCACTATAATCAACTATCTATATCTTTAAAGGTTTGCTGGAAGAAAACTCTTATTAGGGTTAAGCTAGCCTTTGTACATGTCCATTTTTTAAGCTGTTTCTGTCTGTATATTTATTTGTGTACGATAAATAATATGAATATTTCAAATTAAGCAATATTACAGAACATCTTTATACTACACTTAATTTAAATATAATTATATAATGGCTTGTACAAGTTTTTGCTTTTGTTGATTTGTTTTACAGCGCCTACACTGAGTGAGAGATTTGTGCTGTAGGTACTTCTTTATCTTCCATACATATGTAAATAAGATGTTTAGCCATCTTGAGGATACTAATTGAATTTTTGTCGTTTTTCCAGGTTTCGCGGACGGGAGCAGAGCGTAGAGCGACGTCGGTTGGCGCTCCTGTGACAGCTGCTGACCGGCATTCATCTTACGGCGAGGGTCGAGTGCCAGCTCCTCATGGTCCACCGTCCTCGCCAGGTTACACCTCAGCGCAGAGGAAGGCTGCGGCTACATGCCAAGCTAGCCAGAAACTGCTGGAGGAGACTCTAGCGAAACCTGGTATGTGTGACGCTTTGTATCGGTTTTTTAAGAAAAATCTAGAACTATCAAGAGCATATTAATTTGTCTTTTATATAAGTTTAGATCCAGTTACGGTTATAATGTATAAAACGGGATACTGAGGAATAAGATAATTTTTATCCCAAATTAAAACTAAAAAAACGCATTTAAGTAACAAAACCTTTAGTTCTTCAACCTTCTACTATTCGCTCAACATAAATAAATAAATATTGCTTTTTTTGTAAATACATACATACTTATAATATATAGAGAAACAACCAGACCTGGAACAAATATCAGTATATCATGCAAACATTTGTTACGCGGCAGAAACCGAACCCGCTACCTCCTGCGTCTCAGCCGGCTATTCGCCCACTGTACCACGGAGGATATTTGTAACATGATATATTTACGTTTTATATGACTCATAAAACGTAAAACTATCATAATACGTAGGAGCATTCATTTCGCGAACGAACTTAAATATTAAATATTCTATTGTGTTAGATGAGAATTGAATTCATGCATCAATTTGAGAATTCAAGAATATAAATCAACTTTACTATTACGCTAGATCTTTTGAATTGCTCGTTACTTTATCACGTCAAGACCAACCTTTATTCATAGCGAAAATCAGGATCATTGTTAAATTTAATTTTAAATTTTGAGCACCAATATCTTCTTCAATTAAAATATGCTTGATCTTTGTTACTATAAATAAAATAAAATTTGAACATTTTAAAACTATGTTCAATTATCTAGTTCATGAGAGTATTGACCCGACGATAACACAATTAGCTACTTAACCGACTCGAATGCCATTCCACGCAAATTGTGTTTATTATACAAGCTCTGTATAATTTTCAAATGCTATGGGAAGATTACGAAACAATTTGTACCTCCTAAAATTCTAATTACTTACGAATTCTCAACCGGCCACGAAGTATTGTCTGTAATTTGGCAACGTATTGTTCTTATTGGCTTTACACCGTCATTAAATGTGGTCATTATAAACCACAGATATAAATAGGTGGTAATAGAGATAATCTTGTGGCACGATAGGTGTTCAATGATATCCACAATGACCTACATAAGATTTGTTAGACCACTTCTAGTTAGGGTTGTCAACCGTACTATAATACAGGGTGTCCCAGAACTCAACGTCAAGCCGAAACGGGGTGACAGGAATGATCATAACGATCACGAGAAAAATCTGAAAAAAAAAATTATCCCATGCAGTTTGAAAATTATGGGCATTTTAAGAAAAACCTAGAAATTTGATCAAACTGTACCATTTTCCGGTTATTGTGGTTATTCTTTTTTATTTTTGTTCATTTGAACTTTGGAAACATAATTCTAAATAACATTTCTAGAATCCCATTAAAAAATAATGACACAATTGCCTCAAGTTTCCGAGAATTGAAACTATTTGTTAAACTACGAATTTAAAACTTTCAAGATTCGTCGACTTTGACAGGCCCTCCTTTAAAAAAAATGTACTAGAGTGCCTTGGCAAGTGGCATTAAAAGTTGGCGCATTTAATCATAATTCTAAAATGATACAATACTTGTTAGTTCCATACAATAAAAAAGAGTAAAAAAATTAAAACCTCAAGTAACCCGATTTTTGCTATCTAAGTTAAAATGTTTTTGATTCGCACAAGCTTTAGGTACATAGGTTCTTAATTTTATGGAAAAATGATGATTTACAAAGGCTCATCGTATTTTGCAAAGAGCCGAAATGCATCCGTTTCACGTACAACGAGTTCAAAGTCTTCTACCTCGAGATTATCAGGAAAGGATTTCTTTTTGTAGAACAATGCTACAGAGGCATAATGAGAATCCCCAATTCATCCAAAAAATTATCTGGTCATATGAATCGACATTTAAAAAAGATGGTTACATAAACTTGCACAATTATCACGAGTGGCATGTGGAGAATCCACATTTAATGCGAGAAGATAGATCCCAGTATCGTTTTAAAGTAAACCTGTGGACCGGAATTTTAAACGGTAAAATTATTGGGCCTATTGAACTGCCTGAGAACTTGAATGGAACTAATTACCTACATTTTTTAAGAGAAGATTTACCAACCCTGTTAGAGGACGTACCACTAGCAGATCTTCGCTACATGTGGTTTCAACAAGATGGCTGCCCAGCGCATTTCGCAGTGCAAGTAATAAATTTCCTTGACCAGGAATATCCGGTAAGTTGGATTGGGCGTTCAGGCACTGTCTCGTGGCCCGCCCGTTCACCAGATTTAAATCCCCTGGATTTTTTCTATTGGGGAGTTCTCAAAGAAAAAGTTTACTCTAAGCCCATTGAGAACGTAGCCGACCTGCATGAACGCATTTCTCAAGCAGCTGAGGAGATCAACTCTCGAAGATATGCCCGACTAATAAGTAGATCTTTTTTAAGAAGATGTAGGGCTTGTATTAAGGCTGATGGTAAACAATTTGAACATTTATTGTAATAAAAAATGTTATTTCTCTATCTGACTTTTATTCCAGCAAACCT
Organism: Philereme transversata; assembly: GCA_963924445.1. Taxonomy (NCBI): domain Eukaryota; kingdom Metazoa; phylum Arthropoda; class Insecta; order Lepidoptera; family Geometridae; genus Philereme; species Philereme transversata. The sequence continues at coordinate 8,955,510 of OZ004343.1, forward strand.
AAATTAAACTAGATCAAGATTTTTCATTATTTTACTAATTTTACTAACTTTTATTCACGTTGGTAAAAGTGGCGTCACTATTTGTCTCGCTCACTCATGGCAAACATACCCACTATCCATCTATCTCATCATTTTGCCTTAAAATTAAGAACCTACCTAGAGCTTGTGCGAATCAAAAACATTTTAACTGAGATAGTAAAAATCGGGTTACTTGAGGTTTTAATTTTTTTACTCTTTTTTATTGTATGGAACTAACAAGTATTGTATCATTTTAGAATTATGATTAAATGCGCCAACTTTTAATGCCACTTGCCAAGGCACTCTAGTACATTTTTTTAAAGGAGGGCCTGTCAAAGTCGACGAATCTTGAAAATTTTAAATTCGTAGTTTAACAAATAGTTTCAATTCTCGGAAACTTGAGGCAATTGTGTCATTATTTTTTATTGGGATTCTAGAAATGTTATTTAGAATTATGTTTCCAAAGTTCAAATGAACAAAAATAAAAAAGAATAACCACAATAACCGAAAAATGGTACAGTTTGATCAAATTTCTAGGTTTTTCTTAAAATGCCCATAATTTTCAAACTGCATGGGATAATTTTTTTTAACAGATTTTTCTCGTGATCGTTATGCTCAATCCTGTCACCCCGTTTCGGCTTGACGTTGAGTTCTGGGACACCCTGTATACAGGTTGCCCCAAAAAATAGTGTCAAGCGAAAGTCCAGAGATAGAACACCCCTTGGGGTACCCGAATCACCCCCATGTATGTTCCGCGATTTTTTATAGTTTTCGAGTTATGAATTTTTTTCCGAATTTTTGAAAATTTTGACTTGAACAACTTAACAAATTCGTTAAAAAAAAGTAGAAAACTTTCTGGAGGTTTTTTTTGCTACTGAATTTTTATGAGTTGTTCTTTTATGCATAAAATAATCAGCTACGTGACTTTGATCAAAACTATGAAAATGTTGGTGTAAAGTAAAAAAATTACATTCGGTGAATTTACCCCAACAAAAAATCCTTCATTTAAAAAAATTATGAATGCTCTTACACTAACGGTTCACCCTGAACTGAGATCTCGCGAGTCTCCCATAAAAACAAAAAAAATATTATTTGTAATCTTTGACTATCAAAATAGTTCCACGAAATGCATAACCAATTAACGTGACCTACAATTTCATTCAAGTTACAGGTAACGGGAGTTCATATAAATTGGTTCCATTTTTTGGGGTACAAAATACAGTTATTCTGGATTTCAGACTTTTGCCTATATTTGTGTTAATAAAGCTACACGAATACCACATTTCAGCATTGTGGGGTCACTGGTGTACCCTGTAAATTTTGTCAAAGTTTTGTTTTTATTATGGCTAATAACTAAAAAACTACAAGGATTAAACTAAAAATAAAAACAGGGTTGCAATGTACAAATGAATACCTTTCATTTAACGTGCTAGTTGACATAATAGTGTCATTTTAATTTTTTGTTCCCCCTCTTGAACCCCAATATCTCAACAACCCGTCAATATTTAGCTCATTTAGTCACACCAAAATTGTGCCATCACTACCTACTTCTGTATCAAATTTCACCATGATCGGATAAACGCTTCGAAAGTTATCCTCGGACAAACAAACAAACATACATACATACAATGCCGATTTGCCCAAGTTGATTTGGAGATCTCGCTTCGCTCGATCAATTTACTTATATTATAACTGATGCGAAAACATGTATCCATGTATGTATGTAGAACGCAGGAATGCGGGCATTATTGTTTGAGGCCAGAAATTGGTACGGTGGTCATCCTCGGATGAACTTTTGCACAAAAACGACGCGATTTTAACACGGTCTAGAGCTAAATTTTCAAATATAATTTCCGCTCATCTTTGGTAGTTCACGAGAATTCTCGCAACGGATCGAATACATAATTTTGTGGTAATTGTTTAAAGATACCTATTAATAACAAAACTTATTGTTCAAACCATTTGTGGGAGAAAGTAATGGAAATGCTGAGAATAGAAGTGTGAAAGTACTCGGGTCTTAACGACTCCATTATTTAGAGTTAAGGCGATCACGAACTCAACCACTTGCTACAAATAATGAAACTTTAAAGGTTGTAGTTTATTCTATTGAAGTTTATGGTACCTATATTTGGTGAATGGATATTATGAGAGTTATGAAGTGTTCTAACTTTGGACGTTGCTTTAGTTTTCTCATAGTGTGTCACATGAACCAAACTTAGTTTATTGTAGATTATTGTTGACGACCTCTGTGGTGCAGTGGGCTAATAGCCAGCTGAGACGCAGGAGGTAGGGGGTTCGATTCCCGCCACGGTACAAATGTTTGCATGATCTACACATATTTGTTCCGGGTCTGGTTGTTCCTCTATATATTATAAGTATGTATTTACAAAAAATGTATATAAGTATTCTATCAGTTATCTAGTTCCCATAGTACAAGCTCTGCTTAGTTTGGGGCTAGATAGCGCTGTGTGAAATGTCCAGCAATATTTATTTATATTTATTTGTAGATACCGTGTTCTTTGCTAGTTTCAAGCAATCAATACATGACATAGGCAGATAGATGACTGAATATTTATGTAGGATATCCTCAGATCCAGTCCAATTATTAATTTGATACAACTTTCTTCAAGTTTTCAGTAGTTCTTTTAACGAAGATATCCATCTTATTTCAGTAAAGCTTCTGTCCAAGAAAGATTTTTCATATTTTGCTAATGAAATAAGACTACCCCAGCCTTTGAATTTCCACAAATATGTTCATAGCGACAACGCTACGCAGAGGCAAAAAGAAACATCTACCGCTAGTTAGCTGATTAATGCATTAATTAAATTACTTAGCCACCAGGATCTTGGGAAATCATGGCAGCTGCACAGATTAACTAGTAGTCTGTAAGGGAGTAGTTATTTGCAGACGCAAAAGTTTGTAATGTTTAAGATAATAGAGAAAGCTTCTCGTTTCCTTATGTAGCACCGAAGTGAAATCTGTAAAAGTTTGAATAGAATGTAGAGCAGTTGAGGCAAGTGACTGAATAGTTCTGATTTGTTGTACCTTCATCATCATTATCATCGTTCTCAGCTTGTATTCACCTATTACTTTTAACACGAATAATCTTACCTGATGGTAAGCGATGATGTAGTCTAAGATTGAGCGTGAAGATATAGAAGTCACCTTTTCACTCTTTAAAGAAACCCGAATTTAGTCTTTATGAAAAACAGACGACGTTAAAGTATACCTTAGTATACCTTATATTACACATTAAGGACGTAGAACCAAAACGGTGAATGCCTACTCCATTTTGTGCCATTTAATTTTTGTCTTGGGCAGATCGCATCCAGGATCCTTTGGATGTCATCGGCCTATGTACGAGTAGTCGGTGGTCTAAGGACTACGTATGTTCTCCCTAAACAACCATTCTGTTATGACCCTATTCCACCTGCCGTAACTACGTCTTCAGAAATCAGAATGTTTATTTGCCAGAATATAGGTACATATGTTTCGATGTTACATTTTCTTGATCTTTATATGTATAGGGTCTTTCAACAAGGACGGGTCGATGTTAAAATTGAATAAAACAAGATGTGTGTGAGATATTAACGAAATTGATTTTTTATTTAAAAGGCCTATTTATTCCATTATGGATGGAATATGACATCGTTCAAATGTCCGCCGCGGCTTCGTATGGTGGCGCGAATCCGAGAGGTCCAATTTTTAATGACTCTGCTGCATAGATCCGGCTGAATCCGAGCGATGGCCTGCGTTATGTTGGCTTTCAGGGCAACGGTCGAATGTGGTTTATTGGCATAGACCTGCGACTTCAGAAAACCCCACAAGAAAAAGTCTAGCGGAGTCAAATCACACGATCTTGGTGGCCAATTCACGTCACCTCTGCGAGAGATAACTCTACCCTCAAACCGTTCATGCAGAATGTCGATTGTGTCGTTCGCTGTGTGGCAAGTAGCGCCATCTTGCTGGAACCACATGTCGTTCACGTCCATATTGTTCAATTCAAGCCAAAAGAAATTGTTTATCATTGATCTGTAGGTCTGCGAAAGGCCGAGTTCTTGAGCACGGCGAGAAATCGACTGCCTCGGAGTCTCCTGAACACTCTCACGTACAGCGGCGATGTTCTCGGCCGATCTGGCGTTCCTTTGACGTAAAGGTGTTGGTTGGTTGTTTACCGAACCGGTGTCGTTTTAAATTTAGTCACCAATCGTTGGAGAGTGGACTTTGAAGGGCCACCGCGTCTGCCGTAAAATGGGCGCAATGCGCGCAACGTTTGCACTAACGAACACTCATTTTGATAATAAAGTTTTATCATTTGCACATGCTGCTCAACCGTGTAACTTGCCATGGTGATTTGGCATCAGTGACTGAATAAGAAAAAACAGATTTGACAGATGCCGCCAAAACAAAATGGCCGCCACAGATTATTAACATCGACCCGCTCTATTTGAAAGACCCTTTATATTCTACCATACAGATGGTGTGCAAATATAAATTAATATATAAATTGAATTTAAACTAAGGGAATGTCAAATAAAATTAAAATGTCAATACAATACAAATTAAAAAAAAAATGTCATAGTACCCAGTAAGTCAATTAAAAGTCATTGGAATTGGTTAAATATTCATTATTGTCATAAAAACAATAGTGTGCCAACTATTTTGTCAACTTTGCTTTGAAAACAATAAATGGTAATTCCTTAAACGCATTTGGTAATTTATTACACACGTTTATGGCACTCACATAAACATTTATTTTATAAATGTCCAGTCTGACTTTAGGTACGTACAATTTATGTGGATTTCTAGAGACAGCTATTTTAATAACTACTTCTGATTGCTTCTTGAAGTATCCAGGATATCGTTTAACAAGAATGCACAATTCCCTGATGTATATGCAAGCCAAGGGCAAAATATTGAGCTGTTTAAAAAGTGGTTTACAATCCATGAACCAAGCACCAAAGACAACCCTTACGCACTTCTTCTGGACTAAGTTCTATTCATCCCTACAAAGTTACCCCACAGTAATAAACCATACGATGACACAGAAGAAACATATCCGTGATATGCGGTTGTGTACTTTATTTTATTTTCAAATACTTAGGTAGCAAAATTCTCCTTTCTTCTTGGGATCTTATACCTCGCGTTCAACTGAGTTCATAATATTTTTACGTTCAAAATGTACTTACATAATAAAGATCCTTTGATAGAACGCTGTCCGTTGCGTTTGAAGCAGGACTCATAGTAATAGAGCCGAGAGGCCGCATGAAAGGAACATTGAACAATGAAACCCACAGGACTAGACTATTGAAAGCCATGTAAAAATGCCTGGACAAAGCCTCTAGGACGTGCCTGTTTGAAATTAGATGCGGTCTGGAGGGAGGACTTGTTTGCTTATTCTTTAATCATTGGTGATGCAAATGGCGACTTTTACTACAGATTTTTTTATGTTATTTGTGGGGAAACAGGCTTACGGCCCAACTGACGGTAAGCGGTCACCGTCGCCTATTGACACCGGCAACACCTGGGGTATTGTCTATTGAACTAAAATTATACAGATGTTTTTATAAAAACCTTTACCAATACAGCTGGTAACGGTAACCATGTCCTTTTCTGTGCACTATAATCAAAAATATCTATATTCAATCAATATAATATCTACTTATTAAAGTAAGAAAATTATTAAAGTACTAATATCGCTATTAAAAAATAGGGGTTGGTGGTAGAAGGGTGAAAATGTTGTATGTATTTTTTATTGCCGAATCATAAAAAAATAAAATAAAAATATTTGTCGCAAAAAAATAAAATTTGAGGTGGACCTTATCACATAGGGGTATGAAAAATAGTTAACGTCCTATTCTCAGACTTACCGAATATACACAAAAAAATTCATAAGCCGTTTCGGAGGAGTTGTATTACAAACACTGTGACACGAACATTTTATATATTAGATATATTGTGGGTAAGTATTTACAAGATAAAAACTAGAAGTTTACCATAATACTCGTAGTATATCAAATATTTTCAGAGCGTGTCGTTAAAGTATCAGAATTTTTCAATTTTGATTACTCGTTTAATACAAATTGCGGAAAACAACATCAAAATCTCTTCACGCATATATTTTATTCAAATTTACATACATATTTAATGATTGAAGACCATGAGTATGGAACAAAAACTATTGTACCTCTTGAAGGCTTCTGCAACATAAAAAGTCAACATCGTGACTTCCTCAAACGTTGAGAGATAAGAATGAAATAAAGGCAAAAGGGTTACTTCTTGATTCATGTTTATGATTAATCTTGCATTACATCGAAAGTGGCGAAGATTGTGCTGCTAAAAGGTAGTTTGTATGAGCTAGAGGCCAACCCAGGTATAGAGAATAGTATACAACTTAAAGCCCACACTACTTAATGTTTGCCGTATAACAACAGGGACAAATAATACTAAATTTTACAACTATTTTTTAGTTGTTATCTCTTTTTAACTTCACATAAAAAAGTTAAAATAACTAAAAAATATAGTAGCTAATCTTCTCTTAATAATAGCTAGCCTTTACGAGTAGTAAGTCTAAGCCCGACTAGCACAACGATCCCTAAACATATTAAGCGATTAAACATGTTAAATTTGACGTATTTGTATGATTTGACAACTCTCTATATCATATTTAGCCACTAAATAGGCTTGGGCATCGTTACGCAAGTCCCTCTTGGTATTCCGCCCGAAAGAGGAAGAATTGGTATTTAGTCTGACATCCCACGAAGTCTACGTAATGTGACCCTTATAGGCAAGAACTCAAAGTGTTATAATAGGTAGCGTAGTAAATAAATATAAGTTTTTATTATACTAGTGGTTCGCGATAAAAACAAAAAAATATTATTTGTAATCTTTGACTACCAAAATAGTGCCACGAAATGCATAACCAATTTACTTGACCTACAGTTTCATTCAAATTGAAGGAAGGTAGCAAGAGTTCATGTTATCTGGGTTTTTTTGGGGTACAAATGGCATTTATTCTGGATTTCAGACTTTTGCCTATATTTGTGTCACTTAAGCTACACGTATACCAAATAACAGCATTGTGGGGTCACTGGTGTACCCTGTGAATTTTGTCAAAGTTCAGTTTTTATTATGGCTAATAACTTAAAAACTACAAGGTTTAAACTAAAAATAAAAATAGGATCGAAATGTACTCACAAAGATCTTTTATTAGACGTGCCATTTAACCGGATAGTCCTATTTTTAGCTCATTTAGTCACACCAAAATTGTGACATCACTACCTACCTATATACTTAACAAATTTCACGATGATCGGATGAACGCTTCGAAAGTTATCTTCGGACAAACAGACATACAACGCAGATTTGTCAAAGTTGATTTAAAGATTTCGCTTCGCTCGATCAAATATGTATTTTAGGATAAGGTAATATGTCTTTATGGGCCGTAGAATAAGTTAATTAATATCCTGTATCTATTTTATTGTTGCCTCAATTGAATGATTTATTATTGATACAGGCACAATTTTCAAAAATAATACTTTTATCGAATTTAATTGTCAACAATGCTATGTGCGACATCTGTCTATTAGAGAGAGAATTGGGTTCTCTAAGGAAGTTTTAAGTCGGAAAGCGAGGGTGACCATCGTAATGGCATTTTAGCGAGACGTTTCAAAATGTCACTTTCTATTAGAGTATCGAGGTAGGTACGAAGAAATAAAGTTACGAAAAAATAAAACGACAAATATCCGTTAAGACCTTTATTTTTGTAGTTCTGCCATTTGGATAGATGTATATAATTTTCTGTCATCGATTTTTACTGTGATTTTACTAAGGCAGACGCTAGTAGCATCACACTAATATAATAAATGTGAAAGTTTGGATGTTTGTTTATTTGTTACTCAATCACTTCGTAATGGCTGAACTGATTTCGATGAAATTTAGTGTATTGATACATTATGACCTGGATTCAAACATAGGCCGAAGCCGCGGACGGAAGCTAGCAAATCATAAATCAATTATTCATTTTTAAAGATGGTTATTTACCTACCCATATATGCATAATTACCAGACATGTTTTACCATATTAGTAGACATGCAAATTCAGTTAATGTACCTAAAACATAAAAAAACGTCAAAACAACGGCCAAGAGCTATGGCTTATCAATGTTTTGGCCAAGGGCTATCCACCAGACTTCAGGATCACCACGAAATTTCAATGGATCAGAACCCCACCATTCACCTCAGTCGCTTCGCCGCTCCAGATGAAAAGAAGTGGCCGCAGGCGCCTACTGAGATTATTGTAGCCTCTAGATTTTTGTAGTCACAGTATTGGTCTGGTCTCCAAACAACTTCGTTAAATATTTTTAAATATCCAAAATCCAACCATTCGCAAAAACTCTCCGCACCAGACGTCTGGACGTTTAAAACATTAAAACATTTCCACAATTCAATTATACCACCATCCCTATTCTATCATCGGACAACCAGACGCTCCGCGATACGCCACCGCTACATGGTAGACATACCTCCCATACGCACAAAGCGGTTCTCTTCCACCTTTATTATGCGCACCGACAAGGAGTGGAACGCCTTGCCTGAGTCTGTGTTTCCTGATAACTACAACCTAGGGATCTTCTAGTCGCGAGTGAATAGGTTTCTTCTAGGCAAGCGTGTACCATCGTAGACTGCATCATCGCTTACCATCAGGCGAGATCGTGGTCAAACGCTAGCCTATAATTTATTAAAAAAAAGTAGTTTGTGTGGCATTGATATTGTCAACTACATCTCCATACATGAGATAATTGTATTCAAAATAATGCTAGTGTGCTCCTCCTAATGTTATTATATCCTCTTCCGTCATAACCATGATGTGAACATTTGCGAAATACATAATTTATAGGTTAGTCCGTACAAATAATTGAACTCGTCCAATATGCACATGGCGAAGTGCATCTAATTTTCATCGACATTATTTTCAAAACAAATAATATTATGAACAGATTGGTATTATATACCTTTTTATTAGCTATTAATAGATAATGATAATGCAATAATTCTGCCCCGCTAATTGTACTTGCAGTAATCGTAATCTCGATATCGTATTAAAAAAACTTACTTTTTTTCTTTAGGAACCCCACCGACGATCGTCCAGCCCCCAAATGGCGGTTACTGGATTGACGGCGTGGACGACACCCCTGACGGAGAAGAAGAATCTCGAACCCACCCTGATACCCCCCGACAGACCAAGCGGCACAACATCGACACAGACGACACCGCTAATTACTACAGGCGGTTCTTCCTTGGCAGGGTAAGTTCTACTCTGATCTGTCTCAGCTAAAGTGCTCAGCTCACTGCGTCATTCTTTTGACAAGTAGTAGAGTGCATTTTGTTCTGATATCACTCTAATATTATAAATGCGAAAGTTTAGATATTTATTTACTATTTATTTGTTTGTTTGTTACTCAAAACACGTCGAAACGGCTTAATCGATTTCAATGAAATTTGGTATGTACATATGTAGATTATATGCTGGATTAACACATAGGCTACTTTTTATCCCATAAATCAGTTCCCATGGGGGTAAAAAAAGGATTGTGTGGTTTTATGAAACCACGGTAAAAGTGAAACTTTGTTTCACATTATAGACATTTTTCCTCGTTGGCCAAATGAGTAACAGTCTATACACTACCTACACGGTCAGCTGATGCGAACTATAGGCGCCGCCATATTGGCCTCGGCTGCTCTGACGAGCGCCTTTCACTTTATCCCTACTCCGCGGCCGACCGTCACGCGACATGCAACACACAGACGAAAAAGTTTGAAACGATGTAATAAAAGTTTCACTTTAAAAATGGGATGTCAATGTTTCTATATGTATTTTTACCCCCCAGAACAACGAGGGCGAAGCCGCTGGCAACGGCTAGTTTGAAATAAGTCTTTCTTCTTCTTAGTGTGTCAAGAGTTCTACGTTTCCATTGATAGTATGTTGGACAGGTGTTTGGCCACAGCAATGGCATCAGGCGAGGCGGCCATTAGGTCCAAGTCAATAAGGCCAATAAGTCTTTGAAATAATGTGATAACTGTCGGCCTATGGAATTCTCTCCCTACTCATATTAAAAAGGCGCCTAGTAAACTAGTTTTCAAACGATTCGTATTTATTAAATTCGTATTCGTATATATGTATGTAATATGTTTTTTTTTTTGCTAATTATTATGTTTAGCCGGTTTATGTATTTATTCTTTGTGATTGGAGTTTATTGTTATCTGTGTTTCTTATCTTAAGTTAGTACTAATAATTCAATATCTATTAAGCTAGAACGTCAAACTTTTTTTGCTGCTTCTGAGGTTGGCAGGTAGAAAATGCTTTTAGCATCAAGCCCACTTTTTTTTTTTTGACGACCTCCGTGGTGCAGTGGGCGAATAGCCGGCTGAAACGCAGGAGGTAGCGGGTTCGATTCCCACCGCGGAACAAAAAGGTTTGTATGATCTACAGATATTTATTCCGGGTCTGGTTGTTTCTCTATGTATTATAAGTATGTATTTACAAAAAAAAAGTATATAAGTATTCTATCAGTTATCTGGTTCCCATAGTACAAGCTCTGCTTAGTTTGGGGCTAGATAGCGCTGTGTGAAATGTCCAGCTATATTTATTTATTTATTTATTTTATACGTTTTATGTGTATTTTGTGCAATAAACTAATCAATAAATAAAATTAATTTTGATATGAAAACTTGTTAACATTTGCTTAACCAGAGTCAGAATGGTCATTTGTATTAGCAGCCGAGGAAAAACAACTCAAAGTTTGGGTGCCTGACCTGCGATGAATCACTAGTATAAATAATGGCTTTGTTAATCTGTGGAACATAAAAAACCCAATGCAAAGCTCAATTAAAAGCGATTATTACGATGAATATTGCCGAAACATCTGCAAAGCAACAATAATGACAATCGTGTCGTAAGTCACGTTCGCCCAGCATGACCAAAACTTGCAATTCAAAAAAGTACACAAATCGACCCACGATTAAATTGCTTTCGTGACAACCGAACACTTTCTTCGAGTGGTAGAATGAAAAAAATAAAAGTTTAAAAACATGCGCGCATTCCATTCGCGCGCCACGCTGTCTGCAGGGCGCAAATAAAACCAGTCCAGTGCTGCCAACTGCTCAGAGCTAATTGTACGGATGATTTCACGTTCATTAGCAGTCATTGTTTTTGCATACTGTATGATGCCAACGTAGCCAGACATAACTACTTTTGCATAGATTCAACGTATTTCAATTTCAAACGTAAAAGGTCCAGTTGACAATTTGACAATAATAAGTACATACGACCTCCGTGGCGCAGTGGGCGAATAGCCGGCTGACACGCAGGAGGTAGCGGGTTCGAATCCCACCGCGGAACAAATGTTTGTATGATTTACAGATATTTGTTCCGGGTCTGGATGTTTTTCTATATATTATAAGTATGTATTTACAAAAAAAACTATATAAGTATTCTATCAGTTATTTGGTTCCCATAGTACAAGCTCTGCTTAGTTTGGGGCTAGATAGCGTTGTGTGAAATGTCCAGCCATATTTATTATTTATTTATTTATACTTTTCCTTGATTAACATGATGGAATGGGATAATTACAAATATTTTTGGACTAGCCAGACTCTGCCTAATACGTTCCACACCACTTGAATATCTCTATGTATAAATCTGTGGCACGGTCCAAGTGTACTCTATATAAAAATACGAGCTCCATGTCCACTCGATCACGTTTCCCTTGACACATGGATATGTCGTGTCATAGTCGATGTCCTTTTACGCCTTGACCTTCCAATAAGGCTACAGGGTACCAACATATAACTGAGAACTATAATTACTTCAATCAATTGCAGAAGATTGTACTTGAACTTCGCCATTTCTTGTTAAATAGTATTTTGTTCATGGTAATCACGGTCTTTAGGCATTCCATTTGGTCTTTCCTCTCCCTCAAGACTATCAAATTTCGTCTCTAAAGTAACTTTTGTGACTCCTTTACCGTTGCTTCGTTAACGTTTTGTTTTCCAATTAACTATGCTTAAAATTTCAGAGCTAAAATAAAAGAGTCTTACCACAAAAAATAAACACTATTTAGCGCGTGTTTAAAAAAATCCTATACAAAAGTTGCTTAGGAATTTTGTAAACACGCGTTCAACAGTTGTTTAACTTTTGTAACAAGGAAATTGTTTAAGCTTTTAAGAGCGTTTTTGTAGACCATTTCACTAAGCACTCAAATACTTTTTCCGAACTTATTTTTGTTATTCTTTTCAATTATTTTATTTTATTTTACTTAAATCAATTTCCTAGCAGTTATCAATCGCAGCACGGAAAAATCAGACACTTATAGACAAATTAAAAAAAGTGTGATTCGTTTTAGTCGCCAGACTTCGATGATTAATCTTTATTTTTATATCCTCCGACGACCTCCGTGGCGCAGTGGGCGTATATCCGGCTGTGACGCAGGTGGTAGCGGGTTCGATTCCCGCCATGGAACAAATGTTTGCATGATCTACAGATATTTGTTCCGGGTCTGGGTGTTTTTCTATATATTATAAGTATGTATTTACATAAAATAAAGTATATAAGTATTCTATCAGTTATCTGTTTTCCATAGTACAAGCTCTGCTTAGTTTGGGGCTAGTTAGCGCTGTGTGAAATGTCCAGCAATATTTATTTATTTTATATTATTATTGTTTTTATATTTTTTATTATTCTCAATTTTTATTGATTTCTAAATAACTAGCTTCCGCACGCGGATTCGCACGCGTGGTTTGTCAATAAAAAGTAGTATATGTGTTAATCCAGGTTAAAATCTACGTACATACCAAATTTCATCGAAATCGATTCAGCCGTTACATGATTGACATGATTGCGCACCGCCAAGGAGTGGAACGCCTTGCCCTCAGTCTGTGTTTCCTGATAACTACAACCTAGGGATCTTCAAGTCACGAGTAAATAGGTTTCTTCTAGGCAAGCGTGTACAAAAAAAAGAGTAACAAACAAACAAATAAATAAACAAAATCCAAACTTTCGCATTTATAATATTAGTGTGATAACGATACGTAGATTTGTCATGTCACGAACTAAAAAAACACACTTTGTTAAAAAATTGAGTAATTTGTTAGATAACTTTATGTATCGGTAAAAGTTATATTATATATTAACAGTACCTACCTAAAACGATGAGGTACCTTGCTACATCTACATACTATCAAAAGACAATTGAATTGTTTCTTTGTTTGTATTTTCTCTGTTTTAAAATGTAACTGTATTGTATATTGTGTGCTAATGTAGTAAAAAAAAAAAAAAAAAAAAAATTGTCTTTGATATCAATCGGAAGGCCGTCTAAAACCTTTAATCATTGTATACCTGATTAAAGGCTTCCTAGCTTGGTCGCGAAGGAACAGGCAGTAAAATTAACGTTTCAAAGTGATCCTTGTGATTTTAATGAATAAAAGATTTTTGACTTTTGATACGTTCACAATTTCCTTGGCCATTATTATTCAAAGTATAAGACGCTCTATATCTCTCAGATGTAGATTCAATGGTGTAGTTGATGCCATGAGTTGGGCTGTAACGCTATCGATGAGCGAGAAACGCAAGCGGATTTTACTGTGAATTCGATTAGTCTAGTCACTTTCTAGTATAATCGATTGTGTACAATGTTTAGTATTATTTTAAATCGATTAATATAATTATAAATGGTCGGTAAGGTCAAATTAACTTTAAGTCGCGTTGTTTGTACAAAATAATTTTGAATGCACGATTAAACATAATACTAGCGTTAAGCGTTACTAATTTGTATATCATTTATGAAGGCATTGCCTGTTCCTACTTCATGTTTACTTTTAAGCAAAAGTAAAGAATTAAGACTTTTGCGTAAGAACTGTAAACGCTTTGCCCATTGTACTTTTGAGTATTTTCAAACTGTATCAATTATATTGCCAATTTTCCTAGTTAGCTATATATTTATCACAGACAGACGCTCTAGATAATTAAATTGAAGAGGTATTACAAGCTCCTAGGTTTGTCTAATACTACTGTAGTGCGCTGAAGTACTTTCACCAAATGCCTGTGTTGGGTTGAATCAACAGCTTGACTTAATCCACTGCTGGGTAAATAGATGGATGGCACCTTAGAGTCATTACACACGGCGTATTTTAAACGCGCAGACGACGCACTAAAAACGCGCGCTAACGCGCTTCAAACGCGATTCAGTTGCAGCCAGTAAACCTCTACACACGTTCACAAATTCAGTGTCTCGTTTGTATTTATGCAAACACACAGAATACGCGCTGTTGTGGCGCGTTCGTTATTTGAGGGCCTATCCACGCGGCGTATTTTAAACGCGCAGACAACTTGCGTTTGCATCGATACAAATCCTGCAATCTGCATTTTCAGCATGTACGCGCGTTTTCAGTGCCATGCATAGGCCCATCCATCACTATACTGCGCTAGTCTCACCCATTCACGTTCCTAAAGATGGGATATCTAAATATCATTCTATGAATAAAAAGTTTATTAACGATGATAGTCTTTCCGCTTATCCGCTCGCTCCGCTTGTCTCCCATCCTCTACATTACTAGTGTGTACTACGCAGCAGTACAGTTTCCATCACGTGTGAACATTCCCATACCCACGCGAGCTTTTTATTCTTTTTACGTTTAAATCTTCATAATCGTCTCTCAACGTGCGACATCTGATACGAAATCACTATCATTGTTTAGTTAGAGAGTTTGTAGTTTGACAAAACGCCAAGTTTACGAGATTAATAGAGCTTTGTAAGAGCACCGAAAAACGTCGGCGTTGCTTGAAACTTTCACACATAATTTTATTTTTTAACTTATTTTTCCAAAGGTTTGAGAAACGGGAGCTATTAAGATCGATACAATTATGTGGTACGTCGTAATTTATTATTAAAAGTATTGTTAGTAATAAAGTCCAAAATTTTAACAGAATCTCCTGTTTTATGTAAACTTTTATCCCGTTATATTTACAAGAAACACATCATAAATAATACAGCAAGCAAATCTTTTAAAACTGATAATTTCAGAATCAAAGTTGCGAGTACAATTTATTCTGTGAAACACGGGTCGAGTGCATAATGTTGGTTGCTAAAGTTAGGTACCGCAGTCGATACGCCTGAAGGCTCTCCAACTGCTGACTTAGCCAATAACTTAACTTATATGCCACTAGAACCATCTCGAAAGTTTGAGGCGCTACTCTACGAACTTACATATATATAATATTTAGTTTTAGGAGATTGTTGTTTTGTAGTTTGTAAAACATAAACTTATAGTTTTTCAAGAATATTGTTCGTGGTCTGTTCAAAACGAAATCCGAATAAAGTTTTCAACATAGTCACGTTCACAAAATTCATATAAAATTCCTGTCCAGTCCATCATGAATGTGCCTTGAACTATAACATAAAAATGTAAGGCAGTAATGACGGAGAAATAAAATTTAAAATAAAAATTGCGTCCACCAATTAACGTCGGCCGAAGAGCCCTACACTTATGTAAGTAAAAAAAATTCAAACGATAGTGGGAAACGCGTCTGCGCTCACCAATGCGTAAAGCCTTCACGCCCGTTGCGTCGACTTCTCACATGTAGATTGCTGCGATTACTGCACAAACTATTCCTTATTCTGTGACTCGGGAACTAAGTGTAAAATACTGTGGCTTTTGAATACTACCTCTTCTTATACTGTGGTTTTAAGGTACTTTTAAGTATGCTGTGGCTTTGGGGCAATTTGAACTCCCAGTAACCTTATCGGGAGTCTCAATCTCTCGGAAGCCTTGTTATTAAATTACGGAAAAATTAAGTTTATTCACGTACAAAGCTATTCGTGTATGCTTAATTTAAATTTAATATGTGCGGTTGTTGCTTTGCTCAGTTTTTAGGGTTCCAAAGACAATATTGAAAACGGAAACTTGATTCAACGTTGTTGTGTCGTAATGAAGATTTATTACTTATCTTGTTAATTTAAATTTTGTACTCAACAATTTTTATGTATTATTAGTAAATCTTTGACTCTAGCAGGAACTACTTTTAAATCAAGGTGGTTACTGATGAATATGTATCTGCATTCATTGACATTTGTGCATCGAGTGAAAACTCGAATACTTGATAGTTGACCAACAAAAATAGAATAGCATTAGCATAGCAAGATATCTCTTATTTAATATACGAATTTAAATTCATAATCAAAAAACTTTAAATTGTCAGAGTTTTCTTAGAATTAAATACTCACCATTTGTTTTAACATCGTGCATGCAGAATTTCGAACACTTCCCAAAGCGTTACATGCAAAGTTATAATACCAAAGTAATCTGCTCACTTGTCCAACACTGCGTTTCGTAAATCCAAATTGCCCTCTCTCACGCTACGGAATTTTTACTGTTTTTCTCCCACAAAAAGTAGGCAAAGGTTATTAACTAATCTATTTGCCAAACACATTATCTTTGTTAGTTCCCATAAAGTGACAAAACATGTAACGAAATAAAGCTGTGGAGGGGTTCTTGAGCGGTATTGCATTTCACAAAAGCTTGGAAGTCTGATGTCTCTTATCCCTTGACTGTGTAATCTACTCGTACCTATATAAGTAACAATAAAGTATACATTAATGTAAAAAAAAGAAAGTAAATATGTCCATTTAATTGCAAACATAACAAGACAAAGACATACACAAGCATATAGGTATCAAAGATGGCACGGTAATATAACAAAAATAACAATAAAAATAGAATACATAAAATAGTGGCTAGGTAGTACGTCTAGGTGTGTAAGTACCTACTAATCTTAGTTGGATAACTAAAAAAATCTGAATAAAAGATGTACGCAACACTTACCTGAGGGCTTAGCCAAGTTATAGACGATTAGCGATGACGCTAGTCGATAAGTCCGAAAATGTATGGGATTTGACACATGCATAGAAATACCACGTGATACAGCGACAACAAATGTACGTAGAAATCAAATAGATTCGCAGCGAATGTAATTTGGCTACGGGCTGGTAGATTCGTCATTTAAATTGAAAACTAGCAAATTCTAAATTCGAAATTAATTCTAAATTCATAAAATCTTCTACAAACATCGTAAAATATTATTCTATGCTTGCTTTGCTGTGGCCGTAATCGCAATATCACAAATTTCTGCTAAACGCTCGTATGCTATCTCAACCATTTTGAATGAAGGCATTCAGGATAAATCAAGGGGGCTAGGTCTATGAAAAAAATTATCATACTTACTGCAAATTAATTACTAAGAGTAGATCTATCTGATAGATAATTATTTTTTGCACAACATTAATGACGGTCTTATCACTAAATAGCGATCTCTACTAGTCAACCTTTGGATGGAATGGACTGTGTGGTTATTAAGGTTTGATTCTTTGTAGTGTTTGACACAGAAACAATCCTTGTGGTAACAAAGACAGGTTTATCTTGTGATAGATTATGTTGTCATCGCCACGACTGTTCCCATAATAATGTCATTTTGAACTTCTATGCAACTTGTACGAGTAAGCTATGGTTTTTACTCTCTAGCAACCATCCAACATTTTCTTTACAGATAGACAGACTGCTTACTAAAAACAGGTTCAGCCAAGCGTGCCCCCGTCTATAATCCTAGCTAAGAACCCAACCGGTAACAAAGATAGGTTTATCTTGTGATAGATTATGTTGTCATCGCCACGACTGTTCCCATAATAATGTCATTTTGAACTTCTATGCAACTTGTACGAGTAAGCTATGGTTTTTACTCTAGCAACCACCCAACATTTTCTTTACAGATAGACAGACTGCTTACTAAAAACAGGTTCAGGCAAGCGTGCCCCCCCCCCCCCCCCCCCCCGCTAATCCTAGCTGAGAACCCAACCGTTTCCATAATATATTGCAATCGTTACTCGTCAGCCGTAGAGAGCTGAATGGGGCATTGCGAACCGCAAGGTTTAGGCTAGATGAATGTGATGCTGCGATGGCTGAGCCGATAGCGTGTTATGTTGACACGTATGTAAATACGTTTTGTCAGGCCGTTGAGCAGAGAACAGCTATTATTTAGGGTCACCAACCACCATTCGCGATACAGAGGCTAAAAAAGATTTAAAAAACGGGAGGTCAGTTAAGGTTCTGATTGTTTTATTAATCATTGGGGCACCAAGAAAACTTTTGTATGGTTTAAACCACAAAGGTCCAACAAAAGCTCTTTCATAAAGTTTTACACAAAATATCTCCAAATAAATTACTATCCAATCCATTAAGTAATTCAAATCAGTGACGATGACGAATGTGCCCGACAAAGAAAAGTGGGAGCAATAAGCAAAATGCCGTCTTTCATAAAGCAAAATTGGTTCGGGGACAATTCGTTTCGGCGAGAGATGGCCTCAGAAATCATCTGAATAAAACGAGCTACTTGGAAATGAGGAAATGTTCATGAATAACCATTCTTTAGGTTTTTGACTATATTATTCTGAATTAATAAAGTATAAAATTTGAACTTGCATCTAGAAATTATGAATTTACACTTTTAACTTATTTAGCTACCAAATGTTCATTGATCGATCGAAGCGAGATCTCCTAATCAAATTGGGCAAATCGGCGTTGTATGTATGTATGTTTGTTTGTCCGAGGATAACTTTCGAAGCGTTCATCCGATCATCGTAAAATTTGGTATATACACTGCCGGCCAAAAGTTTGAGACCACTGTAAAAATCTTTGTCACCAACAAAATATTTCAAAGTACACATATGATAATGAGCTAATTTGAACACCTGCGTATTCTATTATTATTAAAGAATTTCTAAGAGTCATTATTTATGTTGTTGTTTAAGTTATCATCCTAAAAAGGTCTATTGTTTCAAAACATCAATGAGCGCCGCGCAAGGACCAGGTGGTAGAGTTCAATTCAATCATTGTAATATTTTTATGATCTGCTCATTACTTATTGTTTTGGGTTTGTTTCGCGTTAACCGATATCAGGGATTATGTTAGCTTCCTAAAACATATTTAGTACCTAAGTTTTTATGGAGTAAATTATTTTCTACCTTATTAGTCTGAGCTCGTCGTTGTTACAGTGAAGACATCTTAAAATGGGAAAAGTTCGCGAAATTAGCAGTGAAACTCGCTCTGCCATAGTTGTTTTATACGGCGAAGGCAAATCTGAACGTGCGATTGCCTCTCAACTTAAGTTGTCGAAGACTTGTGTTCATAACACAATAACCCGATACAAGGAGACTGGCAGTAATCAAGATCGTTCGCGTTCGGGAAGGCCGAGAACTACCACTTCTCGCGAGGATCACTTCATCATCACTACCAGCAAGCGGAATAGACGCCTAACAGCACCAGAAATCCGCGTAGAAGTGAACAAATCCCGATCAGAACCTGTATCATTGACTACAGTAAAAAGACGTTTGAGAGATGCTAAGTTATTTGGTCGCGTCGCCGTTCGAAAACCACTACTAAGGCCACAAAACAAAAAGAAACGGATGCAGTGGGCCCTTACCCATCGAGACTGGACTGAAGAAGACTTTAAACAAGTTCTTTGGTCAGATGAATCCAAATTTGAAATATTTGGTTCAAAACGACGAATTTTTGTTCGACGTAACGTCGAGGAAAAGATGATGCCAGACTGTGTGGTGCCAACAGTCAAGCATGGTGGTGGTTCCATTATGGTCTGGGGATGCTTCTCGGGCCATGGAACCGGAGATTTGGTACGAGTCGAAGGAATCATGAAAAAGGAGCAATATAAACGAATACTACAGCAAAATGCCATTCCGTCTGGTTCAAGAATAATTGGAGATGGATTTTTTTTCCAACAAGATAATGACCCAAAACATAGGTCAAAATTATGCAGGGGTTATTTAGAACACAAAGAAACAGAAGGGGTTTTAAAAAACATGGTGTGGCCCCCTCAGAGTCCGGATCTCAACCCGATTGAGCTTTTGTGGGAAGAGCTTGATAGAAATGTGCGCAGTTGTTGTCCCACTTCGCAAGAAGACATGTGGAAGGCTTTACAAGAAAGCTGGAACAATATATCACAAGATACAATCGAAAAATTGATTGCTCGTATGCCAAGAATAGTGAAAGTAGTAATAAAATGCAAAGGAGGGTTTTTCGACGAAAAATCTTTATAAAATATGAGCGACATTTTTAAAGTAAATGGTTGATTTTTCTTGATTTTTTTGTTTTCTTCATAATGTATGTGTATTAGGAAATAAGTATTTTAATTCATAATTAAACCTCTTGCTTTGTATTTTGAGTTTTATTTCATTTTCCTACTTTGATGTAGGTGGTCTCAAACTTTTGGCCGGCAGTGTAGGTAGGTAATGATGGCACAATTTTGGTGTGACTAAATGAGCTAAAAATGTGTCGGAGTTGTTGAGATATTGGGGTTCAAGACGGGTAAAAAAAACCAAAAAGGGACTATCTGATCAAGTGGCACGTCTAATAAAAGGTATTTGTGAGTGCATTTCGACCCCGTTTTTAGTTTTAGTTTAAGCTTTGTAGTTTTTAAGTTTTTAGCCATAATATAAACTGAACTTTGAAAATTCACAGGGTACACCAGTAACCCCACAGTGCTGAAATTTGGTATGCGTGTAGCTTTAGTGTGACACAAATATAGACAAAAGTCTGAAATCCAGAATAACTGCAATTTCTACCACAAAAAAGTTAACCAATTAACATGAACTCCCGTTACCTGTAATTTGGATGAAACTGTAGGTCAAGTTATTTGGTTGTGTATTTCGTGGCACTATTTTGATAGTCAAATATTACAAATAATATATTTTTGTTGGGAGACTGGCGAGATCTCAGTTCGGGGCGAACCACTAGTTTAAAAAGTAGAGAAGTTTCCATCCTATTTTATCACAATCTTCAGAGGAATCAGGTTACACATCAATGTTTTCATCTGACCTACTTTACAGCCGCCTAAATGCGCATCGATAGGGCATTTCCTAACACCGAGAAAAATGTAAGATTTCATCTCAAATGATGTGATCCATCAGGGAGTTGAAAGAGGGGCATCAACCCGTCGTCCTTTCAATTACCATCTTTAACTTTCAATTTGCGTTTTTGTGGCGTCTTAAAAAGGGCATGTAATAAATTCCTGTTATTTAGGCACAATCTGATTGCAAAAATGTTTTGACAGACAATTGATAGACATAAATTATTAAAGGTTGTTAGTTTTTTTTTGAGTTGTACAGTAGATTTTATTGTATCTGGTAGTTTTAAAAGACAACGAAATAATTAAATTTTTGATGAATTTGTGACAAAATGCACTCTAAGTTAGTGACAAATGTCATATGACGACCTCCGTGGCGCAGTGGGCTTATAGCCGGCTGAGACATAGGAGGCAGCGGGTTCGATTCCCGCCGCGGAACAAATGTTTGCATGATCCACAGATATATGTTCCGTGTCTGGGTGTTTTTCTATATATTATAAGTATGTATTTACAAAAAAAAAGTATATAAGTATTCTATCAGTTATCTGGTTCCCATTGTACAAGCTCTGCTTAGTTTGGGGCTAGATAGCGCTGTGTGAAATCTCCAGCAATATTTATATTTTATTTATATATTAGACCCAGCTTGCCTTGACAAAAACTTGTCTTATGCATACCAATTATCATAAAGTTGTTGACATATTTTAAAGATGTCTTGCAAAATATTCAAGCTTACGGATAAAAAAGGATTAAAAATTAAGGATTTCAAGCTTACAAATGGATTAAAAATGGCCGACAAATTCAATAGAATTATTTCCGTGGCTGAAAAGATTCCGTAAAACAATGGAGTTGTTGTTTGAAATAAACAATGTTCATCCTTCGGAAAGGCCTACGATGGGAATAAAAATAGGGACGGACTTGGACAAGGTTGACGTAACAATGCATGTAACTAATTAACATTTACATGGAATTTACGGCCATGTCGAGTAAACTAAAGCTGTCTAGTTTAGATTATATCGTATGAAATGATTCAATTTGGTGGGAATGGCGCCTTTGTAGGGACCGTTTCCCGATTGTAATATCTTGAATTTGAATTACACGGATGCATTTAATTTAAGTAGCACGGACAGTTCAGAGTACTGTTAGACTGGAGGTTATATAATATAAAGCTCTAATTCAATCATTCAATCAATCATTTATTTTGAACATAATACACACAGGATAGCTTTATACATAGATGAAACACTGAAAAGTGCAATAGTAAAAACTGTGTCGCACTTTCCAGTGCCCGACCTTATGACTAAGGAGACATTGACATTCCAGAGTATCTAGGTACAGTGATTTTGATGCAAAATTAGTTGTGACAGACCGAAAATAGTAAACAAGGAAAATTATTCTAAATTAATATTATGATATATTATGATCTAATGCAAGGAGTAGTAGACTAGCTAAAATATATTTTTGGAAAAGACACGATGATTTCATTTTAATCGCTATTATAAATACGGGATTTATCACGTACCGTTTTAACCGAAACATTGTCGGTCTTATAATAATGATTGAAATAAATCACGAAAGTTTTCTATATGAGATTTTATTTTAATTTAAGTTCTAAGCTCTAGATGAGTCAAAACTAGTTTTGTTTTCAAAATATAATAAAATAATTGCTTGATTTTGTGAAGATGTTTTGGTTTATAGGAAAAAATAGTCTAACCAGTATTAATACCTACTTGAACCCACATGACGTCATGGGTAATCGCTCTGATTCATCTTTTAACTACAGTAGATAAAAACTTGAGCCAATTATAAAGTTACGTATCTGTATCTACAAAGTCATCTATTTAAGGTATCTTTCTACTGTATGTAAATATTATCAGGTATGTCAGGTTCACGTGGGAATTCTTCATCAAAGAAATGATTGTATTGTATTGTAAATATTGATAACCTTTATTGCTTGAACTTTAATTATTTGATAGTGTTCCATTCTCAACGTTATTAATTATCGAATAAGATCACGTTGATTCGTTTGTACTTTAACATAGACAAAGACAGACATTTATTTGCTACTATAGCACACACAATTTAAATAAGAATCAGGTGTAACAATAAATAATCAGAAATATCTAAAATAAAATATTATACACTAACAGGTTACAAACATAAGAATAATAGATGAAAATAGATTATAATTTATGCAATATATATAATAATAACAGTAATACCCCGGAGTTACGCGATAGGTGGAATAACCGTGTAAGTCGAATTCGCGTAAGTCGGTTCGACGTAGCATATAATATATGCATTTTTTGCTGCGTACGTAAAACAATTCCACGCGGAAAACGTTCGAACCTATCGTAAACGGAACACACAGGGCTGATGCGCGCGGCCATCAAAAAGAATAACCGCGTATCTCCGAATTCGCGTAAAACGGGGTAGCTGTATAAGAAAAGAAAATACAAAACCAGAGGTAGGCAGGTGCTACTGTAGTAAATGGGTTTCAACATTTTTTATTTAAAAAAACCGTGGTTTCTTTGATCATTACAACCATGTATTTTCCACATTTACGCAATACCCCTTCCTCACAGTGTTTTATTGCCCACCAAAATTCTAACTGACCCATCCACCATAAAAAAACACATTAACGGACAACATCATTACCCTTAAAAATAACCTCAGCCATGATATTGCTTCCCTATCATATTTCGTGGGCAAGGCCTAGCGCCTTGTTAAATTTTTTACGATATATACCACCGCTGAAACATATCGCTGAAACTTCCAGGAAATACACTAATATGTATATGCTGTAGTTAGAGTTAATAAAGTTTTCTGAAACTTTGCTCTGATTATCAATATTTTTTCATAACATTATCGATCATCTTGCTGAATCTAAAACCTGAGTAAGAGTCATTCATGGGCCAGATATTTATAACTATGCACACAGCTACCACAACAGCTTTTTTCGAAGCTATTATTTAACTGGCAATGTTTATTTCTTGTTTGTTTAGGTCAAATCATGCAAATGAGTTTTAAACCAGTTCCCCCCAACCGATTTACCTGAAATTTGGAATACATAATGTTACTTTGGTGACAATGCAATAATATGGTACCGTGGAGGTGGTCTCATGATTGAGACGGATGTTAAGCAACGGAACTTCTGAATGGATTATAGTCAACAAAGGACAAGAACTCTTTCCTTTATTCCTCTTTATGATGTACCTACATCATAATGTACGAGAATGACCATTGGTTTCCAATCTAAACCATATTCCGTGTTTATGGTTTGATGGGTGTGACCATTGATGGTATTTTACTGTTGTTTTGACGACCAATATTGGCAGTTACATTGCTAATTAGTTAGTTTTTCCTGTTTCATATTTCCTTATCGCTTTACAGGCATTTTGCGCCTTCTATTATTTACTGTGCTAAATGAACTAATTATGGTTGATTTTTTATTTAGGTTATCGCTCATTATTTAGGTTAACTCATTATTTAGATTTTAGAAATCCTGTGTTTTACATTCCGTTATCCTTTTAATGTTAGTTTCAGATTTAGCAAATTAACCGTATCCAATTTAATATTTAATTTTTTGGAAAGCGACAAAGTTTTTAAATTTTCTGCCTTTTACCAAAATGTTTGTGTTAAATGGCTGTAAAATGATCTACTTCCGATTTTCAAGATGGTGAACTATTCATTTTCATAATCAAGTTATTATTTTGCCCCCAGGAGCACATAAACTTGGTCGGATTGGACGAGAGCCTTGGCCCTGTTGTCATGTCTCTAAAGAACGAACACATGGCTGGACAGGACCACACTCGGATACTTCTGAGGCTTCGCACAGAGACCATGCATGGACTCATACCAACCATCAGTAAGTGAAACCTTTTTGTCGCCTTGTCAATCGAACTTTAAGGGTCATTAACTCTTGCAGAATCTGAACAACTGGAGGTGTCAGTAGTTTATAAAAACGTGTTTATATAAACATTTTAACAGTGGACTAGTTAGATTATTGTTGGTTTATTAAACGTATTCTTTTGTATTGGAAACTAAAGTGCCTGGTGGCAAGTGAACAGTTCTTGCTTACTAAATGCAGCCACTCTAGCTGCCTCTACCTGATAAGCATAAACTATTATTGAGTTCTGATCTTTTTTACAGGATCTGGCATAATGCCATCCCCTCTTAAGATGGCCAAAATGCTGAATGAGCAAATAAACGTGGACAACTTCATGGCAGTCATGTGTATGAACATGTCCTCTCTTATATCTGCTTACGACGAGCACGTTTTAGTGAACAGCTTTAAGTTTGGAGTGCTCTACCAGAAGTATGGGCAGACTACCGAAGAACAGCTATTCGGGAATAACGAAACGTCTCCTGTCTTTGACGAGTTCTTAGATATGCTGGGACAGAAGATCAAGTTGAAGGATCATAAAGGTAGGATTTTGGATATTCTTTTATTTTGTTCGTAAATTGCATAACTTTTAGCAGTGGTCTTTCTTTAAGTCTTTTGTCTTTTATTTTACAAAATGCTAATACAATTTTTTGCTATTACTGTGACCTTGTAGACAAAAGACAGATAATTGTGAAGGTCAGTTGCATCATACTTCACACGTTATTTTCTCCAGATGACACATACGCATTCGTAGACAATGATAGCACTTGACAAAACTATATATTGCTATGTGCCACAACAATCGCCGTTAACAGTTCCAATCCAATATCATTTTGTAGCCTAACATTTCGTACTTAGCTACGTAACATTCCAGTCATACCATTCAACACTAACTGGCCACATCTATCAGTTTAAGATAGACAGATGTGTCCAGTTAACACATGGTGTTACCAGGCTTGGCAGTGAACATTGGCAGGAATGACGTTTGGCAACGTGCCTGTATGTCAACCCTTACGGAATGTAGAGCGGTGCGAACTTTGAGATAAATGGAATCAATACTGATTTGTAACGTGGCGTCAATGAACGTAATTAGTTCAACTCGAGCGTTCTATGAAGGTTCAATAACTTTACCGTATTGCTTCCATCTACTCGTTACTATTTTATCTATGCAGTGGGTAAGTATAAAATACAAATAAATAAATACTTAGATATCTACGTAAAGTACCTTGATTTGTTCAAGTCTCAAATTGCGCGCCCTTTTAATGCGTCTACTTGAAGTTTATTCACTGAACCGTTTGAAGAAAATGATCATTACATTGCATTAATTCAAGTTCTGTGTGATGTTGATATCTTTTGTAACGTAGTCTGATATGACTATTTGACAATGTGTGTGTAAGTATAATAAATGTTTTAACTCTGTTCTGTGTGCTTACTGTGAGGTAGGATCTAGCGTTCTCTTATTATAAACACCTACAATGTACCCAGATCCACAAACAATAAAGATTTATGAAAGGCTATGAGCCAGATGAGTAATAATCTATCTATATATCAAATTTCATCAAGATCAAGACCGTCCTGAAAACGTAACAAACTGACAAAGAGACAGAGTTACTTTCAAATTTATAATATATATGGGAAATTTACGTTTATAACTAACAATGGACTCCGCCGGATATAATAGCATTCTATTCATTCAATAGCTTACAATACAGGCTTTTGCCTACTATCTATTCTATACTAGCCTTCTATCCATTCAATAGTCCTATCTTTGATCTGAGTCTCCGCCTGCGTGTGTATGGACGTAACAGTATCGTGGTAGGCTAGTACCTTATTTAAAGGAATTAGGAATTCTATTCAAAGTAGGTTTTAGATTGGTCCCAAAATAAGTCTAATTTTCCGATTTCAATACAATACTTAGTTCTGTTTTTATTCGGGTTCTGTCAATAACAGCTTACGTATTAATGAAGACTTGGAATATATAGAGATCACTGTCATTTTGGCAATTTTTATACCACTTAGGCGGCATAGAAGTAAAGAAAATATATAATTGTACTTATGCAAAATTAAACAATCATATTAGCAATAAAATAAATGAATTAAATAACGAATCACAAATGGGGGTATTATCACTATGAGCGATCTTACAACAAGCATACGGCCCACCTGATGGTAAGCGGTCCGTAGATGTTTGTAACGCTAAAACATCACTCATGCGTTGCTGAATCTCAAAATGGACTCCTACTTACATGTGAATAATCGATCCATAATCCTAGTTTAGTAATCATAGCAACGTTGTTATTTCGTATTAATAAAATATAAGAATTTAAGCTTTTTGATCCGCTTTTAAAGATACCATGATTGTTGTGGAAGTCTTAGTCTGGAGTCAAGACTATGTATCTGACTGTTGGGTGATACTTTTATTTATTTATTCTAGTCTTACTCAGTACTTAATTGATCGAGCGAAGGGAGATCTCCAAATCAACTTGGGCAAATCGGCGTTGTATGTATGTATGTATGTATGTTTGTTTGTCCGAGGATAACTTTCGAAGCGTTTATCCAATCATCGTGAAATTTGGAATATAGGTAGGTAATGATGGCACAATTTTGGTGTGAAAAATTTTGGGGGGTTGTTGAGATATTGGGGTTCAAGAGGGGTAAAAAAAAATCCAGAATGGGACTATCAGGTCAAATGAAACGTCTTCATTAGTACATTTCGACCCCGTTTTTACTTTTAGTAAAGTTTTTGTAGTTTTTAGTTATTAGCCATACTAAAAACTAAACTTTGACAACATTCACAGGGTACACCAGTGACCCCACAGTGCTGTAATTTGGTATGCGTGTAGCTTATATATCGCAAATATAGGCAAAAATCTGAAATCTAGAATAACTGCAATTTGTACCCCAAAAAAAAAGTAACCAATATACATGAACTCCCGTTACCTGTAATTTGAATGAAACGTTAGGTCAAGTTAGTTGGTTTTTATTTCGTGGCACTATTTTGATGGTCAAAGTCAACTCGCGAGATCTCAGTTCGGGGCGAACCTTTAGTTATTACTTTTGATACAATGTTATCTTAAATTGATTGTTATCTTTCAGGATACAGAGGAGGACTTGACATCATGAATGGGCACACTGGCACTGAAGCAGTCTACGATAAATTCTACAACCGCGAAATAATGTTCCACGTGGCACCTCTATTGCCACATACAGCGGGTGACGCCCAACAACTACAGAGGAAGCGTCATGTGGGCAACGACATTGTCGCGATTGTGTTCCAGGTTTGTTCTTAAAGCTTACTATTACCAAGATATAGTGAACTAGCTGTGCCCGCGACTTCGTCCGCGTGGAATAGTGTCTTGGGGCAGTATTTTTAATATTTAGGCTAATTATTTTACAAATAAGACACATACGTATAAATACTTTAATGAGCTATTTGCAGATGTTACATCAGAATAGCTCTAATATTTTGTCTCTTGTCCCAAACTTATAAAACATTCACATAAGCCTTACATATTTCCATACAAATTTTCATCCTCTTTTCCCTATTGTTATTTTACACCCTTGAGGGTAAAACTTTTACAAATTTTGAATGTCATATTTATTTATATCGAATCAATAGCCTAAAAAATAAGTTTCAAGCTTCTAGCTCTAAAAATGACGCTACTTCTATAAAACTTTTCATCCCCTCCTTTCAACCCCTTACAACCTTTTTTTCGCATTAAAAAGTAGCCTATGTCCTTTCTCAGGCTCTAGACTATCTGTGTACCAAATTCTATTTAATCGGTATGGTAGTTTTGGCTTGAAAGCGCGATAGACAGAGTTACTTTCGCATTTATAATATTAGTAAGGATAATAATAACAACCACTCATTCGCACACGTTTTGCTTCTACGTTTTTGATGCGCGATTTAAAAAAAAATTACAAAGAAAAATTTGTTACCGTTATCGATACCGCTAGACTGTCCAGGGGTGGTAATAAAAATTATATTGTATTCAATTAATTAACTTAATCATTTATACTTAGCCTAAAAACAAACTAAAAAAAACGACTAAACAAGCATTGGCAGTGACAACAATATCTGTGCTTGTTTAAGATTATTAAATTTTGTAACACGTTTCCAAATCACGTGTACATTAGAGTACTTATTTGCAACGCCATCTATGGGCAACACTGCGAGTTTGATTAAAGCTGGAATTTTATGACAAATGATTTTTTAATTATGTTTTTAATTATTTATTATTATTTAACATTATGTGGGCGACGCCATATTATGGTATAATCTAACCGTACCTACATCTCTTTATTGAATTTGTTGTCATGAATATTGAATTATGAGGATGATGAGCAGAGCCCATCCCTAACTGTTTTAATGGCAAATTGGTACAATTTTTAGCAAATTTGGACTCACTCTAGACTCTAGTTGGAGTATCTCAGCTAGCAAGAACGCAGGCAGGGACTTATTAATTAATATTATTATAAATAATTAAACTTATTAGGCAATCTGTTATTTTTTTTTATACTACATGGCGATGGAACAATCTTATGGCTAACCTGGTGTTAAGTGGTAACCATCGCCTATAACAGAGAATTCCATCGTAGGTCACGCACGTTAGACATGTGTCCTACGATGCACTGCGTCCATCAACTTGAGGCAAACAGGTGTAAAGTCTCATGTGCTTGTAATTTCACCGGCAATGTCATACCCTTCAAACCAAAACACAGCAATGCTTGGCGGCAGAAATAGGTATGGTGGGTGTACTTCCCCATGCGAGTCCTTTACAAGGAACTTTTTCTACTCTTATGTTTATGTATTAACTACGCTTTTACTTACGTATTAGCTTCTCACGCGTTGTTTGTCAACTAAAAGAAGCCTACATAACATTCTATCAAAACACCAAATTTCACCGAAATCAGTTCAGCCATCATGACGTGATTAAGTAAGAACATCCAAACTTTTACATTAATAATATTAGTGTGATATTTAATTGTAATTTTAATGCAATTCCAGGAGAAAGCTACCCCCTTCACGCCAGACATGATTGCGTCACACTTCCTTCACGCGTTCATCGTAATCACGCCCTTAGAAACCGACGGTGGGGAGACCAGGTAAATATTCCTTAAAATAGACGTGGTTTAAGTCGACAGTATTAAAAATACCAACCTAGGCTACAACATGAGGATTTTTAAATAATCTGTGAACGAATTTGATTACTTACCTACTGCTAATTTTTATAAATTGTCTTTTCGATAGAGATCAAAACCGAAGGTTTTTAGATATAGACAATCATTTATTTGCTAAATAGCACACATAATACATGTACAAAAGATGATTTAAAATAATGAACGTAAAAATAACAATATTGAACAGTAGGATGCAAAACAGAAACAAACAATATAATAAATACTTAATTTTAAATATGAGGTATAATATTAAATTAACTAAATTAATGCAAGCTCTTTTGGAGTCATAGCGTCCTACAAACTAAAAAAACAAATGACAGTGTAAAACTACTTAATGTTACTGTAATTTTTGTGCAACAATATTTTTGTATATTTACTTATATCCTGACACTGTGAGCAATGTGACGGGTGGACGCCATTTGAAATAAGTATTTACTCCCCAATGAGGCATTTCTCTTATTTTACCAGAAGCCAGCAAATAAAATACTTTCCCGCTTTCAATTTTGCAATTCTTTTTAACTTGTCAAGTGAGTTTTTAACTGAAAGTTTCCGACAATGCACATTTGCATGAAGAAGCAGAGAAAATGGTTCGGAAAGTAGATGGAGTTTTCGTTGTAATTTATATGCAAACGAGTCCCCACTGTGTAATTATGATGATTTTTATCGCGATAAAATGCGGAATGAAACTGTTATCGTCTTGGAAGATTACAGGAGAGTTTTAGGGAGTTTCCTGAGATTTCAATTTCGTATAACGTCATCATTTCTAGTCGGGAAATATCTTTACTTGCTCTTTTACCGATTTGTTTTTCTAGTTTAATCTGATTTATTTTCAAACAATGATTGTGCTTATTCTACGATGATTTTTTTTACAATATTTCTACAATCTTGACCACCTCCGTGGTGCAGTGGGCGAATAGCCGGCTGAGACGCAGGAGGTAGCGGGTTCGATCCCCGCTGCGGAACAAATGTTTGCATGATCTACAGATATTTGTTCCGGGTCTGGTTGTTTCTCTATATATTATAAGTATGTATTTACAAAAAAAAATGTATATAAGTATTCTATCAGTTATCTGGTTCCCATAGTACAAGCTCTGCTTAATTTGGGCTAGATACCGCTGTGTGAAATGTCCAGCAATATTTATTTATTTATTATTTATTATAATATTGGTCACAATTTTTACTGTTAACTCAAACCAAAAATAGTCGACGCAAGGACTAATGACAAATGTTTTAACAATCACAATATCGGTCCCGGAGACATCTTTGTGGCCTTAAACTCTGTCACTAGTGTAAGCCGTACTTGTGTAAGCAGCTCATTCGAATCTTATTAGTTTTTTACATTATCCAATTTTAAGATTGTTAAATCATTAGGTACATAAATTACGAACCGCAACCTTCTTCTTGATACGAGGATCATCATTATATCAGCCATAGGGCATCCACTGCTGAACATAATAAATATAAATAAATAATGCTGGACATTTCACACAGCGCTATTTAACCTCAAACTAAGCAAAACTATTGAAACTGAATAACTGATAAAATATACTTATATTCTTTTTTTTTGTAAATACATACTTATAATATATAGAAAACAACAAGACCCGGAACAAATATCTGTAGATCATGCAAACATTTATTCCGCGATGGGAATCAAACATTCATTTTCATTTCATTTATTCAGGAAACAATTAACAATTGTATTCGAAATCACAAATTATATCAATATTCATTATTAACAAATGTCATAAAATTCAAATTAATAAACTAAAATAAAACGAACATTCATAAAGAAAAGTCAAAAGAACAATAATAAATGTCAAATTCGGCTATTAGAAGCCGAACAAAAGTGGTAAATCGATATGTAATGCTCTGTGGACCTGGCTTAGTGGGATAGGTATAGGCACAAAACTTATAATTTTACCTACTTTTCCGGAACCTTAAACTGTTTTCAATTACATTCGATAAACGAACTTTAACTTGTATTGACCCGTTAAAAGTGATCGCCTACAATCGAACACAATGTTCCCGGTACAAAATGCGATTGTACCCAAGTGTGAATGAAGTATACAATCCATAATTACAGAATGCACTTACCCGTCTAATTAGTCTATTTTGTGTCGGATTTCAATAGTTTTAAATTCCGTTTCAAAATGTCTGACAATGCATTGGAAATGAGCGTAACTTCATGTTAAGTAGCTTCATAATATCCGGAATTACTTAAAATTCAACCTATTAATTTTAATAATGGCATCTTCTTTATAATTTGAAAGCAATCAATATTTCTTTCTTCGATTTTAAAATTAATAACTGACCGTATTTAATTCCCATGGTTCCGTGTTTCAACATGGCGTCGGTGACGTCAGATTAATTTGATCAAAGTGGAAATGGCGCGAGTTTTCCACGCTACTTGTTTCAAGTTGCTGTCAACGACTCCACTAATGCTTCCGTTGGCTTCGGTTTCCAATTTTAAACTTTTGATGGTGTTTATCGCTGGCACAATTTATGGGGTATTCGTTTTCGAGAATGATCGAATTTTCAGAGCGCATCGCTTCTCACAATCATGTGACTTACTTGTGGTTCGATTAGACTTTTATTCGGATTTACCGCAGAGCAATTTTGTTTTGTACAGTTACAGTGAAAATCAACAATGACGGAATCCCACAGTACGAGTTCAACGATCGATGCGTCACGCTTACTGGCTGCGACTGTACTAAGATTACACGATGCTACCTTTTAGTGATTTCGCCGTTGCATTCTTGATAAACATGTCAATTACTACGCCTTTGAAGAGAACCATCCGTGGTTGGTATGTTTTGAAATGGAAATAGCTTCTAGCTAGTTCATATAATGGATGCACTTTCCTCCAAAATATACGTTTAAACTCTCGTAAATATGCGTATTTATTGACAAACATATGTATTATAAATCTATTGAAATATGTTGTCTTCAAGACTATGCTGTATCTCGTACTTAATGTTATTTCATAAGAACGCAATAAGTCAGATAATGAAATCAACATTATCTGGAAGAGAATGCTCTTTAGCATTAAGTTCGCCTTTGTACTAGTTTTTTATATGCAATAAAGTATTTTCAATCAATTTTCAATCAACATCAGTTGGTTGAATTCCAAGCCATATTTTCTTTGAAATTTAACAGTTTTTTGTGATGCTTCGTATTTCGTTAACTGTAAATTCTACTACTGTAGAATTCCTTATCCACGCAAAAACTGTGACGAATCACCCTATCGAATAGCGTATCTTTTCCATAAGTTTTATACCATTTCAATTTGTTACGTTGTATTGTTCAGTGTTTTACAGCGTTCATCAATCCGTTTTATTATAAAGCTTATAATGTTTTATGATTGTGACGTCAATGCAAGTCAAGCATTTTCTCGAAAGCTTTGAAATAAGCTTCGTGGATAACTTGATCATTAAAGGCTGGTGTTGCCAACTTGCGACTTGCTATTCAGATCTAACCACTTTTTGTGGTAGTTTCAGCTATTATTTTGCGCACCTGGCTCGATGAATTTGTGATTTAATACAAAATACATTCAATAAATGACGACCTCCGTGGTGCAGTGGGCGAATAGCCGGCTGAGATGCAGTAGGTAGCGGGTTCGATCCCCGCCGTGGAACAAATGTTTGCATGATCTACAGATATTTGTTCCAGATCTGGTTGTTTCTCTATATATTATAAGTATGTATTTACAAAAAAAAATGTATATAAGTATTCTGTCAGTTATCTGGTTCCCATAGTACAAGCTCTGCTTAGTTTGGGGCTAGATAGCGTTGTGTGAAATGTCCAGCAATATTTATTTATTTATTTAATAATCATTATACCACCCGATGAGCAGTATTTATGTTATAGATAGAGGATGGTAGAGCATATGTCGCTTTTGGCTACTAACAAATGTAGAGGCGAATTTTCTGAATCTAACTACATCCCCTGGAAGTTTGCGATACTGTGAATGGCTGTAGTGTTGTTCAAAACCATTAGCTGTGGTCTGGCGACACGTAATCTTTCTGCTATCGAGCTTTTAAATGGGTCACTTCTTTAAGCCTTTGCACTTTGTATCTACTACTCGTAGGTATAAGTTTAACACTTACAAAATGTAGGTTCAAGATATTTTTTTATGGAACACGAATCTAACCTGTTTCTAGTTTGAATATTTACTCTTTGCGTGAACACCATATTTGTTTGTTCTTTCTGAAAGTAAAATTGTTTCCACAACGAACGAAATCACTTGTAAGTTAGGTTTAAATCCATCCAGTTGTATTAAAATTTAATGCTAATTTAAACGTTGGTTAATAAAATGAAAAATAATCAAAATGAAAGAATTTATATTTCTTACGTATTTTTGTATAATGTGTTATGTTTATCTGTAATGTAGGTATAGTTTATAGGTATTATGTTTAATATGTATAAGTATTTTATTTATTATGGTATATATTATGTATAACTATTAGTATTTTACTCCAATGCCTTTTTCTGTGCACGTTGCGACCACTATAATCAACTATCTATATCTTTAAAGGTTTGCTGGAAGAAAACTCTTATTAGGGTTAAGCTAGCCTTTGTACATGTCCATTTTTTAAGCTGTTTCTGTCTGTATATTTATTTGTGTACGATAAATAATATGAATATTTCAAATTAAGCAATATTACAGAACATCTTTATACTACACTTAATTTAAATATAATTATATAATGGCTTGTACAAGTTTTTGCTTTTGTTGATTTGTTTTACAGCGCCTACACTGAGTGAGAGATTTGTGCTGTAGGTACTTCTTTATCTTCCATACATATGTAAATAAGATGTTTAGCCATCTTGAGGATACTAATTGAATTTTTGTCGTTTTTCCAGGTTTCGCGGACGGGAGCAGAGCGTAGAGCGACGTCGGTTGGCGCTCCTGTGACAGCTGCTGACCGGCATTCATCTTACGGCGAGGGTCGAGTGCCAGCTCCTCATGGTCCACCGTCCTCGCCAGGTTACACCTCAGCGCAGAGGAAGGCTGCGGCTACATGCCAAGCTAGCCAGAAACTGCTGGAGGAGACTCTAGCGAAACCTGGTATGTGTGACGCTTTGTATCGGTTTTTTAAGAAAAATCTAGAACTATCAAGAGCATATTAATTTGTCTTTTATATAAGTTTAGATCCAGTTACGGTTATAATGTATAAAACGGGATACTGAGGAATAAGATAATTTTTATCCCAAATTAAAACTAAAAAAACGCATTTAAGTAACAAAACCTTTAGTTCTTCAACCTTCTACTATTCGCTCAACATAAATAAATAAATATTGCTTTTTTTGTAAATACATACATACTTATAATATATAGAGAAACAACCAGACCTGGAACAAATATCAGTATATCATGCAAACATTTGTTACGCGGCAGAAACCGAACCCGCTACCTCCTGCGTCTCAGCCGGCTATTCGCCCACTGTACCACGGAGGATATTTGTAACATGATATATTTACGTTTTATATGACTCATAAAACGTAAAACTATCATAATACGTAGGAGCATTCATTTCGCGAACGAACTTAAATATTAAATATTCTATTGTGTTAGATGAGAATTGAATTCATGCATCAATTTGAGAATTCAAGAATATAAATCAACTTTACTATTACGCTAGATCTTTTGAATTGCTCGTTACTTTATCACGTCAAGACCAACCTTTATTCATAGCGAAAATCAGGATCATTGTTAAATTTAATTTTAAATTTTGAGCACCAATATCTTCTTCAATTAAAATATGCTTGATCTTTGTTACTATAAATAAAATAAAATTTGAACATTTTAAAACTATGTTCAATTATCTAGTTCATGAGAGTATTGACCCGACGATAACACAATTAGCTACTTAACCGACTCGAATGCCATTCCACGCAAATTGTGTTTATTATACAAGCTCTGTATAATTTTCAAATGCTATGGGAAGATTACGAAACAATTTGTACCTCCTAAAATTCTAATTACTTACGAATTCTCAACCGGCCACGAAGTATTGTCTGTAATTTGGCAACGTATTGTTCTTATTGGCTTTACACCGTCATTAAATGTGGTCATTATAAACCACAGATATAAATAGGTGGTAATAGAGATAATCTTGTGGCACGATAGGTGTTCAATGATATCCACAATGACCTACATAAGATTTGTTAGACCACTTCTAGTTAGGGTTGTCAACCGTACTATAATACAGGGTGTCCCAGAACTCAACGTCAAGCCGAAACGGGGTGACAGGAATGATCATAACGATCACGAGAAAAATCTGAAAAAAAAAATTATCCCATGCAGTTTGAAAATTATGGGCATTTTAAGAAAAACCTAGAAATTTGATCAAACTGTACCATTTTCCGGTTATTGTGGTTATTCTTTTTTATTTTTGTTCATTTGAACTTTGGAAACATAATTCTAAATAACATTTCTAGAATCCCATTAAAAAATAATGACACAATTGCCTCAAGTTTCCGAGAATTGAAACTATTTGTTAAACTACGAATTTAAAACTTTCAAGATTCGTCGACTTTGACAGGCCCTCCTTTAAAAAAAATGTACTAGAGTGCCTTGGCAAGTGGCATTAAAAGTTGGCGCATTTAATCATAATTCTAAAATGATACAATACTTGTTAGTTCCATACAATAAAAAAGAGTAAAAAAATTAAAACCTCAAGTAACCCGATTTTTGCTATCTAAGTTAAAATGTTTTTGATTCGCACAAGCTTTAGGTACATAGGTTCTTAATTTTATGGAAAAATGATGATTTACAAAGGCTCATCGTATTTTGCAAAGAGCCGAAATGCATCCGTTTCACGTACAACGAGTTCAAAGTCTTCTACCTCGAGATTATCAGGAAAGGATTTCTTTTTGTAGAACAATGCTACAGAGGCATAATGAGAATCCCCAATTCATCCAAAAAATTATCTGGTCATATGAATCGACATTTAAAAAAGATGGTTACATAAACTTGCACAATTATCACGAGTGGCATGTGGAGAATCCACATTTAATGCGAGAAGATAGATCCCAGTATCGTTTTAAAGTAAACCTGTGGACCGGAATTTTAAACGGTAAAATTATTGGGCCTATTGAACTGCCTGAGAACTTGAATGGAACTAATTACCTACATTTTTTAAGAGAAGATTTACCAACCCTGTTAGAGGACGTACCACTAGCAGATCTTCGCTACATGTGGTTTCAACAAGATGGCTGCCCAGCGCATTTCGCAGTGCAAGTAATAAATTTCCTTGACCAGGAATATCCGGTAAGTTGGATTGGGCGTTCAGGCACTGTCTCGTGGCCCGCCCGTTCACCAGATTTAAATCCCCTGGATTTTTTCTATTGGGGAGTTCTCAAAGAAAAAGTTTACTCTAAGCCCATTGAGAACGTAGCCGACCTGCATGAACGCATTTCTCAAGCAGCTGAGGAGATCAACTCTCGAAGATATGCCCGACTAATAAGTAGATCTTTTTTAAGAAGATGTAGGGCTTGTATTAAGGCTGATGGTAAACAATTTGAACATTTATTGTAATAAAAAATGTTATTTCTCTATCTGACTTTTATTCCAGCAAACCTAAATTAAACTAGATCAAGATTTTTCATTATTTTACTAATTTTACTAACTTTTATTCACGTTGGTAAAAGTGGCGTCACTATTTGTCTCGCTCACTCATGGCAAACATACCCACTATCCATCTATCTCATCATTTTGCCTTAAAATTAAGAACCTACCTAGAGCTTGTGCGAATCAAAAACATTTTAACTGAGATAGTAAAAATCGGGTTACTTGAGGTTTTAATTTTTTTACTCTTTTTTATTGTATGGAACTAACAAGTATTGTATCATTTTAGAATTATGATTAAATGCGCCAACTTTTAATGCCACTTGCCAAGGCACTCTAGTACATTTTTTTAAAGGAGGGCCTGTCA
This sequence comes from Philereme transversata, assembly GCA_963924445.1. Lineage (NCBI taxonomy): Eukaryota > Metazoa > Arthropoda > Insecta > Lepidoptera > Geometridae > Philereme > Philereme transversata. Next base: position 8,993,498 of record OZ004343.1, read on the forward strand.
AAGTCGACGAATCTTGAAAATTTTAAATTCGTAGTTTAACAAATAGTTTCAATTCTCGGAAACTTGAGGCAATTGTGTCATTATTTTTTATTGGGATTCTAGAAATGTTATTTAGAATTATGTTTCCAAAGTTCAAATGAACAAAAATAAAAAAGAATAACCACAATAACCGAAAAATGGTACAGTTTGATCAAATTTCTAGGTTTTTCTTAAAATGCCCATAATTTTCAAACTGCATGGGATAATTTTTTTTAACAGATTTTTCTCGTGATCGTTATGCTCAATCCTGTCACCCCGTTTCGGCTTGACGTTGAGTTCTGGGACACCCTGTATACAGGTTGCCCCAAAAAATAGTGTCAAGCGAAAGTCCAGAGATAGAACACCCCTTGGGGTACCCGAATCACCCCCATGTATGTTCCGCGATTTTTTATAGTTTTCGAGTTATGAATTTTTTTCCGAATTTTTGAAAATTTTGACTTGAACAACTTAACAAATTCGTTAAAAAAAAGTAGAAAACTTTCTGGAGGTTTTTTTTGCTACTGAATTTTTATGAGTTGTTCTTTTATGCATAAAATAATCAGCTACGTGACTTTGATCAAAACTATGAAAATGTTGGTGTAAAGTAAAAAAATTACATTCGGTGAATTTACCCCAACAAAAAATCCTTCATTTAAAAAAATTATGAATGCTCTTACACTAACGGTTCACCCTGAACTGAGATCTCGCGAGTCTCCCATAAAAACAAAAAAAATATTATTTGTAATCTTTGACTATCAAAATAGTTCCACGAAATGCATAACCAATTAACGTGACCTACAATTTCATTCAAGTTACAGGTAACGGGAGTTCATATAAATTGGTTCCATTTTTTGGGGTACAAAATACAGTTATTCTGGATTTCAGACTTTTGCCTATATTTGTGTTAATAAAGCTACACGAATACCACATTTCAGCATTGTGGGGTCACTGGTGTACCCTGTAAATTTTGTCAAAGTTTTGTTTTTATTATGGCTAATAACTAAAAAACTACAAGGATTAAACTAAAAATAAAAACAGGGTTGCAATGTACAAATGAATACCTTTCATTTAACGTGCTAGTTGACATAATAGTGTCATTTTAATTTTTTGTTCCCCCTCTTGAACCCCAATATCTCAACAACCCGTCAATATTTAGCTCATTTAGTCACACCAAAATTGTGCCATCACTACCTACTTCTGTATCAAATTTCACCATGATCGGATAAACGCTTCGAAAGTTATCCTCGGACAAACAAACAAACATACATACATACAATGCCGATTTGCCCAAGTTGATTTGGAGATCTCGCTTCGCTCGATCAATTTACTTATATTATAACTGATGCGAAAACATGTATCCATGTATGTATGTAGAACGCAGGAATGCGGGCATTATTGTTTGAGGCCAGAAATTGGTACGGTGGTCATCCTCGGATGAACTTTTGCACAAAAACGACGCGATTTTAACACGGTCTAGAGCTAAATTTTCAAATATAATTTCCGCTCATCTTTGGTAGTTCACGAGAATTCTCGCAACGGATCGAATACATAATTTTGTGGTAATTGTTTAAAGATACCTATTAATAACAAAACTTATTGTTCAAACCATTTGTGGGAGAAAGTAATGGAAATGCTGAGAATAGAAGTGTGAAAGTACTCGGGTCTTAACGACTCCATTATTTAGAGTTAAGGCGATCACGAACTCAACCACTTGCTACAAATAATGAAACTTTAAAGGTTGTAGTTTATTCTATTGAAGTTTATGGTACCTATATTTGGTGAATGGATATTATGAGAGTTATGAAGTGTTCTAACTTTGGACGTTGCTTTAGTTTTCTCATAGTGTGTCACATGAACCAAACTTAGTTTATTGTAGATTATTGTTGACGACCTCTGTGGTGCAGTGGGCTAATAGCCAGCTGAGACGCAGGAGGTAGGGGGTTCGATTCCCGCCACGGTACAAATGTTTGCATGATCTACACATATTTGTTCCGGGTCTGGTTGTTCCTCTATATATTATAAGTATGTATTTACAAAAAATGTATATAAGTATTCTATCAGTTATCTAGTTCCCATAGTACAAGCTCTGCTTAGTTTGGGGCTAGATAGCGCTGTGTGAAATGTCCAGCAATATTTATTTATATTTATTTGTAGATACCGTGTTCTTTGCTAGTTTCAAGCAATCAATACATGACATAGGCAGATAGATGACTGAATATTTATGTAGGATATCCTCAGATCCAGTCCAATTATTAATTTGATACAACTTTCTTCAAGTTTTCAGTAGTTCTTTTAACGAAGATATCCATCTTATTTCAGTAAAGCTTCTGTCCAAGAAAGATTTTTCATATTTTGCTAATGAAATAAGACTACCCCAGCCTTTGAATTTCCACAAATATGTTCATAGCGACAACGCTACGCAGAGGCAAAAAGAAACATCTACCGCTAGTTAGCTGATTAATGCATTAATTAAATTACTTAGCCACCAGGATCTTGGGAAATCATGGCAGCTGCACAGATTAACTAGTAGTCTGTAAGGGAGTAGTTATTTGCAGACGCAAAAGTTTGTAATGTTTAAGATAATAGAGAAAGCTTCTCGTTTCCTTATGTAGCACCGAAGTGAAATCTGTAAAAGTTTGAATAGAATGTAGAGCAGTTGAGGCAAGTGACTGAATAGTTCTGATTTGTTGTACCTTCATCATCATTATCATCGTTCTCAGCTTGTATTCACCTATTACTTTTAACACGAATAATCTTACCTGATGGTAAGCGATGATGTAGTCTAAGATTGAGCGTGAAGATATAGAAGTCACCTTTTCACTCTTTAAAGAAACCCGAATTTAGTCTTTATGAAAAACAGACGACGTTAAAGTATACCTTAGTATACCTTATATTACACATTAAGGACGTAGAACCAAAACGGTGAATGCCTACTCCATTTTGTGCCATTTAATTTTTGTCTTGGGCAGATCGCATCCAGGATCCTTTGGATGTCATCGGCCTATGTACGAGTAGTCGGTGGTCTAAGGACTACGTATGTTCTCCCTAAACAACCATTCTGTTATGACCCTATTCCACCTGCCGTAACTACGTCTTCAGAAATCAGAATGTTTATTTGCCAGAATATAGGTACATATGTTTCGATGTTACATTTTCTTGATCTTTATATGTATAGGGTCTTTCAACAAGGACGGGTCGATGTTAAAATTGAATAAAACAAGATGTGTGTGAGATATTAACGAAATTGATTTTTTATTTAAAAGGCCTATTTATTCCATTATGGATGGAATATGACATCGTTCAAATGTCCGCCGCGGCTTCGTATGGTGGCGCGAATCCGAGAGGTCCAATTTTTAATGACTCTGCTGCATAGATCCGGCTGAATCCGAGCGATGGCCTGCGTTATGTTGGCTTTCAGGGCAACGGTCGAATGTGGTTTATTGGCATAGACCTGCGACTTCAGAAAACCCCACAAGAAAAAGTCTAGCGGAGTCAAATCACACGATCTTGGTGGCCAATTCACGTCACCTCTGCGAGAGATAACTCTACCCTCAAACCGTTCATGCAGAATGTCGATTGTGTCGTTCGCTGTGTGGCAAGTAGCGCCATCTTGCTGGAACCACATGTCGTTCACGTCCATATTGTTCAATTCAAGCCAAAAGAAATTGTTTATCATTGATCTGTAGGTCTGCGAAAGGCCGAGTTCTTGAGCACGGCGAGAAATCGACTGCCTCGGAGTCTCCTGAACACTCTCACGTACAGCGGCGATGTTCTCGGCCGATCTGGCGTTCCTTTGACGTAAAGGTGTTGGTTGGTTGTTTACCGAACCGGTGTCGTTTTAAATTTAGTCACCAATCGTTGGAGAGTGGACTTTGAAGGGCCACCGCGTCTGCCGTAAAATGGGCGCAATGCGCGCAACGTTTGCACTAACGAACACTCATTTTGATAATAAAGTTTTATCATTTGCACATGCTGCTCAACCGTGTAACTTGCCATGGTGATTTGGCATCAGTGACTGAATAAGAAAAAACAGATTTGACAGATGCCGCCAAAACAAAATGGCCGCCACAGATTATTAACATCGACCCGCTCTATTTGAAAGACCCTTTATATTCTACCATACAGATGGTGTGCAAATATAAATTAATATATAAATTGAATTTAAACTAAGGGAATGTCAAATAAAATTAAAATGTCAATACAATACAAATTAAAAAAAAAATGTCATAGTACCCAGTAAGTCAATTAAAAGTCATTGGAATTGGTTAAATATTCATTATTGTCATAAAAACAATAGTGTGCCAACTATTTTGTCAACTTTGCTTTGAAAACAATAAATGGTAATTCCTTAAACGCATTTGGTAATTTATTACACACGTTTATGGCACTCACATAAACATTTATTTTATAAATGTCCAGTCTGACTTTAGGTACGTACAATTTATGTGGATTTCTAGAGACAGCTATTTTAATAACTACTTCTGATTGCTTCTTGAAGTATCCAGGATATCGTTTAACAAGAATGCACAATTCCCTGATGTATATGCAAGCCAAGGGCAAAATATTGAGCTGTTTAAAAAGTGGTTTACAATCCATGAACCAAGCACCAAAGACAACCCTTACGCACTTCTTCTGGACTAAGTTCTATTCATCCCTACAAAGTTACCCCACAGTAATAAAC